>CM043318.1:9798089-10998089 GCA_023736055.1 Quercus glauca
ATTAATTTTTCCCAACCACTACATGATAATCTAGAAATCAATCTTGCTACCATAGAAAACATTATTGTAAGGTTGAATTTAATCAACCATCTTATTGGCTTTATTCTGTGACCAATTTGCTTGTAATTTAGCACTTAGTAACCCTGTATTTAGGTGGGAAAATTGTAAGGGTAGTGTGTGAGAAGACGTGAAGAAAAGCTCAAGAATGTGTAAGAAAAACAGAGTCTCGCGACTGGATCTTGCAGGTAAGTCGCGGCTTGCAAGTCGCCAAATGTTCACATACGTGCCAAGCATGCCAGAAGCTGAAGAGCCGTGCCAGCTGTCGCATTACAGGATAAAAGTCCCAGGCTGGCCAGGCCGTTATGTCGCAGCTTGATCTCACGACTTAACCCAATCGCGAGGTCAAGTCGCCAAAATGCCCTGTTTGGAAAAAACTGATGTCTTGCATTCCCTTCTCATCCTACTATATATACACCCTTATACCCACCATATTGAAAGAGCTTCTAGAGAGAATTTTGTGAGAGAAACTCTAGAGAAATACAAGATTGATTCATCCACAATCTTAACCTTAGAGACTCTACAAATTCCTCTACTCTCTTCCTCTCCATTGTCATACCCTTGAGAGGCTTTTAACCAAATCCTTATCTCACCACACCTACGTCTGTGAGAAGGTCTATTTGGTACTGTTGGGAAGCAGTTAAGAATGAGCCAATTTACATTGGTTGATGCTATGGTCTAGTAGCAGAATCCGGTAAGCTAAAGAAGAAATAGGTTCGGCGCAACCTCGTTGGAGCAAGAAGCTTGGAGGGCTTAGGTACTTGGGTAGATTAGGCTTGGAGGGTCTTCTGCTATTCATGTATCCCAACTATATTCTTTAGTAGATTATTTGACCGTTTGGAGGGCGGCAGAGAGGTTTTACGCCAAGGGCTTTGGTTTCCTTTTCGATAACACATCGTGTGTTGTCTGAGTATTTGCATCTTCCTTCCTTTATCTTTGCCTTATATTTACTGCTGTGGATGTGTTTATATTTGGCTTAGATCGTTATCAATTCTATTATAAGCTTGTTATCATATTCCGCACATTAACTGTTTGATATAAAGCTTGAATTGGTAATTTTATATCTGGGGTCTAAACGTTCAAGGGTGTTGTATACCCATATTGAACTTTCAATTGGTATCAGAGCGAGTACAATTGTTGTGGTTTAAACACCTAAGTGTGATTCCTGTCCCCCTTTGAGATGGATAGATCTCAATCTCTTAATGTACCACCGTTCTTTGACGGTAATAATTATGTATTTTGGAAGGTCCGTATGAGGGCCTTTTTGTGTTCTATTGATGATGCTGTGTAGGATGCAGTTGAAGTAGGATGGATAAGACCAGAGGCTGCCAAGTTTACTTGGGATAAGGCTGTTCTTGCAGCGGCAAATGCAAATAGCAAGGCATTGAATGCTATTTTCTGCGGTGTCTCTCTAGAAGAATTTCACCGGATTTCTTATATCACCATTGCTAAGGAAGCATGGGAAATTCTGGAGACAACCTATGAAGGGACTAAGAAAGTGAAGGACACCAAACTTCAAATGTTGACCACTCGCTTTGAGGAGTTAAAGATGAGTGAGGATGAGTCTTTTGATTCGTTTTATAGCAAATTGAACGAAGTGGTTGTTGGTAAATTTAACTTGGAAGAAAAGACGGAGGACTCAAAGATTGTAAGGAAGATCCTCCGGTCACTACCAGAAAGTTTCCGGCCTAAAGTTACAGCCATTGAAGAGAGCAAAAATCTTGACAAAATCAAGGTTCAAGAGCTGGTTGGTTCTCTACAGACATATGAGTTGTCCCTTCCTTCAACGAAGAAGAGCAAATCCCTTGCTCTTAAGACAATTGATGAGAGAATGGTGTCTCATGACTCCTCGGAAGAGGATGCAGTAGATAAAGATGTGGCGTACCTTGTAAAGAACTTCCTGAAATTTCTAAAGCTCAAGAATAGTGGGAAATTTGGTGATAAAGGAAAATTTCAGAGCACCGAAAAAGAGAAGAATGATTTCAGAAGAAAAGAGGGTAAAGATTCCCAGTCCTCACAAGGAATTACATGTTTTGAATGTGACGGACGTGGGCACTTTAAGAAGGAATGCCCCAATTACTTGAAGTCAAAGGGAAAGGCTTATGCCCCTACTTTAAGTGATTCGAACTCATCAAATTCTGATTCTGAAGAGAGCTGTGATGGAGAAGGAAATTTCACCGCATTCATGACCATTGCTCATGTGGAGTCCTCAGAGGACCTGAATCAACTTGTACAAGAACTTGGAGAACATAGCGATGATGAATTCTTAGGGATTGTTGAAGAATCAGATGCCGAAAAGGATAGAAATACAGTTAGTCTTCAAGAGAATTATACTTTACTCCTTGAGAAATCGGGTGAGTATGCAAGGGTTGCAAAGGCGGCTGTGAAGAAGATGAAAAGGGCTGAAGAGGACTACAAAAGTCTACTGGCCAGATATAAAGAGGCTAAATGTGAGATTGAGACACTAAATGGCGAGTTATCGGAAGCTTATACCAAAGTAAGATTCCTTGAGCAAGAGGTGGTGCAAGCGCAAGCCAAGATAGAAAAGGTCTCCTCCAGAAAGCTGGATGATGTTATCTCATCCCAAAAACATTTCTCAGATGAGTCCAAATTGGGATTTACCGGAGGAAGTAGGTCATCAGCCAAAGCTACCAAAGAAGTAAAATTTGTGAAGGCCGTAGAGCCGATTGTAGAAGAGGCCATCCCTAAGAATGTTAAGGCTGAGAAGAAGAATGTGAGTGAGCAACGGATGGTGAATAAGCCCTAAAATCAATCTGTGGGCAGACACGAAACCAGAGTAAGATCTCTCTCAAGACCATAACGAGGTCCTAGAACAGATTATGTGTGTCACTATTGCGGACTGCGAGGACATACTAGACCTAACTGTCAAAAGCTGAGAGCTGACAACAATGCAAGCGCACCTCGATCGCGAGGAAGAAGAAATGACAAGAGGTCTAAGGGTGGTGAGCAATCAAGAAGTCAAAACCATGATCCAGGAATGACGGACGTGATGAAGATGATCGGTGCCTTCACCAACTGCCTTAAAAGCTTCACACGAAGGTTTGATAGTCCTAATTCTCGTACCCAATCCGTCAAGGATATCACCCCAAAGGCATGTGATGTGTGGGTGACGAAGGGTACTCATGTATAAGCATTACAACATGTCCATGCATCAATACTTCCCATGGTTTGTGAATATGCTTGGTTGTGTGCTTCTTGCTAGTATTTAGGCTGTTATTTTGCGTGTGTATTTGTCTTTGGGTTGAAATGTCTTTACATTTTTTTTGTTATGTTTTTGATCAATTTTTTTTTCTTTTGTGTCAAAAATCCAAAAACACACAAAAAGTAGAAAATCCTAAAAGTTTGATCAACTTTGTTGAGCTTTTGTCTTAAATCATATTTTGCCTTGTACCTTTGTACTAATGACTTTGTGCATCTACAAGCTTAGCTTGTCTTCTATGCACTTGTATTATTGTGGGAGAAATTCTGAAATCTATGTGACTGTTGTAAATAGATCTTCAACCTTGTCATGAATGATTAGTGAATGTTTTTGTTGATCTTGAGACATGCATAGACTCATGCCTATATATCTTCCCACTCTTTATTTTTGTTTTTGCTTAAAAGAGCTCTCTAAATGTAAATCTCCAAATGAAAATAGATATAGAGCTGCAAAAGTCTGTCGCACATACTAGTATTTGACTAGGAAAAAGGGAAAGCGACCAAAATAAAATGTTTAATGCCCAAAAAGCCAAAGGCTATCTCATAAATTGAAATATCAAAAATTTCAGGCATTTATCTCATAATGAGATTTTCTTTGCTCAAAAAGTGCAAATGATATGTTAAAAATGGAGCCAAATGAAAAGTTTCAAAGAATGTAATCAAGTTCTTGTGGAAGGTCATATATGCATGTTTCTATAATTGAGATAGGTCACATTATCTAGTACTAATTGTTTATGCCTTGATTGAATTGATCATTGAAGCTTCACATTGGACTAAGGACTATCTTATTTTTGATATCCACACACAACACACAAGTCTATGTTCAATAAATGCCATATTCATTTGTGTGATTGTACTTGATTAAATGTGTTTTCACATGCTCAATCTTTGTTTGATCAAACACAAAAAGATTTTTGAGTGTTTTTAGTTGTTTTTGGAAAGTACTTTGTTTTTACAAAAATGTCAAAATTTTCAAAAACAGTGTTGCCCTGTTTTGGTGACTAAGTCGCGGGTTGGCCCAGTCGCAAGTACTAGTCGCGAGCCCACTCAGAGATTTTTTGCGGCTCATTGGTGTGTCAATAACCTAGTCGCGAAAAAGACTTAGAAATTTTTCAAAATGTAAGTTTTGCAGTTTTTTGCGGCTCAATTTGGCGACTTGTTCGCGGGTGGAAGGTCCAATCGCGAGGGTTACTCAGAGATTTTCGCGGCTCAGCTCACAACTCCTTCATGAGTAGACCTTCCAGTCGCGAAAAACACTTAGAAGATTTTTCTAGAATCTTACCTTCATAGTGTTTCACGGCTTACCCTGGCAACTTGATCAAGTCGCAAAAAACGCGTGTTTTGCGTTTTAAAGATAGTTTTCAAATGTTTTTTTTAGTGTTTTCCCTCGAATATCTGTGACTGTTCATTGTCTTCTGCACTCTCTCACTCAAACTGTTTGTGTCTCATTGAGAAATACTTCATTTCTGCCTCATTTCTGCATCAATCTACAAGAAAAATGTATGGGTTTTCTTGATTTCCCTTCACATTTCATGTTTTTATTGTCATATTTTTGAATTTGTGTGTTTTGATGTTGTTTTTTTTTGGGTGTTCGAATGTGAGTCTGGGTTTGGTTGGTTGTGGTTGATTTCTTCTATTGCTGAAACTTTTTGTATCATGTTTTTGTTAAATTACTCTTAGTGTCTGCCTGAACTGTGATACTTGATACATTTCGTACTCTTTAAGCCTATGGGTTTATTTTTATGGATGAGGCATTTCAGTTTCTTGGAAATTGTTTTTGAATTATGTGGGTTATATTGCCTTGAATTTTAGTCATCATATCATGTTTGTGGTGCTACCTTTGGGTATATCTTGCACTTGTCAGGTGTTTTCTTCTATCTAATATCAGGTTACTCTGTCCATTTTTAATTATCTAGTGATTACTCCTGTCTGCATTTATACTGAATGATATTGTCTGATTAGGTCTTCAAATCTCTGGTTGTTAACTGCTCTTGGTTCGAGGGTTGTCTTATCACCCTGTCATTATAATTGTGGACAAATTGATACTAATTTGAGTATGCTTCCACATTTTGTGTTTTGCCCTTGTTGTGGACTTTTCTGAGTGTTTACATATGGCTTCCACATCTTCTAAGAAGAAAACTCCTGCTAAGAAGATTGATAAAAGAATGAAAATGGACAACAACCTGTTTAGGTCAGTCAAGCACTTTGAGAGATACAGGGACTCCTTCATAAAGGGAACCATTATCTAGGAGAGGTTTGTGGATTTACATGACTTGAAGGGTACATTCATTCCAAAATGCTTTGAAGGAAGAGGCTGGGAAAAACTTCTGGGTGACTTATCTTTAGTGTGTGAACCACTAATTAGAGAATTCTATGCAAATGCTGTGATAAAGGAGGATGAGTTGAGTTGTTGGGTAAGGAGAAAGGAGTTTACCTTAGATGGTCATGATATTGATAAGGTTCTAGGGCTGGAGGGTTTAGAAGAGTATGAATTCACTAACTACAAGGACATAATGCTCTCTCTAGAAACTGTCCAGAAAAGGATTTGTGGGGTTATAGAAAAAAGATGTCTCAACACTTCTGATTTTCCCAAAGACATGAGGTGTTTAACCACCATAATGATGTACAACCTGTACCCTATAAGGAAGCTGACTACACTGACAAATGCCAGAGCTATATTTCTTATGGAACTTAAGGAGCAAACCTTTATTGACATCAGTTCCCATATTTTTGATACTATAATGGATGAAACTAAAACCACCTCCAGGCCCAAGCTAGTATTTCCAAGTCTTCTTATGAAGATTTTCAAAGAAAAGGGTGTTGCAATCCCACAAGACATCAGTCCCATGCCTCCTCTATCAACCATCAACAAATTTACTCTCACAAGGGTACAGAGTAGGCTTCCAGGTGAAGAAGAGGAGGGTGTCCAAGAAGAAAGTGATCTTATGGAGACTGAAGCAGAAGGTGCAGGAGGATCATCTTCCACATCAAGAGTAAGAGTCAAAAGGAGCAGAACTTCTACCTCATCAGCTGTACCTCCTGATGCCTTTCAGATCATCCTAGAGAGGCTTGATACACTCAGAGATGTTCAGAATCAACAGACTAAAAGAATGACAGCAATGCAAGACCAGCTTGATGTACTCTCTGCCAAGTTTGACAGCATTCACACCAGCCAGGAGCACTGACCCTTTGGCCATTCTGGTAAAAAAGGGGGAGGATTTTTGGCAGCTCTTGAGGGGGAGTGTCTACTCTGAGGAGGATTTTCATTATGTGTTGTTTTTGTTTCAAATTTTGATACTATGCTTGGATAACTTATGATGTTATAGGTTTGATACACTTTGGTTTAAGTTTGTTTTAAACTCACATCTTTTGGATGACTGTGGAACTTTGGTAGTTATTTAAATATATAATGTGATGTTATTCAGTTATTTCGGCATTGTTTTATCTGTTTTTGTACCCATTGTTGCTTTTGTAAGCTTTAAGGGTTGTTTCTTGCACTTATGCATGTTTGTAGGCTTTTATGGTTTGTGCCATGTATTTGCAATACTTTGCTTATGCAGCCTTTATGCATTGTGCTTTTGGTACTTGTTAATGCCTTGCATTATCATAAGTACAACACTCTTGTGCCCTTGTAGGATTGTTCTTAGATGCATATATGTTTGTATGCATTGGTTGAGTGTTGGACTTGCAAATGATACTCTTCAATTGAGCTTATCACTTTGCATGTCCAGATGTTCATTCCTTGTGTGAATGAACATAGTAATCACTTTTGCTTAAGTGACTACTGTTATTGATCTTTCCATGAATTATTGCTTTTACGCCTATGTTCATTTTTGCTTGATCATGCTTATTTTGCTCCATATGCATATTAAGTTTTCTGCATACAATGATATTGTTATGTTATTGTGTTTCAGGAGTTACTTATTCATATGTTCAAGAGCTTTATAGAATCTAGAGTTAGGTGTAAGTGAGTTTTGTTCAACTATTCCCAACTCACGTTTTAAGTCTAGAGTCTGTTGTAGGGCTTTGTCACGGAATAGACAAAGGGGGAGATTGTAAGGTTGAATTTAATCAACCATCTTATTGGCTTTATTCCGTGACCAATTTGCTTGTAATTTAGCACTTAGTAACCCTGTATTTAGGTGGGAAAATTGTAACGGTAGTGTGTGAGAAGATGTGAAGAAAAGCTCAAGAGTGTGCAAGAAAAACAGAGTCTCGCGACTGGATCTCGCGGGTAAGTCGCGGCTTGCAAGTTGCCAAATGTTTGCACACGTGCCAAGCATGCCAAAAGCTAAAGAGTCGCGCCAGCTGTTGCACTACAGGACAAAAGTCCCAGGTTGGTCAGGCCGTTATGTCGCGGCTTGATCTCGCTACTTAACCCAGTCGCGAGGTCAAGTCGCCAAAATGCCCTGTTTGGCAAAAACTAATGTTTTGTATTCCCTTCTCACCCTACTATATATACACCCTTATACCCACCATATTGAAAGAGCTTCCAGAGAGAATTTTGTGAGAGAAACCCTAGAGAAATACATGATTGATTCATCCACAATCTTAACCTTAGAGACTCTACAAATTCCTTTATTCTCTTCCTCTCCATTGTTATACCCTTGAGAGGCCTTTAGCCAAATCCTTATCTCACCACACCCACGTCTGTGAGAAGGTCTATTTAGTACTGTTGGGAAGCAGTTGAGAAGGAGCCAATTTACATTGGTTGATGCTATGGTCTAGTAGCGAAATCTGGTAAGCTAAAGAAGAAATAGGTTCGACGCAACCTCGTTGGAGCAAGAAGCTTGGAGGGCTTAGATACTTGGGTAGATTAGGCTTGGAGGGTCTTCTGCTATTCATGTATCCCAACTATATTCTTTAGTGGATTATTTGACCGCTTGAAAGGCGGCGGAGAGGTTTTACGCCGAGGGCTTCAGTTTCCTCTTCGATAACACATCGTGTGTTGTCCGAGTGTTTGCATCTTCCTTCCTTTATCTTTGCCTTATATTTACTACTATGGATGTGTTTATATTTGGCTTAGATCGTTATCAATTTTGTTATAAACTTGTTATCATATTCCGCACATTAACTGTTTGATATAAAGTTTCAATTGGTAATTTTATATTTGGGGTTTAAAGATTCAAGGGTGTTGCATACCCATATTGAACTTTCAATTATCATAAAAACTTCTATTTAAATATCCAAAGCATGTTCTTCTTCACTTCCTAAGTTTAAAATCAAATAATCAATTGTATCTATTAACAAACAAATCACAAAAGATATCCAATTTTAAAATCAAACAATCATAATCCAAGCATTCAATTAATTAAGATAAATCCTAAATCATCAGAAAAATATTATTGAACACATATCTAGAATCTTATCTTAGTTAATTGATGTGAAGCAAGAACAATTTAAATGATTAAAGAATAGCTATTGTGAGAGAAATCAAATTACATAAATACTACTGATAATCCTCAATAAGGTTTTATCCTCAATTTTAATTGTAAATTTAGCTACTCGTAGTATTTGAAATAAAACATAAAAATAAAATACTAAACATTCAACTAAATAAATAAAATAGAGAAAGAAATAATCACATTGCCAGAGAAAAGTCATAAAAGAAACTACGTGTTGCTGCCTGTGCACCAGTCCTAGCCGCCCCCCTATTTTTCTGTTTTGCTCCCTTTATATACTTGCCCACATACAGCCGACCTAAAGCCTCCAGGAAAACCCACAGTGGCCTAGAGCCTCTCTTATTTGTGGTTCGGTGGAGTAAGACGAAAGCCCAAGTGGGTCCACGAGAACAAGCCTCCTATCAACTATTTCCTCTACTGTTTTTTTCTTTTCCTTGCTCCTTCACGTGTGACATGGCTTCGGGAAGCTTCTCTTTATTCTTAATCCCTGCTTTTTATTTCTTTCTTTTTACTTCACATGCTGACTTCACTACCTCATAATTAAATATTTCCTTGGCACTTTTACCTGGTCAGATTGAATAGTAAGAGCATTCTCAGTAAGTCTTTTATATGCTAAATAAAAGATGCTTTTTTTTTTTATAGCATTTTTGACCCAAAAGCTTGCTCCATCAAAAGTTTTAAATGCTATACTTTTTGGCATTAATGAATAGTGCAATCTCATATTTGAGATCACACTGTTCACCAATTTAAAAATTTTTATTATTATTTTTATTCAGGTGGGACCCACTTTCTTTACTTCTTTGTCTTTCTCATTTCTATTTCTTCTTTGTCTCACCATTTCTCTGCTCTCTCTCCCTCCCTCTGCTCGACGTCTTTGCCTCTAAACCCATGGTTGACAGTCAATGACCGTCCAAATCACAAACCCATGGTTGATTTGTGACTAAACCTAAATCAGCCATCGACCATCATCGCGGTGGCCCACGGCAAGCAAACTGTGACGGCCTACAGCGAGCAACGACTCCATGGACACTCACGCGATCTAAACCAATCCATAGCCACACACGTGATCTGAAGCCACCCACGGTAATCTGAACCCACCCACGGCAATTTGAACCCCACCTACGGCGAGCCACCACCACCATTGGCCTACGGCAATCTAAATCCCACACCAATCTGAAGCCTACAAGTTGATCTTGAGAGAGAGGAGAAGCTTTTACTGTGAGAGGAACAGAGAAGAGAGCATGATGGGTCTGCTAGTGGGTTTGTTGATGGCGGCGATGGAGGAGGTTTTTTTTTTTTTTTTTTTTTTTTTTTTTTTTTTTTTTTGTGCTGTGGTTGGTGGTGGTGAGTGGATGTGGTGGTTGTGGGTGGATGTGGATGTGGAGGTTTCTTTCTGCTATGATTTTTTTTTTCTTTTTTTGTTAGTGGTGGTTGTGGTATAGGTGGTGGGTTTTTGGTGGGTGGTTGGTAGTGTAGTGCCAGCGGTGCTGTGAGTAGGGATGTCCATGGGTTGGGTTAGGTCGGGTTTGTGCCCAACCCGAACTCAACCCGACATTATTGGGTGGGCAAGATTTTGGCCCGCAACCGATTCGCTGAAAATTTCAAATCAACCGGGTTGGGTCATATCGATTTTCGGGTGTGAATCGGTCAGTTTTGGGTTTTCCGATTCGCTGGTTTTTGGCCAAAATCTGGCTGGATCTTGTAAGATCTAACAAGAGTTGGGCAAGATTCCTTTTGATCTATGAAAATTTGGCCAAGATTTGGCTAAGTTAGAGTTGGGCTTATCGAATTTTTGGGCAAGTTTGAGTAGATTTGGGTTGGATTCACCGGAATTAAGCATATCTGAGTAAGGAAGAGACTAGATCTTGGCCGGATTTGAGCTGATCTGAGTGAAGGAAGCCCAAACATGGCCAGATTGAAGCTGAGAAGCGCCAGATCATCACCGGATCTACGTGATTTTCGTCGTTCTTTGAGTTTTTATCGGGCAGGTCGGGTGGCTTGGGTTTTTGAGGACGAAACCCGCCACTCGACTCGTTGGAGTCAGGTTCTAACGGTTTAAGACCCATTACCAACCTGTCGAAGGTGTCAACCTAGCCGTGACGAGTTGGTTCCGATCAGGTTAGTCGATTTCGGCGGGTCTTCGGTTTGCAGGAACACCCCTAGCTGTGAGAAAGAGAGAGACAGAAGAGAGAGAGCAAAAATAAAAAATTATTGAAAAATAATAAAGAAACATTACTTAAATGAAATGAAAAAAAAAAAAAAAAAAATAGAAGTTTTGATATAGGATATATTGTAAAGTGGTGTGTTATATGTTATAAAATTGGGTTTTGAGATGCTAAATGCTATATTTTTTAACATGTTTGATAAGAATGCTCTAAGTCTCACTTCTTATTCTTTACTTTTTGGTCTTCTCTTGAATTCACACCTAGCTAGATGTAAGTTGGCTTAATTCAATTGGCCTAGCCCCACTTTGCATGTAAAGCCCTTTTTTACCTGCAACACAAAGATATTATATAGCCAGTCACAAAATAAGATAAAAGTAAGGCTAAATATGTAGACATGTGAGTACTTTATTGTATATATTTCATGCACGTCAAATACCCCTAAACCTACATTTTGCTAGTCCTCGAGCAAAACAAATAAAGAGCAAAACAAACCAAATAATTAAAATGAAAAAAAAAAAAAAAACAGAAAAAAGAATGAAATCCTAACTAATCCAATTTCTATTGCATTTAGTGCATGCAACAAGCCTTGAAACCCCTAGCTTACACTAGTGGACGAGTTATAGTCTCGTGAGGGTTTGCGGTGAATATACCCACAAAATTCTGAGAATGAATACTAAAATAAACAAAACAAAGAAAATCACTATTTGAAACACTACAAATGCTAAAGAAATTTCTCATGCCATCAAAACTCAATGTGAGTGAAAAGTGGTAGCCAACCCAAACATACTCTTTGTTTTAGAATAAACTTGACTCGAATCTCTATTTGAAATTATGATTCAACTCAAATCTTTCCAGTGTTATCACTCAACAAATGAAATCACTCTAAAATGGGGTGTAATACTCTTAACAATACATGTGAGCGGAATAAGTTAAACAAAATCAAATACCTCACATATAAATTGCATGAAAAACGCTTAACCAAGAATGAACAAGTAGTCTCATGAAAGGATGCCAAACAGAATTTATACCATACTTTTTATTCAGTCATATCAATATCTGAACCACACAATCTTCAAGATCAAATAAGGACTTTATTAGGACGTAATGTAGGGTAAAAGTAAAGGGAATGAAATAAAAATGGGTGAAGGTAAATAATAATAAGTGTTTTCAAGATTTGTCAAAATGTCGACTCTTTTTGGAATTTCCATTCAACATTTTTTTTTTTTAAACTCTTCTTCTTCAAAGCAGTACTCCTTTCTTACATTTCACTTCTCAAAATTTGATGAGAACCCTTTTTATTTTCTTTGTTTTGACACTTTCCTTCTTTTTTTTTTTTTTCCTTTGAATTCTTTTTTCTTTTTTTTCTTCTTTGAATTCTTGCACAAACCACCACGTTGAAACAAACTAATCAAATTCCATCTTGAAACACTACGGATAAGGGCTTTAAGAAGGAAAGGCTAATTAAAAGGCTCAACGGGGTGACTAGCGATAATGTATCAAGAAAGAAAAAGAAAAACACATATATGGATCAAAGTAGACAAAAATGGCCTAATCTCATCTCTCAAAGACTAGTATAGTTCATTCAATATCAATGACTTCAAAAGATTCAAGTGTGGCATAAATATATATATATATATATATATATATTTTTTTTTTCTTGGCCAAAATAAAGAACAATGAGTCTACAACAAGGGAAATATGTTAAGCACTTCCAAATGAACTTTAAGATTAGAAACAATAAATAACCCTCCAAAAATAATGATTGGCTCAAAACTCACTGGGGTTATAGTCTCCACATTGTTATCATCAAGATTTTCTAATTATTTTTATCCTTCAACAATAAGTTGTGCCTGAGTGGCTATGTGCATGTGCAATGAATTGAGCATGAAAGCAATGAAATTCTTTAAGCAAGAGTAGTATAACGAACTCAAAACATAAACCTCAAGCTAGGCAAAAGATTTTTTTTTTTTTTTTTTTTTTTAAACACAACTAAACAAAACAAAACAAAACAAAAAGATAGAAATCTATATACATCCCCCCAAACCTAAACCAAACATTGTCCTCAATGTTAAAAATGATTCTCTCAAATATATGTCTTGAATGAAAAGAGAGCAAAATATTAATATGCAACATGAGAACCAAGTAGAAACAAGTAAGGTAAGGAGAAGGAGGAGACATACCTTGATCAAGCTAATTGTTATAAACTTAATTTTTGTCAAATATCAGAGAACAAAAGAAAATAAAACTAAACAAGAAAATAAACACAAAGTCTAATCTAGAAGTAGAAAATAAACAAGAGAAAAAGAAAAGAAAACAAATGCAAACCTGATAAACACAACTAGGATCAATCCTGATAAACAGGATCATCCAAGAAGACTTCTTCAACTTCTGTAGGCTCAAGTTCTAAAAATGGTTTCAAACGTTGGCCATTAACTTTAAACATATCACCATTTTTAGATTCTCAATCTCAATAGCACCATGGGGATAAACAATGCGAACTATGAATGGACCAGTCCATCGAGATCGTAATTTACCTGGGAAGAGATGCAAACAAGAATTATAAAGAAGAACTTTCTAACTAGGTTCAAATGATTTTCTCAAGATGTTTTTATCATGAACCCTTTTCATTCGATCCTTATACGATTTGGCACAATTGTATGCATCATTACGAATTTCCTCCAACTCATTGATTTTGAGCTTCCTTTCAACACCTGCTTTGTCAAGATCAAAATTTACCGCTTAATAGCCCAATAAGCTCTATGCTCTAACTCAACAAGGAGGTGACAAGCCTTACCATACACAATTCGATTGGGGGACATTCCAATGGGAGTCTTAAAAGCTGTATGGTATGCCCACAATGCATCATTGAGTCTTAAAGACCAATTTTTCCGAGTAGGGTTAACTATTTTCTCCAATATTCTCTTGATTTCCCTATTAGATATCTCTACTTGACCACTTGTCTGTGGGTGATAAGGTGTTGCAACCTTAAGAGTGATGCCATATTTCTTCATTATTTGCTCAAAAACTCTATTGCAAAAGTGCTTTCCTCCATCACTAATAATGGCACGTGGTGTACCAAACCGTGCAAACACATTTTCTCTCAAAAACTTGACTACTACCTTGTGATCATTAGTTCTACATGCAATGGCCTCAGCCCACTTAGAAACATAATCAAGAGCAACAAGGATGTGTAAGTTACCAAAAGAATTAGGAAAAGGACTCATGAAATCAATACCCTAAACATCAAATACCTCAACAACCAAAATAGGGTTCAATGGCATCATATTTCTTTTTCCAATACTCCCAACTTTTGGCATCTCTCATAGGCTAAACAATATACATGGGAATCACGAAAAATGGAAGGCCAATAAAATTCACATTGCAAATTCTTGGTAGCAGTCTTTCTTGAACTAAAGTGGCCTCCACAAGCATGATCATGACAAAAGGATATAACAGTTTGTTGGTCACTCACAGATATGCATCTCCTAATTATTTGATCAGAACAGTACTTAAACAAGTATGGATCATCCCAAAAGAAATACTTAACCTCAGCCAAAAATTTAGACCTATCTTGTTTAATCCAATGCGAAGGCATTTGATTAGTGACAAGATAATTTGCAATATCAACATACCAAGGTCTATGGGATACATGTAACAATTTTCCATCAAGGAAAGATTCAAGAATAGGTAAATTGTCATCAGTGTGCTTAACGATTAATTTAGAAAAATGGTCAGCTACTACATTTTCGGTTCCCTTCTTGTCTCAAATCTCAAGATCAAATTCTTGTAAAAATAAAATCCATTGGATAAGGCAAGCTTTAACATCTTTTTTGGAGAAAAGATACTTTAGTGCAGCATGATCCGAGGCAAAAACATTTGCTAAAAAATTTAATACCTTAGACCCCAACAAATAGGGCCTAAAAAATTTATCCAAGGCAAAAACAATTGCTAACAACTCCTTTTCTGTTGTAGAGTAGTTCATTTGAGCATCATTTAGAGTTTTACTAGCATAATAAATCACATGGGGAATCTTTCCAACCCGCTATCCTAAAACAGCACCAATTGCATAATCAGAGGCATAACACAGAATCTCAAAAAGCACTTTCCAACCAGGTGGTTGAATGATAGGTGCAGAAGTCAACTTAGTTTTTAGTCGCTTAAATGCATGGAGACACTCATCATCAAACACAAATGGGGCATCTTTAGCAAGTAAGTTACATAACGACCTTGAGATTTTAGTAAAATCCTTGATAAACCTTCGATATAATCTTGTATGACCCATAAATGATCTAATTTCCTTAATAGATCGAGGAGGTGGAAGGTTAGAAATCAAATCTATTTTGGCCTTATCAACCTCAATACCACTTTCTGATATGACATGCCTAAGAACAATTCCCTTTCTCACCATAAAATGACATTTCTCCCCATTAAGAACAAGATTCTTCTCCTTACATTGCACTAACACTAAGGATAAGTGGTGCAAACATTCTTCAAAAAAGGATCCAAATACTGAAAAGTCATCCATAAGTACCTCCAAAAATCGTCCCACCATATCAGAAAAAATTACTAATCATGCACCTCTGAAATGTACTAGGAGCATTACAAAAACCAAATGGCATGCGACGGTAGGCAAATGTCCCAAAGGAGCAGGTAAAGGTAGTCTTTTCTTGATCCTCTGGTGCAATGGGAATTTGATTATATCCATAATATCCATTAAAAAACAATAATAAGCATGACTAGCTAGCCTTTCCAACATTTGGTCTATAAAAGGAAGAGGAAAATGATCTTTTCTTGTCATGGCATTCAACTTACGGTAATCAATGCATACTCTTCATCCCGTTTGCACACAAGTTGGGACTAACTAATCATCCTCATTCTTGACAACTATTTGCCAGATTTTTTTGGTATAACTTGAACTGGACTCACCCAATTACTATCAGAAATTGGGTAAATAATACCCACATCCAAAAGCTTCAAAACTTCAGCTTTCACTACCCCTTGCCTAATAGGGTTTAGACGTCTTTGCGGTTCGTGTGAAGTTTTAGCATTCTCTTCCAGGTAAATTCTATGCATAACCACAGATGGACTAATACCTTTGATATCAGCAATTGGCCAACCTATAGCTTCCTTATGCTCTTAAAGTACACTTATCAGTTGGCATTCCCTAAAGTCATTCAAATCTGAAGCTATAATGGCAGGTAAGGTCTTAGAAGAACCTAAAAATGCATACTTAGGTGTGTCAGGTAATGATTTCAACTCCAACTTTGGTGGTTCCACAGTAGATGGGGGTGGGGATGAAGAAAGTGGAAGAAGGATCTTTTTTGGTTGCCAACTATCAGTACTGAAGAGAGGAACAGAATCTAACAATGCATTGACCTCTTCAATTGAGTGTTCAATATCAAAATTGCAACCAAAAAGATTTAAGCAATTGTAGGAAAGTATCATGGACTAAACTCTTAATCATGTTAACCTCAATGATATCCTCATTGTCTAGCACTTGTTTACTTATGTGGAAGATATTAAGCTCAACAGTCATACTTCCAAAAGAAATCTTCATTACACCACTTCGACAATTGATCAAAGCATTGGATGTGGCTAAGAAAGGGCGACCCAAAATGACAAGGATTTGTGTACTAGCATTTAAAGCTGGTTTAGTGTCTAACACAACAAAATCAATAGGAAAATAGAATACATCCACCTTAATCAACATATCCTTAACAATACCTTTAGGGATTTTCACAGATCTATTAGCTAATTGAAGTTTCATGGTTGTTGGTTTTAACTCCCCCAAACCTAGCTGTAAGTATACTAAATATGGCAATAAGTTCACACTTGCCCCCAAATCTAGCAAAGCTCACTCATTGAGATGATCCCCAATCTTGCATGAAATTGTAGGGGATCCAGGGTCCTTACATTTCATTGGATATTTATTCTAAATGATTGAACTGACTTGCTTGGTCAAAAATGCCTTTTTATGGACATTTGTCTTTCTCTTCATTGTCACAAGATCTTTTAGAAACTTGGCATAAGCAGGAACTTGCTGAATTGTATCAAGAAATGGAATTTTTTATTTTGCACTTGCTTAAAAACTTTTAAAATGTCTCCAAATTGTGCACTTTTCCGAGGATTGATTAACCTTTGAGGAAATGAAGCTTTAGAAACAAACCTCATATCAAAGGAAGAACTAAGATCCTAAATTGAAGTGGTGGGTGGGTTGTCCTTCTTTTCTCCATGATCATCATGTGAACTATGAGTTCCTTTTTCCCTTAACACAATATTTTCATCATCCTCCACTTCTGGCATTTTCACTTGATTATCAACTTGCTTACCAAACCTAAGGGTAGTAATAGACTGAACATGTTCTTGTCCATGAGTAGAACTAGAAGAACTATTGATGGCATACTGTCCTTTTGGGTTATGTATAGGTTGACTAGGAAACTTTCCTTTTTCCCTCTCTCCAACTTGGGTTGCTAACTGGTCAACTTGATTTTCCAACTTTGAAATAGCTTGAGAATTCAAATGGGTGGAACTTTTCATCTCTTGAATGGCTTGGCTAGTTGAGTGCATGAAAGTTTTGAGAGACTCCTCCAAAGATGGTTGTTGTCTTGGTGGTGCTACAAACTGAGGTGTCGATTGGGAATGGGAGGATTTGCTTGAGTAGGTGGACGAAATTGACTTTGTTGATGCACTTGTTGTCCACCTACATTTGTGGGAGGCTGATTTTGCCTTCATGAGAAATTAGGATGGTTCCTCCAATTTGGATTGTATGTCTCTGAAAATGGACTAGCAAATGGTTTTCCATAATTGTTTAGTGCATTTGCTTACTCAGTATAAAAATCAGGGTACCTAGCTGCGGAAGAACACATTTGTGTTGTATGCATAGGACTTGCACAAATAGAACATGTTTCACTTTGAACTTGATTGACATAATTCATCCCTCTACCTAAAGCTAAAGCCTCAACCTTACGAGTGAGATTTTCCAACCTAGCTTTTATGTCTAAATATTCACTGACTTCATACAATCCTCATTTCTTAATTGCAGGGGCAGATCTCTCTTTTCGGTTGGAAAAATCCCATTGTTGTGAACTTTCAGAAAAATTCTCAAGAACTTTGTATGCCTCATCATCGACAAGACTAAAAAATCCACCACCATTCATGGACTCAATCATGTTACGATTTGTCTAAGTTAAACCATTATAAAAATATTGTACTAGTTTCCATGTTTCAAAACCATGATAAGGACACTTTAAGATCAAGTCCTTAAATCTCCCCTAACTCTCAAAAAATTTCTCTTGTTCATCCTAATAAAAATATGCAATTTCTCTCCTCAAAGCATTGGTCTTGGCCATTGGGAAAAATTTGGAGAGGAATTTTGTGACCAACAGTTCCTATGAAGTGATAGATCCAGGCGACAAAGAATTAAATCATGATTTTGCCTTATCCTTCAAGGAAAAAGGGAATAAACACAAGCGAACAGAGTCATTAGTGAAATTCTGGAACTTACAAGTAACACAAATCTTAAGAAAATCCTTCACATGCATATAAGGATCTTCTCTATCCAATCCATGAAAAGTAGGAAGAAGGTGGATTATCTATGGCTTCAACTTAAAATGTGCAATAGTGGTTGCAGGCAATACTATGCAAGATGGAGGGTTGGTGGTTATGGGTGAGAACAACTCCCTAAGAGTTTTTGAATCTTCTCCTATTTCTCCCAGTGTGGATGAATAATCAAAACTAACAAGACAGTTTTCTTTATCACGTATCTAAGTTCTCATAAACCAAACACAAAGAAATTTAACTACAACTAGTAGAAGAAAAAATTCAATTAAGACCTAATTTATTTTCCTAACCAAGTCCCTAGCAACAGTGCCAAAAACTTGTTGTGAAATTTTAAAGTACTCGCAAGTGTATGAACTGTACCGAAGTATAGTTTGACAAGAATGAGGTCGAACCCACAGGGACTTGAATGAATGTAGGAAAATTAATAAAATCTTAACCAAATTAATCCTAATCTAGTTTAATAAAAATTGGTTTTTTCTGAGATTAAATAAACTAAGCAAATAATAAAATTAAGCAAATAGTTAAACTAAGCAAAAGATATAAAGCAATAAAAAGATGTAAACAATCAAGAGAAATAAATTAAGGTTTTGGAATCTACCTTGTAAGTCATATCAGCATATATTTATGATCATTAATTTTTCCCAACCACTACATGATAATCTAGAAATCAATCTTAGTACCATAGAAAATATTATCATAAAAACTTCTATTTAAATATCTAAAGCATGTTCTTCTTTGCTTCTTAAGTTTAAAATCAAATCATCAATTGTATCTATCAACAAACAAATCACAAAAGATATCCAATTTTAAAATCAAACAATCATAATCCAAGCATTCAATTAATTAAGATAAATCCTAAATCATGAGAAAAATATGATTAAACTCATATTTAGAATCTTATCTTAGTCAATTGATGTGAAGTAAAAACAATTTAAATCATTAAAGAATATATAGCTATTATGGGAAAAATTAAATCACGTAAATATTACTAATAATTTTTAATAAGGTTTCATCCTCAACTTTAATTGAAAATTTAGCTGCTCATAACACTTGAGAAAAAACATAAAAATAAAATACTAAATATTTAGCTAAATAAATAAAATAAAGAAAGAAATAGATACAGGGCTAAAAAAAAAGTCATAAAAGAAAGGCGTAAATGCACTTTTAATCCTTATGTTTTGCACGTTTTTCTATTTTGGTTCCTACATTTTATTTTTACCACTTTTAGTCCATAAACCAATTAACGCCATTCATTTAAGTCCTTGAAGCTAACTTCCGTCACTGATCTAACGGAAACATTGACGGATGAATAAAGTAATAATAAAATTTAAAAAGAAAAGAAAAGATTTTTAATTAATTTTGTTTCTCCTTTTTTTTTTGGGGAAGAACATGAAGAACATGTTCATGTTGTTTGTGTTCTTCCCTATAATCAATCTTTGTGTTCTTCCCTATTATCAATCTCCATCAACAACATCAAACCCAGCAACAACATCAAAAACAACATCAAACCTAGCAACAACGTCAAAAACAAAAACAACATCAAAAGCAACAACAACATCAAAAACAACATCAAACCCAGCAACAACATCAAAAACAACAACAAACCCAGCAACAACATCAAACCCAGAATCAAAGAGCAAACCCAGCAAAGACATCAAACCCACAGCACAGCAGCCGCCACCACCACCTAAAATCCAACAACACCACCACCGCCACCACTGCCAAATCCATACCGACAAACCCAAACCCACCAAAACCCAAACCCACACAACCCACTTACCGAATCCCACAACCCAGCCACCGATTCCCACAACCCAGTCACCGATTTCCATAACCCAACCACCGATTCATCGATTCCACAGCCCAGCAACCACCGTGACCCACACCTCAACCTCAACCACAAACGCCGATGTCCACCGCAGACGCTGATCTCCACAAACAAACACCCTCCACTAAACCGATCCTCACAAACCCACACCCTCCATGCCGATCTGAGAGAGATGGGCCGAGACAGAGAAAGGAGAGAAAAAACCCACCCATCACTGGCTCTCCCTTCATCGTTGCCACCCATCACTAGCTCCATGTCATCGGCGCCACCACCAGTTCTCAAGTTCTCCAAGCTCTCCTTCTCCGTCCCTGAACCCGAGGACCTCCTCCTCTGCGGTGCTCTCGAGCCATCGTCTTTGCCACTGACACCATCCTCTCTACCCTCATGTGTGCGCCCAGGTCTATTTACTCATGGGAGATTGTGGTCTAGAGGGTTGAGAACAAGTTGTTCTTGTTCTTATGTTTCTGGTGTGTGTGTGTGTGTGTGTGTGTGTGTGTGTGTGTGTTTTTTTTTTTTTTTTTTTTATTGAAAAATAAATATTTTAAATTATAATATAATATTTTAAAATATTATTTTATTCATCCGTCAATGTTTCCGTTAGATCAGTGACGGAAGTTAGCTTCAAGGATTTAAATGAATGGCGATAATTGGTTTAGGAACTAAAAGTGGTAAAAATAAAATGTAGAGACCAAAATAGAAAAACGTGCAAAACATAGGGACTAAAAGTGCATTTACGCCTAAAAGAAACTACGTGCAGCTGCCAGTGCTCCACATGTGGGTCCACGAAAACAAGCCTCCTATCAATTATTTCTTCTTCTGTTTTTTTCTTTTCATTGCTCCTTCGCGCGTGACATGACTTCAGGAAGCTTCTCTTTATTCTTAATCCCTTCTTTTTATTTCTTTATTTTTACTTCACATGCTGACTTCACTGATTCATAATTAAATATTTCCTTGGCACTTTTACCGTGTCAGATTGAATAATAAGTCCCACTTCTTATTATTTACATTTTGGTCTTCTCTTAAATTCACACTTGGTTGGATGTTAGTTAGCTTGATTAAGTTGCTCTAACCTCGTTTTGCATGTAAAGCTCTTATCATCTGCAATACAAAGAGATTATACAGTAAGTTACAAAATAACATAAAAATATGGTTAAATATGTAGATATGTGAGTATTTTATTGTATATATTTCATGCACATCAGAGACCAAATCCAAGCTTGTGGAGTTGAATTGCATGCATGGGGTTTTTCTAAGACCAAACCCGAAACAGAGGAGATTAAAAGGCTAAAAGCTGGAACCGCATTTTTTTATTTTTTATTTTTGATGGAACCGCATTTTAGGCATATAGGTTAATTTGTCAAAAAAAAAAGTTGGCAAAAGTCATCAAGGTTGGTAGAAAGTGGAAAGACACGAATTCTTCGACTATTGTTAGTCTAGCTAGCTCTTCTCAAATAATGCAAGGATTATCCAAGAAAGCCTAATATAAGGTGCAGGGAAAGCACCATTGACCCCAAGTCCTTGGCATCTTTGTTAAGTTTAGTTGTTTAGTTCTTCCTAAATAATGCAAAATTGGTATATTACTAGTGGCGGGTGCAACTTTTTTGCCTGTTGAATGAAGACTATCTTACAAAAAACAAACAAGAGGGTAATCAACTAAGAGAGAGAGAGAGAGGAAAAAGGAGAATGATTAGAGTCCTTGAAATACTGACATATCATCTAATCAAGAACTTATAGATCTCTGACAATGCCAGAGAGAAGCAAATGAGTAATGTTTAACTTTCTAAAAACCTCACTACATATTTAACGATTTATATAGTAAAAAATAAATCTAAGATTTATCCCAAGTGAGTTCTAAACCTCCTAGTTGGCATTATGTAATAAATTATTAGTTTATATTACACTATCAATGTAAAACAATAATTGTTTAAAAGGAAAAAGCCAACATTTTATCTAGAAAGAGATTTTAAAAAATGTTGATTTTTGCAAGAGCTTATTCATTTACAACACAAACTAACTTTAATTCCCAAATTCCAAAAAGATATCTCATGCGCCGAGCGCATATAAGAGTTTTTCCGGATCCCGTATTCAATACAATTCATTTATTCAATGAGAGAGTCATTTTTTTAATATAGCTAAGGATATGGCCAAGCACAACAAACTGCCCTGTTAAAAGCATTTTACAAACAACACATGCCATTGACAAACCTATTTGCTTGGATAAAGGAGAAATTTTATTATCAAAACAAACACAATTTACAATGAAATCCAAACACCAAAACAAAATTAATTCCTAAAACACAAATCATTTAGAAATACTAACCTCCAAACTTCCACAAATACCACTAACCTTATTTATAAGCCAAAATATTACAATTCCAAATTAAAACAACTATTCCAAACTACACAAGTACATCACATCAGAACCAATGTTCAAAGCTCACATCAAATCCACGACCGAATATAACATTTGCAATCTTCAATTCCAAACTTTGACATCAATCTTTGCTATTAGATGATAGCTGATTCCACAATATTCGCACATGCACATCAGTTACCAAGGCCAACCCGTATGGTCACACTGTTAATGTAAAAATAAATTCAAAAAGAAAGTCAGTGGTTAAATAGTTATTTGGAAAAAAAAAAAAAAAAAATACACACAAGAATAAAATCTTGATGAAAAAGAAAAAAATTGCTCTGCAGCTTTGACGAAAATTTGTCATGCCTTCATTTTCTTCGTTCTTTTTAAATACACGACTATGGACTATGTAAGCACCTATACTCATCGGCCATATGCTTTGCCATAAAGTTTGAGACAGATTAGTGATGGTTATGGAGTGGAAGAAGGAAACTAATCTAGAGTTTTGAGAGAGAAAGACCTCTATGGAAAGACTAAGATCACTAAAACTAAATACAAACTGATGATATTGAGCTTTTGGATTTAAAATTTATTTCAAGTTTTTGAATCTTGCCTATTTATAAATTAAATTTATTCAAGGTTTTCCAATTAAAATTTTTTTTTTTAACTAGAGTTAAATTTATGTGGTTTTGTTTCATTTTTTTTCATTTAGGAAGTTGAATCAAAGTTGTTTTAAATGTGTGGCCTTTTATTATTGGTTGGGACTACTCGGGACCTAGGTCCTAATAATTTCTCCTTAGAAGAACCTAATAGCATATACGAATTGAATAGAAATTCCTAGAAAAGAACCTGCTTAATGACACAAAAAATCATCCAACTTCTACACACCTTGTCAAACCTATATAATGGTTTTAAAACCCAGACTGTTCAAAAAACTAGAGAACGAAAGAGTTTAAGGTTTTTGAGGTTGGACGGAGGTTTAACCGAGGTCGAACCATGATAATATCATAATTAATTTAAAAATTATTTAAAATATAAATAAATATAATAAATTAGTATAAATGGAAAAAAAATGACTAAAATAGTTCCAAAAAATAAAAATAAAAACCATCTTTCAAATGTATTTTTTATATCAACAGAATATTACTAATTGTTCAAAAAATAGTAATAAAAAGAAAAATTATTAATTCACATTATACTATCAAGATAAGATAGGATTATATTATAGACCAAACAAATGTTTACAAAATTATATATTTTTATGCAAATATGTATAACATTTGCACTTTTTTAATCTATAATATAAATTTTAATTTACAATAACACATGAATTTAACATATGAATACGTGGGTTCGTAGTACCAATAAATTAGCTTCGGCCTGACCCGTCAGACCCAGCCACTGTATTTTTTGTGTAGAGCGGATTTTGGTTTTAAAGAACAACAGTTTCCCGCCGGTTTTCAAAACCATTAATAGAACAAAATGGTAAAAACAGTTTCCCGCGGATAAGAAACATTTCTAACATCCAAATACAAGCACTCCAAAACTATCCCAAAAAAAAAAAAAAAAAAAAAAGGCCATTACAGAAACTTGACACCCAAATACTCAGACCGAACCAAATGGTAAAAACTGGGGGAAAAATTTAAAAATCCAAACAAATAGGAAAAAAGAAATTACTGTAATCTTTTCCTAGCAGATGTCATGGCACTGGCAGTCATGGTGGCACTTGCAGCATTTCGGCCCTGGCGGCCCTCTCTCCCCTCTCGGCCCTGGAGGCCCTGGCTGCCCTTTCTCCCCTGGCTTCCCTGGAGGCCCTGGAGGCCCTGGTGGCCCTTGCTTCCCTGGATCCCCTTGTGGCCCTCTCGGCCCTGGTGGCCCTCTTTTGCAGCAAGACGGCCTTGCAATTAAGATAAGTATTATTATTGAAGCCAAGAGACCCCCCAGCACGAACCACACCCACACGGGTGCTGAATGTGGTTTACTTGGTGCAGGCCATATGTAGCCATCTGGTAGTGATGGAGTGCAAGGGGGAAATGGGGGAAAATGTTGGATTGGAGTCAACTCAAATGCTGGCGCTGTCGGTGGTGGAGGCGGAGTAAGGGAGGGTTGTGGTGGTGGTGGTTGTGAAGAGAGGGTTGGAATTAGTGGTGCAATGATGGTGGTAAACAACATGAAGAACAGGGCAAACATGGTTGAAATATTTGGATTTTGGAGTTGGAGGTGAAGCTCCGTCTGCTCTGAAATACCCACAAAGCCATGCTTTTTATAGTTGCTTGGATCACCATCGTTTGGTAAATAGTCTTAGGCAGTCTCACAGTGGCGGTTCTAGAGATTTTGTTTAGGGGGTCATTAAGAAATTTAAATTAATAAAAAAATTAATAAAAAAGAAAACTTGAATATATTGAGTTATACACAAAATAAAAAAATAAAAAATAAAAAAACACATGAATTTTTACAATTTCCTTCTACAAGTTTTCAAATTTTGAATTGTTACACGATAGTTCATTATAAGTATTTATTGCTAATATGGGCAGCTATGACTATTTTATTTTGTTAAGTTTGTCTAAATTTTTATTTTTATGCAGTTAATATTACATATTTGTCATTGTTTTTATAAAAATATTTAAATTAAATGACTAAAATCAACTCATTAGCTCTACATTAATTATTGACGCACACAATCATACTCATTCATACATAAAATAATTCACTACGTGTTTACTTAACTAATCAAATACTTGAATAATCACTAACTTTGCAATTTTTTTCTTGAATTTTTCTAACTTTATGACAAAAAGTTATTATAACATGATAACTATACACACTCATGTAATAAATCATCTCTATTTCCCAATTATCAAATTATATAAAGTTATATTATATTTATGTTTTACACACAAACATCCATGTACACGTCATTATTCACACAAATGATATTATAAAAAAAAAAAAGTAATGCACAAAATCAATATTAGACATACTCATATACACATAATTAAAAATTTATAATAAATAGTGACACTTACAATTCACAAACATTTACTCTTATTTTAGAGTTAGAAATACTTATAATAATGGTGCATAAGATTTAAGTCAAGGTGTGTAAAAATATTTTTAAGAAAAAATTTATGTATTAAATTAACAAAAAAAAAATATATATATATATATATATATATATGTTTTTGGTTGAAGTCAGGGGGTTCATTTGAACCCCCTAACCAAAGAGTAACGCCGCCCCTGCAGTCTCAGACTTCACCAACCTTATTTTTATTTTTTGCATGAACCTCTTTTGTTTTATTTTGTTATTTTTTCCGAAAACAAAAATAGCCCAAAAATAAAAAAATAAAAAAGAGCTTGCTTTAAGCCCACATGGGCCATGGGCCCATGCGACATGGACCTTTCAATTTTTAATAATAGGAAAGTCGGTGCAAGTACAATAATACATGCATGCACCCACTTTCCTGTTAGAATTTTCTAGACCGTACGTAATGGTGGTTAACTTTTCAGTTGTGGCAGTCCTGAGAGTGTGGCGCTTCAGGTAGTTGATTTCCAGTTGGGTTGTATCTCGTGTGCATGTGTTATGTAAACTCTTACTTTTAATAAAATCCGCCCGTTCATGCAAGTTCAGGTGGTGTAACTCGAAAAAATGACACATTTTTAAGATCATAGTCACATTGCATCTCTATGATAATTTTTTTAGAGAGTCAGCAAAAAGATGAATCTTGAGTAAGAGATAAATACTGTAATCTACGAGCTTATTTTAAATTTGTCCATATGATTAAGCTAATTAATATTGAGTGAAGAGAGGGTTGGAATTAGTGGCGCGATGATGGTGGTAAACAACATGAACAACAAGGAAAACATGATTGGAATATTTGGATTTTGGAGTTGGAGGTGAAGGTCTGTCTACTCTGAAATAGCCACAAAGCCATGCTTTTTATAGTTGCTTGGATCACCATCGTTTGGTAGATAGTCTCAGGCAGTCTCAGACTTCACCAATCTTATTTTTATTTTTTGCATGAACCTTTTTTGTTTTGTTATTTTTTCATTCTCTGCTGCTAAAAGCCTTAAAACAATAGAAAGCCTAAAATACTCCGAAAACAAAAAATAACCCCAAAAAAGAAAAAGAAAAAAAAAGGGCTCACTGCTTTAAGCCCACATGGGCAATGGGCCCATACGACATGGACCTTTCTGTTTTTATTATATTTCTATAAAGCATCGTAGACCTTTCGTGGAAGATAGAAGTCTTTGATGATCCTCTCTCTCTCTCTCTCTATCTCTCTCTCTCTCTCTCATTGAAGTCTCTGTTGACACCATAATTTTTCACATGAACACAGCATAATATTTAAAAAATCAAAAATAAAATTATAAACACTATTTTTCTCTAAGTGAAACTCTATATTTTTAACAAGTTCAATATAAATTCAAATTCAAACTTTGATAATTTAACTCAAGGTTAATTATGAACACTATAATTACAATATCACCATCTCTAATCAGGTCTACCCATCTGTGACTCTATTCTCAATTTCTTCCTCTCTCTGTGTTCCAACTTCAAACTCACTAATCATTATGTTAAAGTTAACTTTGATTTACTATTCTTTTTCCCCTTTTCTTTACTCAATAATCGATTATGAAGCAAACAATTGGACTGTATTGCTCCAATTTCCAAGACAACATGTACCACGTGTGGTTAAACTTTGAAGTTTTCATCAATTGAAGTTGTGGCCAGGTATGACTCCTCTTTCGTCTTTAATTCTTATTAAAATAATATATATTATACTACATAACATAATAATATATATATATATATATATATATATATAACTATTATTAAACTATTATACATCATAAAATATATAATAAAAAAATAGAAATATAAAAGGATTTTTTGGGCTAAGCAAAACAATTGATCATTATTTTTTTTATAGTAATTGATTATTTGATTATGAACACTATAATTACAATATTACCATCTCACCATCTATAATTAGCTCGTAGACTCTATTCTCAATTTTTTTTCTCTCTCTGTGTTTCAACTTCAAACTCACTAATCGTTATGTTAAAGTTAACTTAGATTTACTATTCTTTTTCCCCTTTTCTTTACTCAATAATCAGTTATGAAGCAAACAATTGGACTGCATTGCTCCAATTTCCAAGACAACGTGCACCAAGTGTGGTTAAACTTTGAAGTTTTCATCAATTGAAGTTGTGGCCAGGTATGACTCCTCTTTCCTCTTTAATTCTTATTAAAATAATATATATTATACTACATAACATAATAATTATATATATATATATATAATTATTATTAAACTATTATACATCATAAAATATATATAAAAAATAGAAATATAAAAGGATTTTTTGGGCTAAGCAAAACAATTGATCATTATTTTTTTTATTGTAATTGATTATTTGATTATGAACACTATAATTACAATATCACCATCTCACCATCTATAATTAGCTCGTAGACTCTATTCTCAATTTCTTCTCCTCTTTGCGTTCGAACTTCAAACTCAACTAATCATTATGTTAAGGTTAAGTTTGATTTCCTATTCTTTTTCCCCTTTTCTTTACTCATTAGCCTTTTTTGAAGCAAACAATTAGTTTGCATTGCTCCAATTTCCAAGACAACATGCACCAGGTGTGGTTAAAATTTGATGTTTTCATCCATTGAAGTTGTGGCCAAGTATGACTCCTCTTTCTTCTTTAATTCTTATTAAAATAATATATATTATACTACATAACATTATAATATATATATATATATATATATATAACTATTATTAAACTATTATACATCATATAATATATATATATATATATATAAATAGAAATATAACTGGAATTTTTGGGCTAAGCAAAACAATTGATCATTATTTTTTTTTATAGTAATTGATTATTTGATTATATTTTTCATATATTGAGATTTGTCTACTTTCTAGCAAATCTTTAGTTTATTATTATTTTTTTTATGAATGAATAATTTGTTATCCCCTTCTTTGTCATTCTTATATTTTCTTCTCCTTCACTGTGATAATATATATATATATATATATATATATATTATAGTTTTTTATGTATTTTTTAAATTGTGATTTTTGTACATGAACCACCAAACCTTACATCTGTGACTGTATATGATTTCATTTAAAGTTTAGACCCGTTAAAATTTAAAACTTATTACTTTATGGGTTCGTGTACTTTTTTTTTCTTATATTTTTTTTTTGAATAGTTATATATTTTTTGAATTGTTTCAATAACTTATTCTTTAATTATATATCTTTTTGTTATTTTGAAAGTTTTAACATCTGAATTTGTATTAATTTTTGCAATATTTGAATATGTTTAGCAGATTTCAATGACTATACCATATATTATTCTTTTGAAGGTAATCAATTTTGCTTTTATATTTCTCTATTGTGTAACTATATACATTTTGTTTTGTTTCAAAATTTATAGGAAGTAAATCTTATGATTCTTTAATTTTTATTTTCTTTTTTTGCATTTCAAAAGTTTTAATATCTAAATTATTTTTTTGATGGTAACACATCTTTCTCTTATATTTCACTGTTGTGTAGTCACACACACACACACACACACACACACACACACACACACATATATATATTAATTATAATTTGTAGGCTCTAAATCTTATGATTCCTTTAAATAGTTATAACCATGGATTATTCTTTTGATTGTAACCCATCTTTGTCTTATATTTCTCTATTGTTTAGTTATATATCTTTTGTTTTGTTTCAATAATTTCTAAGGCATGAATCATATGATTTTTAAATATTTTTTGGTCTTTCAAAAATTTTAATATCTGAAATTTCATCATTGAAAATAACAAAATCCATGCAAACATTAAAATAAAAGTTAATGTTATATGAATATTAAAAGTTTATAAATTAGAATAGTATTCTTGAATACTGATTTACTTTAAGTGAGTAAAATATATGATTTTTTTTCACTTAATCTATATATATATATATATATATATATAACCAAAGCCTCTGCTGGCACCACAATTTTCCACATCAGCACAACATATTATTTAAAAAATATAAAATAAAATTATAAACACTATTTTTCTCTCAATGAAACTCTATATCTCTAACAAGTTCAACTTAAACTCAAACTCATACTCAAACTTTGATAATTTAACTCAAGGTTAATTATAAACACTATAATTACAATATCACCATCTGCAATCAGCTCTACCCATCTATGACTCTATTATTAGTTTCTTCCTCTCTCTGCGTTCCAACTTCAAACTCACTAATCACTATGTTAAAGTTAAGTTTGATTTACTATTCTTTTTCCCCTTTTCTTTATTCATTAGCCGTTTATGAAGCAATCAATTGGTTTGCATTGCTCCAATTTCCCAGACAACATGCACCACGTGTGGTTAAAATTTGATGTTTTCATCAATTGAAGTTGTGGCCAGGTATGACTCCTCTTTCTTCTTTAATTCTTCTTAAAATAATATATATTATACTACATAACATTATTATATATATATATATATATAACTATTATTAAACTATTATACATCATATAATATAATATATATATATATATATATATATAACAGGATTTTTTGGGCTAAGAAAAACAATTGATCATTATTTTTTTTTTTTTTAAGTAATTGATTATTTGATTAGATTTTTCATATATTGAGATTTGTCTACTTTCTAGCAAATCTTTAATTTATTTATTTATTTAATTTTTTTTATGAATGAATCATTTGTTATCCCCTTCTTTGTCACTCTTATATTTTATTCTCCTTTACTTTGATTAAAAAAGAAAATTTTATTTGTATGGTTTTTTTTTTTGTATTTTTTTAATAGTGATTTTTGTACATAAACCACCATGATAGGCCACAAATTGAATGACCCCTTGTGATTTAAACTAATTAATTAATTTAGTCAAGTTATTAATTAATCAATTTAACATGCAAATACGTGGCAGCACGAACAAATCACCGAATAACTAAATATGCAGTGGAAAATAAAAGACACGGTGATTTGTTCACGAATGGGGAAAAACCCTAACGGCAAAAACCCCACTGGGTGATTTTCAGGTCACCACTCCCGAAACTCCACTATTATCAAATCAAGCGGTTACAAATAAGGAATCCCAAGTACCTTACCAACCTACAGTTGAACCCTTACCCCAATACCCAATTGGACTTGATCTGTAGCGACAGTTCCCACCTTTGATGCACGGCTCCCAAGTACGTGACTAACCAGATGCGCGGATCCCAGTACGCGACTTCAAACACCAACTTTAGAATGAGAGGTTGGCTGCAGAGTTCTTCAGATCATCCATGCAATGAAGATCAGGAAGATGCTTGGTCACAAAACCCTAAGGTGCACAATACACAGCAACTTCTTGAAGAAGATGACCTAGGTTAAGAACTTCGTCTTAGAGCACAATTTGCTTGAACAAGGATTGCTCAATGCTTATGCAACTTGTGTCTATGTTTACGGCTCTTAAAACACTCCTTAAATATGTTTAGGGTTAGAAGAAAAGAAGGCCCAAAAACACATTCACGGATCCCAAGAAAATCATATTAGAATTCTGACTTTTTAATTCTCGACAGATAGCAGGTGTCGAGGTAGGTGTTGAGCAGGTGTCGAGGTAGGTGTCGAGCAGGTGTCGAGCTTTAAAAATTCTGCACTTCAACTTGCTTTTTCTTGGACAGACTTGATGACTTCAACACTTGATCTTGAAACATTGTTTCTTGAAGTATTAAAAACACCTAGAACTACCCAATTACAAGTAGATTGCATTTTGTCAAAGGATTAGCCAATTTACATAAAATATGACATATGTTCTTAAGTGTGAACACATATGTCTTAACAATCTCCCCCTTTGGCAATCCGTGACAAAACCACAACAAACAAATGAACATATGAGAGAAGTCATAAATCACTCAACTCATATTCACTTGTTAAATACAATAAAATCTATCCTAACACAAACTCTTGAAGAACTTTGCAAAAAGAAAGTTTATGGCAAGTAGACTTTGACAACCTGTATTTCTGAAACACTTGTAAACAAAACTCATCAAGGCATCTTGTGTGAAACAGAATTAACTAGATTGCATAAATATAAAGAACATGTGTATAAAGAAAGAAAAGAAACAACACATGAAGAGATAGGTGAATAAGAAAAACATACATCCACATATATAGAAAGATAAGTACAATGTATGTAAAACTGATATACAAGACCAATGTATCTATAAAGAATGAAAAGAAAAGATACATCATAAGCCTCACTACATCCCTCAAAAAGTATGAACACTCCCCCTATCAAAAATGTTATGAACACTCCCCCTATCAAAAATGTCCTATACTAACTCTCCCCCTAAAATGACTACTCTCATAATCCCAAAACTACTCCCCCTTTTTGTCACGAGTGACAAAGGGTAGAGTGTCATGTGGACATCTCATCAGTAGAGCTAGCATCTCCATCATCATCATCAGAAGCATCATCGTCATCACCATCATCATCATCATCCTCAGCATCAGAATCTGAAGCAACTGGAGGAGGTGGTGGAGGAGAAGCCTCAGAAGCAAAACCACCCATGGTCGCCTGCCGTCGTGCAATACGACCAACACGAACGTTCACCTGATAAAACTCAGTGGTGAGTGTATCAAGGCGAGCATCCATGCACTGCAGCTACGCCATGATATCTCCAAGAGATACATCGCTGGAGGAAGGAAGAGGAGTCGATGTAGATGGAGCAGATCTGGATGGAGCCAAACGGGAGGGCGGAGTGGAATCCGGCTGTCTCGACCTGAACTGTGCCTGACTACGTTTTACGATAGCGGCATCTATGGCAGATATGTGTGTGAAGTGGTCGGACACAGGAAAAGGGATGGAAAAATGGCGTAGAATCCTCGTGATAGCGGAAGGAAAGATAAGCTTATCACGGGACGCCGCATCTAAATGAACATCTATGATAGAGAAAATGAAGCGGGAAGGAAAATCTATCGTAAGATGCTCAAGTAGAGAAAGCAAGAAACGAGCACGAGGCTCAGTGATAGAGTTATAATGATAGAGAGGATGAAGTACAAAGGTCATCACCATGTTAAGGAATCTAGGACCTTTAGCAAAAGGTCTACATGATGTGTACATATGCTCACCCCACTCAGAAGGGCTCTCACAAAAGGCAGAAATGAGCTCATCCTTGGACACAGTCCTCAGTCGCTCACAAGTAGGATAGTCAGGAAACTCTATCCTAGGGACATGAAGCACATCCGCAACCAGCTGCGGTGTGACAGCAATGCGCGTACCTCGAACGCGAGTATGAAAGAGAGGTACTGAACGATCAATCCCGTACATGTTGGAGTAAAACTCCTGAATAAGTACGAGAGGGCAAGTGACCGGGACGTCACACAGTGACTCCCATCCCCTACTGTGAATGACAGAGGGAAGGTCAGTGTCGGCGAAGTCCGCCAGAACAACGTGGCGTTCCGAATGAACACCTCGTTTAGAAAAGTTCTCAGTAAACGCCTTTTGGGCATCTACATCACGGAACCGAAGAGTATGAGGAGCAGTATCAGAGGATGAAGAAGCTCCAGAACGCAGAGGGTTCCGAGCCAGAGTGGATTTACGTTTAGGTGCCATAGATGCAACTAACGTAAAAGAATGAGAAAAGAGATAGAGAGGGAGACAATCAGAAAAGTTCCAAACAGTTCAAATATGACAATATCTTGAACAAAATGGACGTATGCATGGGAATGCATGATCATGTTACATGCAAACATAAAAAGCATCATGGGCTCAGCCCAATCCAATCCTAGCAGCACACATACAAGAATCACACAACTAAATGCATGAGAATATCATTCTAATGCACATGGAATGCAATGCATGACATTTTAAACACTTTTCATTGAAAAACCAACCCAAAATTTCAACAAAAACTCAAAGATTTTGAAAAACCCAAAGTTTTCAAAAAAAAATCCCAAAACCTAAGATTCAAACCATGAAATGCATGAAAAGGAATGGAAAAGAAGATCATACCACTTGATTTGAAGCAAGAAAAGCTGAAAATCACTTGGGATGAAGATTGGATTGAAGAAAAGTGCACAAGAAGACGAACCGCCTTGGACAGATCGAAGAGAGATCGAGAAAATGAGAGAGAAAATCGCGACAGAGCTTATATAGACACCTCAGTAAATCTCGACAGCTGAGGTGTCGAGAGGTATCGAGCCTACTGTCGAGGAAGGTGTCGAGAATTTTGCCTTCGACAGCTAAGGTATCGAGGAGGTGTCGAGGTACCAAACAGCTCATCCAATATCAGAAGCTCGATCGATCGATGTGGTGTCGAGAAGGTATCGAGGAGACAGAGAGAATCTCGATCGATCCACCAGGTATCGAGGAAGTGTCGAGATTGCGATAAGAAAAAGCTTGAGAAGCTCGACAGCTGACCAGGTATCGAGGAGGTGTCGAGGAGGTGTCGAGCCAGCTTTAAAAACCAGTTTTTCGAGATGTGAAAAACACAGACATGAATGCAATCAAGACATGCACCTCAACCATGATCCAACCAACATATAAAGCTCTCAAAAATCATCTCTCAAACAAAATTTAAGCACATGGATCTCCCAAAAACACACACACACACTAAACAAGTCTAACCAATTTTTTTTTTTTTATTTCAAAAAAAATAAGTCATGACAGTTTAGTGAGCATACAAAAGCATATGTAAACCTTTGTGATGGCCAAATCACATTGTACCTGCACATGTATCAAAAGTAGTAAAGAATATTGCGTGTTGTGTGTGAAAAACATAGCAAGATTGCATATGTGTATACATGTTATGACGATCTGAGATATGAGAAAATAACTTTAACTCACACACAATCATAACTGTTTGATGGGGACTATCACCTTTGAGGTACATCCTATAACTCCCACATCTCCTAGAATACACGCTTGCAACCATTTTAAAGCATTTTTAATCTTTTTGCTTTTTATTTCTTTGCTTATTTTCTTTTTAAACATATCATACATGGGGTTATGAGAAAGAAAAGAAATACCCATTGATATTTTGACATTTCAATTTTGCTATGCCTAAGCACACAAATGTCATTGACATCACACTTTTGCTATGCCGAAACATACAGATGTCATTAATGATTGGCGGACAACAGTGGTGAGATGGTTATTTATGCCTTTCTCTTAGGATTTTCTAGTCCTACCCGTCAAAAAGAGTGATATGAGTGTTAAGTCTAAGAAATAACCTAATCTTACTCATCACAAACACGAGCCACAAAGCTCACTTGCTTAGTTGTGCATAAAGTTGCTCATCTAAGCTACAAGAGATACAAAGTTTAGAAAACTTTGTTTCATTGGCCATCTAAGGTACACAAGTACCAAAGTACACAAAACACACATTGTTTTTGTATTTTTCAATTTTTCAATTTTTTTTTTATTTTTTTTTATTTTTATATCAAAAACAAAATAAACAAAACTGAAAGTAAACACACAAAAACATGTTAACAAAGCAAAACAATGCATAAAACTAGACTGACTCAATAAAATGCAAAACACACATGCAATGCAAAAACACAAAGAAAAACAAGAAGGGAAAAGAAAGTGATGAAATCACTTTGAGTCCTTTTTCTTCCACACCTTGGAAGAGCCTTTCCTTTGGTTAAATCCTTGAGTCGGCGGTGAGGGGGAAGAATTAAAACCGTTCAAGTTCGAAAGGAACATGATGGCTTTCAGAAGATCTCCAAGAGGAGCAAGAGAGGATTGAAGCTGATTTTGGCTTCCAGATGCTGTCATACTGTTGCTCTGTTGGGTGGCTAGCCACTTGTAGCAATTAGGTCGAGTATGACCGGCAGCTCCACAATGATAACAGAGATGCTGCTTCTTTTGTTTAGGCTTTTGAGAGTTAGCCTTCTTATCCCTAGGGAGTTTAGCATCTTTCTTTTCTAACTTAGGGGGTGCTCCTAAGATGGATTTTCCTTTGTCTATGTTCTCACTAGCTAATTTAGCTTTAACATCAATGTTTTCAATTTTAACAGCATTAGCAGGAGGAACAAAAACAGTAGAACTAGTAGAAGCAGAGTTAGAGATAGAAAGACCATACCCTAAACCTGTTCGATCTGAAGCAGATTTTTCGTTGCTGAGCATCTCATCAAGTTTTGCACTTGAAGTCCTCTCCAGTTGAGCTCTAACTTGAAACAGCTCTGCTTCAAGCTTCTTGGTCTTCTCAGCCAGGAAGTTGTTCTCAAATCTCAGTGCACCAATAGTTTGATTCGCCTCATCAAACTTTGTGGACAATTCTTCTCTATCGAGTTCCACATCACTGAGCTTCTTGGTGGCCAGCCTGTATAACTTCTCATGCTTTTCAGAGAGCTTGTAAAGCTTCTCATAGGCTGAATGGATATCATCTTTGTCATCCATCTTTTCACATTCAGTGTCCACCAATTTTTCTTCTTCTTCTTCAACAATCCCATCAGTAGAATTGACTGAAGCAGTGAAGGCATTTAGGATTCCGTCATCCTCATCATCGGAATCATCTTTAGGCTCAGTGTCACTAAGGGTTGCAGCTAGAGCCTTGCTCTTCCCAATGCTCTTCAGATATGTAGGACACTCATTCTTCATGTGTCCAAACCCGTGACACCCAAAACACTTTGGTCCTGCTGGAACAGTGTACTGACCGCCATCCTTGGCATCCTTCCTTCCCTTGTCTTGGCTCTTGAACTGTGAAGAACTGGATTGCCTTCGGTCCTTGTCGAAGCTCCTCCCATTGGCATTCTTCATAAACTTCTTGAACTGCCTTGTAATGTAGGACTTCATCTTGGAATCTTCATCATCGGAAGACTCATCTGTATCACTGCTCTTCACCTTCAGGGCCATGCTCTTTCCCTTGCTTGACTTGCCTATTCTTGATAACCCTAGCTCGTAGGTCTGCAAGTTTCCAACCAGCTCAGTCAAAGGAATTTTATCAATGTCCTTTGATTCTTCAATTGCCGTAATCTTGGCATGAAATCTCTCAGGTAGAGATCTAAGCACCTTCCTTACAACCTTGGGTTCAGGGATGGTTTCCCCAAGATTGAAGGCTGAGTTCACTATTTCTTTAAGCTTGGCATAGAACTCATCGAACGACTCATCCTCCTCCATCTTAATTTCTTCAAAGCTAGTAGTGAGCCTCTGTAGCTTTGAATCCTTGACAGCCTTTGTTCCTTCATAGGTTGTCTGGAGGATGGTCCACGCCTCCTTGGCAGTTTCTGTTGAGGATATCTTCTTGAACTCCTCATTGGTGACAGCGCTAAATAAAGCATTCAACGCTCTGCTGTTGAAGTTCGCCGCCTTGATCTTGGCTTCATCCCAATCAGTCGGCGCTTCTTTTGGCTTTGTCCAGCCAATCTCCACAGCTTGCCACACCTTCTCATCTAAGGACTGCAAAAAAGCTCTCATGCGTACTTTCCAGTAGGCATAGTTAGTCCCATCAAATAAAGGAGGTATAATAAGAGATTGTCCTCTATCCATGACAAACAGGGGTCAATGGATCAAACACAGCAAAGATTAAACCTAATCAGAGTGTGCCCGCTCTGATACCACTTGATAGGCCACAAATTGAATGACCCCTTGTGATTTAAACTAATTAATTAATTTAGTCAAGTTATTAATTAATCAATTTAACATGAAAATACGTGGCAGCACGAACAAATCACCGAATAACTAAATATGCAACGGAAAATAAAAGACACGGTGATTTGTTCACGAATGGGGAAAAACCCTAACGGCAAAAACCCCACCGGGTGATTTTCAGGTCACCACTCCCGAAACTCTACTATTATCAAATCAAGCGGTTACAAATAAGGAATCCCAAGTACCTTACCAACCTACAGTTGAACCCTTACCCCAATACCCAATTGGACTTGTTCTGTAGCGACAGTTCCCACGTTTGATGCACGGCTCCCAAGTACATGACTAACCAGATGCGCAGATCCCAGTACGCGACTTCAAACACCAACTTTAGAATGAGAGGTTGGCTGCAGAGTTCTTCAGATCATCCTATGCAATGAAGATCAGGAAGATGCTTGGTCACAAAACCCTAAGGTGCACAATACATAGCAACTTCTTGAAGAAGATGACCTAGGTTAAGAACTTCGTCTTAGAGCACAATTTGCTTGAACAAGGATTGCTCAATACTTATGCAACTTGTGTCTATGTTTACAGCTCTTAAAACACTCCTTAAATATGTTTAGGGTTAGAAGAAAAGAAGGCCCAAAAACACATTCACGGATCCCAAGAAAATCATATTAGAATTCTGACTTTTTAATTCTCGACAGATAGCAGGTGTCGAGGTAGGTGTCGAGCAGGTGTCGAGCTTTAAAAATTCTGCACTTCAACTTGCTTTTTCTTGGACAGACTTGATGACTTCAACACTTGATCTTGAAACATTGTTTCTTGAAGTATTAAAAACACCTAGAACTACCCAATTACAAGTAGAGTGCATTTTGTCAAAGGATTAGCCAATTTACATAAAATATGACATATGTTCTTAAGTGTGAACACATATGTCCTAACACACCAAACCTTACATTTGTGATTGTATGTGATTTCGCTTAAAGTTTAGATCCGTTAAAATTTAAAACTTATTACTTTATGGGTTCGTGTATTTTTTTTTTCTTATATTTCTCTTTTGAATAGTCATATATTTTTTGAATTGTTTCAATAACTTATTCTTTAATTATATATCTATTTGGCATTTTAGAAGTTTTAACATTTGAATTTGTGTTAGTTTTTGCAATATTTGAACATGTTTTAGTAGATTTCAATGACTATACCATGTATTATTCTTTTGAAGGTAATCAATTTTTCTTTTATATTTCTCTATTGTGTAATCATATACATTTTGTTTTGTTTCAAAATTTATAGGAAGTAAATCTTATGATTCTTTAATAATTTTTGGCATTTCAAAAGTTTTAATATCTGAATTATTTTTTTGATGCTAACACATTTTTCTCTTATTTTTCACTGTTGTGTAGTCACACACACACACACACACACACACACACACACATATATATATATATATATATTATCTATAATTTGTAGGTTCTAAATCTTATGATTCCTTTCAATAGTTATAACTATAGATTATTCTTTTGAATGTAACCCATCTCTGTCTTATATTTCTCTATTGTTTAGTCATATATATTTTGTTTTGTTTCAATAATTTCTACGCCATGAATCATCTAATTTTTTAATATTTTTTGGTCTTTCAGAAATTTTAATATTTGGAATTTCATCATTGAAAATAAAAAAATCCATGCAAACATTAAAATAAAAGTTAATGTTATATGAATATTAAAAATTTATAAATTAGAATAGTATTCTTGAATACTAATTTACTTTACGTGAGTAAAATATAATTTTTTTTTTCTCTTAATGTTTAAATGTGCATTTTTATACAGGATTCTTGAGTAATTAATGTAAATCTATGCAACATATTAAAATCTCTAAGTTATTTTACAAATTTTTTGTAAGTCATTACACATCCAAGCAATGACTTTTTCATCAAATTGTAACACAAATTAAAGTCATACAAGAGCAAATCATGCAATGATGTAGTTTTTTAATCAATTTAGGATTTTATAAAATCATTTTAGTCTACCTCACAAATAGGTAGGTTCCCGTGTATAACACGGGTTAGCGACTAGTTAATTATAAGAAGATACAAAAGTCCTTAAAAATGCAAATAAGGTTCACTATTCACAAAAACCCTACATTCGATGAGCCATTTTTCATAATATTTTAACACATGCTGCAATTACATCTAAATATTGATGTTACATCCACAACCACAACTGAATATTTAGTAATGTATAATAATACATTCACCCACTTTCCTGTTGAATTGTCTATACCGGGACATGATGGGTTTCTCACAAAACTGTCTTGTGCTTTGCCCTGTACGTAATGGTTGTTAACTTCTCAGTTGTGGCTTCTGTGGCAGTCCTGATAGTGTGGTTTTTCAGGTAGTTGATTTACAGTTGGGTAGTATTTCGTGTGCATGTGTAATGTAAACTCTTTCTTTTAATAAAACCGCTAGTTCATACAAGTTCACTAGGTGTAACTTGAAAAAATTATACATTTTTAAGACCATAGTCACAATGGCAGCTCCATGATATTTTTCTAGGGAGTTAGTAAAAAGATGAATCTCAGGTACTGTAAGGGACATATTTTTATGTAATTGGCATATCTTTTGACAAAATGCACTTTACTTATATTTGGGTAAATCTAAGTAGGTTCAAAATGATCATTACAAGTGGTTACATTGAAGACATAAAGATTACTCAAGAATTGCTCAAGAAAAGTGCAATCTGCAGGTCTCGATACCTCATCAACAGAAGCTCAATTTGTCGAGATTCATTAAAGCTCGACACATATCTCAATCTATCGACTTTACGGGATTCAGACTATAGCCAACAACGTTTTTATTCTAAAAAGCTATTTGTTTATGGGTTTGTATAATCCTTATTGGACTAGAAATTAGGAAAGCCCAAGGTTTGTGTATACGTATTTGAAATAGGAGAGCCCATTGAGCTTCTATTTAAACAAGGAGGTGGAAAAAGAAAACTTTAACCCTAGAGAGCTTCATAAGTTTTTCTTTTTGAAACCCTAGCCTTCTTCTATAAAAGAAAGAGTTCTTGCTACATTTCTTATATGCCTTTGGGTTCTATAACCAAGCAAAGTCTGTCACACCATCATTGAAGATCTTATTGGTGTTTCTATGTGAAGCTGTTGCAAATCAAATACATCAATCAAAGGGTTGTTGCGGAGTTAGTCACGTATTGAGATTCGTGCAAAGAAGTTAGTCATGTACTGGGATTCGTGCATTGATCGGAAAGGTTGCTGCTACAATACAAGTCCAATTAGGTATTGGGGTAGGGGTTCAACTGTAGGTTGATATTTTGAGATAGGCCAAAGGGTTTGGTAAGATTCCTTATATTTGTAACCGCTTGTGATTGATAATAGTGGATTATTGGAAGTGGTGACCTTAAAATCACCTAGTGGGATTTTGCCTCGGTAGTTTTCCCCATTCGTAAACAAATCACTTGTGTCAAATTTATTTTCCGCTGCATTTAGTATAATTGGTAATTTTTTTGTGCTACAACGCTATTGCATGTAATTGAACATAATTAATTAATTTGGGTAATTAATTAATTTGCAAGGGGTCAATATATTTTTTCCCTAACAAGTACACTGGCGAAGCCAAGAAATTTTTCTAGGAATGGCCAAGTTAGTTATATCTACATTGTGTTAATGGGTTAAGCCTACGTTAGTTCAACCTACATTGGCTCAAAATGCAAAAAACTCAAGTTAATTTGGCCCAAATTGTGGCCAAAAATAAATTACTTTATTTCATAAATAACTTTAAGTAAACTTGTGCCTACATTATTTTCATTGTACTAAATTATTTGCACTTAGGTTTGAACTTAACTTCTTGCATTTTAGAGCTTTTCTAAGGAGTTACATCTAATGTTTTACATTTAGGATAAACAATTGGTTGACTAAGATTATGACTTCAAAGAAGAAGAAGAAGAAGAAGAAGAAGAGAAGAAGAAGAAGAAGAACCTCTTATCTTGCCTACCATCTTCAAATGCATTTTTGTTCTTATGAGAATAGCTGAAAATCCAACCGAATATACATTTTACAGCCCTGAGACAAGTCAATATAAAGAATTGTCATTTATTTATTTATTTTTTTTTTTTTGCTTAGCATATTTTTTTAATTGATGTTGTATGTGATATTGAGTTTGCAATTTGGTACTCTTTTTAGTGAAAATATACAAGTAGTCAATTTAATGGAATGATGTAGCTAAGTTTTAGATTTCAGGAATTCAGAATTTGAGGCAACCCCAATGAAGAGGAAGAGTACTTTAGAGTGTTTAAGGATCCATGGGTGATATATTAGCATATATTTGGTATTTTTTTTCTCTTGTGGTCCTATGCATATTGGCTATGGTATTTGTAAAATTATCTTAATTCTGTAGAAAAGAATAGGTTGAAGTGGTTGAAGGCTACTACAACCTGTGCAATGTTCTTAATGTCTAATATTTGTGCGTAGATGCTCTAGAAGTGTAGAGCTTTTTTTTTTTTTTTCATTTTTTTTTATTGTTGAAAATTTCATTAATTTTATTTTGGGATTTAGCCGTACTTCGAAGGAAGTTTATGCATGTGTCAATCACAAAAATTAACTGAAGTCTGTGATGAGATCTAGCACCAAAAACTAAACCCATCCACACCCCCACATATTCTAACATGGCTTAATTTGTCTATGCAATTACATCGTTTAAGTTACTGTTACAAAATTAATAAATTTAGCATTTACATATTAGGTGCTGTAAAATATTTGAAGGCTCAATAAAAGACATTGCATTATAATCTTCTTTGTTGAACATTGTTATATATATAGGTGGATGGAATTTTTAGAATATATTTTTATAATCCAAATATTGTTTACCTTATGAGTTCATTATATATTATTGTAGTTATGTCATTGAACAAAAGCATATTATTTATGGACAAAAAACTAATCAATTAACAATCACATTAGAAACAACACATTGAAGGTCAATTTGAAAAATTAAGAGCTATCAATTTAAATACTAAGTAATTTTTTAATATAAGAAAATCCAAAAGAGATAACATATTCTTTTTATTACGTTTATCTATTATATGAATTGAATGATTTTTACTAGTTCAATAAATTCAAACAGTAGTTTTTATAAATTTCTGTTATTTTAGTTACTATATACTCAAAATTTTCTAACCTATATATATATATATATATAGGTTAGAAAATTTTGAATTAAATTTACTTATGTTGCTTTGACCCACATCTTTGGATTCTCTCTTGCCCTTGTCTTGGCTTATATTGAGAGAAAGCAGTTTGTTTGCGATCCTTATCACCAGCATTGACATTTGCGTTTTTGATGAACTTCTTGAATTGTCTGGTGATATATGACTTTATCTTGGTATCCTCATCATTGTCATCATTCTTGGTTTTCAAGGCCATATTCTTGCCTTTGCCACTTTTTCCAACCCTTGCTAACCCTAGTTCATAGGTTTGCAAGTTACCAATCAATTCAGTCAAAGGAATAGAGTCAAGATCTTTTGATTCTTCAATGACAGTGATCTTGGCATGAAATCTCTCTAGAAGAGATCTATCAACCTCTCAAGGATTTGGAAATGGAGAGGTAGGAGTTGAGGAAAACCACAATGGATTGTGTAAAGGATTGTAGGTATAACAATCTCTAACTCTCAAAGGTTATGTTTAGGGTTTTCTCTCTGAAAAGCACTCCTCTCAATATATGGGTAATGAGGGTATATACAGTGGGTGTAGAGACATGATGTATCAGATATGACAAAATAGCAAAATAAAATGTTTTACGGGTATCTCGCGGGAAGGCCTTGCCTGTGAGACACTTACGAAAACCAACTATCACCATCTGTCATGACTCTTCACATTCCAGTCATGTGCTAAGCACATGCTTCACTTTGCGGGAAGGCTACTCGCAAGCTACCCACGAAAACTCCTTAATCTTCAATTTGCCTTGAGTCTTCACACTCTCTCTACACACAACCCAAATAATGAAATCCCACATAAAATACAGGGTATAAAAGATTGAATATAATTATAATCAAATTTGGCACAGAATTAAAACCAACACAAAAATAGTTGTAAATCACAACTTTACATGCACAAACCTCCAATTTGTGACAAACCCTTTGCACTGATCCCAAGTACGTGACTAACTCCAGCAACTTGAATAGATGTTGTTGGCTACAAAGTTCTTTACTTCATCAACAATGAAGATTTAGAAGTACTCAATTACAAAGCCCTATAACGTACAAATGTAGTAGCTTCTCATAGAGAAAATAAGTCTCTCGGTCTTTGTATCCATGCATGACAACCTTTAAAATAAACCTTATATCTGTTTAGGGTTGTGAGAAAAGATACCCCAAAAAATATGCAAGGCTGGGTCGAATTTCAGATCTGAAAATTTTGAAATCATAATTCTCAACAGATCGAGCTGCTATCGAGCTTCACATTAAGTCTCGATAGCAGGCTTCTATCGAGCTTTCTATCAAGACTTAATGAACAACTTTTCTTCATTTGTTTCTTGGACCAATCTTAATGTCTTTAATATTTGACTTGAACAATATGTTTCTTGAAGTACTAAATCCATCTTAGATCTACCAATTACAAGTAAGGTGCATTTTCTCAAAAGATTAGCCAATTACACAAAATATGACCCTAACACTCTCCACTCACATTCACCGTCAGGTGGTAAAGTATCTGTCGGGTTATCCAATACCGATGGTAGATCACACTTAGTCTCATGCCATTTGTGTGTTCTTCACTCATACATCCCTACATGGAAAGCACTTGCACACCACATCCAAAGATCATTCTACATATTTGTATTCTCTCATATCTTTCCTACAAGGAAAGATCCTATGTTTATAGGATCTTCGTCAAACCTACACCCCTATGTAAGTACCAAGTCTCCTCTTCTCCACAGTACATGAATTTTCCTAACTCTTACACTTTTGAGTTATTGGAGATTATTCTATTATTAACTTGACTTTCAGAGGGTTTTTAGCTAGCACCCTACTGATGCTCTCTATAAGGGTAGTTTTTTTATACTTATACAGCCAGGTCTGAGCATCATGGACTGATGAATGAAGGAAAATTGGGGTTTAAAAATTTTGGTAACTTTGTTTTGTTAGGGAAGCTTACATAGAGGGTTTTGTGTTTGTCTTGGTAAAATAGATTATGTATTAAAGTCCTCACTACTAAGTATAAGGTGGGCAATAATTGGCTGAGAGCAGGGGTAGCTAAGTTTGGAAAGGGTCAATCTATTTTGTTTGGAAAAGAGCATTTGTAAAATTGTGGGAAAGATAGACAAAAGGTTGCAACTAAATGAAAATATTTGCTTATTTCCAAAAAGGATAAAATTGTTTGATTTTAAATTTTAGGAGAAAAATTGTAACATACTCCCAAACATAAGTTGGCTTTTTAAGTTGGAGCCAAATACACTTAATGAAAGTTTTAAAAACATTAATTTAGAATATATTTTTATAAACTTTTTATGAAAAAAGTAAAAGTAATAGTTTTTTAAAAAATTATTTAATGAGTGCCTTTAAGGCACAAATTAATTATTCATTTTACAAAATTTTTTATGAAAAATGAAAAAAATATTTAAAAAGTTAATAACTTTTTTTTTTTTTTTCATAAAAACTTTTCTTAATATGGCTTAGTAACATATGCCCTAAATAAAATATGAAACTCTATTAACAATTGGAAAATGTAATAATGCCCTGCTAAGAATGAAACTTAAAAAATATTTATTTTTAATGTAGTGATGGTCAGTGCCTCACTACAAGTAGCAAGGATATTGTGCACCGTTAAAACTTTTGTTAACTTAGCGAGACTAATGCATACTTACTTTGGTTAGGTTTAAACAAAAAATTGCTAAAATGTTAAATTGGAGAGGCTAATATAAATGCTCTTAAAATACAACTCTAACCATCTTTCAAAAATGCAAAATGTTTTTTTGTTCATGAATAGTAACTCTCTTAGTTTGTAGAGTTACTGTTCATTAACAAAAGAAATTTTCAAGACAAAAAATTGTTGAAGTCAAAAAAAATATTTGTTTTTATTTCCTCTATTCTTTTGGGAATGGAGAAAGATTATAAAAAAGAACCAAAGAAGATTAAGGTAAGAATAAAGAAATAATAGTTAAATACGATTGAGAAAATAGAAAGTTGGTTCGAAGGTTTTTTTTGAAAAAGTAAGTAAATAAAATTAAAAAATAACTTTTGCTTTGGAAATTGGATGAATATATGATACTTGAATATATGCCACCGACACAAAATTTCGGAAGTGTGCGGTGGCAATTATCTTAAAAGTGCTAGTTTTATCCATATTCTTTGTTCAATGTCTTTCCTCAATAATTGAATAGATCAAATCACAGTTTTTATTACCCAATGTGACGTGTGCTATTGTGACGTGTGATTGGGAGAAGAGAGAGACGCAACTATTGTCGGTCAATATATAATTGGTAACCTTTTTTAATAATGTTTTCATGCAAAAAGAAAAAAGAAAAAATCTTATTACAGTACCATGGGCGCCATTTGTCTTGTTCGGCAATCAACTGCTTCTCATCCAGCCAATCTTCTATTCGGCTTAGCAATCAACTTCAAGCACCCTAGCCTAGCAATCAAGCACCCTACTTCCAATCAACTTTAAGCATCTTTCACGTTCTTGGATTATTAGATGAATGATTAGGGTCTTTTTTTTTTTTAGGTTGAATGATTAGGGTCTATACCTTGATAATGACATGAACATGCATAGAACTTGAACATGCATTGATGCATAGGTGCTATAATGTAATGAGATAAGTCATATATATGAATATGAACATGCATGATGGCATGATTGGATATGAGGATGCCATGCTTGAGTGATTGGAAGTGTTTGTCATGATGAATATGCATGTGATAATTCTTGATTATTGCCTTGTTGATGCCACTATCATGTGACATGCTTGCTGCCTTTGGAATATACTTTCGAATGCCATGATAAATGAATGTTTAGGGTTTGGGGATGATATGCCATGTTAAATTCTGTAGATGGATATTGGAGCACGTGCGCGCGTGCGTGGTGTGTGTGTGTGTGTGTGTGTGTTTAGAATAATATGTTAGGAGACCCTTTTATAAGACTAGGATTTGGAACACAATAAGTGGAGCCCGACCCACAGGTCGAGTGGGGTTGGGTGCCTAACACCTTCTCATCCCTATATCTAAACTCCGAACAAGTGCTCTAGTAAAGATTAGTCCTTCCACAAGAGTGCTATAAAGATGGTTTCTAGATCTAATCTAGGTGATAACTACATTAACACCCTCCGCTTGGTCCATCCTAAGCCGAGGTGTACTTTCCTATGAGGAAACCACTACCGCCCAACACGGTGGGGGCGCTTACGCCCACACTGTATAAGATTTTTTTCAAAAGTGTTATTTTACGAATTAAAGAAGGTCTTACCAAGGGTCATCATAAAGCACCATTTGACTTTTGCAAAAGACCGTCTTATTTTTTATAACATTCTTGCTATTTTTGAGACTTTGCATTGCATGAGGACTCAGAATTCAAACAAATCTAGTTGTATGACACTTAAGCTAGGAATGAGTAAGGCCTATGATAGAGTCGAGTGGGCTTTTCTTGAGAATCTTATGAGAAGAATGGGTTTCAGTGACCACTAGATTAATCTAATTGTGTTTTGTTTGAAAACAGTTACTTATTCAATCCTTGTTAATGGAGAGCCGAAAGGTTTAATTCATCCATCAAGGGGAATAATACAAGGAGATCCATTATGCCCTTTTTTTTCTCTTGTGTACTAAAAGTTTGCATAGGATCATTAAACAAGTAGCTAGAAGGGGTGAGACTAAAGTTGTTTGTTTGTTTAGACCTCTTAAAATAGATTGTTTAACCTTGGTGAATTAGCCAAATAGTTACTTAGGTTAATTCTCAGATCTAGGTTAAATAGCAAAATATCATATCATATAGCACGGGAAAAATAAAGAAATTACTTAGGAAAACCAATGAAACAATCCAGTTTAAAGGTAAAAAACTTGGGGAGGATTTAACCTAATTATCCTCAAGGTAAACAAATTCACTATGATAGAATGGAAGTTTACAATAGATTTTCTCCCTAAAATCTAAAGCTACCTCTTGTAAAACTTACTCACATGACCACGTGCAACTCCAAATTCATGAACTCTTCTATCTTGAATCTGCAACACACAAACACCCACGTTTGTGACTTTGAGATCCCACTCCAATGTTTAGATCATCAACAGTACTTGATCTTGTTATGGCAGCAACTTCTACAGCATTGAATCTTGAGTTTCTTCAAGGAATAACACAGTAAAAGAATTAAGAGAGCTTTGCATACAAAAACCCTAGATCTACAATAGGAGACATGAGATGCATTCTTCTCTCTCTCTCAAAATTTCTCTAAAACGTGCCTTAAGGTTTCCTTTATATTCTAGAAGTGTTTCACTTGAAACCTAAATCTAAAGTAGAGTTTAGGCTAAAATAGAATTTTGCAAAAATTTCATGGCTGCGATTTTCGATTGGTCGAACCTATTTTTCAATCGGTCAAACTCTTCAAAAATTGAAATTTTCTTTTCTGCAGCTTGCATATTCTTGTATTTAGACTTGCAGCACCTTGAGCATTTTTTAATCAAACCTATAGACTTAGGAATCTATATTTAGAAAACTTAGTGTTCACGGTTTGCCAATTGTTCTAAGCTTTTAAACCCTAACAAAAGTTTTCTCTCTATGCAAAAGGGGACCAAGACTAACACATCTGTTCTTCGCAGATGATAGCCTTTTTTATTTTTTTTTTTGGCAAGGCAACCTCAGAATTGAAGAGTGTGTCTAAGTCCTGGATATGTTATTTACTTAGGAGGGTGCCTCTAGTCAAAAAGTGAATCGAAATAATATTGTCATCTTCTTTAGCAAGTCTACTCCAAAGGCTACGAGACAAATTATCAAAAGTATTTTAGGGGTCTAGGAGATTAAACAATATAAAAATATTTCGGTCTTCCATCTCTGATGGGTAAAGGGAAGAAAGCAAGCTTCAATTACATTAAGGAGAGAGTTTGGAGGAAGCTACAAGGCTGGGAGAGCAAATTGTTATCTCAAGTAGGGCAGGAGGTCTTGCTTAAAGCTTTCATTCAAGCTATTCCAACACATGCCATGGGTTACTTCAAACTTACTTTCCTAATTAAAAAGTTTTGGTGGGGACAATGTGGTGATAGGAGAAAAAGTCATTGGCTCAAATGGGATGAGATGACAAAATCTAAAATGGTGAGTGTTTTGGGTATTAGAGATTTAGCCCTTTTTAATGATTCTTTGTTGGCTAAACAAGCTTGGAGGCTTTTGCATAATAGGGACTCTTTGTTTAATAGAGTCTTGAAGGCAAGATTTTTCCCAAATGGCTCAATAATGAAGGCTAAAGATTCAAAGAGTGGCTCTTATTCTTGGAAAAGTATATTAAAAGGTAGGGATGTCATTGCACGGGGTACTTGTTAGTGGATTGGTGATGGTAAGTCGATGAAAATCTGGAAACATCTTTGGTTGCTAGTTAAGCATCCTACTATGATGTCTTCCCTTGTTGTGGAATCTTTGTAGGAGGCTCTAGTTGACTTGTCAATTAATCCCTCTATGAGACAATAGAACACAGTTGTGATTGATGACATCTTTGTTCCACAGGAGGCCGAAGCTATCAAGAAAATATCCTTAGCCTACCATACAACAACTGATTCTCTCTTTAGGCATCTAGCACAGGATGGGAATTACTCTTGTAAGTTTGGCTATCATTTTCTTAGGATGAAGATAGAGCTTGACCATAGAGTGTATCCTCATACACATGATACTAGACTTTGGAAGAATATATGGGCTTTACATTCTCCAAACAAGGTGAAGAATCTTATTTGGAGAGCTTGCCGAAATTCTATGCCAAGCAAAGGTAACCTAGTTCACAGGATTGTGATTGATAGTCCATGTTGTGACCGATGTAACTCGGCCCTAGAAGCTCCACTTCGTGCTCTTTGGTCCTATCCTATGTTAGATGATGTGTGGAATGCCTCTTGTTGGGAAATTTAGACCCCAATTGATAGAATTAACAAGTTTTAAATCCAAGTTGTTAATTAGATTTATTATCAATAAAACTTATTAAAACAAATAAACATCAATATTATGTCAATAATGAATGCAGCGAAAAAGTAAATAAGACAAGATATGATGACCCAGGAAAACTAATGAAACCAACCAGTTTCACAGTAAAAAACCTGGGGGGAAACCTTCCTGAAAAGCAATCCACTATAGTAAAGAGAAGTTTCAGATCTAGTACAAAACCTTTGTCCCTAGACTCTACAATCCCCGTAGATGAACTCACAGCAGAAACCTTCTACCGCTTCAGAACCTCTAAACTCTTCAATATATGAACGCCACCCTTTGATGATGCACGAATCCCAAGTACGTGACTAACCAATTGCGCGGATCCCAATACGCGACTTCAATCACCAGCTAGAAGAAGATGTTGGCTGCAAAGTTCTTCACTTCATCAAGAATGAAGATCAAGAAGCACTTGGTTACAAAACCCTAAGGCGCAAAGACGCAGTAGCTTCCTTTAGAGAGAATAAGGCATCGGTCACCTTTTGAATGTATTCTCCTTGTATTCTCTTATTCTCTTATGTGACGGCTTCTAAAATAAGCCTTATATAGGTCTAGGGTTGTGAGAAAAGAAACCCTAAACAAATACATAAGCCTGGCCCAAAAATTAAAAAGCTAAATTTCCGTAACCTCGACAGATAGCAGCTATCGAGGAGGTGTCAAGAAGGTGTCGAGGTTTAATGAATCTCAACAGATACAGCTATCGAGGAGGTGTCGAGAAGGTGTCGAGGGGACAGAAACTTTCTCGATCGATCGACCAGCTATCGAGAAGCTATCGAGATTGCGATAAGAATCAGCTGAAGAGCTCGACAGATAGCCAGGTGTCGATGAGGTGTCGAGAAGCTATCGAGCTATCTATCCGCAAGTGTCGAGATATCTGTCTAGCTTTATTGAACACCTTTTCTTCACTTGTTTCTTGGTCCAATCTTCATGGCTTTAATACTAGACTTGAACAACATGTTTCTTCAAGTATTAAACACAACTTAGATCTACCCAAATACAAGTAAAGTGCGTTTTGTCAAATGATTAGCCAACTACATAAAATATGTCCTTAACACCTCTAACTCCTGGGATTTTTGCATCTCCACTTGCTTTTCGAACTGGTCTCTTGGATTATGCAAAAGTAAAAGAACTTAGAATGGTTTACTGTGACAGCATGGTCAATTTGGACTCAAATTAAGAAACCAAGTTAGACTACACCAACCTAGTTGTAGAATTGATCAGATTGCTCAGGTTTCAAAGGAATGGTATGATGAATTCATACTAATCCAGCCTCCCCCACTCCCTTTGCCTCCTAAGCCTCATGTCCAGTGATGACCTCCCCTAGCTTACTTATATGAAATAAACTTTGACGACATCATGTTCCAAGTTGAAAATAAATCGGGCATTGGTGTGATCATTAGGGATAATCAAGGTATGGTCATAGCATTAGCATCTCTATCTTAACAGGTTCCTCAAGCATTTCAAGCTATGGAAATTGAGGCTTTGGCAACTGCTCGAGCTCTTGAGTTTGCTCAATTCATTTTGAACTCAATTCATTTTGGAAGGCGATTCGAAAGTGATAATAAAGGGTTTAGTTGAGAAGGGTAGGTCTTTGGCTCCCTATGATCTTTTGGTTCAAGATGCAAGGATTTTTTCTAGGTTTTTTACTCAACTGCTTTACCCTCATGCTAAAAGAGAAGGTAATAAGGTTGCTAATAGTTTGACTAGGTATGTTATAGCTAATTTGGAATGTGTTGTGTGGATGGAAGATGTTCCTTCACCACTTTCTTCTTTAATTCAAGTTGATATAGCCGGTTTTTCTTAGTAAAATTTTATTTTTGTTCCTGAAAAATAATATTGATCCCACCCCACATCACAATTACAAACGAACAAAACTTAGGCACAATACTTTAAGTGTTGTTTCTTAGGCATCATTCTTAAAATTCAGTCATGTGGCTTTTTTCTCATGGGATGGAAGTATATTTTAAGTTAAGTAGTCAAGTGACTGAATTTTAAAAGATAAATCTATAAAACAATACTTAAATATTGTACCTAAATTTTGTCTTCCAAACAATATCTTTGTCGAAAATCTTTGATTTAGCACGGCGCTTTTTTGGAAGTAAAAACAAATAGTGTTATGTAGGTCATCATCTTCTTAAAAAAAATTAATTATTATTATTATAATAACTAATTTGGGCTCACTTTGCAAAAAGCTGGTAGGTGGGTCTGTTTAATATTTTTGAGCTATGTTCATGATCTTTAGTGGACTTTGAGTACTTGATTTATGTGTGATCTTGATCATAATTTTTTTATTATCTAATTTATCTCCTCTTACACCGTTAGTTCCATACTTTTATTCAAGGATCATAAACATAACAAATATGATCATTACCAATGTCACAGGGCGTAACTAAGAATTTTTTTTAGGGCCAAGCTTATTTTCATAGACTATATCTTTAAAAATAATATAAAGGATTTAAAAAAAAAAAATTAATCCCCAAACCTTTTTTTTTTGCAAAAAATAGTATTATTTTTATTATTTATTATTAAAAATAGCGCTTTGGCCTTTAGGAGAATAATTTAAGAGAATAGTTTCATTGTAAACTGCCTACGGCAGTTAAGACAGATGAAAACAGTAACGACTAAGATAAACAAGAGTCTTATGAACTTTATTTGAGGGCATTTTGAGCAGTTTTGACAAGAAATTTCTTTCCCATTGTAAAAGTTCCTGAATCCTCTATAACTCGTACAGCATAATTCGGGCTTCGCCTTACGGATTCGTTCCTGAAGTTGAATGATGTGGGCGGACTTGAGACTTGCAAAGAGGTTTTGATAGAAGCTACCATATGGCCTAAAAAGTATTCACAATTTTTTACTAGTAAGTTCCTCCTCCATCAACCATCATTGTATTTAACTTTTGGGCTTTCTAATCTCTGCTTTTAGATAGTTTATCTATGTATTCTTAGTTTCAATGCTAATAAGAATGGCTGTGTTAGGACATATGTGAATTATATTAGGAACATATGTCATTATGGTATTGGCTAATTCTTTGACAAAACGCACTTTACTTATAATTAAGTAGATCTAAGATGTTTTTAATACTTTAAGAAACATGTTGTTCAAGTCAAGTATTAAAGTCATGAAAATTGGACCAACAAACAAGTGCAGAAGGGCTGTTCATTAAAGCTGGACAGATTCCTGACAGCTCTCGACAGATAATATCTATCAAGGTTTAATGAGTCTCGACGGCTCTCGACAGATACAATCTATCAAGGTCTTAATAGCTGCTTGACAGATGTATCTATTAAGAATTACGAAATTCAAGTTTCCAGATCTGATTTTCAGCCTATGATGACATGTATGTGTAGAGTTTCTTTTCTCACAACCCTAGATATATATATATATATATATATATATATATATATATATATATATATATATATATATAAGGCTTATTTTAAAAGCCGTCACATAATAGATTACAAGGAGAACACATATAAAAGGTGACCGAGTGCCTTATTCTCTCTAAAAGAAGTTATTGCGTTTTTGCGCCTTAGGGTTTTGTAACCAAATGCTTCTTGATTTTCATTGTTGATGATGTGAAAAATTTTGCAGCCAACATCTTTTTCAAGTTAGTGTGTTAGTCATGTACTGGGAGCCGTGCATCTTTGGTTAGTTACGTACTGGGATCTGTGCAAAAGGGTGGCATTCATATATTGAAGAGTTCAGAGGTTCTAAAGCGGTAGAAGGCTTCTATTGTAATTTCATCTACAGGGATTGTAGAGTCTAGGGACAAAGGTTTTGTACTAGATTTGAAACTTCTTTTTACTATAATAAATTGCTTTTCGAGAAGGTTTCTCCCTAGGTTTTTTACCATGAAACTAGTCTGTTTCATTGGTTTTCCTAAATCATCATATATTGTTTTATTTACTTTTTCATTGTATGATTTTAAAATGATATTGATATTAATTTGTTTTAACAAAGCTCATTCATAATAAATCTAATTAACAACTTGGATTTAAAACTTGTTAATTCTATCAACCGGAGTCTAAATTTCCCAATAAACTGGACTTATGGGGACCACTAATGTGGATATTATATTGTTGTTTTGGAAAAAATAATCATTTGTTCGCCTGTTTAGGGAATCGAAAATCATGGAGGGTTGTATTACTATATGGTCCACCTGCAACAGGGAAGAACCTTGTAGCAAAGGTAATTGCAGCAGAAGCAAAATAAACTTTCTTTAGGTAATATATATGCATATTTTTACCAAAACCAATACCAATACATAGCAAGCAATTGGATTGCAATAATTGATGATGAAAGAATTATACATGGCAAGAGATATAAAAGAATTATGCATATATATATTTTGTATGTTGTAAACGTGAAGGGATTAGAATGGTTAAACCTTTTCTTTAATTACTTTTCGTGGTTGCCTTACTTGAAATAATTTTACCACTAGTGCAAATTCTATAGTTGGTAGTCACAAGATTTTGTAAACGGATGATGACAAAAATTGCTTTCAGCATATAAGAACAGGAAAAAAAAAAAAGAGTTACGGATGATGATAGTATGTTCACTATCCAGTTGTTTATGTTTCATTTCTGATTAATTATATACACCATCGTGGTGTTTTCTCCCGTCATGTACTTGGGAATACAGCTTACAAGTAACGTGAAAAAGATCCTGAGTGGAAAATTAAGAACAAATACTATTTCTAGTATTCTAAGGCTTGCATTTTAGGGACTCGTTATCCGTCATTTTGAGTCTTTGACACAGCTGAATACATGGATATATAGTATTGAGATATATGGAATTTGTTTTTTCCTCTCTTTTTCTCAATGGTGTTGCCTTACGCTATTCATTTTGAGTCACCAAAAATCTTTCCATCCTAAATTCCTAAATACCTTTTCATATCTGTATCTATAGACTTCATGTCATCCAATGATTGATATATGTTATTCACTGTTTCTCTAACATTTTCTGGAACAGTCCCATGGCATCACATGACATGGAAGATTGATGTGAACGAAATATATACAAAAAAGTACTCTCATATTTGTATTTTAACCTAACTTTTATGCTATTTTGTGGCTGATTATAAGTTGTCTTTGTTTATAGGTAATAAAGGATTTACATACAAAGTGAGACTAGGCAATTTTCAAGCAAAGTTAAGACCCAGGTGTGAAGCATGAAGTAAAGATTCAGCCCAGAGTAAACATCCAGCCCAGGCGTGAATTCAAGAGAAGACCAAAAGCGAAGAAAGAAAAAAAATAAGAAGTCCAAGATTCAATTCAACATAGGTTTGCAAGGAAATAGCCTCCTAAAATCAAGCAATGGGGCGTGTCACAAAAGAAATAGAAGTCAGCGTTTAAAGGAAGGAATCCCTTGCATGTGCGTGGCTTGGAAATATGAATTCGTTGTTCTACTTGTATTAGGATTATAGCATAGTGGGTCAAGCGGCTCTTTTCTTATATAAGTCCCTAGGTCAGTTTGTACGTTAACCAGGAAAAAAAAAAGAAAAAAAAAAGGCTAGGACTGTATTGTGATTATTTCTTTCTCTATTTTATTTGTCTAGCTTAATTCTTATTATTTTATTTTTGTGTTTTATTTCAACAAACAAGAGTAGCTAAATTTTCAATTAGGGTTAAGATTATCAGTACTATTTATGTAATTTATTTTTTCCCACAATAGTTGTTCTTTAATGGTTAAAATTGTTCTTGCTTCATACTAATTGGCTATGATAAGATTCTTAATATGAGTTTGTTGAGGTTCAAAATTGGTCGCAAACTAAGGCCCAAAGAATGTTGGGCTCATATCACAACAAAAATAATAATAATTAAATAAACTAAGAGAAAATAAGAGAAAAAGGGAAGGTTGGGCTTACACAATGAAGGAAAGAGGAAAGAAAGAAGAAAAAGGGGCAAGAGGCCCAAAGGATTGGGATCCAGAGACCCACGAAAGAACAAAAAAAGGGCCCAAACCAGGCAGAACCAGCAAAAGAAAGAAAGCTCAGTAAGAAGGGGTGGGCTGGGATCCCAGAAGTCCCTAGAATCCAGGGATCCCTGGACGCGCGAAGTAAGATTGAAGCAAATTCAAAGAGGGATAAAAGACAAAAATCATGCGGGTCTCATGCTCCAGACATGCAGTAGAGCCAGGAGGTACGAAGCAAAACACAGGAGCCATGATTCCGACCATTTGGAGAAAGTGACAAGAAAGAGTACAACTGAAAAAGCTGGAACACTGAGAAGAAAAGAAAAATAGCTGAAGGCCAGCCAACGGAGAAGCTGGAAATAGAAAACTAGCTAAGGGACTTTCGTTTGGTCAGACCAAAAGTAAGATAACTATGAGAGAAAAAGAAAACGACATAGCCCTGAGCAAAACTAGCATGGCACAAACTCTAAAGGGCAAAAAGGGGAAATCACCAATACCCCGGAGCCCGACCTGCGCTATAAAAGGAGGAGGGGGTCCATGCTGAAAAGGGATCTAGATTCAGATAGAGATTCATGTGAGATTAGATCATTGAGGCATTCACGGTCATTTTCTAAAGTCTCATAAAATTGTAGAAAGAGCTCTGTAAAATTAAGAGAAAACAGAGGAGCCGCTCCCGGTATCCCAGAGACAGCCACTATAGCACATGCTCGGATTCAACAAATTCAAACTTTGCAAGTCTTCGAAGCTTAAATAGCTATCAAAATCTGTGATTTTTGAACTTAGTTGAACCTTGTATCACGTCTTAGTGAGCATTTTAATAATAACTCAAGAAAATTAATAAAATGCACCCCACTAATTCGAGGATCCCTAATCTTTTCTTGCATTGCATTTCACTTGTTGTGCATTCCTTTGCTGTTAAAATGTCATTCAATACAGATATCTTTGCTTGTTAGTTATTTGTATTGTAGGAAGCTTGTTTTGTGCACCACTCGGTTCTTAAACAGCCCCTTAGCTGCGGTGAACCGAGCCCAGTACATCAGAAAACATTTATTTGGCACAGGATCTTTAGGCCACTGTGCTGAAGAAAAAAGGCACTCTCACATTTTGGCGACTCCGCTGTGGACTGGGAAAAGAAGAGGGAAGAAGCAATCCCTTCACAGAGCATGCCTCCAAGACCAATGAACAGCAAAGGTGCCAATATGCCACCCGTGGCCTCTGAGCCTGTGGGAGAAAATGAAGTGGCCTCTAGACAAAGAGGCGAGGTACCCCAGACAGAATAGGAGGTTGTGTCAGAATAGAGAAACGCAAGGCAGGAGCTAGACCTCATGGCTCAGATGACTGCAATGTTAAAAGACTTACAACAAGAAGTTTGCCTTCTCAAAGAGGGCAAAACACAGGATGTCAGAGACAATGCCCCCCATATGGGCAACTAAGATAGAACCCAGCCAGAGGGAGGGTCAGCAGTGGGAGGAGGAAACAACCCCCAGTACCTAACACTGGCAGATGTCAATGCCTTCCTGGACCAAGAAAGGGAAAAACTTTCGGGGATCCCCAAGCAATTTTCTCTAGATCCCCCATTCCCACCAGAACTCCTTGGCAAGCCATACCCCAAAGGATATGAACCACCAAAGTTCCATCATTTTGATGGAAGGAATGGAAGCGCTGTAGAGCATGTGAGTAGGTTCGTCCACACTATAGGCCTCTACGCAGGAAACCGAGAGCTATGACTAAGAGAGTTTGCTAAGTCCCTAGTGGACAGAGCATACACTTGGTATACCACGCTGAGACTTGGGTCCATTAAGACCTGGGACGAAATGATGGAGAGATTTTGTGCAAAGTATTACCCTGGTGAGGATAAGGTCACTTTCCAAAGCCTTCAGATGGTAAGGCAGAGGCCTAGAGAGGATCCTGTCCAGTTCATCAAAAGATTTGAAGATGTGTCCCTAGACTGTTATGGGAACCATGAAGAAAAAGAACTTGTAGAGACTTGCATATTTAACATGCTTTTCGATTAAGGCTCAACCTTGAAAATTTATGCATCACACAGTTCGCTGACCTGTTATAGAGAACTAGAAGGACAGCACAAACTATGAGGGCAAAGAGGATGCCGGCGTCCCAAGCCATGACATCATTAGTGGGAGAAAAAACGAAGAGGCCTGATGGAAAAATGTCGAGGAACCACCGGTGATCCCATGTACAGTAGAAGAATTAAACCATGTTCTGGACAAGTGGATCGGGGATGGAATGGTCAGGCCATTCATTGTGTCCAGGCCACCAACCGAGGAGGAAAGAAAAAATCCTTTGTTTTGCAGGATTCATAATTACGTTAAGCATTCCACCAAGGATTGCTGGACCCTCCGCAGGCTCTTTCACAAGAAGCCAAAAGAAGGAACCCTAGAGCTCACCCAGAAAGAGCCAGAAGTACAGAGAAACCCCTTGCCCAACCACAAAGGAAGATGGGTGGTGGCTGTGGTAATCCATGGGAACTCGGCAGAAGCGGAAGAGTCAAAAGGATCTTTCCACCCAAACATAGTCAGGACCCTCCAGAAGAATCCCAAGTTCAGATCACTATTCAACCAGCTGGGATTTAGACCAAAGGCAAGAAGGGTGGCCACGGAATCTCTCATGACTATAGCAGCAGATTTAGGAATGGAATGCTTCACAGCGGAATCACATGCTAGTCGAGCTTTCTTGGAAACGACCAATGCTATAACTTTCACTGATGAAGACATGCAGGTTGAGCATCCATACCACCGTAGACCTCTTTATCTAATGGCCACCATAAACGGTGTCCAAATCAAAAGAGCACTGGTGGACACAGGGGCATCACTTAACTTCATAGCCCTGAGTACCTTGGAAGCCGTAGGCCTAGCAAGAAGGAGGATCCTAGGGGCTTCCATGGAGATAACCGGATTTGGAGGATCAGCAGAATCAACTGAAGGATATATACAGCTGGCCCTAAGAGTGGGGCCAATAGTAGCCTTGACCAGATTTCATGTAATCAACTTAGAGGTGTCCTACCATGTACTGTTGGGACGGCCATGGCTCCATAAACACCACCTTATACCATCCACATACCATCAGTGTGTTAAAGGAAGATTGAACGAGAGGCCTGTAAGGATCCCTGCCAACCATAACCCTTTCAGCCAAGGAGAAGTAAACTTTGTAGAAACAATGTTTTATGATGAGTTAGAACCTGACGATGAGAGCCCCATGCAAGGGACCCCAGGAACACCTATCTTGGAAAAAGAAGAAGGAGGAGGTACCCATGACTTAAGAGACCTCCTAAAAAGAAAAAGGCAAAAGAAGGAACCCAGCACTTCAGGACCCCGAGAATGTGTAGTAGTGCAGGAACCTGGGGGAAGATTAATATACCGTTTATGAAGGTGCGCGGGACTTAAGTGCATCGTGTAAGAGGGTCTCGGACGACCAGAATGTATGATAACTCAAGAGGAAGTCCCAAAGGAACCAGTTAAAGAGACACAAATCCAGCCTGAGGAAGAGTTGGAAGAAATAAACTTGGGGGTTGAACGAGGATCCCAAAAGTCTGTTTTCATCAGTAGCCAGCTAACAATATAAGAAAAGGAACCGTTGTTAGCCTTACTCAAAGAATACATGGATGTGTTCGCGTGGACCTACAATGAGATGCCTGGCCTGGATCCTGAGCTTGTGGCCCATGCTCTCAATGTAGACCTAGGAGTCAAACCAGTAGTCCAACCAGTTAGGGTCTTTCACACTGATGTAGAAGCTCAGATAACCCAAGAGGTTAAGAAACTGCTAGCAGCTGGTTTTATCAGGCCCATTCAACATTCCAAATGGCTTTCCAACATAGTACCTGTGAAGAAAAAGAACGGCCAAATTCGTTGCTGTGTGGACTTCCGCAATCTAAACAAGGCATGTCCAAAAGATGAGTTCCCCTTGCCTAATATTGACCTTCTTGTGGACTCAGCTGCGGGAAGTTCTATGTTTTCATTCATGGATGGTTATAGTGGGTACAACAGATTCGCATGGCTACCAAGAATGCTGAGAAGACAACATTCAGGACTCCAATTGGAAATTTTTATTACACTGTGATGCCCTTCGGCCTCAAAAATGCAGGAGCTACGTACCAACGAACCATGACAGCCATCTTCCACGACATAATGCGTAAGGAAATGGAAGACTATGTGGATGATATTGTGGTCAAGTCAAAAACCAGGACAGGACACCTCTAGGTGCTTGAGTAAGTTTTCAAAAGATGCAGAGAATACAAACTACGCATGAACCCCATGAAATGTGCCTTTGGAGTATCTGCAAGAAAGTTCATCGAGTTCCTGGTACATCACAGAGGTATAAGTGTAAATTCAACCAAAGTTGCAGCCATTGCTACAATGAAAAGACCAACAACAGTGAAGGAACTCAAAAGCTTCCTAGGAAGGGTCTCCTACATCAGAAGATTTGTGCCAGGGCTAGCTTCGGTCACAGGTGGCTTATCCAAACTATTGAAGAAAGGAATCGAGTTCACCTGGGGAATAGAGCAACAGGAAGCCTTCCAAAGGATTCAGCAGATTATGAATCACCTACCCACTCTCCAGGCACCAGTACGTGGGCGACCCTTGTTACTGTACTTGGCATCAAATGCCCAAGCAATAGGAGCCCTGTTGGTGCAAGAGGATGATGATGGGAACAAGCAACCTGTTTACTATGTAAGCAGAACACTCAAGGATGCCGAGACCAGGAATCCCAAGATAGAAAAAGCTTGCCTAGTGGTTATTTACGCATCCCATAGGCTAAAGAGTTATTTCTCAGCTCACCAAATCTTTTTAGTGACTAAATCACACCCCATAAAAGCACTCATGCATCAGCCCCTCCTAACAGGAGGAATAGCACAGTATCTGGTCCTGCTTTCTCAATATGACATAGGCCTCAAGATCCCCAAGGTTGTCAAAAGTCAGGCCATAGCTGACCTTTTGGCACAGTTCCCAAGGAAGGAGGAAAGCTCACTAAGTGAAGAGATCTTGGGTGAGGTAGCAGTAGCAGAAATCCTAGGAAAGAAATGGACAATGAGGTTCGATGGGTCAGTTACAACAACCTCAAATGGAGTGGGGGTCATACTAAGTTGTAAGGATGGAGACACCATACCCCTGTCTTTCAAGCTTGGTTTCTCTTGTTCTAATAATGCAGCTGAATATAAGGCATACTTGACCGGGCTAACTATAGCACTCAGTATAGGGGTAAAACACATGAGAGTACTGGGAGATTCCAATCTTGTAGTTTCTCAGGTAAAAGGTGACTTCGCACTAAGGGAACAAAGTTTAGCAGCCTACAGGACTTTAGCGCAACAGCTGGAGCAGGAATTCCAGACCTTTAGCATAGAGTACACGCAGAGAAGTGAAAACAAGTTCGCAGATGCACTTGCCACCTTGGGGTCCCAAGTACCATTCAAGGGAAAAGACACTCTGGTCAGGATAGGAAGGCAGGAGCATTCCATCTTAAAAATCCTCCAAAAGATATCCCCTGGAGAATCCAAACAGTGGGATTGGAGGAGTGAAGTGAAAGAAAAAATGAAAGAAACAGGATCCGGAGGGAGTGTCAAGGAGCTAAGGGACTACGCTCTAATAGAAGGAGAACTATACAGGAGACTGCCCGGAGGGATCCTATCCAGATGTATCAATGAGAAGGAAGGGAAGCTAAGGTTAGAAGAACTACATACCCAAATCTGCGGGACCTTGGAAAAGATCAGCCTATATAGGAGAATGTAGCGCGTGGGACATTACTGGCCTAATATGAACAAAGAGGTAGCAGCCATACAGGAAAAATGTCAAGAATGCCAATCCTCGGTAGAAAAGGAAGAAAGCTACGCTGTATTCATTACAAAAGATTGGAGGACTCCCTTCATGGAATACTTGGCTCAAGGGATCCTACCAACTGACAGGACACTGGCCCACCAGCTCAAGAAACTCGCAGTTAGATACTTCTTGCAAAATGGGATCCTGTTCAAAAAGGGATACAGCGGAGATCCACTAAGATGCCTAGGGCCGAGGGAAGCCAGGGAAGTCCATTCCAGTGATTGTGGAAGGCGCCCAGGAAAAAGGAGGCTCTATAAACAGTTACTACTGTTGGGGTACTACTGGCCAACAATGAAAAGGGACTCTGAGGAATTAGTCAAAACCTGCCACGGATGTCAAGTCCTCAGAGATGCAATTCATACTCACCCAAATATGCTACAGGATATGACAACCCCATGGCCTTTCCACACTTGGGGGCTTGATCTTATAGGACCTATAAATCCCCCATCCAGTGGTTACATATGGATCTTGGCAGCTACTAAGTACTTTACAAAATTGGTGGAGGCCATCCCCTTGAAAAAAGCCACTGGAGTAGCTGTAGCAAACTTCATTCGAGGGCACATCATTACAAGGTTCAAGATCCCCAGGAGATTGATCAGTGACAATGGAACCCCATTCATAAACAAAGACATGAAGGGGTTGACTGAGGTTTACTACATCAAGCATGGAAGGTCCACACCATACTATTCACAAGGAAATGGCCAGGCAGAGGCCACTAATAGGGTGATATTGAAGATCCTTAAGAAAATGAAGCAGGAGTATGGAGGAAAATGGAGTGACCATTTGGCAGATGTACTTTGGGCATGCAAGAGCTCTGTGAAGACAGCCACGGGATTCTCACCATTCTCCCTGGTCTATGGGACAGAAGCCATCAGCCTTGTAGAATTAATTGTTCCCACACCAAGAGTAGTACTTGAAGAAGGCCAAGAGGACACCGAAGACACAAACAATGAAAGGAGATTAGCAGACCTTGAAGGGGTAGAAGAAGAAAGAGAGCTAGCCAAGAGAAGAAGCCAGAGGTACCAGCAAAGAATGACTAGAGCATATGCACAAGCAGTATGCCCAAGAACCTTCACTAAAGGGCAACTGGTACTAAGGACAGCAGAGCATGTAAGAAGAAACCTACCAAGACCCTCCAAATTTGCCCCAAAGTGGGAAGGACCCTACATCATTAGGGAGGCCCATGATAGTGGGTATTACTACCTTACAAAGGAGGATGGGACAATCCTGACAGAACCCATAAATGGGAAGTGGCTGAAACAATACTATGCATGAGAAGGGAGAGGTCTCAGTGGACTGGAATCCTTTTTGCCAAACTCTCCAACCTATTAAGTGTTTCTTTCTTTTTATATACTATCGTTTAAGTAATTTTGTTTAGGGACTCCTGGTAGAAGGACAATCTATGATCCTTACTATCTTTATTAGATTTGCTGTGTTCCTTGAATGACATTTATGTTTTAAATTCAATGAAATTTCTTCTTATTTCTCAGTTGTTAAATCCTAAATATTACAAAGTCCTAACTCAGACGGAATCAGGGGGGGATACCTGGGGAAATCTTTTTGATACATGACCCAGGATCAACCCACAGATAACTACATATAATTAAGTTTCAAATACATGGTTAGGATCTTAGGCATATACTGAGGATACCTAGCCCAGTACTTGGCATAAAAAAAAAAAACCTGCCAAGTTCATGAGTTGGGTCAAAAAAAAATATATATATATATATATATATATATTGCCCAATGTACCCAGTTTAGTACTTGCGCAACCAAGAAGAAAATGGAGGATACCTGGGAAATCTTTTTGATGCAGGACCCAGGATCACCCCACAGATAACTACAAGCAGTTAAGTTCCAAATACGTGGACTAGGATCTTAGGCATATACTGAGGATACCTAGTCCAATACTTGATAAAAAAAAGCCTGCCAAGTTCATGAGCTGGGACAAAAAAAAATATCGCCCTAGGTACCCAGTTCAGTGCTTGCGCAATCAAGAAGAAAAAAAGGTGGGTACCTGGCTGGAACTTGCAGTAAAACTTGTAGGAATCACAGACCAGAACTCAGTACAAAAAAAAAGGAGAGAGACAAGAGAAGATTCACATGCCACTAAGAAAGATTAGAAGCAATTTGAAAAACATAAGTACTTAAAAGCAATCCAGAAGCATAAGTAGATGGGAGTAGTCTCAAAGCACAAATGCAGATCTAAAAAAAAAAAAAAAAAACCCAGAAACAATGTCCAAACAAAGAAATAGAAAACTTATACAACCCCAAACTATTCATACACATCCAAACCAAAAAAAGAAAAAGAAAAGAGAAAGCTAAGAAATGAGGCCAGCCAACAAAGAGCCATCTGAGGAGAGAGTAGGGACAATCGCAGAAGAAAGAATCCTCTACCTTTTAATCTTCAAATCTTGCAAAGTCTTGTGAGCATGAGCCAAAGCTTTCTCAGCAACAGCAATCTCAGCATCAATGCTCTTAGAAGCTTGCCTCTGGAATAGCGCTTGGGCCAATGACGCAGATACTCCAGCAAAAAGGACAGGTTGAACTTGGCTTCCAAGAGATCCTAAACCATTCCCCTCTATTTCAAGAGCTTTTCCTCAGATAGAGAGTCTAGAGAACAATCTCTCAAGGAGATCAACACGGCACACAACAGCTCCATCAGAATGTTCCCCAAAAATACTCCTCCTCTGAAACCAATGGTAAAATCCCCATGACTCTTAAGCAGCCCTTCTAGCAGGGGCAGGCCTTCCACAGGCACAAAGATCCGCAAAAAGCTGCCATAGGAGGGCCCGAAGTGGCAAAAGTGACTAGCAGAGAGGCTGTTGAACTCCAAAAGATCAAAGCGAGCCAGAAAGGTAGGGAGCCTTGAAGAAGGATCTAAAACAACCATCTCTGAAGTCCCCCCCATCACTGCATTACCGCCTGAAGGAGCTGAGGAACCTTCGAACCTCTGAACATAACGAGGGCCAGCAACTTGAGTAGATCCAACATCCCCCTCAGGAATCACAGGTTCAGGATTTTTGACACCAATATTAACTCTTGCAAAAAAAAAGAGAGAAAAGGGGAGGGTCGGACTTAGCTTTTCTTAAAAAGAGAAAGACGAAGAACAAAAGAAGGTAGAGGAGAAACCAGTATCGGCCTTTAGGGGCAAAGTCTCCTCCTTTTACTCCTCTGATTTTTTGAAGGACTCTGAGAAAGAACATATGGCAAGTTGAAGAAAGGGTGAGGAAGCCTCAGCAAAATGACTAAAAGAAGGTAGGGATGCAGGGGGCTTCACCATAACGAAAATGCAAGAGAAAGGAAGAAAGGGAGAGAGAATACAGTAAGGACAATCAGCACCCACCTTCAGAATCCCCCGATTCTAAAGAGGAAGCAGCACCAGAGACAGATCTCGCAGTGGCTTGGCCTTGAAAAAGATTAAAAAAAAAAAAAAAAAAAAAAGAAAAAAGAAAAGAAAAGAAAGAACTCAGAGGAAAGGAAGAAAGAAAAAGGGGAGGGGGGATGCAAAAGAAATAAAATTAAGAACGCTATTATAAAATTTTAAAAAAAAAAAGAGAGAAAGGCTTACCTGTTTGCCTGGATGGTGATGCGCCTCCCAAAGACTTTGTACTTAATCCAATCAGAGGTAACACAGTCTTGGTAGGACTGGGAATCTGTTCAAATGGAGGACCTGAGAACGTGGGGAGCTTAGGAGGCTCAGGATCCTGAGTAGCCTGGATATCCTGCATTAGTTGCCCAATCTCCCCAGCTATGCCACCACTGGGAGCCTCCTCTGCCGTACTTTGAGATGTAGCTTTAGCCATCTCCTCCTCCAAAGCCTCACCAACCACGAGGGGAGAAACTTCCATCTGAAGTGAAAGGAAAAAGACAACAGGAACAATAAAAAGACATAAGTAACGAAGCACAGCGCTAGAAAAAAATGGATAAAGGCAAATGACAGAAGCAATAGATAAAGAAAAATCATACCACATCTTCACCAGATGATTGGCTTTTATCTCTCTTAAGGTACAACTTACACTTGGACTGCAGAAAAGACAACCACCATCAGTTCAAAAAAAAAAAAAAAAGGGGGGGCAACAACAAGCTGCAACATAAATAAAAAATAAAAAATAAAAAATAAAAAAGAGGAAAGAGGCCTTGCCCTTCTTTCTCTCTCAACAGGGTCTCCAGGCCTCGGCTGTTTACTACGGGTACGTCCAGAGGGTCCCTGAGAACCATGGACTGAAGGACTCACAGGAACCTGGGGAAAAGCAGACTCTACCTTAGTCTTCACCCGGCCCCTTGTGGCCAAAGGTTGCTCAACTTCTGTTTCCTCAGCAAGCACCAACTGCTTTTGAGATTTCCCAATCTTTTTCTTCTTTATCTTAGGGACAGTGCCCTTCGCACTCTCTTCAACTGCAGCCTCTTTCAATTTTTCTTGTTTAATTGCTCTTCTTTTACTCATGCCAATGGGAGTAGCGACATTTATGGCCTCTACTGCCCCCCTCTTAATTGGTACCCCAGCAGAAGAACCAATTATAAGATCACATCCTGGCCAAGTTTCCGGGAAATCCTGCGCATAAGTCACCCAACCTTCCCTAGAAGCGTGCCACTCTGCGAAACCAGTTTTGCTACTTATAGCAGCAGAAACAACACCAGTAGTAGGCAGAGACAGACGCTTGTTGGATGTTGGGGTAGAAGAAATGTCAAGGTTGGGGACTCTCCCAATTGTGTCAGAACCAGCATAATCAATAAAGGACTTTTGCACCATTCTCCAATAGTCAGCATAACCACTGGAGGCAAAAACTCCTCTCTGGAAGTTGGGCACTACGAATTGAGGACTCCTTCGTGACCAATAAGAGAAAGCCTGAAGTCTCATGAAAGGATCCAAAGAAGGAAGAGAGGGAACTATGTCATTAAACACTGGAAGGATATCCTGATCAAAACCAAACTGCCGAAGTACTCGATGCGCCGAGTAATGGGTGTACCATGGGCCATTCGAAGAAAGCACAAGAAGCCAAGAAGGATTAATACAAGCCAAGTAGGCTAAGCTGCCTTCATCACCACAACATAAATCAAAGGTATTTCCTATAGAAGTCAGAAAAGGAGATAACACAAAATTACAAACAAAACTAGGGCCAAACTCCCGGGGAGAGCGCCAATGTAAATGGCCTACTTGATCAAATAATTCAACCAAGTTAAGGCTGCCACCTTTCAGACTCAAACAACAGAAAATGATAGGGTGGCTATCAGTTGAGCTGCCATAAAGCCCTTTAACCACATCAGGGGATCCCTGAAACTTATCTTGTACAAACTTTAAATTCCTACATCTCGCTAAAGTAACCAAAGAACGATCCCACATAAATACCTGGAGAATGGCGCAATGAAGAGAAGAAGTAATAACATACAAGAATCACATTCGGCTTCATCCCCATGAAGCTGATCCAATTGAGAATAGACATGGCCTAAAAACATAGGGGCTAGAGGATATTGAGCGCCCTGAGCCAACTTAATCGCCAAAGAGAAAAGAGTAGACTTGATTCCATACCCAGGGAACTCGCTGAACAGAAACTTGCTAAGTCAGAATGCGAGGAACCCAGCTCGCCTAACTTCCTTATCTTTCTCACGCGAAAGATTCATAACCTACCTACCCATCTTGGCCGGTTTCCCACCAGGAGAAGCAGTACATCCACCAAAGTGAGCAAATAACTTTTCTTCCACCTTGAGATCCTTGTCAGAAAAATTAATATCAAAGGGGTTTTCATCCCCAAGCACCGGAAGAAGAAAATTGTTAACCACGTCCTCCAAGGTGACAGTCAGTTCGCCAACAGAAAAAGAGAAAGTGTGCAAAGCAGGGCACCAATGGCGCACCAAATGCCTAAGGCCTTTGGCATCTCTGAAACCCTCAAGATTTCTGAAAACAGCCACTGCATTCAGGACGCCGGTGCGCCCCAAGCGGCCCACAAATTCCTCGTCAAAAAGTTCATTATCCACCCAGATGGGCCAGCCTTGGATCTTTCCAACGACAAAATCGAAAAAGATAGGGACCGCCTTTCGAAGTCCCTGCCTGATCTGGAGATCAAAAATCTCCCTAGGATCTGGAACTTGTGCAGAACCAACAAAACCCGCTTGGCCAAGTAAAATCCAAACATCCATCTGTAGCTGTTGTTCAAACTTTAAGACCTCTAGAGTTACTACATATTGATCTTATGGGTCCTACCAGAGTTCAGAGTTTAGGTGGAAAGAAGTATATTCTAGCTGTTATGGATGACTTTACTAGATATACTTGGGTTGTGCTTTTGAAAGATAAAGCAGAAGCTCTTGAGAAGATGATACATTTGTGCAAGAAACTGCAGGTTGAGAAAGATATTGTGATAGCCAGAATTAAAAGTGATCATGGAAGAGAATTTGAGAATACCAAGCTGGCTACTTTCTGCAGTGATCAAGGCATACATCAAGAGTTCTCTTCGCCCAAGACACCTTAACAGAATGGGATAGTAGAAAGGAAGAATAGGGTTGTTCAGGAGATGGCACGAGTCATGCTACACAATAAGAAGTTGCCTAAATCTTTCTGAGGGGAGGCTGTGAACACTGCCTGCCATATACTCAATCGGGTGTATTTCAGACCTGATTCCAAGAAGACTCCCTATGAACTCTGGAGAGGGAAGAAGCCTGTTGTTAAATATTTTAGGATATTTGGCAGTGACTATTATATCTTGCATGACAAAGAGAACCTAGAAAAGTTTGATGTCAAAAGTGATAAAGGATACTTTCTAGGATACTCTTGCACTAGTAGAACTTATAGAGTGTACAACTTAAGAACCAAAACAGTCATGGAATCTTCAAATGTTGTGATCAATGATGAAGTATGTTCAGAGGCACATTTAGAAAACACTGTTCAAGATAAGCCTTTAGAAGTTGATGATTCACTTCCTGCTGATTATGTGGGAAAACATAGTGAGGAAGAGCTGTTACTATTGAATGATGCAGTCTCAGTACCATCGAGTTCAGAACCATCCACTCTAGTTCGTGAAACTCAACAAGCACACAATGAACTTAGTTCTCCTTCAGAACAGAAAGGTACCTCCACATCTCCAGTAAAAGGTCCATCCTCTAGAGTCAGATTGAATCATCCCTCCACTAATATATTGGGTAGTTTGAATGATAACATGAGATTGAGATTAAAAGCCTTAAATGTGATTACTCACTCTTACTATCTATCCCAATTTGAACCAAAGAAAGTGGATGAAGCACTTCAAGATGCTGATTGGATAAATTCCATGCATGAAGATCTTCACCAATTTGTTCGAAATGATGTTTGGGAATTAGTTCCTAGACCAAAGGGAGTAAATGTAATTGGAACAAAATGGATCTTTAAGAACAAGTCAGATGAACATGGCACTGTCCTTAGGAATAAATCAAGACTTGTTGCTCAAGGATACACACAAGTGGAAGGAGTTGACTTTGATGAGACTTTTGCACCAATAGCAAGACTGGAATCCATTAGAATACTATTGGCCATAGCAAACCATCTAAACTTCAAGCTGTATCAAATGGATGTCAAGAGTGCTTTCTTGAATGGGATGCTGCAAGAAGAGGTATATATTGAACAACCAAAGGGTTTTGTTGATCCGCACAGACCGGATGATGTCTACAAGTTGAAGAGAGCTCTCTATGGTTTGAAACATGCTCCTAGGGCTTGGTACGATAGATTGACTGCATATCTCACTGAGCATGGTTTCAAAAGAGGATCTGCAGACACTACTCTCTTCATAACAAAGGATAAGAATGGTTTTGTTGTAGCTCAAATTTATGTTGATGATATTGTTTTTGGTGCTACTAATGACTCTCTTGCTCATTCTTTTGCAGATGAAATGAAGGCAATGTTTGAAATGAGCATGGTTGGTGAATTAACTTACTTTTTGGGATTGCAGGTGAAGCAAATGGACTCCGGAATCTACATAAACCAAGCAAAATATGCAAGAAATCTAGTCAAGAGATTTGGACTGGATAAGGCTGCTCATGCTAGAACACCAATGGTTGCGAATACAAAATTAACAAATGATCCATCAGGTGAGTCTGTTGATGTTACACTATATAGAAGCATGATTGGATGTCTTTTGTATTTGACTACTAGTCAACCTGATATTGCTTTCAGTGTTAGTGTTTGCTCTAGATTTCCATCTAATCCTAAGGTTTCACACTTAAATGCTGTTAAAAGAATCATAAAATATGTAAATGGAACTTGTGAGTATGGATTATTTTATAGCAAAAAGTCTAATCTGTCTCTTGCTGGATTTTCTGATGCTGATTGGGCTGGTAATGCTGATGATAGAAAAAGCACCACTGGTGGGTGTTTTTATGTAGGGGCCAATCTTGTTGCTTGGATGAGCAAAAAGCAAAATTCTGTGTCTTTGCCTACTGCAGAGGCAGAATATATTGCTGCTGGAAGTTGTTGCTCACAGCTTCTATGGATAAAAAAACTTTTGAATGATTATGGGATAACACAAGATACCATGGTTGTTTATTGTGATAACTCTAGTGCTATTGATATCTCTAAAAATCCTATTCAACACTCTAAGACTAAACACATAGAGATTAGATATCACTTTATTAGGGATCTTGTTGAAAGGAAGATTGTCTGTCTTGAGTACATCCCTACTGAACGTCAGAATGCTGACATCTTCACCAAACCTCTTGATGGAAGTAAGTTTAAGACACTTCGTCAAGTAATTGGTGTGATTCTGGTTCCATGATCATTCTTGGTTTTCTTGGTCCTTGTGCTTCATTGCTCTACCTTTTGTGACCATTGTTCTTTTGTTTTTTTTTTTTTTTTTTCCTTTTGTTCTAGGATTTGCATTGCATAACATTCATGCATTACATTCTATGATTTATTTTTGTTTTCTCTTTAAAAATAATAAAAATAAATAAATAATAAATAAATAAAAAGGAGGAGGAGGAAGCAAAATTGTGTTTGATATTAGTTTTCTTGGTGTTGAAAACAAGGGTGGTCAATTTATTTTCACATGACATGTTTTATGTACCTTGTTTAGCTTTGATGAGCTTATTTATTGCACTTTACTAGTTGAAACTTTGTAGTGCATGTTGTGTGGAAAGATGTTTGTGGTGTCTATCACTTTGTCTTAATCTTGAAGTCACATGTTATTTGATTGTCGGACTTGATCCTTTTGAAAAAGGCATAAATAACCATCTCACCACTATTCACTAGCCAATCATGAACACCTTAGTGCATATCGTAAGATTTTGTGTTCGAGAAAGTGTAACACATGCACAAAAAGAACATAAGGTGTAGCCTCGCTTTAATTGCTTAATACTTAAAATTGGTGTGTACTATTAGGCTTGATGCCAAATCACATAATTAAAATTGATGTGTACATTATCCTGGCTATTTAATAAGTTTCTGAACAATCAAAATTGGTGTGTATATTATGAGGCAAAATCAAGAAACTTACATGATTGCAAGCTTTTGTTCTTGGAGATGTGAGAGTTATATGATGTAACTCTTTAGGTGATAGTCTCTTTTAAATTCTATGTGATGAATTTTGTAGACTTTGTGATTGATTGCTATGCACATATCACCTTAAATGTATCTCAAGCTTTTACTAGTTGCACACACTACACAAGTTACTCTTTGCTAAACTTTGTACATGTTATTGTGTGTGTTTTTGGTTTGACCAACCAAGTTTGAAAATATCTTGAGAATTATGCACAACATATTTGTTGCTTGAGAATCTAAAGGGAGAATGGTTGAAAATTTGTTTTGAGAAATTGGTTTAAAACTTGGATTTTTGAAAAAGCATTTCATCTCATACTCATGCAGTTTGTTCATTAATTTTAATGCTTTGAGGAGTTTGTGCCCAAAATGTGTTTGTTTTTCTCAAAACTGAGTTTTTTTTTTTCTCTCTAAAAAATTTTGTGAGCCTCTACCTGTTTCAATCGATTTATTCTATTTTTCGATCGATCGAAAATGTGCTTTAATTGTTTTATAAGTCTCAGGTTGATTCAATTGATCGAATGTAATTTTCGATCAATCGAATATCGCGAATTAGGTTTTTTAAAAATCAGACTTTGAATAGTTCAAATCACTTTTTCGAACCTTTTTCTTTCTCTCCGACTTGGCAGGCTCCACAACAAATTTTTTGTCGTTTTCCTCCTAAATTATTGCAAGGTTTTTCTCTACATAAGCCGGTATGTCCATATTACCCTTCCTTTTGCATTGTTTTTCATGATTTCATGCATTATTTTATGGTTTTTGGATAAATTTTCGGACTATGCATAAATTGGGATTTTTGTTCACTCAAGCCTTATTTTGTGATATTGATCAATGGGTTTTGTTGCAATACTGATATTCATGATCTATGATAGTTAATTTGATCAATTTGGGGTTTTGTGAAAAATTAAAAATCTAGGGCTTGTAATTGATCTGAATTGGGGATTTGTTCAAATTGGGTTCAATTGATGTAATTGGCTTGTTGTTTTGATGTAATTGATCATTATATTATATGCTCTAGCTTTTGTGATGATCAATTAGTCAAATTTCTTTCAAAACTTAACAAGGGGTTTTTCAATTTTGGGGTTTTTTGTTAGAAACTCCGTGCTCAAGCCAATTTTGTGCACTTGAACTCAAATTGGACTTAGTTTTACTGCATTAGAACATGCATCATGAAATTGTAATTGTTCATGCATCATATAGATTTTTATTTTTTTTTTTTTGTGCTAATTTGTAGTCTGCCCTTGGATTTTTGTTTTGTTTTTGTTCTTTTGGTTCGTCTGAGTGTCTCTGCCCTTTCCTTAGCATCATGCCTAGGAAGACTAGAGCTCGTAGGTCTGTTCCCTCACCTTCTCCTCCCCCACCTTCCTTTGACCGTGAGAGGTTTCCGAGTGAGAAAACACAAGAGATTTTTGAGAAGCTGAACCTTAAGAGGAAAATTTGGTCTGAGCATTCTGTTGTCTTAGATGAGTTAGATCCTACCATTAGAGCAAATTTTGAGCGTCGGGGCTGGTTACCTTTGTTGGATATTTCTGATCCTCCTCCTCCAACTACCCTGATTAGAGAGTTCTTTTCGAACATCTCCATCCACATCTATGATTCCAACACTTTAGTAAAGAGTTGGATACAAGATGTAGAGTACGTCATTACTTCTACTGTAGTGGCTGATGCTCTAGAGGTACCTTTGATCCAGCACCCTGTTTGCCCGTATGACGAGTCTCCATTCTTGGATGATATCATGTCATACATCACTGGGTCTTCTATCCAGTGGGGTTCTAATCCTCGGATCACTTCTGCTGAGCTTCCTAAGACTATCTATCTTTTTCTTAGGATAGCATGTCATTCTATTTGGCCTATCTCTCATCTTCACACCATTCCTCTTAAGAGGTGTGTCTTTTGGTACGCTCTTGTTACCGATGCTCCTATGAGTTTTCCTCACTTGTTTCTTCGTTCTTTGAACGAAGTTTATAGGAGTTCATCTTCCTTTCATGCTCTTGTTCATCCTATTTTTGTTTATAGGATTTTGTTACATCTTGGTCTAGATAATTTCCCTTCTTCTGAGCCCGAACATGTCATTGGTCCTATAGATGCGTCTTTTCTTAGATAGAGGGCTGCTCATCTTCGAGCTGGCTCTAAACATCCTATGTTTGAGCCTTCTGGTACTGCACTCTCTCCTTCTTCTTCTACAGGTCCTGCTGGTAAGGATGTTCCTGATCCTGCTGGTGATGCTGCTGCTGCTGATGTTCTTCCACCTTCTTCGGATGACTTCGATGTACGTCATACTTTGGAGACTGTCATGACCGTTCAGGCAACTCATGGTCAAATTTTGGTGGACTTGCTTGATGAGCTACATGCTTTGAAAGCTGACTTGGCGCATCTTCATTCACCCTCACCACCTTCTTTTGATGATGGCATGTGATTATCCTTTGGCATTCCGTCACAAAAAGGGGAAGTAGAGTTTTGAGACTTGTAGAGGAGTTTTTGTAGTTAGGGGGAGTTTTCTTTTGTTTTGGAGATATTAGATATTAGATTGTATCTAGGTGCTTCACCGTGTATACTTTCTTTTGATTTTTGGGCTATACATGTCGGGAAATACATTGCTTTTGATATATGATTCTTGATTCATGTGTTCACTGCTTATTGATTTATATTTATAAGTTATTCATTGATATATGTCTTTATTATGTGTTGTGTGAACTTTCAAGAATGTTTTTATTTTTGGTGTATCTAACTTAGGGGGAGAGTTAGTTTACATATCTATTGATTTACTGTTTTTCTGTCACACATGCGTTTATGCGTTTGTTGAGTGTTTTAGGAATATACAGGTTGATTCGATTTTGCTGCTGTCTACACTCGCAACTGATGGATAGTAGTTAGGATTGAATTTTATGTTTATGAGCATTATTTTTGTAAAAGGCTTTCTATCTTGTAAACTTTGAGCTTTTAATTTGTGTTTTGTCACGGATTGCCAAAGGGGGAGTTTGTTAGGTTCTAAAGAATTAGGATTTTATGTATTTAGAACTCTAATATGTTATGTTGGCAAACTATGATCAAAACAATATGTTTAATCTTGTTTAGGTTTGCTCAAAGTTGTGTAATTCATGTAAAGTTGGAATCGAAAGGCTGCAGATGTATTAGTGCATTTAGGCCTGGCTCGATCGATTGAAGGTTAGACATGATCGATCGAAAGTCGGCCAGATTGCGTTTTCTGCAAAATTTCCAACTCAGCCCTATCTCATTAAATGCTTAGGGTTTTATGTTTTTGCCCTAAGTATATAAGGCAAAACCCTAGCCACGTTTTATGAGTTATTCTAGTTGTATTATTGCTCATATTTTTCTGTTTTGTGTAAATCTCTTGTGAGATCTAGAGGAGCTTTCCTTTACACAAAGCTTAGGGTTTTCAAGGTAGAGATTACTTTAACATCTTGATGATCAACTCAGTTGCTGCCATTGGAGCTTAAAGAATAACAAGCGTGGGTGTTTGTAGCTGATTGGAGAATCCAAAAAAGAAGGAGTCCGTGGATTTGGAGTTTGCACGTGGTCATGTCAGTAAGTTCTACTGGTGGGTAGCATTAGGAAGTCAAGCGGGGAGCTTGTAAGTCCTTTTGTATGAACTTCGATTCTTTCACATAGTGGATTCAGGTATACCTTGAGGATAACTAGGTCAAATCCTCCCTAGGTTTTTACCGTGTAGTTTCTTGGGTCATCATATCTTGTGTTCTTTTCTTTTCCGCTGCTTTATATATTCTTGATATGATTGGGTGATTGTGATAACCTAGAATTTCATAATTTGACTAAGTTAATCACTTGGCTAATAACTAGGTTAATCCAATTGTTGTTTTAAGGGGTCTAAAAACCAACATTCTTCCTCTTTGTCTTAAGGAGGACTAGGTGACTTTCTAGATGAGCTAGCCTCAGCCCTAGAAGCCATCCTACGTTGCATCTCTTAGAAATCCTTTAAGGGAAAACCAAGGACCCCAGACGAATAATGCTTATCTGAGAAACTACTATCACTACTATTACTTGTACTACCCTCACCACTCTCATAACTACTACCACCACTTCTCGGGGACACGTCCTGGTACTCGTCTATCTCTCTTTCTAGACTACTACTAGACACAAACATAATTAGAAGAATGAATATGACGAAAACCTAAGGATGAAGGAAAGGAAGTTCCTAACGAGACTAGAAGACGAAGACTAGACAAGGCTCTTGGACGAGATGGCAAAAAAGTAATTGTCAGAAAAGTGAGGGGTAAGAGAGAGAAAGCACATATAATAGGGCCTAGAGGTGAGGTTAATGAAGCGATGCAGACCAACTAGAGGCTGATGCATGGCATTTTACTTGAAAAGATGAATCGACGTGACAAGTCCACTAATGATATGGCGCAATCTGGAACAGTAAAATTCAACCAGGGTAAAGTCGACACATGGTGCAACTATTAACCATTAAAATGTTGACGCGTGTCAAAAACCAACAATTGTACTACAGTGTTTTGGACGACCTTGGGACAAAGGGGGCAACTAATGGTGAACCAAAAATCGGGCTATCTCCAGTTCGTCCATAGTGTCGTCCAAGGCCAAAAATGTTAACCCAGCATAAGAAGGTCATCCACTATAGGGAGGTCGTCCCTGGGTACGAAGGTTGTCCATCAGGGAAACACCTGGATGACCCATCAACACTTAGAAAATTTCTAGAATGGATTTATGTGCAAAAGCTTATAATTCGGACAACATTCTACTATTTTGAAGTATGAGCAAAATCCTCACTCATCGCTCTAACTTCCCACTAAGTTCTTAACTTCTAATAGCAATTATAGAAGATAAGTCTAAGCCTTCCAACTTCTATAGCAATTGTAGAAGATAAGACTGAACCTTGTAACTTCTATAGTAGTTGAGGAAGTTAAGTCTAAACCTTTCAACTTCCATCCACGTGGAGGAAGTTATTAAACAAGTAACCACTCCAAAGCTCACTATAAAAAGACTCATACATATCAAATGAAGGTAAGTTTCCACGACTCCTAAAAGTTGGGATTCTTGAGTTCTTGAGAGAAAAACTAACTCAAGCATCGGAAGGTTCTTGGCCGGTTCAACCTAGTCACCTTTGATCCTGTACTTTTTTTAGGCCTTCTAGACAACCTCAAGTCCATTGAAGCCCGGAGCACTCAACCTACTGATTTTTTGTGCATCATCAGTTACTATATATGTTTTTTTTTTTTTAATAAAAAAATAAAAAAAAAGCTACTAAATAGTTCAAAACTTTTTATAATTTAATCATTTTATAAGTTTGACAAAACCTGATAAGTTGTACTTAAGGTTTATCTAATTACTAAAAACCATTATATAAGAATTAAAAGTGGATTTTTTACAATGAAAAATAATTATTACACAACCTATTCAGATATATAAAATAAAAGATAATAGATATGCTTATCGGTTTTCTAACATTAAAATACCGCATAATATTTACATGTGTCATATACTCATGTTATTGTACAAATTGATCTTAAGTATTGTATAGATATTGAAAATAAAAATGAGAAATATTACCTGAACTTTCTTTTTATTTGCATCAAATAAATTTATTAATAAAAGGTGGCGGAGTTAAGGCCCGAATTAAGTCACTCTTTGAGACGATAAGTGTTGTTTATGAAATTTCCCAATTTAATAGATCAATAATTGTAGCACATGTCTTGAACTAAACTCTAATGGTTTGTCGTGAGATTTACTTTTTTTTTTTTTTTTTGACAAGAAAATTTCCCAAACTAAGAAGGAAGATAAATGAAGTCTTGAATTAAAGACGTGGACTCAAAAATTCAATTACATACAAAGAAGGTGTTAAACACTCCACGACACACCTCATATTGTACCTTATTTTAAGTTTCATTCCTAATTTCTACTATTTGAAGAGTACCTCTCAAGTATTTTATTTGAAGGTACCTCTAGTATTTGACAATTGGATCTTGCTAGCCTTTTGATGTTAATATGACAAATATACAGTAAATACCATTAAATGTGTTGACTCAATTATGCTTGGTAAAGAAGTGCCAAACATTTTGTGTTTCTCAACCTTTTCGGGTATTATATTCTTCTAAGGCAGTGACAAAGTTTACACTCTACAGTACGAGGAATCAAGAATTATGTGATACCTATTTCATACAAAAATGCAAATGGCTTATATATAGCCACGTACGTACCCTAAGTCAAAGATAAGTTAGGTCTCGATTATTGTCTCAATAATATGGGATGAAATTACTTTATATGGATTATTTGAAGATTTCTGTTTAAACATATTAAAAGAGAAGGTAAAGTTACAAAAAAAAATTGTAAATATAAAAAAGTTATGGATTATTTGAAAATTGTAACTTTATTGTAACTTTATTGTAGCACATATATTTACCATAAATTTTCTTGGTAATATAAAATTTACCTTTATTGTAGCACATATAAACATATTAAAAGAAAATTGTAACTTTATTGTAGCACATATATTTATGGATTATTTGAAAATTGTAACTTTTTTTTTTAACACAAGTTTAGAGACTCTTGCTTGGTTCTAGTTACACATATTAAAAGAGAAGGTAATTGCCTTGCTCATTTGTTAGCTCAGCATGTCAAAAATATTAGCAATTATGTAACATGGATAGAGGAAAAATCTTTCATTCATTAAGTCCGCTTTGACTCAAGATGTAATGTTTTTATATTCGTCTTAATAAAGTTACAATTTTCATATTTTATATATATATATATATATATTTGATTGCCATGTGTGAAAAAGTGTTTTGATATTTTATATACATACATACATATATATATATATATATATATGTATATATATTCTGACTGACCCAATTCTAATATGTTATCATGGAGATGGCCGACTCCATCTAGTGTTTGTTTGTTTCTTAGTCTTATGTTATTTTTACATATGTGAAATTACGACTTAATTTTGTTATTTATTTTTTTCATACCATTTTCTTTGGATAGGTATTCTGATATATAATTCTTTTTTTCTTTTTTTGCTAAATAAAAAAAAATGGTAAACATCAGAGCAAGTCATGTCCTATTTAGGATGCGTTTGTTTCGGTTGTAAAGGAAATCCGAAAAATATTTTACACCCTTGAGGGTGTTTGGGTACGCATGAAAATTCGATCAAATTGAAAATCAATTTCAGTTGACCATAAAATAGAATCCCTAACTTTCTAAAACCAATTCCATAGTTATTTTACCTTCAATTGATTTCCAGCCTCACTCAAAACTCAACAACCCAAAGAGAGAGAGAGAGAGAGAGAGAGTACTAGAGGAATCAAACCGCCGTGCAATCTCCATTCATCATCTGCCGTCCACCGTGCAAGCTTCATACACCATCCTCTGTCTGCCATGCAAGCTGCGTCCATCGTCCCTCTTCTCTTACTCTCCCATTCTCTCACCGTCCCTTTGACCAACCAAGGCTAAATCTTCAACTGCGTGTCACCGATCTACCACCCACCCCCGTTGTCACTACCGCCTCTAGATCGAACCACTGATCTCGTCGCCCAAAGCCCCAAGCTCGAACCGCCGTTACCCATCTCTTTCTCTCAAGCCATCTCTCTCCACCTCTCTCACAACTGGTGTTCTGTTTGAGGAAGGGGGCGATTTTTTTTTGTTCTGATCTCCACTCCACCCCCAAACCCATTCGATCTGGCTGCCGCCGTCCTCCATCCACCCCGATCTCTCTCTTTCCTAATCTATCTCTCTTTCCCTCAATCTCTCACTCTTTCTTCTTGCTCCTCTATGTTGTGAATAAATGTTTTTATTTTGATTTTTGGTTGTGTTAAGTGTATATTAGGAGATTTATCTGTTGTAAAATGTGTTTGGAAGCTGAGAAAATGTAAAAAATTTGTAGGAAAATAGCATTTTCAGAATGTTACCAAACACAGAAAATTGTTTTATGGACTATTTTTCATTGCAGAACCAAACACCCGGATTTCATTTTCCTTATGGGAATTCATTTTCCCCTGCATTCATTTTACACTCGGAATTCGATTTACATAGAACCAAACGTAGCCTTAATAAGATATACCATAGGATTCTCACATTAGCCAACAACCCTAGTGCTAATAAGTCTTATATATATGATTGTGAGTTGGTCATGGCGCTAGACCACTAGACCCCATACTAGGGTTTTATAAAGATTTTACATTCTTTTCCCAACTTTAAGAAGGCCTCAAAAATATTGGGCCAATAATCCAACGCAATTGTTTCACAAAAAGGGGAAAACAAATGCTATGAGCTTAATTATTATGAATATGTCGAATAATTATTGACAATCAATTTTCCTAAAAACTTATAAAAAATGATATTAACAAAATCTAAATACAAAAACTATAATTAGTAATTTTGTATCTTCAAAAGCAATAAGAATGGGTTCAAAAGAAAGATATATATATATATATATATATAATTGAATAATTACTATTTAAATATTAAAAAATTTACTAAATTTATCACCTTATATCCCAAAATGTATTGGGTCATCCCATTTAGTTAAATTAAAACAAAAGTTTTAATTTCATGAATGAGTTGAATCCAAATTAATATGCAATACATACAACATCCAAATAAAGAAACAAAAAGAAAAAGAATTGATATTTTTAGTGGCTTCAAATTTTTGATTTCTACTGATTTCAACTTTCAAGGTAATTAAAGAATTGCACTTAATACTTATAACACGAAGAATTCTTTTAGTTTGTATATATTGGCTCAATTTATTTGAAACAAATATTCTTTGGGTGATCAGCAGCCATAACTATAACTGTCTAAGAATTTCAATTTCCAAGAGGTATCATGATCATCCAATAAGAGGGCTTTCAACTTTTTCAAATCAACTATTTGAAGACATATTGATTGATTGATTCAAAAAGACAATCTCCTCCTCCCCCCCCCCCTTTTCTTTTGATATTCCCAAGCTAATGAATTGCACTTAAGGCGTTTAGGGGTAATAGAATTTGAAACCCCTACAATGCAAAGTTTTGGAAGTCGCTGTTGAATAGAAGCGTGAAGTGAGGGTAAATATGATCACATGGAATAGTGTCATGTTAGAGATGTAAAGCTTTTTACAATTTATTAAAGTGATAAATTGTAATTAGAATGGGTAAAGCATGAGTTCAGTGCTTCAATGCATTGGATTGAAGTCAAGTCTGATTATAGTAATATCACTTTCACTAAGTTTACTATTAACACTAATTTTACAATGCATTAATCACAATTAAATTCACTAACAGAGGGAGGGGGGAACAGGGTTTAAAAAAATTTCTTATTAATTGTGACAATTTTTGCATCATTTTGATTTATTGTGGGTACATGCTCTAATACGTGTTTTTATTTGTTTTACCTTTTCACATGCAAAGAAAAGATAATAATAATAATAATAATAATATATCAATAATCTCTCTATTGGGTGGATCATCTAGCTCCAATTTTGGTATTTAAATAGAAGTTCTACTCTTGACAAGTGAAAGCGAAACTTAGCTAATTTGAGTTTATATATATTAATTATTTTTAGGCTCAAAAGACTATCATTTATAAAAGAGAAACATTTACATTAAAGAATAGAGCCTCTAAGGCAAGAAGAGGAGGATCTTTCATCCAAGTTATATCATTAGAGATAAACTAACAAATTTAGCTAAAGAGTGCGCCACTGAGTTACCAAATCACCTGACACATTAGAAATAGTTATTGCGAAGATCAGCCATTAAAGTCTTTATTTCTTCCAAAATATTTCCAAGTAGTGAATAATCCATACCCGGTGGAGAGAGTTTGCTCATAACATTAATATTATCACCCTCAATGTGGGTGAGTGATTTTAGGATATACGTGATTCCAAATGTTACTATTTAAAATGTTCTTGCTTTCTTGGTTAGGTTTGACAGGGACAAGTTATTTTTTACCTTTATTTTTATAGCTCTCATTGTTCTCAAGTAGGGGTGTGCATGGATCGAGTTAGGTCGAATTGAGAAGATTTTTCGACCTAACTCACCATGATGGGTTATAAAAAATACAACCCAACCCAACCCATTATAAGGGTTCAACCCAACCCACATGGATCGGGGTTTGGTCGGGTTGAACCCATGGGTTGGAAAGTTTTTTTTAATACTATTTGATGGGAATCAATTATGTATAACCCATCCTTGGTTGTCGTCCACGACCAGACCACATCTAAAGAAAACCATCCAAGAATGACAGAATGCATGAAGAAGACCCTTCGTCAGGAATAATAAAATCCAATTGAAAGAACTCATCCATAAAAGACTATATTCATAGACGACTAGATCCATGGATGACCAAATTATATTTAGTAAATTCTACAAAGAATTCTCCAAAGGTTCTACATGAACAAACCATGACACATTGTTCTTAACACGTGGAAGAGATTCCTCGAACTACGCTTCACGTACCCCATTTTCTCTAAAAACCGCCCACATTACCCACGATGGTAATGGATCCAAACAAGTAGGCCCACATCTAACTCTCTATAAAAGAAGCGAATCTTATTCACCCAAGGTAAGTTCTAACCATTCACTATTTTCTATCCTTGTATCCTAGAGAGAAAACTGACATAACCGTTGGAGGATCCTTGGTCAGTTCACACCAGTCACCTTTGACAGTTCTTTCTTTCTTTTTAGGACTTACAACCATTACCATAGCTCGAAGTATTTCAGCCTACTGATTTTCGTACATCATCAATCAGCGTCGTCTGTGGGGAAGAAGAGAGTTAAAAAGTTTCTAAGTACTAACTTTTCTGCTTTCCAAGACAAAAAGGTTGGATGGTTTGGACTAGGTCAATGGCCACTAGTCCAAGACACCAGGAGAGTGGGAATGCCTCCAGTCATCCAAATCATGCACCACCCCCCCCCCCTCATGATCGTCAAACAACAATTACAGTCCATGGAAGCAATGATGGCAGAACTGACACAAGGGAATCAGGAGTTAACTAGAGAAGTCAACAGACAACATCAATACCATGGTGGAGAATGAGGCCAAAGTTCAGGAAATTAAGGTGCTGAGAATAACGCTAAAAGAGACCAGTCTAGGGGTACCGTCACTCGCAAGGTACCGTCACTCGCAAGGTACCACATTTGGAGAGAGAGATGGACCAAATGAAAAGAGTCATCGAAGACACGAAGGATTCTATGAGGAGAGCAAATTATGTGGATAATCTCGTCCACATGACTGATTTCCCCTTTATCGCGTCCATCACAAATCATCCCCTCCCTTCTAAGTTTAAAATGCCTACCTTGGATTCATATGATGGGATGCTGACCCTTACGATCACATTGCCACTTTCAAAACAACCATGCATCTTCAAGGTGTTTTAGACGAAATTATGTGCAAAGCCTTTCCTACCACCTTGAAAGGTCCAGCTTGAGTGTGGTTTAGTAAATTACCACCAAACACCATAACTTTGTTTCAGAAGTTAAGTAAGTTGTTTGTTAACAACTTTGTAGGCGGACAAAGGAAAAAACGTTCCTCGTCCAGTTTGTTGAGCATAGTGTAAGGAGAGAACGAGAGTCTACGTTCTTTTATCAGTCATTTTAACAGAGAAGCCCTATTAGTGGACGAGATGGATGACAAAATCCTCTTAGCAGCTTTCTACAATGGAGTCAGTTTAGACTTATTCATCCATAAGCTATATGATTAGGAGCCGCAGACGATGGCTGAATTGATACATTCAACCCAAAGTTTCATGAACACAGTAGACGTGATTATCGCCAAGAAAAAGAAAAAAGGTGAATGACTAGACAATGGGTATGTACACCACCCAGAGTAAGGTTCTCGTTAGAATAAGCCAAAGTAGGGGAGAAAAGAGATTGTGATGGCAAAAAAGCAAGATCATACTCAAGACGATACTCTAACTACACTCCCTTAAATACTTCACTTGACCAAGTGTTAATGCAAATGAAAGACAATCCCTCCTTGAAGTGGCCCAAGAGAATGAAAGGAGATCCTAGCAAGCAAAATAAAAGCAAGTATTGTCGTTTCCACCATGACAATAGATATGATACGGACGAGTGTTATGACTTAAAGTAGCAGATTGAAATCCTCATTAAGCAAGGGAAGTTAAAAAAATTTCTTGGGTGAGATCATAAAGACGAGAGACAGCCAATGAAGGTCAAGGCAGAAGAACCAGTGCGTCCACTGTTTGGAGAAATAAAGATCATTGTAGGGGGCATGTCAACAAGAAGCTTGTTCAAAGCCAAGAAGACTTATCTTTAGGAAGTTCAAAATGTTCAAATATCTGGACGACTACCAAGGATGATCAAAGATGATGAGCTAGCCATAATTTTTACAGATGAAGATGCAAGACGATTGCACCACCCTCATAATGATGCTATTGTCATTACTCTGACAATCGTAAATTATACAACTAGAAGGGTGTTAGTGGACAATGGGAGTTCTGCCGACATTCTCTACTATCTAGCCTTCCAGCAAATGAGAATTAACAAGGAGTTACTTCATCTAGTAAGTGTGTCATTGATTAGCTTTGGAGGAATGAAGGTTCTAGCAGTAGGTACTATCTCCTAGCTAGTCATGGTTAACTCTTACCCATGTCAAATCAATAAGGAAGTGAATTTCTATCGTTGACTGTGTGGACATATATATGTGTGTGTGTGTGTGTGTGTGTGTTGCTACCTTTTCCAATTTTAAAAACTTATCTTGAAGAAGTTAGAGGGTAGATGTTTTTCATTAAGCTTAAATTTTGGGTCTCAAAGAAGTCCACATAATACAGGTATTTTGAATCCCTTTTTGGTAAAATCGTAATTGTTTCCACCTTCTGGTTAATGCTCTCTTTCATGAACAAAATATTTTTGAAGCTCTTTTTTTTTTTTTTTTGGGCCCTTCACAGTTGGTGAGCATTTGGATCCCACGTCCACATCCACGTTTTGCGTTTTGCACTTTTTTTTTTTTTTTTTTTTACCAGCACCTCTTACACTGTACATGGGACATGAACAGTGCATTAAGACAAATGAACAGTATTTTGTGAGTGTGAATAGTAACCAGAAATTATTTTTTTATTGTTTTCAGCAAAATAAACAATATCCAAACGCACCCTTCATATATGTTTTTGTATGAGTCCTTATTAAAGTTGCGTTTTGTATCACATTTTGTTGTTCTGGCTCCTGCTCTAATTACATCACCCTTAAAACTAATTGTTGATTATGTCTTTTACAGAATAGAAAACCTACTGACGGCATGCTCATGGGCTGTAGTTCTCGCAACCCAGTTGGGGATGGGCCTGCTTCCCCCAAGTACTCTGATAGACTTTCTCCTGCAGTTAACTATTATCTATCTGAGGCATCAAGACAAGAAGTCAGAGTAAGTTAATTTTACTGTTAAAGTTATGAAAATCAATGTTTTGGTGTTTTATCTATTATTTACCTTTTGTTATTCATTCATTGTCATTGATTGTAATGTTGACTTTACATCCATTGAATATTTACCTTATTGGTCAGTAGTTTCTTGGTTATTCTTTGTGCAATTTATTTATATTTATGATATAGAACATATTCATTGTATCCTCAATATGCCTTGAAACTCTAATGCAACCTCAAGGAACACTTGAAAATGGTTATTTATGGCAGAGAGTGAATTCTCAATTAAGCTTCCCTAGTTGAGAAAGTATATAATGTTTCAGTAATACCAACTCAGCATCTATTTTGGTGTTCAAAAAACTACATTAGACTACTCCACTGATCCAAACAAAAAGACCATCTTGACCCTAAAACTTTTTCAAAATCTTGCCCTATGACTCATCTCTTTCTCCTTCTTCTGCTTTTTGGAATCTATTCCCAAATCAACTTTACTCTTCTTTAGTTCTTCTCTACCTCTCTCAGCTCTCTCTCTCTCTCTCACCCACACTCCATTCTACCTGCAACTACAACTTCCATTTCCTTGCCGCACCATTCTCCCCAACCTCCAATTATGACAACCACAAATTACAGCCATTACCTCCAGTTCTGACCACCACAAAGCACCGTCCCTACCTGCGGTTCCGACCACCTCTAGGTATTCTCTCTTTGTGGTAATTTTCTCATTTTTTTTTTTCTTTTTCTTTTTAAAAATATCCATATACACTGATAGCCCTTATCTCTACCTCCAAAATGTATTCAAATGTATAGATGAAGAAAAACGCAATTTGTGGGTAGGTTCGGATCAAGCCAAAAATTTGAAGTTACTATGCTTATCTATTATTTTTACCCATTATATTTATATAAATGTGTAGTCTAGATTTGTAACGTAAAGATCCTTTTATGGTATTGGAGAATTAGAAGACTAAAAGTTACAAAGAAATAAAATAATATGGAATTCTAAGCACAAATTACATTTGCTTTTACTATAAATTTTCTGTTAATTTTGTTTCCATTATCAATTATGTTAATAAAATATTTTTATTTTCAGTTGTTTATTTATTTGGTTTTTGAAAATTTAAGGAGTGGACTATCAACCTAACGTGGTGTTAAGCTCAGTAGAGTTGTGGTACAAAAGAAAAGGTGGTTGCAAGGAAGTTTTGTATGCATCGAGCTCATTGTCGGAGAAGGTGGGTAGTCAATGATAATTTTGATAATAGGAATTAGATATATTCTTTGACAAGTACAATACTTTGTCTTAGTTTACTGTTGGTAAAGCCGTAAAGGTATGATATAACACATAACATGCTTATAGCACGTTTGATGTTCTTAATTGTGTCTTCAATGTCATTGTTGCTGGTGATACTTACTACACAGCTATTACATTTTCTTTCATGATTGTTTCATTGGTGGATATCATTTTCGTTTTACTGAATTTATACATTTCATTTAGTGAAAGTTTGGGGTTTAATTATTCCCAAAATGAGTGAATGAAATTCTGTTTTCTTTCTTTGAATTTATTTTTGATACCGTCAGATTTGTTGGAAATTTGTAGTGGCAAAGCTATTCATATAGTTTTTGTATTTTACTCTGCAATTACTAGTACTGTTTAATGCCTGTGATTGTCTTTGGTACTTTAATTTCTTAGTCTTATGTTGGGTTTTTGATGGAAGATGTGATTTGCAAATTGTCTCACTATCTATATTTATGAATGTTGAGAAAAGAAGACACTTGAGGTCTTCTACTAAGGCAGTTGTATGCTCACAAGTTGTTTTGAGAGCCATAATTTAAGAAAAAAGTCTTATAAGTAGATTGTTTCATTTCATGTTTGTCATACAACTTTCATATAGGGAGAGTGGACAATTATATTGTTTTCAAGTTTGTTTTTTGCTGAGATATTGTTTTCAAGTTTGTAATTGCAAATATTATCTTCAAGCCAATTAGGATACAATAAAGCATGCTTGAGTTTTCATCATTATATATAGAGGTGGACCTCGCCCAAAGGTGAAATTTTTTTTTTGAAGTAAAGACGGATCTAGTTTTAAGCAGAATTTTATGATTGCACAACAATTTACTCATAAAGCTCAAATTCAAATTTGATATATTAAATTGTTTTGTAAATTGATTATAATTGTTGGATTTGAGAAAAATTGAAGATTGAATGGCTAAATATTTTGGCAACACAAATTAGAGAGCACATCAATGTATTTAGTTCATCTTAGCATGAGTTTGGATACAGATTATTCGGTGCACATTTGTGTCTGCATTTAAAACAGTGGGTTTCGTGCACTATTCACGGGACCCGCAAACTACTTTTTTCAACAAAATCAACTTTAACACTAAGTCTCACAGCACTATTCACACATTTAAAAATTATTTTACTACAGTGTTTTTAGTTTTCAGCAATAAGTAATATCCAAACAAACCCTTAATACAATTAAATTTTGCTCATATTAAACAAAAGTCCTTTGTAAGGTTAATTTTAAGCAAAAGAAAATGAGAACTCCAAAGTCATCTCCAAGACTATTTGCAAATTGTCTAGATGGGAGGAACTGTAATCACCCTTCAAAATTAGCAGCCTCTCTCTTAATGAATTTTACGACCTTCATCAACAATTGTCTTATTCAAAGATGCACGTATAGAAATGAACTTTACCATTACATTTAAAAATATTCGTCATTTTCATATAGAATTTAACATTTTTGTTTAGCCACATTAGTTACAAAATGTATCCCAATGAGTTGTTACAAAAGGTATCAATTGTCCAAATTGTTAGATAACCCATCTAAAAAACTGTCCAAGTCAAATATGTTGCCCAAAAATATTGTCCACTAGTTGTGCATATATTTATGCAGTTTGCTATTCCAAAAAACTGTCCAAAAACGTTCTCCACCATTCTTCAGAATCTTGTGATAGGGCCCTAGAAAGAAATTTATATGTTAAAGGGCCTTTATTTTTTTTCTAATGTAAAAATTTTATAAAGTAACATATTATACCTAGCTCATGTGTGACATTAAGGTATTTTCTTGAAGCATTCATGTATAACTAAACATGGGATAAGTAATAAACAACTCCGGGGAAAATAATGATGATTGAATATCTCCTAAGAAAAAGAGGAAATAGTAACAAATGGTTTAACTTAACAAGCAAAGCTAAGAAAAAAAGAGTGATTAAAATAGTAATTTTGAACATACCATGTATCATAGAACTAGCTTGCAGAGCTAGTGAACTAGTTGCATATTTTACACTTCTCATATTTTCCACTTCTTCTCAACAGTCACATTTGTTAACATGGCACAACCAATTAAAACATTGTTCCAATGACGGTTGATTCCCACAAGTAGTGCACATATTAAGTTATACTTATTAGTTCAATAAGTGGTATAAAAAATAGCATTCTCAAAACAGTCATAATCTAATTTTGCTCCATTGTCTCCCCTTTTCAAATGCCAAACCCCTTGTTTAAAGCATACTTATTATAGAGGTTATATGCTTCTCCTTAGGAACTCACTAGCATTCCAAGTTTAGTTTCTGAAAAATCCATAACTAGTCTAGCCTAATCATGAAAAAGAATATTGAATGAACAACTTGAATAGACAAAACTCATAGTTTTCCATAATTACACAACCAGAGACTTAAAACTAAAAAAAAAGACAAAGGAAGAGATAGATTGAATACCTTAGTGGAGACTTTTAGAAAGAGACTAACTATTGGAATCAATTCCTTCAGCAAACCAAATAGAACAAAAGCATCACATCCCTACACCAATACCAAATTCAAATAGAGACAGATCAGTTTCAATATCCTGATGAGTTTCTTAAACTCTTTGTTTCACAAAAACTAGTATATATATCAAAAATAAACTTCTTGTTTAGGCTATCACATATACAACAAGTTTCAAGTTCTAGTATTCCTATCTATCTCCTTTCAATGCTAAAATGAGCCTTTGCATTATTTTGTGTGGTGATAAGTGAAAAAACCCATCTATAGTTGCAAAGAAATAAAAGGAAACTGAAAAATTGATCTCCTTTCCACACTCATATGTGCCTCCATCTTCTAAACTTTTGTCAAAAAAGAAAAAAAAAAAAAGAAAAAGTGTCTCCCATTCGTAGTTGCAAAGAAATAAAAAGAAAATAAAAAATTTGTCTCCTTTCCACCCTCAAATATGCCTCCTAGTAGTAGTTTGCAAGTAAATAAAAAGAAAATGAAAAAGAAGATGTGAAAAGGTATTGAAAAGAAGCAAATAAAAAGGAAAAATTACCCCTTTACATCGTTGGGTGTCGGAATCGATGACTGAGAAAGTGGTGTGGGTTTTGACGATGACGCTAGAAATAGAATAAAGATGATTTTCAAGGTTTTCAAAGGATACAAATTCTGATCTTGCTGGACCAGCGATGCATGGCAATGGCTGTATTTGGCAGCGAGGTCAGGGGTGAGAGAGAGAGAGAAAGGAGAGGGAGCATTTAAGGCAAAAAGAGAAACATATGGGTTTTGCAATTTCAGGTTTGGTAAAGTGTGGAAGAAAGTGGCGCCAGTTTGAAATTTTTTAGGATAAAATTGTCTTTTGCTTTGGTCCGATGCAACAGGCTGATGTGGTTCTCTTGGAACATATGTCACTCATTTATTGGGTAAGAAATATCAAAACAGATGCTGAGGTTTTTTTTTATTTTTTAGAATGAATAGATGTTAAGTTGGTATTACTAAAACATGGCATAATTTCTCCCGGCTAAGACCTGTTGATCCATAACCCATTGTTTTTAACTCTTTTCCGACTTAGGTACTTTGCATTCTTTATTTTGATTTTTTTGCTTTACTTTTCATTGTTTTATTTTTTATATTCCTTATAATATATTATTTATTATTATGGGTCAAAAAGAGCTACCATTTACTTTGCATTTGCTTTATTCCTTAGATAGACACATTTCTTGCGCAAAAAGAGCTGCCCTACGAGCTGCCATGGCTTCTGCCATCTCCACCGAAAAAGGAAGAGGAATCCTCTGGGACAAAGCAGCAATGATCTCACTATCTGAGTCACGAATCGCCTCCCCGATACCTACGCAACTTGAATTCTCAAACATAGCAGCATCAAAGTTCACCTTATATATACCTTCTGGAGGACGAGACCAACGCACATGAGCCGCAGGAACACTCAGCCCAGCATCAGACTTGCACGCATCAAAGAATTCCCGCACTAAGACAATTGCCCTCTCACCAAGACAATTGCCCTCTCACCAACTTCCTTCAACGGCCAAGTTGGTTGGTTCTCTCTCAATCTACTCTGCCTTTGCCACAGACACCAAGAAATAGTAGAAAACAGAGCCACCTGATACTCCGAAGCGCTACATAATACCTCCTCCAATAACTCGAAAAAGCTTCGATATTGTTTCCTGCAGAACCTTACAAAACTAATATTAGATTTCGAAACTGCCTCGGCATGATCGCACAACCACAAACAATGGATTAAAGATTTCGTCTGCTCATCACACGTTGAACAAGAGGCTTCAACAGGGACATGTCGATGTCAAAGATTCTGTTTTGTAGGTAGAGAGTCACATGCAGCTCGCCAAATAAAATGACGAATTCTATTTGGAGTCTTGATCTTCCATATCTCCTTCCATACCTTGCTCTGCCCATCCAGTGAAGAAGAACCTGGATTTAATCGTCTTGCATTTGTCTCCAACATCCGACAGGCGCTCCGCACACTATAATCCCCAGTAGGAGTTGGAGGCCAAATCAACAGGTCTTCAACATACTCTTCACTCAGTGGAATCCGTTGGATCAACTCAACCTCCCACGGCAAAAAAAATCCTTTCCACTAAACCAGGATCCCACACCCTTCTACCTTCCAAAAACAGGTCCTTCACAAAGAGAGCATTAGTGTTAGTCCTTGGAGAAACAACCATACTGTTGGAATGGTCCGGCAACCAATTATGCTCACAAATTTTAATAGACTCTCCATTCCCCACTCTCCAAACAGCACCTTTATTAATGGCATCCCTTGCCTGTAAAATACTCTTCCAAGCAAAAAAACATCGTGGATGAACCGAAGCTTCCAGGATGCTAACATTAGGAAAATATTTCGCACTAAAGACGTTATAAAGTAAACGAAGTGTTGGAAAGACCCGTCTTAAGGAAAGAGGCATGTTTACTGATGAATATTTGTATTGGGTTTGTATTGCAACACTGCTAGTTTTTCACTTTGTTTTAGTGTGTTTTCATTAGATTGTAATCATAAGCAGATATTTTTCTTTTCTTACATTGGTTTGTCCTACTGCAATAAGATCCATGTGGTTAGTGGGTGACATTATTCTTAATTATGATGGTTAGTGGACAAAATTATTTGGTTTTCATAGAAAATAACGACTCAAAAAAAATTCTGAAACATTTCCTTTCAAAATTAAATGGATTTTAGGTTTATATGTGGTCTTTTAATGTTATGAATGATCCTAGGCAGATGGATTGGCATAGAACCTCAAGCTGCACTGTGATTATCGATGGCCTGTCAAGGTTAAAAAAGAAAAAGAAAAAACACTATGTTTGTGCTTTGTTTTTGTTTGTTTGTTTATATATATATATATATATATGATATAGTTAAGTTCTTATAGCAAGTGATGTGCTATAATATATGTACAATATTTTCCAAAACTATATTGCATAAAATATTACAACATTATCCGTGCATCGCCCGGATAACTTACAATTTACTATAATCAAAGGAGTGTGTTACTTAATAGGGGATGGAGCATCTGTGAACATATGGCAAGACCTGCGGTTGCCTTGGATTGAAGGATTCATTCCAAAACCAAATGCAGTTCCCACGGCCCAAAACCCACTTGTTGTGTCCCACTGTCCCAGCTTATTGATCACGAGCTCCATGAGTGGAAATATAGGCTCGTCATTAATACATTTGATCCCGAATTTTCCCAAGCCGTCCTATCTCTTCCCTTGACTCCAAGCTCCAAAGAGATATTCTTGGTTAACTCGACATTCAAGCTCTTAACCAACCAATCTGCAACACCTACTTCCCAAGAGCTACCATGGAGGAAACTGTGGAAAATCAAAGCCTCTGAGAGTAAAAAATGCTACTATGGAGGATTGGGGCTGATGTTCTCCCTGCAAAAGAAAACATGCAAAGAAGAACGGAGATAAACAACCCAAGTTGTGCACTATGCCGTCAAGAAGTGGAATCCAATTGCCACTTATTTCTTAACTACTCAGTCGCAAAGGCTCTGTGGTATACCTGCTGCTGGGGATTCAAAGCTATACATGGCAGATCCAATTGTGAAGATATCATCAAGATGATCTTAGACCCTCCTGAGGCTAGCTGTCCTAAGGAAGACCAATGGATGATCATCCTCAATATGGCCATTATTCTAGATGAAATTTGGTATCTCAAGAACCAAGTTTTATTTCAAAATATAAGCCTTGACATTGTCACTTCGATCAGAAGAGTTCAACATAAGCTAGCTGAGTACACCTCAGCACTTGCAAATGAGAATGCCCCCTCCTGCCCCGAACCAGCTAGTCTGGGAATGTTGACGCTGTCATTGCTGATCCCATCTCCTCTTTAGCAGCTATAACTTGAGACAACAACGGTGAGGTTCTTCAAGTCTGGTCTAAACTACATCAAAAAAGTTAACCTATAATGGCTGAAGCCTCGGCCATGCTTTGGATTGTGCAGCTTGCTCTCTGTGAAGGTTGGAGATATGTCATATTTGAAAGTGATGCTAAGAATCGTCTAGACCCACTACTCTCTAATGACGTCTCCCCTGAGTGGTCGATCAATAATGTAATTAGCAATATTTTGGGTTTTAAATCTCGTTTTTTAGGATGTCTCTTTCGTTGGTCAGAAGGGATTGCAACGTAGCTGCTCATGCAGCAGCAAAATTTTCTCTTATAGTTTTAAAGAGTCTTTTGTTTTCAATAAGGACAATGTAGCAGGAGCCTTAGCTGCTGTCTGTAAGCTAGACCGTCCATCAATTTCTTCTTCATGAATGGAATTGCAGGTTATAAAAAATAAATAAATAAATGAACTGACTCTTTAGCTAACTAGGAAAATCATATTGGAAAATCAAAGTTTTTTATTTTTATTTTTTATATTAAACTTCTAAGAAGCAAACATAAACATGTTATAATTGTAAAAGTTTCATAACAACCTAGTTATCTGCCTATTTGAAACCTTCGAATTTATTATTGTTCGGTTACATGACATGACATAATAATTTATTAAACACAATTTTAAAATTTGATATTAAAAAAAAAAAAAAAAAAAAATTCATCTAATGATTATACAATAAATCAGAATATTAATAGTTAAGGGAACTATTTTATCATTGCTAAAGAAGATGTAAAATTTCCACCTTGGTATTTTGTTCATTCTGCCATTACAAGGAAAATGTATGAACTGAATTTTCATATCTTATGATCAAACCACTGTAAGGATGACTGACTTTGAAGTGAATCAAACAGTGAAGTTTGGAGTAAACAGATGATGGTGGCGGGATGTGAGAGGGTAGATGATGGCAGCAAAAAGGGTAACAGTTTGAGGAGGCGGGATGTGAGAGGGTAGATAATAGCAGCGAAAAGGGTAACAGCTTGAGGATGAGGAAGGCGAGTGGGTAAAGTAATTTTTTTAATTAATTTTGATTGAAAGAATTGTTTTTAGAAAAAAAAAAAAAAAAAAAAAAGGTAAACCAGTTAAACTGTAATTAAGTTCACATCAAAGGTTAAAATTAGGTAGATAAAGTAAATAAAAAAGAAAGTTTGTAGCTTAAAAACAGAATCAAACTCTAGCAAGCATTTGCAAATGCAAAAGTTAACTAACTCGAATGCCATCCTTGAATTCTGATTTAAATGTGAATTAAATCCTTTAAAAAAAGAAGGCACTATGAAATGCTCATGCAGTAAAAATTTTAATATTGGATCAACAATGTAAGAGTATGAGAAAAAACATTGGATGCAAAATTATGTTGCTATTCACATATTACTGGATCAATAATGTAAGAGTATAAGAAATATTAGCTAGCTAACATAGTCGAGAACTAAAATAAACGTCAGTTAACAAGTATCACCAAAAACAGAAAATAAAGTCCAAGGCTACTGCTCATTCTATTGAGAAATTTATAAAAATCACCTATTGAATGTAATTACAGTTGCCATCATGGCGATATCAACAAATTTCATATTCAAAATTAGTGGTTTAACAATCATATTATTTGACTAACCTCAAAACAAAATACGGTACATTAACCTTTCATACCACACTCTGGTATCCAAACCACCTACATATTTTCACCATTGGCTACACCATCTTCTCTAAAGAAAATCCACACTGAAGTGAAAAACTCATGTATCTGCCTCTACGTAGTTTTCTAAAAGTCGTTTTGAGGTAATTATATGTTTGAGTAGTTGGATCAATAGCTGGCATGATCGTCCATTTTATAAATTCCCACCATGGGGCTGCAAAAAAGAACAAGTGAAGAACGGGGCTTTCTGTTTTTGACAGTAACCTTCCTCAAGATAATTGGCAGACAAAATATCCGGCTACTAGTAATTGCCACAAATCCTAAGGTTCTAGAAAACCCTAATTGTGGCTCCTAGAGGAATCTTCATAAGCCCAAAAACAACCACAAGCTTCTCACTATGAGTTACAAGACAGAATCCTTGCGCTCATACTCCATATTGTGCAGCACATACTTTGTGTTAAGGACACACCCAAGTTTTCTCATTTCAAATACCAATTGCTCAAGATAATTATGCACAGTATCAGCAACCAAGAACACATGAACCTTGCTTTAAACCACAATCCATCTACAACCAGGCTCTTTCTTAATCCCCCAGTCCCCCATTAATTTCCGCACCTTAGCTGCATCAATCAACCTGCCTGCAGTGGCATATTTGTTTGACAAAAGTACATAGTTCCTATCATGCTGTGGCATTAGTTCAAAAAGTCGTTCAGCAGCTTGAATCCCCAAATCCATGTTCCCATACATCCAACAACCAGCAAGAAGAGCCTTCCAAATTGGTGCACCTGGCTCAAAAGGCATTGATTCAATCACATCAATTGCCTCTGAAAACATCTCAGCTCAAACCAACAAATCAATCAATCGAGCATATAGATCTTCACCCAGGACTATATCATAACAAACATGCATTGAATTGAAGTAACAATGTCCTTCTTTGACTAAACCAGCATGGCTAGGAGCAGAGAGAATTGTGAGAAAAGTTATCAGATCGGGAACTATATCTTCCTTCAACATCTGTTCAAAAAGTACTATTGCTTGCAGACCATGTCCATGTTGCCCTAAAGCAGCAATCATGGCATTCCAAGATACTCAATCCAGATAAGGCATTGTAAGGAACACACAATTTGTAGCCTCAACAATGCCACATCTCACATACAATGTGATAATTGCATTTCCAGCTGAGAGGCTTGTATCATGCCCTAGCTGAACTAGTTGAGCATGAAGTTGACGTCCATGCTCCAAAGCTCCCAGCACTGCACAAGATGTAATTTCTCCAGCAAATGCAGAATCATATGGCTCAAAACCCTCTATTCTCATTTGGTTGAATAACTTCAAACCTTCTTCCCCAAAGCCATTTTGTGCTAAACCAGATATCATCATTGTCCATGCCAGAAGATTCCTCTCAGGCATCTCCTTTAAAAAGGACTTAGCTTCCACAATGTGCCCTAAATTAACATATGCAGACAAGATTTCATTCCACGAAACAAGATTTTTTATGAGCATATTATCAAAAATCTTCCTTGCCTCATCAACTTTACCACATTTCCAGTATAGTGTAACTTATGCATTATTTAGAGACAGCAAAAATTCTAGTTTATGATTCTCTTCTGTTTTCAAAATGAAAGCATGGACTTGCTTTCCATGTTTTTACAATCCAGCATTAGTGCAAGCACTTATTACACTCGTGTGGGTAAACTCTGTAAGATTTGGAGCTTCAAGGTGGTAAACAATGGCGGAAACTTAAAACAGAAAATGAGAGAGAGAGAGAGAGAGAGAAATATTTCTGTTATTCAAAGGAATTGATTAAGCAAGCTCAAAATAATATATTACAACACACTCTATATATATACACCAGAATAGATTAATCTAGAACCTTCTAGAAGGTTCTACTCTAACAGACTCATAACTACTCCTATAACCAACTATCCATAATTCCCGGACTAACAGTTGAGAGCTTGAGGAACAGCTCTGAAGCTATACCAGAACTAAGCAAGAAACAGAGAACTACTGGAGAAGGGTCTGAATAAAGAAGAAACCCAGAGTCCAAAATGACACAATTCTGATTAATGTAAAAGCATCACTATTTCACCACTTCATTAAAACACGCTTCATTAAAACGCCACCGTTTCACCACTTCATTAAACATACTTCACTTAAGTAGAACGACATCATTTTGGCCTTTGACAAATGACTGTTGAAAACTAGCCGTTACTCATCTTCTTCATCAGGTTTAAATCCTGTGCATTCTGCGTTACTTCCTTTAACATCTCCCCTCAAAACCATGGGGTCAACAAACACCATGATTTTGGATCTGAGGAAGCAGTAGAAAGGCTCTTGGTGAATATGTCTGCTAATTGATCCCCAGTAGCAACATATTTGACCTGCAAATCTCTGCGGCAAGACACGCGCTCTAACAAAATGGTAGTCCACCTCCACATGCTTAATGTGAGCATGGAAAACAGGATTAGAGGCAATAGCTAGGGTGCTGACATTATCACACCACAGTTTAGGGGGAGTGGGAAGAGAGACACCCAGATCTTTCAGGAATTAACGAAGCTAAGATAACTTAGTTACTATAGTGGCCAAGGCTTGATATTCAGATTCTATGGAAGAGTGTGAAACGATGTCTTGCTTCTTGGCACTCCAAGTGATAGGATTGTAACCAAGGTACACTACATAGCCAATGGTGGAGCGCCTGTCAAAGGAGGGTGGTTCAGTGAGAGTGTAATAAGGCTTGGCAACCTTAGTTGAACCAATCTTAGATGCAGTCTTAGCAAACATAGCTTTAGGCTTGGAAATGCCATTCTTCGACCTTGTCACCATAGGATATGAATTAGTAGTTAAAGGAACCTGAACTATAGAAGTCACATGTGGTACTGTGGTAGAGGGATCAGGTATAGGTGATGGTGAAAGGACAGATAGAATGGAGAGATGCATAAGGCTGTGATGCATAAGGCTGTGATGCAGAAGGCTATGGTTATGTTGACTGAGAAGTGGTAGAAAGAGGGACAGTAGATATAGGTGAGGAGGAAAGGGATTGTCCAGAGGAAGATAAATGAACAAATTGTGTTGGATGACTGTGAGGGTTAGAAGTAGAACTCATGGTAGGTGAGGTAAGTCGATACAGTTGAACAGAAGGAGAAAATTGATGTAAAGTAGCTAGGGTCTATGCACTGTGACTGACCAGAAGACACATGATTTGGACTAGTGGATAAAGACTAAGAAGACAAGAAGTTTGTTTCATTGAATAGAACATTTCTTGAGATGTAAATCCGAGAAGTAATAGGATTCAAGCAAATATAACCCTTTGTGTATGCAGGGTAGCCAATGAAAATGTAGGAAGTGGTATGTGGTTGAAGTTTGTGATTGTTGTATGGTTTCAATAAAGGAAACAATCACACCCAAAAGTCCTAAGATGTTTGATATCAGGTCTGGAATGGAAAAGTAATTCCCAAGGTGACAAATTTTTAAGATTAGGTGTAGGAAGTCAATTAACTATATGCACAGCAGTGGATATAGCATAAGACCAATAAGAGGTAGGTAATTGGGAATGAGAAGGCATAGTGAGTGTAGACTCAACTAAATGCCTGTGTTTTCTCTCAACTACTCCATTTTGTTGGGGAGTATGTGGACAAGTGAACTAATGAACAAGGCCATTAGACAAATAAATATGTTTAAAAGTATTTGAGGTGTACTCACCCCCTCTATTAGTCCTTAACACCTTGATCCTTGTTTCAAGCTGATTTTAAACTATGGCTTTAATGTTTAAAGACATCAAAAACATCTGACTTGAATTTTAATAGATAAAGCCAAGTGAATTTTGAGTAGTCATCAACAAATATGACATAGTATAGAAAATCATTGATAGAAGTCATGGGTGCTAGACCCCATACATCAGAGTGAATTAATTCAATGGGTTTAGAAGCTTGGAAATCAGAAGTATTAAAGGGAAGCTAATGCATTTTTCCATTCAAACAATGTTTACAATGAGTGTTAGTATCACTACTATTCAAAGTACAAGATACATCAATTGAAGAAAGTGCATTATTCAAAAACTTATTGCTAGGATGTCCTAACCTATAATGCCACAACAGCCATTTATTGACACTATTTACATGAAAAGCATAAGGTGTTTGAGAATATTGATCAGGTTGAGATGACTGAAAATGAGAAGACTATGGCTATGAAGACAATGCAGAATTGAGAGAAGGAGATTTGATGAAATGCTTTAAGTAGATAGGGTAGACCCCATTTTCACTCAAGCCCTTATAGAGGAGTCTCCCCGTAGGAATATCCTGGATTTTGAGTTCATTGGCATTAAAATGACAAGAGCAATAGAATTTATGAACAGAAAGTAAATTCATGACAATTCTAGGTACATGAAGGACATTTTTTAGCATAAAGTTGTGATATTTGGTATGTAATGTAGTATTACCTATATGATTGATTGGTAGGGACTGACCATTATCCACAGTGACTTGTTTAGGTCCTTTGTACTGAGATTGCAGTGAAAAGTTGTTAAGATTGGCTGTGAGATGATCAGTGGTGCTTGAATTAGCAAGCCAAGGGTCCTAATTGTTGGTGATAGCAACAGTGGAGGCACTTGCCATGGTAGCAAGTTTAGTAGGTGGATTTTTGCCTTGGTAAGCAAAATCTATCCTATGATAGCAGTCTAAAGCTCCATATCCAAATTTCCCACAAATCTAACATGATGGACGATCTGCCTTAAAATTCTGAGAGGAATTTTGATTTTGATAGTTTTGAGGAGAAAAATTGTGGAGAGAAATTCTGAGCTGCCTGAGGACTGAAGTGCTGACCACCATAGTGCTAACCTGAATTGTTATTGAATCTACCTCCTCTCCCTCTATTGTTATTGAAGTTGTTCCAACCCCTTCCTTTTCCAGAACCATGACTTTGAGATTGATTCTGGTGACTGCTATTAGGTTTACTATTAGAAGCAAACATAGCAAGGGAGTTAGGTACTAGATCTAAGTGTTCATTCATTGCTTGCTCTTCACTTTGGAGCATGATAGCAAGTTGCTCATAGGAGATAGGATCACTCCTAGTTCGAATAGCTGAGCAGAAGTGAGCATATTCTCTAGGAAGTCCTCGAAGCACAATACATATCAACTCCTCATTATCAACTATGACTCCCACAGCAAGTAACTTGTCTCTGGCAATTTTGATTTTCTGCAAGAAACCATTCACAGAATCGTTGCCTTTCTTGAGACTTTGAAGCTCAAGTTTCAGATTCAAGATGTTAGCTCTTGAAGTAGAGGTGAAACTAGCTTGTGATTCCTACAACAAGAGAGAAAACTTGTGGTGTGAGAGTAGAGTTTATCAAGGAAAGCAAAGCTTTACCCTTGATCTTCCAAGCTTGAAACTTTGGATTCACAACTGCAGTTGGATTTCCTGAGGAATCAAGAACAGAAGGCAGAGGTCTTTAAGCAATGTCATCAATGTGCTCAATCAAAGAATAAGCTTCTAGGATTGTAATCAATTGATGCTTCCATGGTATGTAGTTAGCATAGTCTAACTTGATAAACATGAGATTCGACATGTTTGATAGCAACAGTAGTAGAGATTGAATTGGTGATGGAATGGTATGTGAAGGTTGAGTAGGAATTTGAGGTGTTGTTGAATGATTGGTATGAGAGGACTAAGCTGTATCTTGAGGTGTTGTTGATGCCATGAATCTAAGGCTCTGATACCATGTAAGATTTGGAGCTTGAAGGTGGTTAATAATGGCGGAAACTTAAAACAGAGAGAGAGAGAGAGAGAGAGAGAGAGAGAGAGAGAGAGAGAGAGAAAGAGAGAGAGAGAGAGAGAGAAATATTTCTGTTATTGAAAGGAATTGATTAAGCAAGCTCAAAATAATATATTACAACACACTCTATATATATACACTAGAATAGATTAATCTAGAACCTTCTAGAAGGATCTACTCTAACAGACTCATAACTACTCCTATAACCAACTATCCATAATTCATGGACTAACAGTTAAGAGCTTGAGGAACAGCTCTAGAGCTATACCACAACTGAGCAAGAAACATAGCACTACTGGAGAAGAGTTTGAATAAAGAAGAAACCTAGAGTCCAAAACGACACAGTTCTGATTAATGTAAAAACGTCAGCGTTTCACCACTTCATTAAAACACGCTTCATTAAAACGCCATCGTTTCACCACTTCATTAAACATACTTCACTTAAGTAGAACGACATCGTTTTGGCCTTTGAGAAATGACCGTTGAAAACTAGCCGTTACTCATCTTCTTCATCAAGTTTGAATCCTGTGCAATCTGAGTTACTCCCTTTAACAAACTCATGAATAAAACCATGGTGCACATAACCCGAAATCATTGGATTCCATGCAACCCTCATATTTTCAGTCATGCCATCAAGAATTGCACGGTCTGCATCAAGATCACCTTTCTTCACATACCCTGTAATAATTGTTGTCCATGTTAACTCATCCTTCTCTGTTATCTCATCAAAATACATTTTAGCTACACCCATTAATAAAGAAAATGATACTAATGGTGAAGATGCACATCGAACACAAATGGATATCAGCGCATTCAACACTGAACTAACAAACCCTGTTCCTAGCATTCAACACTGAACATAAGTGGATATCAGCGCATTCAACACTGAACATAAGTGAATATGCTTATTGATCCTGAAATTCAACCATTCCATTTACACAACCAAATAAGAGAGAGAAAGAGAGATTGTGGATGTTGAAATTAGATCCTTCTAGAGTTTTACGATGTGAATTTTGCTAAAGTAGGAGATTTACTTTCTCATTGAAATTGATCTTTTTTTTTTTCTGTAAGGTTGAATTTAATCAACCATCTTATTGGCTTTATTCCTTACCAAATTTGCTTGTACTTTAGCATTTAGTAACCCTGTATTTATGTGGGATTTTTGTAAGGGTAGTTTGTGAGAAGATGTGAAGAAATGTTCCTCATTGTGCAAAGAATTAGGGACTCGCGATTGGAACTTGCAGGTGACTCGCGGGTGCAAGCCACCAGATGAGAGTCACGTGCCAAGCATGCGAGAAGCTGAAGCGTTTTGCTAGCTGGTGCACTACAGGACAAAATACCTAGGCTGGCCAGGCCGTTAACTCGTGACTGGAACTCGTGACTCGGACCAATCGTGAGGCCAAGCCGCCATTGATACATCCTTGAGAGGTCTTTAGCCAAATCCTTATCTCACCATACCCACATCCGTGAAAAGGTTTATTTGGTGCTTTTGGAAAGCAGTTAGGAAGGAACCAATGCCCATTGGATGATGCTATGGTTTAGTAGCGGAATCCGAGAAGCTAAAGAAGAAATAGGTTCGGTGCAACCTCGTTGGAGCAAGAAGCTTGCAGGGCTTAGGTACATTGGGTAGATTACGCTTGGAGGGTCTTCTGCTATTCATGTATCCCAACTACATTCTTTAGTGGATTATTTACCGCTTGGAGGGCGGTGGAGAGGTTTTATACCGAGGGCTTCGGTTTCCTCTTCAATAACACATCGTGTGTTGTCTGTGTGTTTGCATCTTCCTTCCCTTTATCTTTGCCATTTATTTTCTGTTGTGGATGTGTTTATTTTTTGCTTAGATTGTTTATCAATTCTGTGTTTGGCTTATGTTCATGTTCTGCACATTAATTGTTTGATTATAAGCTTGAATTGATAATTTGTTATTTGGGGTCTAAACGTTCAAGGGTGTTTCATACCCATTTTGAACATTCAATTGATATCAGAGTGGGTACACTTGTTGTGGTTTAAATACCTAAGTGTGATCCTTGACCCCTTGTGTTTATTTGCCATGGATTATGGTTTATATGACTCTTTATATGATTTGGTTGATGATAATTGTAACATGCCACGTGTTTGTAAAAATGTCTCTATGAGTGATAATCCTCATAATTATGATGCTATGTTACATGAATCTTTAGATGTTGTTGATATTTCTAACATCAAACCCTTGAAGAAAATTGCTAAGAAGTTTCAAAATAATTTGAGCAAGTTACTTTGTGAAAAGGATGATTTGATTGCTAAGCTCAATGAATCCAACAAATTGGTTGAAAAATATAAAAAACTTGTTGAAATTTCTCTTCAAAAGTTGAAAGAGTTTGAATGTTTGAATATGGACTTCGATGCTAAATTTGTTTTGTCTAACAAACTTGTTGATGAGTTAAAATATGAAAATGAATCTCTCAAGATGCATGCCAAGTGCTTGATTGCTAAACCTATTGATAAAAATGATGAAAATATTTGTTGCAATCATGTTGTGGTACCCGATATTGTGCCTATTGTGTGTTCTAACCCAAAGGACAAATCGGTGTACATTCCTCGACACAAAAGAAATCAAAAGGTGGAGAGAAAGGCTCCTAAGTCAAAGCTTCCGTTTAGGTCTCAACCTAAGGTTTTGTATGGATCTAAGTTTGTTCCAACTTGCTACCATTGTGGTGTGATTGGTCATATAAGACCTCAATGTCATAAGTTGAAGAGAGAATAAAGCCATGTTGCTAGATCCCTTTCTAGAAAGCCTAGTAGACCTAAACACATTGTGTGTCACCATTGTGGTGCTTTTGGTCATCTAAGACCTCATTGCTCTAAGTTTCGTGCTCTTAAAAGAATCAAAAGAAAAGAAAAACTTGAGCTTCTTGGAAGTTATGCTAAAAAAGGTAAACCGGTTTTGAATGAAGATAGCATGTTGTTAAAGAAATTTTTTAATGCTCTTAACTCCTTGACTATGTGCATCTCCGGTTCTCATTCTTCCAGCCCTCATCTCACTTCTAATGAGGCACTCATTCTAAACAATCGTTCCATTTGGATGAGGAAGGGTTCCTGTGGTTGAGCTTTTGCTCTTTTGGTCTTTGATCTAATTCTTACGATCTTTGTAAGACCCTTCATGCATTAGATGCGTCATTGTCATACATTTGTGTATCATGCATCTCTTTATTTGCATTGTTTTGGTTTTTATTTTTGATCTTACTTTTATGTCTTTGTTTTTTGTGAGTAAAAATCCAAAACCACATAAAAAGTGAAAAATTCAAAAAGTTTGATCGTATATATTTGAGTACATATCACATGTGAGTTTTGCCTTGTACCTTCGTATAAATGGCTTTTTTTTTTTTTTTTTTTTTTTGCATTTACGAGCCTAGCTTGTTTTGTATACACTTATATCTTTGTGAAAAAAATCTTGACATCTTTGTGTGATTGTTGTAAATCGATCTTCAAGCTTGTCATGACATATTAGTCAATAGTCATGTTGGTTTTGATACATGTGTAGATTTGTGCCTATATCTCTTCCCACTCTTTTATTTTTTTACTTAAAGAGTTCAACCAATGTAAATCTCAAAATGAAAAGAAATAATGAGCTGCAGAAGCCGTTGCACATACTAGACTAGGAAAAAGGGAAAGCGACTTGTTTTGAAAATGTATGATGCCCAAAAAGCCAAAGACTTGTTCATTAAATTGAAATATCACAAATTTCTGGCATCGATCTCAAAATGAGATGTATTGATTCAAAATGATCAAATGTTATGATTTGTAAAGAAGCCAAATGAAAAGTTTCAAAGATATGAAATCATTTTCTTGTGGGAGGTCATATATGTTCATTTCTATAATTAAGATAGACCACTTAACTTAGTACTAGTTGTGTATGACTTGATTGAATTGATCATTGAAGCTTCACTTTAGGCTATGGACTATTCCACATTTGATATACACACACAACACACATGCCTAATGTTCAATGAATGCTTTATTCATTTGTTCGATTGTACTTATTTAAATGTGATGTGTGTGTACTAAACTATATATGGATCAATCCAAAAAGATTTTTGATCATTTTATATGTTTTTGGAAGTAATTTTTATCATTCTTTGTGTTCTTGTTTAATGCTTACATTGTTTTTCAGTGTTTAAACATGTTTTGTGTTGAAAAACCAGTGTTAGAGTTTCTCGCGACTCACCTCGCGACTCGCCAATCGCCAACCCCAGTCGCGAGTTGATCCAGAAGACTTTCGCGACTCACTTGCGACTCGCTTCGCGACTCGCCCAGTCACAAATTGCCCAGAAACAGCTTTTTAAAGGGCTTTTCGTGGAAAACCTATTTTTAACCTCTCCCATCCTCTTTTAAACCCCTCTTTCAATATTTTTACATCAAAACCCAATCAATTTGAATGGTTTTTCATTCCATTAACATCTCTAAGGTAATTTAAAACTCTTTTAATTAATTTGGATCCTTAGATTATGTTTTGGAGAGTTTTGTGCTCTTGGTTGGGATTTTCATCATAGGGGTTGGGAAAACTTAATTTTTGTCAAAATTTTTGTATGGGATTGGTTTCTTTTGATGATTTGCTTTGGATGCTGGCCCCTTGTGGCAAAAAGAACATGTATTAAAGGTGGATTTTATGATGTTCATGCATTGTTTCACATTGTTCTTCATAGTGTGCATGCTAGGTATTTGATAAAATGCCTCTTAGGCATTTTCTCGCTTGTTTGGACTCCGATGAGTATTAAACTTTGGGATTTCTCATGTTTCCTCATTAGGAACATGTTTGGTTCATTAGTTGTGTATTTTACACACCTTGCCCCACATGTGCATTTTCCATGCATTAGTCATGCATTGCACTTTGCCACCTCTTGCACACACCTTGCTACCCTTGTCATGCATTGGTTTATACATTATTTCTTCATCCTAGCATGTCATGTTTACCTTATGCTTTGTAGTTTCATCTTAGGTTTGAGCTTCATTTTCTCATTCATCTCGCACCCCTCATAAATTATTGCACCCCTCATGCATCATTATCATTGTTCATACCTTCATCTCTTGCCCTCGTTTCTCCTTGACCTTTTGTCTATTCCTGACAAAAAGGGGGAGAGTATGCTCTAGAGAAGACACCGGAGAGTTTTTGTCATTTCTATATGACCCTTGTGCACTTTCTTAGGGGAAGAAATTCTATTTCTTGTGCACATCTGTAGGGGGAGAGATATTCCATAGGGGAGATGCATATACCAAGGGGGAGAAGATATTGAGTTAATAAGTAAGCTTTGCTTTGGTAGTTATTTTTGTATGACTGTTTTGGTGTATGATCAATTTTCTCATATATTTCACATCATGTTTACTTGATCGCTTTTTACTTATTACACTATACTTGTCTTTTTATTACTTGCTTTACCGTAAGGGTCTAATGTGTTTTGTGCAAGTGTTTCAGGTTACAAGTATATATGTTCCAAGTGCATCACAGCTTCTCATCAGTTTGAAGGGGAAAAACTTTAAGCACTTTTAGCTTATATTGTGCATTTTTTTAGTACATCATTTGTATGGTACTTTTGTACCCATGTTACTTCTGTAAGCTTTAAGGGTTTGTTTCCATGCACTTTGTAGGCTTTTATGGTTTGTACCATGCTTATGCAGCCTTTCTGTGTGCTTTGTGGCTTAAGTACTTAGTGATTAAATGCCATGCATTTTTCTTTAGTACATCACTTTTCTGCCCTTGTAGGATTGTTCCTAGATGCATATATGTTTTATGCATTGGTTGAGTGTTGGACATGCAAATGATACTTTGCATATAAGCTTATTAGCTTGCATGTTCAGATGTTCATTCCTTGTGAGAATGAGCATTATGATCACTTTTTTATAAGTGATTGCCTGTTTTGGTCAAGCCATGGTTTATTACTTTATTGCCTAAGTCCATTTTTGCTTGATCATATTATGCTTGCTCCATATGCATTTCAAGTTTTCTACATACAATGATATTATTGTGTTGTTGTGTTTCAGGAGATACTTGTTCATATGATTCAAGAGCTTTTCAGAATCTAGAGTTAGGTGTGAGTGAGTTTTGTTCAACTGTTCCCAAACTCACGTGTTAAGTCTAGAGTCTGTTGTAGGGTTTTGTCACGGAATAGCCAAAGGGGGATATTGTAAGGTTGAATTTAATCAACTATCTTATTGGCTTTATTTCGTGCCAAATTTGTTTGTATTTTAGCATTTAGTAACCCTGTATTTAGGTGGGATTTTTGTTTGTAAGGGTAGTGTGTGAAAAGATGTGAAGAAATGTTCCTCATTGTGCAAAGAAGCAGGGACTCGCGACTAGAACTCGCGGGTGCAAGCTGCCAGATGAGAGTCATGTGCCAAGCATGCGGGAAGCTAAAGTGTTTTGCCAGCTAGTGCACTATAGGACAAAATACCCAGGCTGACCAAGCCGTTAACTCGCGACTCAGACCAGTCGCGAGGCCAAGACGCCAACTAGCCTTGTTTGGGAAAAATTGACTCTTCGCATTCCTTTCTCACCCCACCATATATAGACCCTTATACCCACTAAATGAAGAGAGCTTCTAGAGAGAATTTTGAGAGAGAAACCCTAGTGTAAAACAAAATTGATTCATCCACAATCTTCACCTTAGAGACTCATCAAATTCCTCTGCTCTCTTCCTCTCTATTGATACATCCTTGAAAGGTCCTTAGTCAAATCCTTATCTCACCATACCCACATCTATGAGAAGGTTTATTTGGTGCTTTTGGGAAGCAGTTAGGAAGGAACCAATGTCCATTAGTTGATGTTATGGTTTAGTAGCGGAATCCGAAAAGCTAAAGAAGAAATAGGTTCGGCGCAACCTCGTTGGAGCAAGAAGCTTGGAGGGCTCAGGTACATTTGGTAGATTAGGCTTGGAGGGTCTTCTGCTGTTCATGTATCCCAACTACATTCTTTAGTGGATTATTTACTGCTTGGAGGGCGGCGGAGAGGTTTTACGCCAAGGGCTTTGGTTTCTTCTTCGATAACACATCGTGTGTTGTCCGTGTGTTTGCATCTTCCTTCCCTTTATCTTTGCCATTTATTTTCTGTTGTGAATGTGTTTATTTTTTGTTTAGATTGTTTATCAATTCTGTGTTTGGCTTATGTTCATGTTCCGCACATTAATTGTTTGATTATAAGCTTGAATTGATAATTTGTTATTTAGGGTCTAAACGTTCAAGGGTGTTTCAGACCTATTTTGAACATTCATTTTCCTAAGCAAAAGGTTTGGTCTCTAAATATTTTGCTTTTGGGAATGTAACAATAAGCAATAACTTGTTCACCATAATTTAGTTACCATGCCTAATAATGGTATTTCAATCATAACGTAATGATCACAAATGCTTTGATAAGCATATCAAAGCATTTTGCAAAATAGAAGTTTTGGCAATGACGTGAAAAAGAATGGCTTACTAATGGGTAGATAAAGTCACCTACTTAGGATTATTAGGTAGTAGACAATTTGATCAACAGAACATTGCAGAATATAAGACAACCCATTTGAATAATAGTTGTGCACAGAACTGAAAGAAGCAATCTTTTTTAGCAGAATTTTTTAATGTTACTGAGTGTTCAAGCTCATTATCTTGAGCGTATATTAATCGTTCCATTAATAAAATACCACAACTTATCGAACAAAAAAGTAATAATTTTTTTATGTAATTATTCAAACTATCTTTTGTGTTTATTATTTACAAGAGATAGTCTTTTTCCTTTATCAATTAAGTTACTTATCCAATCCAAAAAAAAAAGACTGATTGAAATGGTGAAAATTTCAACTGGGTCTGGGTTTCACACTGCAAACAATGATGCATGCTTAAAAGCATAGACACAAACACAAAATACACACACATGTAATACACACATATATAGACGGCATATTGTGCATATTTTGAAAGGAATTTTATCAAACAGCTGAACTGCTTTCACCTGAAAAGCAAACTAGTTTGAAAACCAATGTGTTTGTTATGAAAGTCCAAAACTATTTCAATTTATTAATACTAAAAATTAGTCACGGACAAAATATTATTTACAGCGAACAAAGAGAGTCAGAGAGTAACATGAAGCAAACCTTCGAGTCTGTCCCAAATTGGTAACAGTCTCAACTGACCTAAACCTGTTCATCCTAGATTAGCCTCCACATCTTTAACCAAAGCAAAAGCTCTTAACCCGACCCATTGAAGAGAAAATAACCCAAGCCCATTCTAATTGTCCAACAATAACCCGACCCATTCAAAAATGCCCAATAATATCAGCCCATCAAAGCCCACACTTTGAGAGCCTAGAACCCAACAATAAGTCACGGACTCACAGTCAAGTTTACCTTAATTTTCATACGTGCAAGGCCCAACCTATGAAGCCTACTACGTGCATGTTTTGTTAGAGCTTTTCTTTTTGGGGCCAAAATCATATTGGTAGTTTAAAAACGTGACCATAGGGCATTTGGTGAAAAAGTGTGTTTTTATGCTGCACAATTTGCATCTCCTAAGCAACAATTACAAATTGCCACTTTTTCCAAAAATCCAAAATCAAAAGGTTGAACCAAACAACCTCTACATTAGTTTGAAGCCTTGGGGAAGCTACCTATAGTGAATGGATTGAGATTTGAGATACAATTGAAATAGTTGTTTAATGGCTAAGATAGAAAATTGAAAAGTTTATCTTTGATCTCAACAATTGGATCATAACTTTTTCACTTCTTCTTCTTCTTCTTATTATTATTACTTTAAAAAAATTTCACACTTTTTACTTCTCTCACACACATTAAGGGGTAATTGCACTGTACAATAGCTCATCGGACCCCAAATCCACAACAAATTGGCCAATGACAACTCAAGTTCGCTGGTTTAGGTTCTTATTACAATTTTCTTTTGAAATTTATTATAGAGAATCACAATAATGTTGGAACCACCTCCTTTTTTAAGGTTATCTAAAGTCAAACTCATGAAATTTCAACAGTGGTTTATTTTGTTAGTTTGCCCAAACCAGAAACTCGATGGTAATTTTACTAAGGTAATCAGTTTATTGCCATGACAATCAATCGGGAAAATTGTATATTTTACTAGGTAGTCAACTATTCATTCTTTTTCTTGAAATAAGGAATTTCTTTTTCTTAAGAAGTATATTTTTATGATTGGTGCATAATAAAGAAGATTTTAAGCCACCACCACCTGTGGCATGGTGGTTAGTAATTGTGGAGGTGGGGAAAGGATCATGGATTCAACCCCAACTAGGGAAGAATTATATATAGGGTAGATTAAAATTTCCAGGTCAGCTCAAAAAAGAAGAAAATTTTAATAGTGGACTCCTTTTAAAATGATGTTCATATTATAATTTATCATAACAAGTTATGGAGAAAAGTTCAAAATAGTTGAGTCTCTGTCAATGTCATAACATATATATATATATATATGTGTGTGTGTGTGTGTGTGTGTGTTTTTATATAACATAAATATGAATCTTAATGGTTATATTAATAAATTATTTATTAAAACTTTAAAGTTGGTAATTCTTTCACCCAAAAGAAAGAAAGAAAATCTTATGTCATAAGAGCCATGCATGCATATGCTAGAAGCATGCACATGCATGGTTTTAGATGCATAAACCTCCAAGTTAGAACATGTTGGGAGAGTGCAGATGTATTCTGATAGGAGCACAGTTAGGGTTAAGGTCATGTTGAATTGGTTGAGTGTTTTAGATGATGAGAGCTTAGGTTCCTGGTTGGGGTTGCTTTAGGGTCTTGAGTATAGTCAGGATAGTATGGTATTTAAGGTTTGGAATGGAATGTGTGGTGAATAAATAGATAAAGGGAGTCACCACCTTCTAAAGGAAAAAGTGATTAAGGGAGTAAAAGAGATTCATAAATAAATAATTAATCAATTTTTTTTTTTTTTTGAGAAATAAACACACACATAATAGATAGGGAAATTTGTTCTAACATAAAGACACATCACAAATTTCATTCAAAAGTCATGATAAATAACTAATCATCTAAATAAGAGTGAAAGAGGAAACTTTTACACTGTTTGACAAAATGGAATACAAAGAAAGAGAAAACAAAGGGAAGAGGAGAGAGGAAAAGAAAGAGAAAGAGAAAGGAGAATAGTTCCCCTTCATAGTATTTGGGTTTGCAAGGTTTTAGAAAAGAAGGGAAAGAGGTGGGCCTCATATTGTATATAACTCGCTCTACTTTCTCATTCCCTTACCATTTGGTAGGAAATAAAAATGGTGGACCTTATGGAAATTCATTCTCTCCATTAGATGGGAGAAAAGAACATAAAGACACAATTAACTTTCTTGTTATGACTTTCCACACTTACAATTATAGAAGGGTTTATATACATTGGCATATTTATTTTTTATTGGTTGATTGGTTGATTGATTGATTGCACATATGCCTAGCCTAACTGATTTTAATTAACTAATTTAGCATGTGCTAAATATAATAGGTTAAACTCTATACTAACCAGTAATCATACACTACTATGATTAATAAACTTGTAGTACAAGTATATATCAGTGACTTATGTACAAAGTAGGACTAGGCTTCGATCTACACTATTGGACTAATATATCTCTAACACCTTCATTACAATTCCATTGAATCTCTCAACTAAAAGTTAAGTATATGGTTTAAAGAATACACGATATGCTCTAGTAAAAGCATCAAACATAATTTTAGCACATGTATATTCTTCAAATAGAATCTCAAAGTCAGGTTCCATGAACATAAGCCCAATATCTCTAGAAATTTTATCATCTTATAAATGTTTTTCATAAATTTAAGTTTGCAACAGTACTAGTATTTAATAAAATATGAGTCTAAATAATGTATGCCCTTAGGGTGAAATAATTTACTAATATATACCCAATAAAAATTTTCTTGAAATGATTTACTAACATATGTACCCATATGTACAAAGTACATATATTAGTAAAACTCATAAAAAATTACGTGACAGATATGATTAGTCACTTTTTTTTTTTTTTTTAATTTTGCTTAGTTCTAGACCTACTAGTCATGACCAAGGAGTCCAAGCAAACAGTCTCACCAATGTGTAATGCATTGCACGGTCAAAACAGAACAGAATCTGCCAACAACCACCAATTTATTAGACACCAAGACACATGCAGAGGATAATTGAATAACTTTATATTATTATTATTATTTTTTTTTTTTTTTTGCTAAACATTTATTATTAAGTATTAGAACTGAACTAATGTATAAGTAGTATAATCTAATTACAAGTTGAGAAACAAACACACACACAAGAGATAGGGAAAGAGGTTCTAACACAAAAACACACAACTCCATTCAAAAGCTATGGTAACTTTTAAGGGAGAGTGGGGAAAGTTATACTACACACAACACACTCTTTAAGCAATGTGGGACAATTATTCATTCTTTTTTTTGAGAAACAAACACACACACAACATGCTCTCTTAAGTAGTATAATCTAATTACAAGTTAATATTAATGTAAGTTGTGGCAAAATATATAACCAAGTATGTGAAATAACTTTCATAAAAAATAAAAAATAAAAAAAATAAAAAAAAAAAAGTATCTGAAATAACTGCGTGTTTTAGTTAGCTCAATTGATAAAATCTCTGATAGTTGAATAAGAGATTTAAAGTTCAATTATCGCTATCATCAAGAGCAGACGGTATAAGTTAGAACTCTTAAAAAAAAAGTATGTGGAATAACTTTGAATTGGATTGTTATATTCCAAACTGTATAGATTTGATTGAATTAAATTGTTATTTTAACTGTTGTGTGAGTATGTGTTGAGAGCAATGTCTAGTGTTTACTAAATGAATATTGGTTTTCTTAGTAATTATGAAAAATTCAAATTAGAAATTTTTTTTTTTTTTTGATAAGAAATACGTGAGTTTTATTAATACGAGGAAAGATACAAAGCATCCTAAATCACGAAGGACTCAATAAAAGATGGAGTTTCTTCTATCCATGTTACAAAGTTATCAATTCCTTTGGTGTGGTGTGCCAAGGTATGAGCTGGTTTGTTTCCTTCACGTTGAACATGCTGCACTCTTGATTGTCTGAAGTTTTGCAGCAGCTTCAAATGAATGCCTCCGATGCAGTTTTCAATAGTAATTGGTACCATAGACATGTCTGCGAGAGCTCTTGAGAGAACCAAGGAGTCTGTCTCAAAGATGGCCTCCTATAATCCGATGTCAGTGGCGAAAGAAATTGCTTCCTCCATTGCTTTGGCCTCAGCTTCAAGTGGTCCCAGTGGTAGTGGTAGACGCTTGCTTAAGGCAGCAAGTACTGAACCCTCATGATCACACACGATGACTCCAATTCCAACAGAATTGGAGTTTTTGAAGACTACTGCATCCGTGTTAACTTTATACCATGGGAAAGAGGGAGGAGTCCACCGTGAGTCATTGGTAATCTTGGGCTGAAGGCGTCTAAGATGTGCTACCTGGAAATCCGCAAGTAGAGTTTGAGCTTTGTATATCATCTCCTCGCTGGATTGTTGTGAAGATCCAAGCCGAGACTTCGTTTCTATTGCACCACATGCACCAAGTCAACGTGACAATTAGCTCAAGTATATCCTTTCCCACGTGTTGCATGAAAACAAGGTGCCAGAGAAAATCCAAAAACTCCCTGTAGTGGACACCTCTAATATCAAGTGGTAGTTTTGTTTTTTCCCGTGTCTCACGTGCTCTGTCACAATTCCAAAAGATATGCCCACTAGTCTCTTCATGCATGGCGCAAGCTTCACAAGTGGCTTCCTCTAAAACTCCACGGTGGTATAGATTAACTTTGGTGGGTAGTATATTGTGGCAAGCTCTCCACGTGAAGGTTTTGATTTTGTTTGGAATATTGAGGCTCCAAATGGTGTTCCAAAACAAATGATGATCTTGGGCATTTGATGCACGGCCTTCATGGGCTTGAGAGGATAAGGATAGAGCTAGCTTATAGGCACTATTGACTGTGAAAATACCTTTTGGATGGTAGGCCCAGATAAGACGATCTTTGGCATAACTGCAACTACGTGGGATACTGAGGATTGCGTCGGCATCTTTAGGAAGAAAAATGTGGTTGACCAAGTCGAGCTTCCACTCTCCTGTCTCATCATCAAGAAGGGTACATACCCGTGCATCCAAGGGGATTGTGTTTGGCGTGGAGACGGGTCGATAGGTGGATTGTCTTGGGAGCCATCTGTCAAGCCAGACATGTGTTGTTGTGCCATCCCCAATCTGGCTTGGGCGGCGATGATGCTTCGCCATGCATAGGAAGGTTTCGGGCCTAGTTCTGCCTAAAGAAAGTCAGTGTGCGGAAAGTATTGAGCTTTAAGGACCCGGTAGACTAAAGATTGGGTGTTTGTTTGTAGCCGCCAACCTTGCTTGGCTAGGAGTGCCAAGTTAAAAGCTCTTAAATTACGAAAGCCCAAACCACCTTCCTTTTTTGGAACGCAAATTTTGTCCCAAGATTGGCACGCTATTTTATTCTTCCCATTGGATTGGCCCCACCAAAATGCTCGAACCATGCTAGTCATTTCATCACAAAGTGTGTCAAGGAGTTTCAAGATACTCATGGTGTAAGCTGGAATCGCTTGAGCCGCTGCTTTTATGAGAATTTCTTTCCCTACTTGTGAGAGCATTTTTTCCTTCCAATCAGACAACTTGCTCTCTAGTCTTTCTTTGAGAGCATGGAAAGTGTTTTTCTTTGATCTACCCACTAGAGATGGTAGCCCCAGGTATGTCTCATATTGCTAAATGACCTCAGGTTAGAAATTGATTAGTCTTTTAAGAATATAAGCGTTTTGCTTACTTACTATGGAACATCACAATTATGTTGGATGTTTTAAACTAATTATACTGATGTTTTTTTTTTTTTTTAAGAATCATTAGATTTTATATTCTAGAATCTATTATACAACCGACTTTAATTAATATTATTATAATATTATTACGTTTTCCCTGCATACTGTGCACGTGGAAGATAGAGAGAAGCACTTCTGGTTCTTGAATATAATTATTGCTTACTTTTTCTCAACCTAAAAATAAAAAATAAAAAACCTATTTCTTACTTACTAAGGAACAACACAAATATTTTGGATAATTTAAACTAATTATAATTTTTGTTAGATTTTATTATTATTAGTATTATCATTAGACTTCATATTCTAGAATGTTGTATATACCTTCCACTTTATTATTATTATATTATTACACTTCATATTCTAGAATGTTGTATACATGCAAGGTACATGTTGTATACCTTGCATGTTAAGATAGAGAGAGAGACACCTTGATCTCTACCCTTCATTATTATGATATAAATATGTTCTAGATTTCTATCATTCATATCTCATATCGATCGTTTCTTAAAAAAAAAAAAAATTCATATCAATTCCACCCACACACCACACAATTACAATTTACAAACAATATCTTTGTCTGAACTTTGATTTATCCTACCGATCTCTTGGAAGCAAAACAAATAGCGTTCTCACTTGTCCAGGTATTAAATTATCACCTTTTTTTTTTAACTCACTTTGCAAAAAAGCTAGTAATGGGTGGTATTAAATTATCTATTGCAAATCCATCATTTTGAATAACTGTATGAATGAATGAATTGACATATATTTATATATGTGTGTGTATGTGTGTGTTATAGATGACTACTCTGATTAGATTTATTGCTCGTCATGCATATATCTATTGCAAATTCATATCACTATGAATAACTGTATGTGTATATGTGTGTGTGTGTTAGAATCGTAGATGACTACTCTGATTAGAGTTATTGCTCATCATGCATATCTATTGCAAATTCATCATTATGAATAACTGTATAAGTGAACTAATAGACATATATGTGTGTGTGTGTGTGTGTGTTATAGATGACTACTGTTACTACTGGCGAGCTCTTAGAGCTTGCTGAAGAGTATGTGGAACTGGCAGTTGAGGAGGATATGGCCGGGCAATTTGAAGAGGCCTATAAGCTTTATATGAAGGCATTAGAGTATGCGGGCATTTATCTCTTCAATGAGGACGATCCATGTCTTAAGAGGCGGAATAGGCAGTTATTTATGGACCATTATACAAGGGCAACAAAAATAAGAGGCCGTCATCACTTATATGGACCCTCTTTATCTAATGAAGCAAAAAGTGGGCTTGGTCTTACAAAGTTGAGTGATGTGGGTGGACTTGAGGCTTGCAAAGAGGTATTGGTTGAAGCTGCCATAGTGCCTATCGAGAATCCTCAATTTTTTACCGGTAAGTTCTCCTTCCATCATTGTAGTTAACTTTTGGGTTTTTTAATCTCTGCTTTTAGTTTATTTGGTTATTCTTAGTTTCAATGCTAATAATAAGAGTTGGGTTATAGTGAACTCTAATGTGGACATTATGTTTTGAACTCCTGTGGACACTAATGTGGACATTATGCTAAATAATGTTTTGAACTCCTGTTATAGTAAAACGACAACCGTGGAAGGCTATAATACTATATGGTCCACCTGGAACAGGGAAGACCTATCTAGCAAATGCAATTGCAACAGAAACAGGATCAACTTTCTTTAGGTAATATTTATAATTTTACCAATACCAATACATAGCAAGCAACAGGATTACAATAAGTGATGATGTAAGAACTATACATGGCAAGAGATAAAAGAACTAATCTTCATCTTCAAAAGGCTACTACATGTTGCCAATTGGCAATTGCAGTTAATTGTGACTCTTATATTTGAAGTCTATGTGGCTTTTTTTTTCCCTCTATGTTTCAGATTTTCTGCATAATTTTCTTTTGAAAACTTGTGACTTCGGCAGCATTTTATAGTTAACATGTTGTTCTTATTCTCACCCATTTTCTGTATATTTTACTTGTTATTAAAGGCCTAGATCAGAAATACATTGTCCAATAATTGAGATGATGGACAAAATTCATGAAATTTGGATTTAATAGATTAAATGTTGTTGTTGAAACCTAAGATGTTTGAGTTTCAGAAAATGTGGACTTGAGTTCTAAATATTTTATATTGTTGATGCAGTTTTCTTACTTCATATGGTTGGGTCTTTGACTCCTTTCATATGCTTTTTCATTGCAATCATCACGTTATTGGAATGTGTTGAATTTCTGAATTCATCATCTATGCCACTATGCTTCAATTGATTCACATCTGCGATTGTTTTTGTTCTCTGCTTCTTCCAAGCAGTTATTGTTGGGTGCATTTATTACAGCTAATGTATTTCCCAAGGATGTAGATGTGTTTGCTTTCTAATGTTTTTATATAAATGGAATGCTGCCAACACATTTACATGTGTTGTGCACTGTCTATACACAGACATTTACATGTGTTGTGTACTGTCTATACACTGTTTCCGCATCGGACATTGTTTTCAAATGGATGGGAGAAGGTGAAAAGCAAGTCTCAATTCTTTTCCGACGGGCCCGTGATGCTGCTCCATCCATTATTTTTATTGATGAAATTGATTCCTTATGTGGTTCAAGAGGTGAAAACGATGAGAATGAAGCATCTCGACGAATCAAAACAGAACTTCTTGTACAAATGCAGGTAATTTATTTTCCTTGGAAATGGATTAAAGTCATTTGTTCCAAGCTTCTATTTATATAATATAATTGACATGCTTAGATTAAGATTGGGGGCAAGTAGTTTGTCAATAACTTATTGTAGTTTGTACCATGCAGCTGGGTATGAATTTTTTACATTTTGTGATATGATGAGTTGCAAAGCATCTTATTCAACATTTTTATACTTAAAATGGAATTGAGGAATTTGATGGAAAAATTTAAATTGAAAAGTTTAGTATGGGTGACCTAACTTTAAGGTATTTAAGCATAAGTAACTTAAAATCATGTATGTGGTCCAAAGAAGGCTATGGTTTCTTTTGAATTTTAGGCTTTAATTTTTCTTTTTATTTATTTATTTTTTTTATATATAAGTAACTTAAAAATTTATTTAAAAAAAAAACACAGCCCTGTACATAAGAAATGTACTAAAGGGACAAAAACATCAAGAACCAAATTACAATGATCAAGCAAAATAGGAAGGGCAAGAGGAGAAATACCTTAATACTTATCTACAAGAACAGGGGGGATATTCAAAACTGTACAAATTACCTTGGAATTAAACTTATGAGTCACACTATGAAATAATAAACTTGGGAGAGAATGATTGAATATAGGTTAAGGCATGAAATAATACTTATCGGAGAATCAACTTGGTTTTATGCTAGGAAAATCTACCAAGGAAGTTATTTTCTTACTTAGATGTCTAAAGGAAAATATAAAGACCTGTAAAGATCTTCATATGGTCTTTATTGACCTAGAGAAAACATATGATAGGGTCTTAAAATGGCAGGCTAAATGACCAATCATTTCCTTGTTGGCCTTAAAATGGCAAGTTAGTTTGCAATGCAGTTAATAATAACTTTATATGTTTTATTAGATAGTTTGTACATAACATTATCATACATTGTTTCCTTCCACCTATGTATTTGTAATCTTAAAACGGAAATGTTTTTAATACATTTCAGGGTGTATGCAACGATGAGAAAAATGTTCTGGTTCTCGCAGCCACAAATACTCCTTATGCTTTGGATCCGGTGAGAAAAAATACATCCTTTTAACCTACGGCCAAGGCTAGCAAAAATTTCATGATCTAGATTGCTTTAGGGTTGAGGCTAATGCAAATTTAACGTAGGCCATGAGGAGGCGTTTTGAAAAGCGAATCTATGTCCCTCTCCCAGATTTGAAGGTGTTGAGGTTCAAAAAAGAAAGAAATTAGATAGCCCACTAATAGGCCCACGAAGAAAAGAGTGAAAAAGGGAATAATGGGCCGTCACAAAAAAAAGAGAAAGGGAAGAAAGAAGAAAGAAAAAGCCCAGAGGGCTGGGATCCAGAGAAAAAGAGCCCAACCAACGAACCAGGACAAACTGAGAAAGGAAGAAGCTGGGCCGAATCCCAGAGGGCCTCCCAGAGGGATCCTAGGGCGCGCAGGGGGGTCATAACAGAAGGAAATTAAAGAAAAGAGGCATGCGGACCTTGTGACCCAGACGAGCAGAGAAGGTACAGAGCATGCAAAACTCAGAAAACTTGATTCAACCATTTGGAGAAAAGACAAGGAAGAGTACACTGTGAAAGGCTGGGACGCTGGGAAGAAGAAGCCAAAAGGGAGCCTCAGGCCAGCCAGCGGGGAAACCCGGAAATGGAAAGGAGCCGAGGGACTTTCACTTGGTCGGAACAAAAGCAAAGAAATTATGAAGAAAGAGGAAACGACACGATCCTGAAGCAGCCAGGCATGGTACAAGCTCCAGAGGGTAAAACAGAGGAATCACGGATTCACCAGGGAAGCCGAGGTTGTGCTATAAAAGGAGGAAGGGATCCATGCCACAAGGGGAAGAGGATTTTTGGAAGAACAACCGGACCGTTCTTAGGCATTCAACTTTGCCTTCCCAAAATCCCAGAAAACTCATGCAAAAATACTCTGTAATTTAAGAGAAAAACAGAGGAACTGTCCCGGTGTCCTCAGTGCAGCCACTGTTGAACGAGCTCGGATTTAACAAGTTCACATTTTGCAAGACTTTGAAGCTTCAATAGCTATCAAAATCTGTAACTTATGAGCTTAGTTGAACCTTGCATCACGTCCTAGTGAGCATTGCAACCATAGCTTAATAAAATCAATGAAGTATACCTCACTTAATTAGAGGATTTTCAGCTTGTCCTTGTGTTATATACTTTTCATTTTTTGTCATTTGCATTAATCCTTTACTGTATAAATGTCGTTCAAATGCAAATATGCCAGCTTCTTTTTCTTTGCTAACCATTTGTATTATGGAAAATATGTTCTGTGCACCAATTGATTCTTAAAACAGCCCTCTTAGCTGCGGAGAATCAATCCCAGTCCACCAAGAAACATCTTACACGGCCCAGAATCCTTGGGCCATAGTGCTGAAGAAAAAAAAAGCACTCTCACATTTTGGCGACTCCGCTGGGGACTGGGTAAAGAAAAGGGAAGAAGCAATCCCTTCGCAGAACATGCCTCCAAGACAAAGGAACAGTAAAGGTGCAAACATGCCACCCACGGCCTCTGAGCCTGTGGGAGAAAATGAAGTAGCCTCCAGACAAAGAGGCGAGGTGCCCCTAACAGAGCACGAGGTCGTGTCAGAACAGAGGAATGCAGGCCAAGAGCTAGACCCTATGGCTCAAATGACCGCGATATTGAAAGAGTTGCAACAAGAAGTTCACTTGCTCAAAGAAAGTAAGACGCAAGAAGTCAGGGACAATGCCCCCCATGTGGGCAACCAAGACAGAACCCAGCCAGAGGGAGGATCAGCAGTGGGAGGAGGAACTAACCCCCAATATCTGACAATGGCAGATGTCAGTGCCCTCCTGGATCAAGAAAGGGAAAAACTTTCCAGGACCCCCAAACAATTTTCTCGGGATCCCCCATTCCCACTGGAACTCCTCGGCAAGCCATACCCCAAGGGATATGAGCCACCAAAGTTCCATCCTTTTGATGGAAGAAATGGAAGTGCAGTAGAACACGTGAGTAGGTTCGTCCACACTATGGGCCCCTACGCAGGAGACCGAGAGCTGTGCCTAAGAGAATTTGCTAAGTCCCTGGTGGACAGAGCATACACTTGGTACACTACACTGAGGCCTGGGTCTATTAAGACCTGGGACGAAATGATGGAAAGATTTTGTGCAAAATATTACCCCGGTGAGGACAAGGTCACTTTCCAAAGCCTTCAGATGGTGAGACAGAGACCTGGAGAGGATCCTGTCCAGTTCATCAAAAGATTTGAAGATGTGTCCCTAGACTGTTATGGGGACCATGAAGAAAAGGAGCTCGTGGAGACTTGCATCTCTAACATGCTTTTCGATTACAGGCTCAACCTCGAAAACTTATGTATCACACAGTTCGCTGACCTGTTGCAGAGAACAAGGAGGACAGCACAAACTATGAGGGCGAAGAGGGCACCAGCATCCCAAGCCATGACAGCATCAGTGGGAGAAAAAAGAAAGAGGCCCGATGGAAAGATGTTCGAGGAACCACCAGTGATCCCATGTACCGTAGAAGAATTAAACCACGTCCTGGACAAATGGATCGGGGATGGAGTGATCAGGCCATTCACTGTGTCCAGGCCACCCACCGAAGAAGAAAGGAAAAATCCTTTGTTTTGCAGGATTCACAATTACGTTAAGCATTCCACCAAGGATTGCTGGACCCTCCGCAGGCTTTTCCACAGGAAGCTAAGAGAAGGAACCCTGGAACTCACCCAGAAGGAGCCAGAAGTACAAAGAAACCCCCTGCCTAACCATAAAGGAAAGGGGGTAGTAGCTGTGGTGATCCATGGGAACTCGGCAGAAGCAGAAGAGTCGGGAGGATCCTTCCACCCAAACACAGTCAGGACCCTCCAAAAGAATCCCAAGTTCAGGTCATTATTCAATCAGCTGGGATTTGGACCAGAAGCAAGAAGGGTGGCCACGGAATCCCTCATGACTATAGCAGCAGAGTCAGGAATGGAATGTTTCACAGCAGAATCTCATGCCAGCCGAGCTTTCCTAGAGACAACAAATGCCATAACCTTCACTGATGAAGACATGGAGGTTGAGCACCCAGACCACCGTAGACCTCTCTACCTAATGGCCACCATAAATGGTGTCCAAATCAGAAGAGCACTTGTAGACACAGGGGCATCACTCAACCTCATAGCCCTGAGCACCTTGGAAGCTGTGGGCCTGGCTGGAAGGAGGATCCTGGGGGCTCCCATGGAGATAACCGGATTTGGAGGATCAGCAGAATCAACCGAAGGCTATATACAGCTAGCCCTAAGGGTGGGGCCAATAGTGGCCTTAACCAGATTTCATGTAATCAATTCAGAAGTATCTTACCACATACTCCTGGGACGGCCATGGCTCCATAAACACCGCCTTATACCATCCACGTACCATCAGTGCGTTAAGGGGAGGTTGAATGGGAGGCCTGTAAGGATCCCTGCCAACCACAACCCTTTCAACCAAGGAGAAGTAAACTTTGTAGAAACAATGTTTTATGATGAGTTGGGAGCAGATGATGAAAGTCCCATGCCAGGGACCCCAGGAACACCCATCTTGGAAAGAGAAGAGGGAGGAGATACCCACGACTTGAGGGACCTCCTGAAGAGAAAAAGGCAAAAGAAGGAGCCCAGCGCCTCAGGATCCCGGGAGTGTGTAGTAGTACGAGAGCCAGGGGGAAGATTAATATATCGTTTGTGAAGGTGCGCGGGACCTGAGCGCATCGTGCAGGAAGGTCCCGGACCACCAGAATGTATGATGGCCCAGGAGGAAGTCCAAGAGGAACCAGTCAAAGAGACACAAATCCAGCCTGAGGAAGAATTGCAGGAAGTAAACTTGGGAGCTGGACTGGGACCCCAGAAGCCTGTATTCATCAGTAGTCGTTTGACAACACAAGAAAGGGGGCCACTACTGGCTTTGCTCAAGGAATACGCAGATGTGTTTGCGTGGACCTATGATGAGATGCCTGGTCTGGATCCTGGATTAGTGGTCCATGCCCTCAATGTGGACCCAGGAGTTAAACCAGTGATCCAACCAGCTCGGGTCTTTCACACTGATATAGAAGCCCAGATAACTCAAGAGGTCAAGAAGCTACTAGCAGCTGGCTTTATCAAGCCCATCCAGCACCCCAGATGGCTTTCTAACATAGTACCTGTGAAGAAAAAGAATGGCCAGATCCGTTGCTGTGTAGATTTCCGCAACTTGAATAAAGCATGTCCAAAAGATGAGTTCCCCCTGCCTAATATTGACCTCCTCGTGGACTCAGCTGCAGGAAGCTCCATGTTCTCATTCATGGATGGGTATAGTGGATACAACCAGATTCGCATGGCTGCCAAGGATGCCGAGAAAACAGCATTCAGGACACCGATCGGAAATTTTTATTATACTGTGATGCCCTTTGGTCTTAAAAATGCAGGAGCCACATACCAGCGAACCATGACAGCCATCTTCCATGATATGATGCATGAGGAAATGGAGGATTATGTAGATGATATTGTGGTCAAATCAAAAACTAGGACAGGGCACCTTCAGATACTTGAACGGGTTTTCAAAAGATGCAGAGAATACAAGCTGCGCATGAACCCCATGAAATGCGCCTTTGGGGTATCTGCAGGAAAGTTTCTCGGGTTCCTGGTGCATCACAGAGGCATAAGTGTAGACCCAGTCAAAGCTGCAGCCATTGCTACTATGAGAAGACCAACGACAGTAAGGGAGCTCAAAAGCTTCCTGGGAAGGGTTTCCTACATCAGGAGATTCGTGCCAGGACTGGCCTCGGTCACAGGGGGGTTATCCAAACTGTTGAAAAAGGGAACTGAGTTTACCTGGGGAACAGAGCAGCAGGAAGCCTTCCAAAGGGTCCAACAGATCATGAATCATCTGCCCACTCTCCAGGCACCAGTACGTGGGCGACCCTTGCTGTTGTATTTGGCATCAAGTGCCCAAGCAATAGGAGCCCTGCTGGCCCAAGAGGATGACGGTGGAAACGAGCAACCTGTTTACTATGTGAGCAGAACACTCAAGGATGCCGAAACCAGATATCCCAGGATAGAAAAGGCTTGCCTAGTGGTCATTTACGCATCTCAGAGGCTGAAGAGGTATTTCTCAGCCCACCAGATCCTGCTGGTAACTAAATCACATCCCATAAAAGCACTCCTGCATCAACCCCTCCTAACAGGGAGAATAGCACAATGGCTGGTCCTGCTTTCTCAATACGACATAGGCCTAAGGACCCCCAAGGCCGTCAAAAGTCAAGCCATAGCTGACCTCCTGGCACAATTCCCGGGGAAGGAGGAAAGCCCACTAAGCGAAGAGATCCCAGGTGAAGTGGCAGTAGCAGAAATCCCAGGGAAGAAATGGACAATGAGGTTTGATGGGTCAGCTACAGCAACTTCAAATGGGGTAGGAATTGTACTAAGTTGTGAAAACGGAGACACCCTACCTCTATCCTTCAAACTTGGTTTCTCCTGCTCCAATAATGCAGCTGAGTACGAGGCGTATCTAACCGGGCTAACTATAGCACTAAGTATTGGGGTGAAACACATGAGAGTATTGGGAGATTCCAATCTCGTGATATCCCAGGTGAAAGGTGACTTTGCATTAAGGGAACAAAGTTTGGCAGCCTACAGGACATGGGCACAAAGGCTGGAGCAGGAATTCCTGACTTTTAGCATAGAGTACACGCAGAGAAGTGAAAACAGATTTGCAGATGCGCTTGCCACCCTGGGATCCCAAGTACCATTCAAGGGAAAAGACACCCTAGTCAGAATAGGAAGGCAGGAGCATTCCATCTTAAAAATCCTCCAACAAACATCCCCCGAAGAGTCCAAGCAATGGGACTGGAGGAGCGAAGTGAAAGAAAAAATGGAAGAAACAGGGTCTGGAGGGAATGTCAAGGAGCTGAGAGACTACACTCTGATAGAAGGAGAACTATACAGAAGACTGCCTGGAGGAATCCTATCCAGATGTATCAATGAGAAAGAGGGAAAGCTGAGGTTGGAAGAACTGCATACCCAAGTCTGCGGGACCTCGGAAAAGATCAGTCTATACAGGAGGATGCAACGCATGGGGTACTACTGGCCAGACATGAGCAAAGAAGCATCAACTATACAGGAAAAATGCCAAGAATGCCAACCTTCGATAGACAGGGGAGAAAGCTATGCTGTATTTGTTACAGAAGACTGGAGGACCCCTTTTATGGAATACTTGGCTCAAGGGATCCTGCCAACTGACAGGACGCTGGCCCACCAGCTCAAGAAGCTCGCGGTCAGGTACTTCTTACAGGACAAGATCCTATTCAAAAGGGGATACAGTGGAGATCCCTTAAGATGCCTGGGACCAAGGGAAGCCAGGGAGGTGGTCAGGGAAGTCCATTCTGGTGATTGTGGAAGTCACCCAGGAAAAAGAAGGCTCTATAAACAGTTACTACTACTGGGATACTACTGGCCAACGATGAAAAGGGACTCCGAAGAGGTAGTTAAAACCTGCCACGCATGCCAAGTCCTTGGAGATGCAATCCATACTCACCCAAATACGTTGCAAGACATGACAACCCCATGGCCTTTCCACACTTGGGGGCTTGATCTCATAGGGCCTATAAATCCTCCATCCAGTGGTTACATATGGATCTTGGCAGCCACTGAGTATTTTACGAAATGGGTAGAGGCCATCCCCTTGAAGAAAGCCACTGGAGCAGCTGTAGCAAACTTCATTCGAGGCCATATCATTACAAGGTTTGGGATCCCCAGAAGGTTGATCAGTGACAACGGAACCCCCTTCATAAATAAAGACATGAAGGGGCTAACAGAAGCTTACTACATCAAGCACGGAAGGTCTACACCATACTACCCACAAGGGAATGGCCAGGCAGAGGCCACTAACAGGGTGATCTTGAAAATCCTTAAGAAAATGAAGCAAGAATATGGAGGAAAATGGAATGACCACCTGGCAGATGTACTTTGGGCGTGTAGGAGCTCTGTGAAAACAGCCACGGGATTTTCACCTTTTTCCCTGGTCTATGGGACAGAAGCCATCAGCCCAGTGGAACTAATCGTCCCCACACCAAGAGTAGTACTTGAGGAAAGTCAGGAGGACGCCGAGGACACAAACAATGAGAGGAGGCTAGCAGACCTGGAAGGGATAGAGGAAGAAAGAGAGCTGGCCAAAAGAAGAAGCCAGAGGTACCAGCAAAGGATGACAAGAGCATATGCACAAGCAGTACGCCCGAGGACCTTCACCAAAGGGCAGTTGGTACTAAGGACAACAGAACATGTGAGAAGAAACCTACCAGGACCCTCCAAATTTGCCCCAAAGTGGGAAGGACCCTACGTCATCAGGGAGGCCCATGATAGTGGGTACTACTACCTCACGAAGGAAGATGGAACAATCCTGACAGAACCCATAAATGGGAAGTGGCTGAAACAATACTACGCATGAGAGAGGAAAGGCCTCAGCACCCTGGGCTCCTGCTGACAAAAATTGCTCCAACCTGCTAAGTGTTCCTTTTCTTTTTTTTCTTTCCTTCATATATGCTATTATTTGAGTAGTTCTGTTCAAAAAAAAAAACAAACTAAAGGTAGAAGGACATTCTGGGATCCTTACTATCTTGGTTAGATTTGCTGTATTCCCTAAATGACATTTATGATTCAATGAAGTTTCTGCTTTTGCTTTTTCAGTTATTAAAATCTAAGTATCACAAAATTCCTAACATGGACAAAATCAGGGGAGGACACATAACCATGGATGATTGCAATTAGTTGAAATTAAATACAGGGCCTAGGACCTCAAGCATGAGCTGAGAGTACCTAGCCCAGTACTTAATGCAAAAAAAAAAAACTCGCCAAGATTCATGAACTGGGACAAGTAAGAATACATTACCAAATGTACCCAGCTCAGTACTTGTGCAACAAAAGAAGGGGATACCTGGGGAAATCTTTCGATACATAACCCAGGATCACCCCACAGATAGCTGCAAAGCAATTAAATCTCAAATACATGGTCTAGGATCTCAAGCATAAACTGAAGATACCTAGCCCAGTACTTGATATAAAAGAAACCTGCCAAGTTCATGAGCTGGGACAAAAAAAAAGAGAGTACAGCAATATGTTGTCAAGCGTACCCAGTTCAGTACTTGCGCGACCAGGAAGGAAAAGAATGGGTACCTAGTGGGAACCTGCAACAAAAATTCTTGTGGGGATCACAGGCTAGGACTCAGCAAAAAAAAAAAGGAGAGAAGACAAGAAAAGAAGGTCCACATGCCACTTGAAGAAGATTAGAAACAGAGCTATACTAAAGCACAAGCACATAGGAGTAGTCTCAAAGCACAAATGCAGATCTAAACAAAAAAAAACAAACAGAAACATTGTTCAACCAAAATAAAAAAAAAAATTATACAATCCCAAATTTGTCCATCCAGACAGTTAAAAAAAAAAAGAAAAGAAGGAAAGGCTAAATAAGGAGGCCAGCCAACAAAGAGCCACTCAAAGGAAGAGCAAATGCAGCCGAAGAAAGAACCCTCTGCCTTTTGACTTTCAGATCTTGCAAAGTCTTGTGAGCACGGGCCAGAGCTTCCTCAGCAGCAGCAATCTCAGCATCAATACTCTCAGAAGCTTGCCTCTGGAAGAGCGCTTGGGCTAGTGATCGCAGGTACTCCAACAAAAAGGATAAGCTAAACTTGGCCTCCAAAAGATCCTGAACAACTCCCCTCCATTCCAAGAGCTTCTCCTCAGAAAGAGACTCCAGTGAGGAATCTCTCATAGAAATCAACACGGCACACAGCAGCTCCAGCAGAATGTTCCCCAAGAATACTCCTCCTCTGAAACCAAGAGTAAAGTCCCCATGACTTTTATGCAGCCCTTCTAGCAATGGCAGACCTTCCATAGGCACGGAGAAGCGCAAAAAGTTACCATAGGAGGATCCCAAGCGGCAGAAATGACTGGCAGGAAGGCTGTTGAATTCCAGGAGATCAAAACGAGCCAAAAAAATGGGAAGCCTTGAAGCAGGGTCTAAAACAACCACCTCTGGGGCCTTCCCCTTTGCTGCATCATCACCGGGGGGCCCAAAGGGGCCTTCAACCTCCTGAGCAGCATGAGGAGCAGCAGCTTGAGCAGACCCTACACCTCCCTCAGAAGTCACGATTTTGGGGTCCTTGATATCAACCCCTGCAAAAAAGGGGGGGGGGGTTAGCTTCTAGAAGAAAACAAAAAAAAAAAGGGGGGAAAGGGGGAACAAAATAGTGATAAAGGAAAAACCAGTATTAGCCCCTTGAGGTGAAATTTCCTCCTCTTCCTCCCCTGATTTCTTGAAAGATTCTGGAAAAGAACATAGAGCAAGTTGAAGAAAAGGTGAGGAAGCCCCAGCAAAACAGCTAAAAGAAGGCAGAGACACAGGGGGCTTCGCCATAACAAAAAAAAAAAGAGAAGGGAAAACAAACACAAAAAGTGGAGACGAGGGAAGAAGAAAGAAGCAATGCAGTAAAGACAGCCAACACCCCACCTTCAGAATCCTCTGATTCCAAAGAAGCAGCAGCACCAGAGGCAGATCTCGCAGTGGCTTGCCCTGGAAAGGAGAACAACTTAAAAAAAAAAAAGTGGGGGGGGGGAGAGAAAGAAAAGATGCAAAAGAGATAAAGATAAAAGGCTATATATAAAGGAAAATAAAGGCTCACCTGTTTGCCCGGATAATGATACGCCTCCCAAGGTCCCTGTACTTAACCCAGTCTGAGGCAGCACGGTCCTGATAGGGCTGGGAATCTGCTCAAAGTGAGAACCTGGGGACGCGGGGAGCTTGGGGGCCTCAGGATCTTGGGCAGCCTGGACATCCTGCGTTGGTTGCCCGGTTTCCTCAGTTATGCCTCCAATGGGGGCCTCTTCTTCTTTACCCAGAGATGCAGCCTCAGCCATCTCCTCCTCCAAAGTCTCACCAACCACAGGGGGAGGAACCTCAACCTAAAAAAAAAGAGGAGGGGAATGAGCAAAAGGACAGCACCAGTAAATGACACTTGTGAAATGAATATAAAGGAAGCAGCAAAAGACACAGATAAGGAAAACATACCACATCTTCACCAGAAGACTGACTCTTACCCTTCCTGGGATCCAGCTTACGTTTGGACTACACACACAAAAAAGGCGGGGTTTTACTCATTAGTTCAAAAAAAAAAAACAACAAAACCACAAAGGAGCAAAGGAGGAAAGAGGCCTTGCCCTTCTTTCTTTTTCAACAGGGTCTCCGAGTCTCTGTTGTCTACTACGGGTACGTCCAGAGGGTCCCAAGGAACCATGAACTGAAGGATTCACAGGAGCTGGGGAAGAAGAAGACTCTACCTTAGTCTTCACACGGCCCTTTATGGCCAAAGGTTGCTCCACTTCCTTCTCCTCAGCGAGTACCAACTGTCTCCGAGATTTTCCAGCTTTCTTCTTCTTTGGCTTAGGGCCAACCACCTCTGCACTCTCTTCAGCCTCGGCTTCCTTCAACTTCTCCTGTTTGATTGCTTTTCCTTTACTCACGCCTGTGGGGGCGCTGGGACTTATGGCTTCCACTGCTCCTTTCTTAATTGGCACCCCAGCGGAAGCACCAACAACAAGGTCACACCCCAGCCAGTTCTCTGGGAAGTCCTGCGCATAAGTCACCCAGCCTTCTCTGGAAGCATGCCATTCTGCAAAACCAGTCTTGCTGCTCACAGCAGCAGAAACAATACCAGCAGTAGGCAGGGACAGGCGCCTGTTGGATGTTGGGGCAGAAGAAATGTCAGGATTAGGCACTCTCCCAATCGTCTCAAAGCCAGCATAATCAGCAAAGGATTTCTGAACCCTTCTCCAATAACCAGCATAGCCATTAGAGGCAAAGACTCCTCTCTGAGAGTTAGGCACAACAAACTGAGGGCTCCGTCGAGACCAATAAGAAAAGGCCTGAAGTCTCATGAAGGGGTCCAAGGAGGGAAGAGAAGGAACTATATCATTAAACACCGGGGGAACATCCTGATCGAAACCGAACTGCCGAAGTACTCGATGCGCCGAGTAATGGGTGTACCGTGGGCCAGTAGAGGAAAGCACAGGAAGCCAAGAAGGACTAATGCAGGCTAAATAAGCTAAACTACCTTCATCACCACTACGCAAATCAAAGGTATTTCCTGTAGAAGTCAGAAAAGGAGATAACACAGAATCGCAAACAAAACCTGGGCCAAACTCCCGAGGGGAGCGCCAATTCAAATGGCCCGCCTGATCAAACAACTCAACCAAATTAAGGTTGCCACCTTTTAGGCTCAACCAACGGAAAATAATAGGATGGCTGTCAGTAGAGCTGCCACAAAGCCCTTTTACCACATCAGGGGAACCCAAAAACTTATCTTTCACAAATTTTAAATTCCTACACTTTGCCAAAGTAACCGAAGAACGATCCCACATAAATACCTGGAGAATAGCGCAGTGAAGCGAAGAAGTGATAACATAACAGGAATCACCCTCTGCCTCATCTCCATGCAGTTGATCCAGCTGAGAGTAAACGTGGCCCAAAAACATGGGGGCTAAAGGATATTGAGCGCCTTGAGCCAACTTAATAGCCAAGGGAAAAAGAGCGGACTTAATTCCATACCCAGGGTACTCGCTGAACAGGAATTTGCTAAGCCAGAATGCAAGGAACCCAGCGCGCCTGACTTCCTTATCCTTCTCGCGCGAAAGAGTCATAACCCATCTGCCCATCCTGGCCGGTTTCCCACCAGAGGAAGCAGTACGCCCACCAAAATGAGCAAATAACTTCTCCTCCACTCTGAGATCCTCGTCGGAAAGCTTGATATCAAAGGGGTTTTCATCCCCAAGCACAGGAAGGAGAAAATTGTTGACTACATCCTCCAAGGTAACAGTCAATTCACCAACAGAAAAACAAAAGGTGTGCAGAGCAGGACACCAGCGGCGCACCAAATGCCTAAGCCCTTTGGCATCTCTGAAACCCTCAAGGTTTCTGGAAATAGCCACCGCCTTCAGGACGCCGGCATGCTCCAAGCGACCCACAAACTCTTTATCGGAAAGCTCATTATCCACCCAAATGGGCCAGCCCTGAATCTTCCCAGCAACAAAATCAAAGAAGATTGGAACCGCTTCCCGAAGTCCTCGCCTGATTTGGAGATCAAAAATCTCCCTAGGGTCTGGAACTTGTGCAGAGCCAACAAAACCTGCTTGACCAGAGAAAACCCAGGAGTGCGGGGATGGAGGAGTCTCGCCATGAGACACTCGAGGAAAGAATAAGCTAGGAGTATACCAAGGGTCTCGCAAGGGGAAAGCAGAACGCACAGTGACGGACTCATCCTGTGCAGAACTAGAGGAGCCCTCGCCTTCAAAAGGACTGGGAGTACGTTCCTTCCTTTTTCGAGAAGAAGAAGAAGCCATTGGAGCAATGAGTATCTGGAGAAAGAAAAAGAAAGAAGATGGCAACGATGCTGATCGAAAAAAGAAGTTGGTAACAGAGAACTCAGGAAGAAAAGTAATGAGAAAACGCTAGAAGGAAAAGAATAAGAACAGTTAAAGAAGACAATGTATGGAAAGACGCGCCAGTTGCCAGGAATTAAATTTAAAAGGGAGGTTATCAGCAGTTATTGATGAGTGTATGGGAAACGTAAAAGTAGGTGGTGGGAGTTTTATTTCAACCCAACTGCCACGTACCACAAAAAGGGGAAAAGTCACGCAAAAAAAAAGAGAAAAGGAGAGAGTAGAAGATCAGGATCTCCATGGCAAAAATCAAAAAAAAACAAGAAGAGATCCTGCAAAAGAACTCACGCATGGGCTGCGGGCAACCCATGAGCTCGGGGGGCTAAATGTTGAGGTTCAAAAAAGAAAGAAATTAGATAGCCCACTAATAGGCCCACGAAGAAAAGAGTGAAAAAGGGAATAATGGGCCGTCACAAAAAAAAGAGAAAGGGAAGAAAGAAGAAAGAAAAAGCCCAGAGGGCTGGGATCCAGAGAAAAAGAGCCCAACCAACGAACCAGGACAAACTGAGAAAGGAAGAAGCTGGGCCGAATCCCAGAGGGCCTCCCAGAGGGATCCTAGGGCGCGCAGGGGGGTCATAACAGAAGGAAATTAAAGAAAAGAGGCATGCGGACCTTGTGACCCAGACGAGCAGAGAAGGTACAGAGCATGCAAAACTCAGAAAACTTGATTCAACCATTTGGAGAAAAGACAAGGAAGAGTACACTGTGAAAGGCTGGGACGCTGGGAAGAAGAAGCCAAAAGGGAGCCTCAGGCCAGCCAGCGGGGAAACCCGGAAATGGAAAGGAGCCGAGGGACTTTCACTTGGTCGGAACAAAAGCAAAGAAATTATGAAGAAAGAGGAAACGACACGATCCTGAAGCAGCCAGGCATGGTACAAGCTCCAGAGGGTAAAACAGAGGAATCACGGATTCACCAGGGAAGCCGAGGTTGTGCTATAAAAGGAGGAAGGGATCCATGCCACAAGGGGAAGAGGATTTTTGGAAGAACAACCGGACCGTTCTTAGGCATTCAACTTTGCCTTCCCAAAATCCCAGAAAACTCATGCAAAAATACTCTGTAATTTAAGAGAAAAACAGAGGAACTGTCCCGGTGTCCTCAGTGCAGCCACTGTTGAACGAGCTCGGATTTAACAAGTTCACATTTTGCAAGACTTTGAAGCTTCAATAGCTATCAAAATCTGTAACTTATGAGCTTAGTTGAACCTTGCATCACGTCCTAGTGAGCATTGCAACCATAGCTTAATAAAATCAATGAAGTATACCTCACTTAATTAGAGGATTTTCAGCTTGTCCTTGTGTTATATACTTTTCATTTTTTGTCATTTGCATTAATCCTTTACTGTATAAATGTCGTTCAAATGCAAATATGCCAGCTTCTTTTTCTTTGCTAACCATTTGTATTATGGAAAATATGTTCTGTGCACCAATTGATTCTTAAAACAGCCCTCTTAGCTGCGGAGAATCAATCCCAGTCCACCAAGAAACATCTTACACGGCCCAGAATCCTTGGGCCATAGTGCTGAAGAAAAAAAAAGCACTCTCACAGAAGGCAAGGCAACACATATTTAAGGTACTTCAATTTTCGTAATGCAATGCATTTGGATTATCCAAGCAATGTAGTTATAACCCCATTGTGATGGATGCTTTTGTAATTTATGTCTTGTTTAATATCCTCTAGTTTTTTATTTGGGCAGGTTCATATTGGGGACACCCCTCATAACCTTACTGAAACTGATTTTGAGCATTTAGCTCGCAGAACACAAGGTTTCCCTGGTTTAGATATATTCTATTGTGTAAGTGTCAATTTTACATTGTGTCAATGTGTCTCTAAAGGGACTATATGGCTGAAAACTGATGGTTACTTTTTGATAGGTTAAAGATGCCCTATATCAGCCTGTTCGTGCAACTCTTGATGCTCAATTCTTCAGAAAAACCTCTAAAGGCATGTGGGTCCCTTGCAAACGGACTCGACAAGGAGCTATTGAGGTTACCTTGAAGGAAATTAATGCACAAGGCCTAGCTTTAAAGGTATGGATTAGCTAGGAAACTTATGTTCAACACCAGAAACAATTCCAAAAATACATGTTTGTGGCCGAGTATTAGTAACTTATGGATAGAATTGTTAGGTTCTAAGAATTAGGAACTTATGTATTAGAACTTCATTTTGTAATGTTGTCAAACCATGATCAAAACGTTTTAGTCTTGTTTAGACTTACTCAAAGTATATGCTTTTTATGTAAAGTTGGAATCAAGTTACTGCAGGATTTACTATGTAAATCTGTCTAGCTTGATTGATTGAGAATTAGACTTGACCGATCAAAAGTTGTGCAGATTGTTTTTTCTGCAGAATTTCCAACTCAGCCCAAGCCCGTTTGACGTGTAAGGTTTTATGTTTTGTCTTTAGTATAAAAGAGAAAACCCTAGCCACATTTTGAGGTTACTCTTTATGCTGTGTGTGTGAATCTTTTGTGAGATCAAGAGGTGATTGCCTTTACACATACTTAGGGTTTCCAAGATTCAAGATTATGTCAAGAACTTGGTGATCGTTCAATCGCAGATTCAATAGCTTAAAGATACACAAGCAGGAGTACTTGTACTTGTTGGGAATCCAAGAAAGAAGTAGTCCGTGGACTCGGAGCTATCATGGGGTCGTGGTGGTAAGTTTCCTACTCGATGTAGCAATAGGATGTTAGTGGTCTAAGTCGCTATTATGTAAACTTCAATTCTTTCATAGTGGATTCAATTTACCTTGAAGATAGTTAGGTTAAATCCTCCCTAGATTTTTTACCAGTTTGGTTTTCCTGACTCATTATATCTTTGTGTTTTTTATTTTCTACACTTTACATTGATATGATATATTTATGTTAACTTAGATCTGATAATTTGACTAAGTAATCACTTGGCTAATTAACTAGGTTAATCTAGTTGTGTTTTAAGGGGTCTAAAAACATACAAGAATTCTTGAAGATATGTAGACTGCTGCTTACTTTAGTAGCTAGTTAATTTATGGAAAATAGGATCAAAGAAAAATGAAAAGAGGGGAGGCCTGGGAGGAAGTTATTGTATTGGAAAGAATAAGGAAAGAGAGTATGTCTCATTCAATTGCATTGATTCATGTTTGGTATTGATTTTCTCTATCATTAACATAGGCGGATTCTTTTTTCCTTTTTAAATAAAGTTTGTTTGTGGTAATATTTTTGTAAACCCTATGTCCACCTTGAATTTTCATATTTGTGTCTCTGGGAATTAATGACTTGCAGATCCAGCTACCAAGAGTAGATTTTGATAAAATGCTTGCTAGACAAAAGCAAACTGTAAGTGAAGCTGACCTTGAAGTGCATAAGAGATTCAAGAAGGAGTTTGGCAATGAAAGGTGAAAGATGTAGAGGCACATATTATTATTTTTGTAATAGAGGCACATATTTTTATTGGAGAGAAACTTTACAACTCCTCATATATTTTTATATTGAATGTAAATTTTGAAAATCTAACCGTTTGATTACATATTCTTATTATATTCTCTATGCTTGCAAAATTTCAAGAAGATTAAAGATCAATTACTATGTCATCGAACAAATGTTAAAATTTCAAGTCTTTGTGATCTAAAATTGTGTATAAGAAATAAGTTTATTGATCAAATAGTGAATAACATATGATTTGAACGAAATTTTATAAGCATATTAAAAATATAAGGAACATGAAATTCAGGAATATGAAATCCAACAGTTAAACTTGTGTGTTATTCTAAATGTATATCTGGGTTAGACATATGTCACTCTCTTTTTTTGATAATCTAGACAAATGTCACTTTGGTTAGAAGCTTCTAGCTTTCTTTTTATCTCCAACAAAAAATAAGTTTATTGATCAAATATTAAATAACATATGATTTGAACGAAATTTGATATACATATAAAAACATAAGGAATATAAAATTCAATGGTTAAACTTGTTTGTTATTCTAAACGTATATCTAGGTTAGACTTACGTCACACTTTTTTTTTTTTTTTTGATAATCTAGACATATGCCACTTTGGTTAGAAGCTTTCCAGACTTCTTCTTTTTTTTCTTTTTTCTCTTTTTATCTCCACACCCCCCCTGGGCCCCTGAGATTATTGAACGTAAATTTGTACACAAGCCTATGCAAACAGGATTAAAAGCAATAGATAGCCTGGTTCCTATGGGCCATGGTCAATGAGAACTTTAGATCTCTTCTCTATGGCAGGAGGTTTCTTTTGTATCAAGAGTGTGTTAGGGAAGCCAGGGAAGACGGATTGGATTGAGAGGAGATGCCTATGCCTTTTCTTTATTGATAGGATTCCCATCATTTGCAATCTCTGGCAAAGGGATTAGCAAGTATATAATTGTCAAGATGCCCCAAAACATTAGAAGCATAAAAAATCCAAATGGCAAAAAAGATAGCAAAAGCTACCTAAGGTCTGGGGACAGTAGTGTTCTTCCTGTCATCAGTTAAAATATTCCCATGTCTAAACTGGAAAAATATATGGAGTTCGACAGAGGGGGAATCCCAAAGTACTGATCAACTTGGTCAGCAAACCACGGAATTTAAGATGTATATGAAGAAGACTGGCTTTCTAGGGTAAGGTAAAAATTTCCCGGTGAAAGCTCGAAAATGTGTTGAAAACACAAGAGCAATTTAGACCCCCAAATTAAAGTTACGGCTAGGTTGATTTTACACTAACTTAATGCTAAGTGCAAAATAGTGTAAAGCGTATAAGCAAGACAACTACTCTAATCCATATTTAAAGCAACACAGTAGTAAAAATGAAATGAACAAGAGTAGGGAAGAAGGATGCAAACACAGATAACACCGAGACGTGTTCTTAAAGAGGAAATCGAAGAACTCGACGAAAAACCTCTCCGCTGCCCTCCAAGCGGAAATCGATCCACTAGACAATCAGTTGGGATACATGGGTTAGCAAGAGACCCTCCAAGCCTAATCTACCCAATGTACCTAAGCCCACCAAGCTCCTACTCCAACAAGGCTTCTAGGAACCGTGTCTTGTCTAGCTCTCCGGATCTCGTAACAAGCTCCATGTTGCATCTACCATCCTTGGCTTTTTCCAATGCTTCCCAACAACTCCAAAACACTCTCTACACTCTGAATAGGTGTGGGTTGTGTTTGGGTACAAATCTCCTCTTAAGGTATGATAATGGGAGAGGGATGGAGAAGAGACTACAATGATTTCTCACTAAGGATGAGTAGCTCTCTCTCAAAAGATGGGTGTGTGGGTTTTAGAAAACCTCTCTAGGGTTTTTCTCTCTGAATAGCCTCACTAACATATGTGGGTAATGAAGGTATATATAGAGTGGGTAAGGATAGAGTGTATCAGAAATGACAATTTAGCAAAACAGAGCGTTTCGCGAGTATCTCACGGGAAGGCCTTACTGGCGAGATACTCACGAAACACAGCTGTCTCCATCTGTCCTGACTCTTCGCATTCCAGTCATGTGCAGCGCACATGCATCATTTCGCGGGAAGCTAAGTCGCGACATACCCGCAAAAAATCTTAGTCTTTAAGTGCTTGAGTCTTCAGACACTCTCTCTCTATCACACAACCCTTACAATCAAATCCCACAATAATATAGGGTATAAAAGATTGAAAACAATTACAATCAAATTTGGCAAGGAATAAAAGCCAACAAAATACATAGTTGTAAATAACAACTGTACAATCTCCCCCTTTGGCTATTCCGTGACAAAACCCTAAAACAGACTCTAGACTTAAACGTGAGTTTGGGAACAAAGGAAAAACTCACTCACACCTAATTCTAGATTCTGATAAGCTCTTGAAACATATGAACAAATATCTCCTGAAACATAACAACACAATAATATCATTGTATGCAAAAAAACTTGAAAAGCATATGGAGCAATATTAGCATGATTAAGCAAAAAAGACTTAAGCAATAAAGAAATAAACCGTGGCTTGATCAAAACATGCAATCACTTGAACAAAAGTGATCACAATGCTCATTCACACAAGGAATGAACATCCGGACATGCAAGATGATAAGCTCATTTAAAGAGTATCATTTGCAAATCTAACACTCAACCAATGCAAAATACACGAAGTATTTGCATCTAGGAACAATCTTACATGGGCACAAGAGTGTTCATCACTCAACCAATGCATAGAACATATATGCATCTAGGAATAATTGTACAAGGGCACAAGAGTGTTCATCACTCAACCAATGCATAGAACGTATATGAATCTAGGAACAATCCTACAAGGGCACAAGAGTGATGTACAGAAGTAAAATGTATGACATTAAACATCAAGTACACAAGCATAAGGCTGCATAAGCAAGGTACTGCATATGCATGGCACAAACCATAAAAGCCTACAAACATGCAATGAAACAAACCCTAAAAGCTTACAAAAGCATCATGGGTACAGAATATAAAGTACTTCCCTATCATATCACTCCCCCTATCATGAATCATAAGAGCTGTGATGAACTTGGAACATGTATACTTGTAACCTGAAACACTTGCACAAAACATATTAGACCCTCAAGGTAAAGCAAGTAATAGACGGACAAGTATAATGTAACAAGTAAATTGCGATCAAGTAATCAAGATGTGAAACATGTGAGCAACTTGATCAAACACCAAAACAGTCATATGGAAATGACTACAATGATCATATAGCAAAGTAAATGATTATTCGAGCATGCAACCAATAAAGCATAATAGCAAAAGGATAAAAGCATGTCCCACACATAAGCATGATGCAATGAGTGCAATAAAGCAAATCAAAGCACCATAAAGCAACGAGAAAACAAGCATAAAGTAAATCAAGATTTTCTAAAAAAAATGTCTTCTCCCCCTTGGTATATGCATCTCCCCTATGGCTTTCTCCCTCTACGAATGTGCACGAGGTATAATTTCTCCCCCTAAGAATGTGCACATGAGTCATATAGAAATGACGAAACACACCGATATACTCTCCAGTATAGTCTCCCCCTTTTTGTCACAAATAGAGAAATGAAGCAAGAGAAAGGAGGGAAAGAAAAGAATATGAAGATGATGTAAACCTAGACATGACATGGACACAAGAACATGTTATATGTGCTAAAAGGTCTAAAAAGACTTAACTAGCATGAGTAAATGCAAAAACATGTCAAGTGATAGAGTGTGTGCAGCAAGGTGCAGCTACTATTCATCTAGTGTGCATGTGAGATGCATGACCAATGCATGAATAAGCACTCACGGGGCAAAGTGTATAAAACACACCACCAAAGATCAAAACATGAATAATTATGGTGATCCCCAAAATTTGGTACTTATCGGAGTCCAAAACAACGAGAAAATGCCATTTGGGCATTTTATCAAACACTTAGAGTGCACACAGTACACATGAATGATAAACAATGCAAGAACATATGAAAATCTTGCCTACATACATGTTATTTTTGCCACAAGGGGCCAACATTCAAACCAAATCAACATTTAAAACAAAGCCCAATAAAAAAGATTGACAAAAATTAAGTTTTCCAACTCCCATTTGAGAAAATCTCAACTATGAACATAAAACCCCCAAAAACATAATCTAAGGATCAAAATAGATAACCTTAGAGATGTTAATGAAATAAAAACCACTTGAATTTAGTTGGGTTTTGATGTAGAAACATTAAAACAGGGGTTTGGGAGAAGATGGGAGGCGTTTAAAACAAATGACCCACGAAATGCCCTTTAAAAAGCTGATCTGAAAATTTTTGCTGGTATCTCGTTACTTAGAATCCCACGAAAATTTCACTAGTATCTCGCTGGTAAGCTTTACTCGCAAAACAGTCATGAAACAGCTGCGAAACTCTCTGTCCAAAACTGGAAAATTTGAGAATTAGACCCTTTCACTCGTGACTGAACTTAAACATAAAATAAGTCACGAAAATACCCAGAAAAACATGTTTTTCACACAAAAACAATTTGAAAACTTTGAAAGACATGGGTGATACAAATCACTTCCAAAAGCAAACAAAAAGAACAAAAGTCTTTTTGGTTTGATCCACATATGGTTAAGCACACACACATCACATTTGAATATGTACAAACACACAAATGAAATAGACATTCATTGAACAAAAGTCTTGTGTCTTGTGTGTGAGGATCAAGTGTAGAATAGTCCTTAGACTAGAGTGAAGCTTCAATGATCAATTCAATCAAGTCATACATAACTAGCACTAAGACAAGTGGACTATCTCAATTATAGAAATGAGCATATATGACCTCCCACACATTGATTACACAACTTAGAAGCTTTTCATTTGGCTTCTGCATAAAGCATAACAATTGATCCATTTTTGGACAATACATCTCTTTTTAAGATCGGTGCTTGAAATTTTTGATATTTCAATATTGAGGATTAGCCTTTGGCTTTTTGAGCACTATACAAATTACATTAAAAAGAGTCGCCTTCCCTTTTTCCTAGTCAAATACTAGTATGTGCGACGGTTTTTGCAGCTCATTATCTCTTTTCATTTTGAGATTTACATTTGTTGAGTTCTTTAAGTAAAAACATAAAGATAAAGTGGGAAAAGATATAAGCTCAAGTCTATGGAAGTGTCAAGACCATCAAGACTATTAACCAATCATTCATGACAAGTTCGAAAATCTATTTACAACAATCACACATAGTTTTCAAGATTTCTTCCACTCAAATAAATGTGCATACATAACACGCTAAGCTCGTAAATGCACAACGCCATTAGTACGAAGGTATTAGGCCAAACTCACATGTGAAACGTGCTCAAACATATACGATCAAACTTTTTGAATTTTTCACTTTTTATGTGGTTTTGGATTTTTACTCACACAAAACTAAAACATAAAAGTAAGATCAAAACAAAACAATGCATATAACGAAATGCAAGATATACAAAATGCATGAAGATATGACAATTAATGCATGAAGGGTCCTATAGAGATCGAAAGAATTAGATCAAGGACCAAAAGAGCATAAGCTCAACCATAAGAACCCTTCCTCATCCAAACGGAATGATTGTTTGGAATGAGTGTCTCAAAAGAAATGAGACGAGGGTTGGAAGAATGAGAACCAGAGATGCACATAGTTAAGGAGTCAAGAGCATTAACCACTTTCTTTAACAACATGCTATTTTCATTCAAATCCGGTTTATCATGCAAAGCACAACTTCCAAGAAGCTCAAGTTTCTCTTTTCTTTTGATTCTTTTAAAAGCTTGAAACTGAGAGCAATGAGGTCTAAGATGACCTAGGGCACCACAATGGTGACAAACAATGTGTTTAAGTCCACTAGGCCTTTTAGGAAGGGATCTAGCAACATGAGTTTGATCTCTTTTTAACTTAGGGCATTGAGGTCTTATGTGACCGATCACACCACAATGGTGGCAATTAGGAACAAACTTAGATCCACTCAAATCCTTAGGATGGGACCTAAACAGAGGCTTAGGCTTAAGAGCCTTTCTCTCCACTTTTTGGTTTCTTTTATGTGGAGGAATGTACACCGATTTGTTTTTAGAGGTAGAACTCACAATAGGGACAAAATCAGGTACCACAACATGATTGCAACATATATTATCTTCCTTTTTAGGAATAGATTCAACAATCAAACACTTGGCATGCATCTTAAAAGATTCATTTTCACATTTAAGATCATCAATTAGTTTGTTAGACAAAACAAGTTTAGCATCCAAGTCCATATTTAAACATTCAAACTCTTTCATCTTTTCAAGAGAATTTTCAACAAGCTTCTTATATTTTTCAACCAATTTATTGGGTTCATTGAGCTTAGCAATCAAATCATCCTTTTCACAAATGAACTTGCTCAAATTCTTTTGAAACTTCTTAGCTTCTTTCTTCAAGAGTTTGTCAACAACACCCATAGATTCAAGTAACATCTCATCACAATTATGAGAATTAACACTCATAAAGGCATTATCACAAACACGTGGCATGTTACATTCATCACAAACCAAATCATACAAAGAGGCATACAAAGCACAATCCATGGCAAATAAACACAAGGGGTCAAGGATCACACTTAGGTATTTAAACCAAAGCAAGTGTACCCGCTCTGATACCAATTGAAAGCTCGAAAATATGTTAAAAATACAAGAGCAATTTAGACCCCCAAATTAAAGTTACGGTTTGGTTGATTTTGCACTAACTTAATGCTAAGTGCGGAATAGAGTAAACACAAGCGTATAAGCAAGGCAACTACTTTAATCCATATTTAAAGCAACACAACAGTAAAAATGAAATGAACAAGAGTAGGGAAGAAGGATGCAAACACAGATAACACCAAGACGTGTTCTCGAAGAGGAAATTGAAGAACTTGGCGAAAAACCTCTCCGCCGCCCTCCAAGTGGAAATCGATCCACTAGACAATCAGTTGGGATACATTGGTTAGCAAGAGACCCTCCAAGCCTAATCTACCCGATGTACCTAAGCCCTCCAAGCTCCTACTTCAACAAGGCTTCCCGGAACCGTGTCTTGTCTAGCTCTCCGGATCCCGCAACAAGCTCCATGTTGCATCTGCCATCCTTGGCTTCTTCCAATGCTTCCCAACAGCTCCAAAACACTCTCTACACTCTGAATAGGTGTGGGTTGTGTTTGGGTACAAATCTCCTCTCAATGTATGATAATGGGAGAGGGATGGAGAAGAAACTACAATGATTTCTCACTAAGGATGAGTAGCTCTCTCTCAAAAGATGGGTGTGTAGGTTTTAGAAAATCTCTCTAAGGTTTTTCTCTCTGAATAGCCTCACTAACATATGTGGGTAATGAGGGTATATATAGAGTGGGCAAGGATAGAGTGTATCAGAAATGACAGTTCAGCAAAACAGAGCGTTTCGCGGGTATCTCGCGGGAACGCCTTACCGGCGAGATACTCGCGAAACACAGCTATCTCCATCTATCTTGACTCTTCGCATTCCAATCATGTGCAGGGCACATGCATCATTTCGCGGGAAGCTAAGTCGCGACATACCCGCGAGAAATCTTTAGTCTTTAAGTGCTTGAGTCTTCACACACTGTCTCTCTCTATCACACAACCCTTACAATCAAATCCCACAATAATACAGGGTATAAAAGATTGAAAACAATTACAATCAAATTTGGAACGAAATAAAAGCCAACAAAATATGTAGTTGTAAATAACAACTTTACACCTGGTACATAGGAGTACGTTGAAATCTTCACTAAGACAAGAAAGAGCAACTCGCCACATAGTAGAGCGCCTCCCACCCCAAACCACCCCCCCCCCCCCCCCCCCCCCAAACAAAAACACACACACACAAGCAATAAAATTAGCTTAAAAAACGAAGAAGCTTACTTTTATGTTTTTTACTCACTTTGACGAATAAGGAACTATGGGACGCCAGTGCCATGTAAGATACTGTGGGATGCCATAGAAAAGTTTAATATGATCTGCCATATCACGTGATGTCACGAGCCTGTTCCAAAAAAGGTTAGAGAAACAACTAACATATATGAAACATTGGATTATTGGAAGTTCACAAATAGTCAAATACAAATATGAAAATGTAGTTAGGAATTTAGCATGGAAATATTTTTGGTTTTGGCGACTCAAAATTAATAACATAAGCTAACACCATTGAGAAAAAGAGAGGGAAAACCAAATTCCATATATCTCCTCAATACCACCTAGAACTAAAAGTAGTATTTGTTCTTAATGTTCCACTCAAGATCTTTTTCATATAACCAGTAAACTATATTACCAAATTCAAGATGGGAGAAAACAGTCAAAACACCATGTTGGTATGTAATTAATCAGAAATAAAAAATAAACAACTAAATAGAACCACCAAAACTATCCATAATAAGTCATTCTTTTTATGTTTTTATATGCTAAAAGCAATCTTTATCATCGTCCGTTTACAAAATCTTGTGACTACCCACTATAGAGTTTCTAATTTCAGGTAAGGCAACCCCAAAAAGTCAATTAAGCATAGGTTTAACCATTCTAATCCCTTGAGGTTGGCAACATACAAATTTCCACAATATTTTCACAACAAATCCTAAGTGGTAGATTATTGTTGGTTCGAATTTAAATCCATAACTTAAATTACTGCCCATTCGTAATAACCAAAAACAACCTGTTATTTTGGAATTTTTTGTGAAAAATGTTGTGAATATAGTATTTCTCAAAAAATAAATCCTATTTCAAAAAGAGAAAATTGAACCAAAAAAAAGAAAAAAAGAAAAAAAAAGAGGGAGGAGGAAATAGACTAATCAAGTCTTAAAATTGAAAATACCTAAACAACAGGCTTGCAACTCGTCAAGTACATGATATGAACTTTCTCAACAAAGGAAAATAAGGTCCATGATATGAAAAGTAAGAGTGCAAAACAAGATAAGATGATGTTATTTGTCCTTCTAGTAGGGGCATGCAACTAACTTGCCCATTCGTCAAAATTGTAAAAAAAAATAATAAATAAATAAATAAATTTACGGTGGATGGGGTTGGATGCAGGTCAACAAATTCACAAATCCACCTAATCCAACCCGAACCACCTATATTTAATATATATTTTTAAAAATATATTACTTGATTTTATTATTTACTCTTCTTTTTATCAGTTGAGTTTGGATAGAACTATATAATATCCTACTAACTATAGAATAATAAAACTAGTTTATGTTTATTTTGTTTCTCTTTTGAGTTGAGATAAAACTATTTGACATCTTACTAACTAAATGAAATATCATTTGGTTTGATTATTTGTGTTGGTTTGATGCACTACCAATATAAATCGATTGCTATTTGTATTGATTTAAACTTTGAAGCACTAATAAAATAGTTTGTGTTGGATTGGTGCTATGCTTGTGTTTATTAGAAGTTTGGATAATGCATATTTTTAGTGGATAATGCCTTGCGCACCAATCCAACTATTGTAAATCATAATGCCTTGTGCACCAATCCAACTATTGTAGAGAGCTTGCGCATGGATTGCCTTGCGCATTGATTTCACCCCACTATATATAGACCCTTATACCCACTAAATGTAGAGAGTTTCTAGAGAGAATTTTTGCGAGAGAAACCCAAAAGAAAAACAAGATTGATTCATCCACAATCTTTACCTTAGAGACTTTTCAAATTCCTCTACTCTCTTCCTCTCCATTGATACATCCTTAAGAGGTCCTTAGCCAAATCATTTTCTCACCATACCCACATCTGTGAGAATGTTTATTTGGTGCTTTGGGAAGTAGTTAGGAAGGAACTAATTCACATTGGTTAATGCTATGGTCTAGTAGCGGAATCCGGAAAGCTAAAGAAGAAATAGGTTCAGCGCAATCTCGTTGGAGCAAAAAGCTTGGAGGGCTTAGGTACATTGGGTAGATTAGGCTTGGAGGGTCTTCTGCTATTCATGTATCCCAACTACATTCTTTAGTGGATTATTTACCGCTTAGAAGGCAGCAGAGAGGTTTTACGCCAAGGACTTTGGATTCCTCTTCGATAACACATCGTGTGTTGTCCGTGTGTTTGCATCTTTCTTCCCTTTATCTTTGCCATTTATTTTCTGTTGTGGATGTGTTTATATTTGGCTTAGATTGTTTATCAATTCTGTATTTGGCTTATGTTCATGTTCCGCACATTAATTGTTTGATAATAAGCTGGAATTGATATTTTATAATTTAGGGTCTAAACGTTCAAGGGTGTTTCATACCCATTTTGAACATTCAATTGGTATCAGAGCGGGTACACTTGTTGTGGTTTAAATACCTAAGTGTGATCCTTGACCCCCTTTGAGATGGATAGGTTTCAATCTCTTAATGTACCACCATTTTTTTATGGTAATAATTATGCCTTTTGGAAAGTCCGTATGAGGGCGTTTTTGTGTTCTATTGATGATACTGTGTAGGATGCAGTTGAAGTAGGTTGGACAAGACCAGAGGCTGCCAAATCCACTTGGGATAAGGCCGCTCTCGCAACGGCTAATACAAATAGCAAAGCCTTGAATGCTATTTTCTATGGTGTCTCTCCTGAAGAATTTCACAAGATTTTACATATCACCATTGCTAAGGAAGCATGGGAAATTCTGGAGACAACCTATGAAGGGACTAAGAAAGTGAAGGATACCAAACTTCAGATGTTGACCACTCATTTTGAGGTTCTAAAGATGAGTGAGGATCAGTCTTTTGATTCATTTTATAGTAAATTGAACGAGGTTGTTGTTGGCAAATTTAATTTGGGGGGAAAGACGGAGGATTCGAGAATGGTAAAGAAGATCCTTCAGTCACTGCCAGAAAGTTTTCGTGCCAAAGTTATAGCTGAACGGTTTTAGACCCCTTAAAAACAATAAGATTGCGTAGCCTAGATTAATTAGCCAAGTTGTTACTTAGTCAAATTAAACAATTCTAGGTTAAAACAATCAAATAATCATATCATGCATATAAAACATATAAAGCAACGGAAATAATAAAGAACACAAGATATGATCACCCAGGAAACCACACGGAAAAACCTAGAGAGGATTTGACCCACCGATCCTCAAGGCAAACCAGAATTCACTATGAAAGAATTGAAGTTTTTACAAAAGGACTACAAGCTCCCCGCTCGACTTCCTAATGCTACCCACCAGTAGAACTTCCTGACACGACCACGTGCAGGCTCCGAATCCACGGACTACTTCTTTCTTGAATTGCTCAATCAGCTACAAGCTCCCCGCTTGTTTATCTTTAAGTTCCAATGGTTGCAACTATAATGATCTTCAAGATGTTGAAATCATCTCTACCTTGAAAACCCTAAGTTTTGTGTAAAGGAAAGCTCCTCTAAGATCTCACAAGAGATTCACACAAAACAGAAAATATGAGCAACAATACAATATGGAGTACCTACAAAAACGTGGCTAGGGTTTAGTTTATATACCTAGGGTAAAAAAATAAAACCCTAAACGTTTAATGAAGTAGGGCTAAGTTGGAAATTCTGCAGAAAAATCAACCTGTGCGATTTTCGATCGATCGAGCCTATCCTTCGATCGATCGAGCCAGGCCGAAAGTCCCAAGTACTTCTGCAGCCACTCGATTCCAACTTTACAATTATGAACCAACTTTGAGCAAGCCTAAATAAGACTAAATACATTATTTTGATCATGGTTTGCCAATATTACAAATTAGAGTTCTAAATACATAAAATCCTAAGACCTTAGAACCTAACAAACTCCCCCTTTGGCAATCCGTGACAAAACACAAACTTAATGCTCAAAGTTTACAATAAAAATCCCCTTACAAAAAGAATGCTCATAAACCAAATTCAACCCTAACTACTATCCATCAGTTGCAAGTGTAGACAGCAGCCAAGTCGAATGCACCTGTATATTCCTGAAACACTCAACAAACGCATGAACGCATGTGTGACAGAAAAACAGTAAATCAACAGATATGTAATCTAACTCTCCCCCTATGTTAGATACACCAAAAATAAATACATTCTTGAAAATTCACACAACACATAATAAAGACATATATCAATGAATAATCATATATATAAATCAATAAATAGTGAACACATAGAATCAAGAATCATATAAATAAAAAATGTATTTCCCAACAAGTATAGCCCAAAAAGAAAGTATACAAAGTGAAGCACCTAGATACAACCTAATCTCAAAAACTCCACTAGCTCCTCAAAAAGTAACAAAAACTCCCCCTAGCTACAAAAACTCCTCTACAAGTATCCAAACTCTACTCCCCCTTTTTGTGACGGAATGCCAAAAGACATCATAGGCCATCATCAAAAGAAGGTGGTGAGGATGAACGAAGATGCGCCAAATCCGCTCTCAAAGCACGAATCTCATCGAACAGATCCACCAAAAGCTGACCATGAGCCGCCTGAACGGTCATGACAGTCTCCAAAGTATGACGAACATCGAAGTCAATCGCAGGAGGTGGAGGAACAGCAGCAGCAGCACCTACAGGATCAGGAACAGCCTCCCGAGCAGGACCTGTAGAAGAAGAAAGGGGTGCGGAACTAGAAGGTGCAGACCTAGCATGTTTAGAGCCAGCTCGAAGATGAGCAGCCCTCTATCTAAGGAACGAGGCACCTATGGGAGCTATCACATGAACGGGCTCAGAAGAAGGGAAAACCTCTAAACCAAGATGAAGTAAAATCCTATGGATGAAGATAGGATGAACAAGAGCATGAGCAGTAGATGAACTCCTATAAACTTCGTTCAAAGAACGAAGAAAAAGATGAGGAAAACTGATGAGAGCATCAGTGACAAGAGCGTACAAAAAGACACACCTCTCGAGAGGAATGGTGTGCAGATGAGAAATGGGCCAAAGAGAGTGACACGCTATCCTAAAGAAGAGATAGACAGTCTCAGGAAGCTCAGCAGTGGGGATCTTAGGATCAAAACCCCACTGGATAAAAAACCCAGTGATGTAAGATATGACATCACTCAACTCTGGTGACTCATCATAGGGATAGACAGGGTGCTGTACCAAAGGTACCCCTAGAGCATCTGACACTACTGTAGGAGTAATGACATACTCTACGCCTCGTATCCAACTCTTAACTAGAGTGTTGGAATTATAGACGCGGATAGAGATGTTCGAGAAGAACTCTCTAATCAGGGTAACTGGAGGAGGAGGATCAGAAACATCCAACAGTGGTAACCAGCCCCTACGCTCAAAGTTTGCCCTAATGGCAGGATCAACCTCATCTAAGGTGACAGAACGCTCAGCCCAAACTTTTCTCTTAACGTTTAGAGTCTCATAAACCTCTTGGTTTTTCTCACTGGGGAACCTCTCACTATCAAAGGAAGGTGGGGGTGGAGAAGGAGAGGGAATAGTCCTACGGGCTCTAGTCTTCCTAGGCATGATGCTAAGGAAAGGACAAAGACACAAGGAAAAACCAAAAAGAACAAAACCAAGGACAGACTGCAAGTTAGCACAATAATCAATAGAATAAAAATCTATATGATGCATGAATAAATGCAATGCCATGATGCATGTACTAATGCAGTGAACAGGTTCAAAATAAGTTCAATTACACAAAATTGGCTCGATCATAGAGTTTCTAACAAAAACCCTAAAAAATTTGAAAATCACTTGAAAAATTTTGCAGCAAATTGATGAATTAATCATTACATAATGTTGAAAACATATTAGAATAACTAATTTCATCAATTCAACAAGCCAATTTCATCAATTAAACCTTAATTGAACAAAATCCCAATTCAGATCAATTAGGAACCCTAGATTTTCAATTTTTCACCAAACTCAAAATTGATCAAATTAACAGGTAAGGATCATGTATATGATGTGTCCCCACAAAAACCCAATGATCAATTGCACAAAATAGGGCTTGAATCAATCAGAAAATCCCAATATGCAATGTCCGAAAATCTCCCTCAAATGCATGAAATAATGCATGAAATCTTGAAAATAAACTCAAAAAGAAGGGTAAAAGAGTCTTACCGGCTTGAGGAAAGAGAGATTTTGCAAAAAATTTGGAGGAAAACGACAAAAATTTGACTGTGATGCTTGCCTCGTCGAAGAGAGAAAGAAAAAAGTTTGAAAAAGTTTGAATATGACTTTGAAAAAGTCAGATCTGAACTTTTTAAAAAAGTTTTTCCACGATCTTCGATCGATCGAAAATTACATTCGATCGATCGAATGTACCAGTCATTTTGAAACAAACTAGAGCACTTTTTCGATCGATTGAAAATCAAAATGGGTCGATCGAAATGGGCAGAGGCACACAAAATTTTGAGAAAAAACAGAGTTTTGAAAAACACAAACCTCATTTTGAAAACAACTCCTCAAAGCATTTGAACAACAAAATCAAAATGCATGAGTATGAGATGGAATGCTTTTTCAAAAACCCAAAATTTTTAACCCAATTTTCTCAAAAACAAGTTTCAATCATTCTCCCATTGAATTTTCTCAAGTAACAAATATGTTGTGCACAAATCTCAAGATATTTTCAAACTTGGTTGGTCAGACCAAAAACACACACACTAGCATGTACAGTGTTTAACAAAGAGTAACTTGTGTAGTGTGTGAAACTAGCAAAAATTTGAGATACATGTGAGGTGATATGTGAATAGCAATCAAACACAAAGTCTACACAATTCATCACATAGAATTTAAAAGAGACTATCACCTAAAGAGTTACATCCTATAACTCCCACATCTCCTAGAACAAAAGCTTGCAATCATGTAAGTTTCTTGCATTTTTGCCTCTTATTTATATATGAATTGGCATTCAGCCTAATAGTACACACCGGTTTGAATTAAGTGAATTGGCATCAAGCCTAATAGTACACACCAGTTTTAATTTAATTGAGGCTACACCTTATGTTCTTTTTGTGCATATGCTACACTTTCTCGAGCACAAAATCTTATGATATGCACTAAGGTGTTCATGATTGGCTAGTGAACAGTGGTGAGATGGTTATTTATGCCTTTCTCAAAAGGATCAAGTCCGACAGTCAAATAACATATGACTTCATGATTAAGACAAAGTGATTAAAAACCACACACATCTTTCCCACACAACATGCACTACAAAGTTTCAACTAGTCAAGTGCAATGAATAAGCTCATCAAAGTTAAACAAGGTACACAAGACATGACATGTGAAAATAGATTAACCAACCTTGTTTTCAAAAATCAAGAAAAACAGTGTCAAACATAGTTTTTGCTTTCTCCCTTTTCTCCTTTTTTTTATTTTTTTTTTATTAAAAGAGAAAACAAATAAATCCTAGAATGAAATGCATGAATGTAATGCAATGCAAGTCCTAGAATAAAAAAAACACAAAAACCAAAGAACAATGGTCACAGAAGATAGAGCAATGAAGCATAAGGACAATGTCAGAAAGACTCAGTTAGTTCAAGTCTTTTGCATCCAAAACTTTTTAGATGCACCACGAGCATTGGAGTTCTTATTCACATTAGAGTGATTCCCAACTCCAGGATTGGAATAAAGGTTTAACACCTTTACTAATTCACCAATTAGTGCCATAGGATCTTGTGCTTGAGGCACAGGCACTTTTGGTTTCTTTGCTCTCTTATCAGCTTGAAGCTTGAAACAATTAGGACGTATGTGTCCAGACTTTCCACAGTAGTGACAAACCCAAACAGGTTTACCATGCATCTTGTCCTTAGATTTGGTAGGCTCCTTAAGTTTAGGTTCTCTTAAGTCTACCCTAATCTTCTTAGGTGGTGAAACTTCTACAGGTTTAACAACCTCACTCACAGAGGATTTAACAGTTTCACTCACAACCTCAGTCACAAAAGGTACAGAAGAAGAAAAAGGAACAAAGACAGTGGAATGGGGTGCAGAATCAAAGATGCTTTCAACATATCCTAACCCAGATTTATCAGAAGGATACTTTTGAACATTCAGCATGTGATCAAGTTTAGAACTAGCAGATCTAGCAACAGATAAATCATATTCCAAAGTTCTAACTTTATCAAGTAAAAGCATGTTCTCAAATTTAACATTATTCAAAAGCTCATTAACATCAAACAGTTTAACAAGCAGATTTTTCTTTTCAAGCTCAAAAGAATCAATTTTCTTTAGGCCAAGTTCAACTTTCATAGCATCCTTTGCAGCAATTTTGTAAAGTTTGTTGTAGGCCTCTTGAAGATCTGCATCTTCAGAGAGTTCCCCATCAGAAGAGTTCTCCTCAGCAGATATGCTTTCATTGACTATAGCAGTAGCCGTGAAAGCAATGAAGCTTCCATCCTCGTCACCACCGGACTCATCATCAGAAACCTCATTATCGCTAAAGGTTACAGCCATAGCTTTACCCTTAGTCCTCAAGAATATAGGACATTCAGATTTTACATGGCCATACCCTTGACAGCCAAAACACTGAGGACCCAAAGAATTATTTGAAGATTGACCAACTTTTTCTCTAGGTTTTTCAAAGTTATTAACCTTAGTGGGATCATTCTTCCTAAAGTTTCTAGGTTCAGCAGTGTAAGTACCTCTTGCCTTTCTATTTGTATTCCTAAGAAAGTTTTTAAAATTTTTGACAAGATAGGCAATCTCTGTAGCAGAAAGCTCATCATCAAATCCACTACCTTCAACATCATCAACTGACTTAAGAGCCATTGATTTGGATTTGTTTACTTTAGGTAGGTCAGACTCATAGGACTGAAGAGATCCTACGAGCTCATCAACAGGGATGGAGTCCACATCCTTGCTTTCAGTGATGGCAGTCACTTTGGGTCTAAAGTCTTCAGTTAAAGATCTAAGTATCTTCCTAACAATTTTAGGTTGATCATAGATTTCACCCAAATTAAAAGCAGAATTGACAATATCATTTAATTTAGCAAAGAATTCATCAAAAGATTCATCATCAGACATTCTAATGTTTTCAAATCTAGAAGTCAATTGTTGCAATTTATTGATTTTAACTGCCTTTGTGCCTTCATGCACAGTTTGGAGGATTTTCCATGCAGTATGAGCAACCTCAACATTTGAGATCCTCTTAAATTCCTCCATTGAAACAGCATTGAAGATGGCATTCATAACTTTGCTATTGAAGCCTGCTACTTCTTTTCCAGAAGTTTGCCACTCACTCACAAGAGTAGTGGGCTTCTGCCATCCGTATTCAACGGAATTCCAAACCCTCTCATCAATGGATTTCAGGAATGCTTTCATCCTTACTCTCCAATAAGCATAGTTGTTCCCATCAAAGTGAGAAGGAACAAACAGAAAGTGTCCATGCTCCATGACAACAGGGGTTAAGAATCAGCTCAGAGATAAAAATCTCAAACAAAAGAGCAACCTGCTCTGATACCACTTGAACGGTTTTAGACCCCTTAAAAACAACAAGATTGCGTAGCCTAGATTAATTAGCCAAGTTGTTACTTAGTCAAATTAAACAATTCTAGGTTAAAACAATCAAATAATCATATCATGCATATAAAACATATAAAGCAGCGGAAATAATAAAGAACACAAGATATGATCACCCAAGAAACCACACGGAAAAACCTGGGGAGGATTTGACCCACCGATCCTCAAGGCAAACCAAAATTCACTATGACAGAATTGAAGTTCTTACAAAAGGACTACAAGCTCCCCGCTCGACTTCCTAATGCTACCCACCAGTAAAACTTCCTGACACGACCACGTGCAGGCTCCGAATCCACGGACTACTTCTTTCTTGAATTCCTCAATCAGCTACAAGCTCCTCGCTTGTTTATCTTTAAGTTCCAATGGTTGCAACTATAATGATCTTCAAGATGTTGAAATCATCTCTACCTTGAAAACCCTAAGTTTTGTGTAAAGGAAAGCTCCTCTAAGATCTCACAAGAGATTCACACAAAACAGAAAATATGAGCAACAATACAATATGGAGTACCTACAAAAACGTGGCTAGGGTTTAGTTTATATACCTAGGGTAAAAACATAAAACCCTAAACGTTTAATGAAGTAGGGCTGAGTTGGAAATTCTGCAGAAAAATCAACCTGTGCGATTTTCGATCGATCGAGCCTATCCTTTGATCGATCGAGCCAGGCCGAAAGTCCCAAGTACTTCTGCAGCCACTCGATTCCAACTTTACAATTATGAACCAACTTTGAGCAAGCCTAATAAGACTAAATACATTGTTTTGATCATGGTTTGCCAACATTACAAATTAGAGTTCTAAATACATAAAATCCTAAGACCTTAGAACCTAACAATAGCCATTGAGGAGAGCAAAGATCTTGATGACATTAAAGTTCAAGAGCTGGTTGGTTCTCTGCAGACATATGAGTTGTCCCTACCCACGCAGAAGAAGAGCAAATCTCTTGCTCCAAAAACTATTGATGAAAGAGTAGCATCACATGACTCTTCGGAGGAAGGTGCTGTGGATAAAAATGTGGCATACCTTGTAAAGAATTTTCGAAAATTCTTAAAGCTTAAGAACGGTAGGAAATCTGGTGACAGAAGAAAATTTCAGAGTTCCGAGAAGGAGAAGAAAGAATTCAGAAGAGAAAAGGGTAGAGATTCCCAATCTTCACACGGAATTACATGCTTCGAGTGTAATGGAACAGACACTTCAAAAAGGAATGTCCTAACTATTTAAAGTCGAAGGGCAAGATCTATGCTACTACTCTAAGTGACACAGACTCATCAAATTCTGATTCTGAGGATAGCTGTGACGGAGAAGGAAACTACTCCGCATTTATGACCATAGATCATGTTGAGTCCTCGGAGGACCTGAATCAACTTGTACAAGAACTTGGAGAACACAGCGATGAAGAATCCTTAGGGATTATTAGGGAATCAGATGCTGAAGAGGAGAAAGATACAGCTAACCTTCGAGAGAATTACGCCTTACTTCTTGGGAAATCAAGAGAGTATACAAGGATGGCGAAGGCGGCTGTGAAGAAGATGAAAAGGGCTGAGGAGGATTACAAAAGTCTCCTAGTCAGATATAAAGAGGCTAAGTGTGAAATTGAGACACTAAATGGCGAGCTATCTGAAACTTATACGAAAGTGAGGTTTCTTGAGCAAGAGGTAGTGCAAGCACATGTCAAGATAGAAAGGGTCTCCTCTAAGAAGCTGGAGGGTGTTATCTCATCTCAAAAACATTTCTTAGATAAGTCTGGTTTGGGTTTTGCCGGAGGGAGTAGCTCATTGGCCAATGTCACCAAAGAAGATAAATTTGTGAAGGCTAAAGAGACGGTTGTAGAAGAGCCTATTCCTGAGAAAGTTAAGGTTGAAACGAAGAAGAAGATGGCTGATCAACAGGCGGTTAATAAGTCCTGTAATCAATCAGAAGCCAAATTTGAAGTTAGAGGAAGATCTCTCCTAAGATCACAACGGGGTCTTAGAACAAATTATGTTTTTCACTATTGCGGATTGTAAGGAGATACCAGACCCAAGTGCCAAAAATTGAGAGCATTGAACAATGCAAGTGTACCTCGATCACGAGGAAGAAGAAATGACAAGAGATCTTGGGGTGGTGAGCAACCGAGAAGTCAAAACGGTGATCCCAGAATGATGGACGTGATGAAGATGATCGGTGCCTTCACAAATTGCCTGGAAAGCTTCACACGGAGGTTTGAAAATCCTAACTCCCATACCCAATCCGTCAAGGATATCACCCCAAACGCACATGACGTGTAGATGACAAAGGGTACTCATGCATAAGCATTATAACATGTCCATGCATTAATACTTCCCATATTTTGTGTATATGCTTCTTGCAAGTTTGAGTTGAAACTTTTGTTTGTGAGTTTTTGTTTTAAAATTTTTTTACATTGTTGTTCTGTTTTTTATCATTATTTACTACTTTTGTATCAAAAATCCAAAAACACATAAAAAATAGAAAATCCAAAAAGTTTGATCGACTTTGTTGAGTTTTGTCTCAAAGCATGTTTTGCCTTGTACCTTTGTACCAATGGCTTTGTGCATCTACGAGCTTAGCTTGTCTTCTATGCACTCGTATCATTGTGGAAGAAATTTTGAAATTTATGTGATTGTTGTAAATAGATCTTCAACCTTGTCATGAATGATTAGTGAATGGTTTTGTTGATCTTGAGACATACATAGACTCATGCCTATATATCTTCCCACTATTTTTTTTTTTTCTTAAAAGAGCTCTCTAAATGTAAATCTCCAAATGAAAAGAGATATAGAGCTACAAAAGCCTGTCGCACATACTAGTATTTGACTAAGAAAAAGGGAAAGCGACCAAAATAATATGCATGATGCCCAAAAAGCCAAAAGCTAACTCATCAAGTGAAATATCAAAAATCTCATGCATCAATCTCACAATGAGATTTTTTTTATTTAGAAAGTGCAAATGATATGATGTATATGGAGCCAAATGAAAAGTTTCAAAGAATTGTAATCAAGTTTATGTGGGAGGTCATATATGCATGTTTCTATAATTGAGATAGGTCAAATTATCTAGTGCTAATTGAGATAGGTCATATGATTGAATTGACCATTGAAGCTTCACATTAGACTAAGGACTATCTCATTTTTGATATCCACACACAACACACAAGTCTATGTTCAATGAATGTCATATTCATTTGTATAATTGTACTTGATTAAATGTGTTTTCACATGCTCAATCTTTGTTGATCAAATACAAAAAGATTTTTGAGAATTTTTAGTTGTTTTTGGAAAGTATTTTGTTTTTACAAAAATATAAAAAATTTCGAAAACTGTTTTCCCCTGTTTTGACGACTCAGTCGCAGGTTAGTTAAGTCGCATGCCCCAATTGCATGCTCGCAGGTGAGTTTTGGCGACTTGTTCATGGGTGAAAGGTCCAGTCGCGAGGTTACTTAGAGATTTTCGCAGCTCAGATCGCGACTTCCTCGCGGGTAGACCTTCCAGTCGCAAAAAACACTTACGAAATTTTTCAAAATTTTTGGTCTCATAGTGTTTCGCAACTTACCCTGGCGACTTACTGGTGACTTGATCCAATCGCGAAAAATGTGTGTTTTGCGTTTTAAAGTCAGTTTTTCAAAAACTTTTCAATTTTTCCTCATACTTGTGTGACTGTTCATTGTCTTCCCCATTTCTCTCTCTAAATCCCACCGTGTCACTCTCTGAAAAACCTTCATTTCTACACTTTTTCTTCTTCAATCTCCAAGAAAAAGATGGCCCCATCTCCAACAAAGAAGAAAACTTCTGCTAAAAAGGCTGACAAAAGATTGAAAATGGACCCTGACTTGTTTAGATCAGTTACACTTTGAGAGATATAAAGATTCTTTCATGAAGGGAACCATCATTCAGGAGAGATTCGTGGACTTAAGAGATCTAAAGGACACCTCTATTCTAGGCTGCTTTGAAGGAAGAGGCTGGGAAAAGCTTTTAAGTGATTTACCCGGAGTGTGTGAACCACTGATAAGAGAATTTTACTCTAATGTCAAGATTAGAGAAGACGAGCTAGATTGTTGGGTAAGAGGACATGAGTTCACCCTAGATGCCCATGACATTGATGAGGTACTTGGTCTTGAAGGTTTAGAGGAGTATGAGTTCATCAATTACAAAGACAGGATGTTATCTTTAGACACTGTTCAGGCTTGGATTGGTGGAGTTAAAGAAGGGAGATGTCTCAACACTAATGTCTTTCCTGTTGACATGAGATGTCGAACCACCATCATGATATTCAATTTGTATCATATAAGAAAGATGACTACTCTTACTAATGCCAGAGCTATCTTCCTCATGAAGCTCAAGGAGAAAACCTTCATTGACATCAACTCTCATATATTTGATACAATAATGGATGAGACCAAAACAACTTCACGAGCAAAGCTGGTTTTTCCTAGTCTTATCATGCAGATTCTCAGAGCAAAAGGGATTCCAATTCCTCAAGATCTCAGCCTAATGTCTACACCTTTAACTATTAATAAGCAAACCATCATAAGGATTCAAGTACGTCTTCTGGGTGAAGTAGATGAGGAAGGGGCTGATCAAGAAGAAGGTGATCCAATGGAGACTGAGGCTGAGACTGCAGGACAGACTTCCACACCAAGAAGCAGAACTAAGAGGAGCAAGGCTTCTACTTCATCAGCTGTACCTCCTGATGCATTTTAGATCATCTTAGAGAGGCTTGATGGACTTAGAGAGGTTCAAAATCAGCATACTGAAAGGATGACAGCAATGCAGGATTAGCTTGATGTACTCTCAGCCAAGTTTGACAGCATCTACACCAACCAGGAGCAATAACACTTTGGCCATTTCGGTCAAAAAGGGGGAGAATTTTTAGGCCAGCACTTGAGGGGGAGTGCTTATTTGAGGGAGAGCTTTTATAATCATATGCTGTTTGGTTTATAGTTTTGATACTATGTTTTGGATAACTGTTGTTATTATAGGTTTGATACACTGTGGTTTTACTCTTGGTTGGTTTTGAAACTTTGGTGATATTTATTTTTATATTGATGATGTTAGTAGTGTTTGTATGATTTAATTTGTACTCATGTTGCTTTTGTAGGCTTTTAAGGGTTTGTTTCCATGCATTTTGTAGGCTTTTATGGTTTGTACCATGCAATGCAGTATGTATGCTTTATAGCCTTGCTTTGTGGCCTTAAGTACTTTGTGATTAAATGTCATGCATTTTTTTCTCAAGTACATCACTCTTGTGCCCTTGTAGGATTATTCCTAGATGCATATATATATATATATACTGTATGCATTGGTTAAGTGTTGGGTATGCAAATGATACTTTGCATATAAGCTTATTAGCTTGCATGTCCAGATGTCCATTCCTTGTGAGAATCAGCATTGTGATCACTTTTGTTTAGTGATTGCCTGTTTTGGTCAAGCTATGGTTTATTGCTTTGTTACTTTATTGCTTAAGTCCATTTTTGCTTGATCGTATTATGTTTGCTCCATATGCATTTCAAGTTTTTCTGCATATAATGATATTGTTGTGTTGTTGTCTTTCAGGAGATACTTGTTCATATGTTCAAGAGCTTTTCAGAATCTAGAGTTAGGTGCGAGTGAGTTTTGTTCAACTGTTCCCAACTCACGCGTTAAGTCTAGAGTCTGTTGTAAGGTTTTGTCATGGAATGGCCAAAGGGGGAGATTGTAAGGTTGAATTTAATCAACCATCTTGTTGGCTTTATTTCATGCCAAATTTGCTTGTATTTTAGCATTTAGTAACCATGTATTTAGGTGGGATTCTTGTAAGGGTAGTGCGTAAGAAGATGTGAAGAAATGTTCCTCATTGTGCTAAGAAGCAGGGACTTGCAACTAGAACTCCTGGGTGACTCACAGTTGCAAGCCGCCAAATGAGAGTCACGTGCTAAGCATGCGGGAAGCTGAAGCGTTTTGCCAGCTGGTGCACTATAGGACAAAATACCCAGGCTGGCCAGGTCGTTAACTCGCAGCTAGAACTCACGACTCAGACCAACCGCAAGGCCAAGCCGCCAACCAGCCCTATTTGGGAAAAACTAACTCCTCGCATTCCTTTCTCACCCCACTATATATAGACCCTTATACCCACTAGAGAGAATTTTTGTGAGAAAAACCCTAGAGAAAAACAAGATTGATTCATCTACAATCTTTATCTTAGAGACTCTTCAAATTCCTCTACTCTCTTCCGCTCCATTGACACATCCTTGAGAGGTCCTTAACCAAATCCTTTTCTCACCATACCCACATCCGTGAGAATATTTATTTGGTGCTTTGGAAAGCAGTTAGGAAGGAACCAATTCACATTGGTTGATGCTATGGTCAAGTAGCGGAATCCAGAAAGCTAAAGAAGAAATAGGTTCGGCGCAACCTCGTTGGAGCAAGAAGCTTGGAGGGCTTAGGTACATTGGGTAGATTAGGCTTGGAGAGTCTTCTGCTATTTATGTATCCCAACTACATTCTTTAGTGGATTATTTACCGCTTGGAGGGCGGCGGAGAGGTTTTACGCTGAGGGCTTCGGTTTCCTCTTCGATAACACATCGTGTGTTGTCTGTGTGTTTGCATCTTCCTTCCCTTTATCTTTGCCATTTATTTTCTGTTGTGGATGTATTTATATTTGGCTTAGATTGTTTATCAATTCTGTATTTGGTTTATGTTCATGTTCTGCACATTAATTGTTTGATAATAAGCTTGAATTGATATTTTATAATTTGGGGTCTAAACGTTCAAGCGTGTTTCATACCCATTTTGAACATTCAGCATCTGTAGATGATAAACTATAGGGCTTAGGAACTCCACCATTTCATGAATGCACTTCTGTTCTTGATGACTGCAACTGTCTCATCTGGTAGTTCTAACAAAATATTTATAATAGATGCATTTGTTAAGGTTATTACAAAAATAATGGCAAATTTCCTGTATTATTTTTTTATGGCCACAAGAAAACTTGGTATAAAATGAAGATGCCCCACTCCCCCCCACCAAAAAAACTAAGGGAAATGCTTAATCGGATGAAAGTCTTGCTTTTGAGCCTTGAATCCCTGGCGAGGGTCTAGTGCAACCCACTTGAATGCAAATTCTGTTGTTCAACAACCAGAAAATGAAATAATTCATAAGCTTCTTATCCTCCTATTTTCCAAAATGTAGATTTATAAGGTGTTGCCCATCAATTATTGGGTACTCAATTGCAGTATAACTGTACAACCATAAGAGAAATAAGAGACGTATGAGTCATAGATATAAGGTTCCCCACCCCCACAACACAACCCCACCCCCCCCCCCCCCCCCCCCCCAATCCTATCTTTAGATTAAATGGATAAATTTAACTACCTTTATTCAGTCACTACTAACTTCATGATAAGAAAAACTTTGAATTGGACTTGTGTTCCCAAATAACACTCTTACACTAACAAATAAGTTAAAACTATTGAATCAACATGTGAATACAAACTATAAGGGATATGATAATGAGGTCAAAACACACAAACTCTCTCTCTCTCCCTCTCCTCCAATTTGATTATTACTGTCGCCTTTCCTGATAGAGGAAAAAGAAAAGGACTTACATTTTCAAAAGACAGGTCATCAAAAAACTGCCGTCATTCCTGGATAGAACGGCGGTTGTCTCCTCTCTACCCTATTACCGAAAGGCCAGCAGAGGGTACTCACTCTTCTTATTTTGCTTCAATTGAGGGCATCATCCAAACTTGAAGTACTCATAAGCAAGCCCACACTTGATAACCGAAAAAAAAAATTGGAAAGATGTTACTGGCAAGTTTAATAAATCAAAAGGATAGAGGTTGAAGAAAAGCGGTTCTTAGCTCCCAAAACTGATATGCTTGATAACACAATGAGAGTATTGTGCCATGTAATAAGTAGCCCCATCCCAGTCAAAACTCCCAATCTTGTCTGAACACTGCAAACTTGCCCAAAAATATAAAAATGCAAGCTCACCACATCTTTCGTGCTTGGCACTAGCACACTCCCGATCATCAGCAGCACAAAGCACCCTTACATTCACACTCCATTGTGAAGTCAGCTTCACAATTGAACTAGTCTCAATATCCAGCATCATCCCTAAAGCCTTCCTTATTACACCAGGCTTCTTGCCAATAGCATAAGCGATCTCCAGCCTATCCCAAACAATCTTCATGGCTATGATCATAAAAAATTCCCCTGGAGTTAAGATTACTCCTCTGATCTCCCAGAAATGAAATGAGTTCACAGTGTCCCATAATCACTCAGCTACAGCCCTCACGAGGATCAAATGTTTGTACCCCGCCATTAAAAAGTGCATCCAAGAATTGACCAAATCTAGCTCCTCTTATTTTTCTTTCAACCATGGAATCAATTGAGTGCCCCCATTGGTATAAATTTTTCGCAGACCCTTTGTTCTTGTACACTGAAGCTACTTGCATTCATCAGTACCGGTCGATCAGGATCACAAATCAAAGCATGCGAATGGAAAAGACAAGGACAAGGTAGAAATTTGAACATTTCTAACAAACACAAACAAACAAACAAAAATATAAATTGCTCCAGAACTGAGAGTGCCGACTGCACTAACAGTTGCGGTCATTTATGGTTTCATGCAATAACTCCAAACCAAATTGTTTCCAACATTTATTAGAGGTCCACCTAGCTCAAACACAACCAAATACATCACTACCGCTACAAAGTCAAGCATAAAAAATTCACATTCCCTCAAAAACCACTCCCAAAATCATTTTCAAAATCCTTTCACAAACTCATAGACTATAAAATTCTTAAGCATAAGGGACTCTCAAAGTTTCATTTTTCCAACTACATCGATAATTTTCAACAGTCATAAACATTCACAAAAACCACATCAACTGTCATCGAGCACTTCACAAATCAAACATCATATTTCTTCATTTGACAAGCAAGCATCAAAATTCCCAAACCACACCAAACAAGCAGCCTCTACATTCAACCCCAACAAGAAACACTTGACCGACATACAAACCCATGACCTCAAATTTGAAGTCCAATATACAATCCAACAAACCAAGTATAAAAAATTCCAAAATTTTGTCCACCACCCACGTTGTAATCATACAAACCCATATCACCAAATAAAGATAAATAAATGCAAAACTCAAGTTTGAAAAACAGAAAAAGTCATCCAAATAAAGGAGTACTCTCTTTAACCACGACAAACACCAAATGAATAACCCATTCAAACAAAAGCAAAGATTAATTAGCCACATGAGATCGCTGCTTTGATAGGTCTTGAGAAATCAAAAGTTTTTGAGAGAAATGACTTCCCTTTTGCCGTTTCAGCTCGCGGGAAAGAAAAAGGGTCTATCACTTTTCTTCAAAACAACGGATAATGAGCAAAATTCTGGTCGAAGTGATCCCAAATTGAATCAAAGTATTGGGTCAGCCCAAATAAAGTGACCGCAATTTTTATTTTATTATTATTTTAGATGTTTAGGCCGCAAAGACAAATGATTTCTTCCGTTCAAATTGAGCCCAATCTGATTCAAAATTTTGTCCAATTCACATGGGCCAACAAATAAACCCAATATTTATCAAGATCTATGAGGCTTAAAAAGTCCTCAATGACTTGGATGCAAATCTTTGAGTGTGCAAAACAACATACCCAATGGATCATTCAGTTGCATAGTAAAATTCATCTCAATTCACAAGGTAAAATACCTTAAATGGTTATAAATCTTCCATAAGTGCTATGTCTATAATATTTCTATAATAAACTATAGTTAGTTAGTTGGTATTGGTTCTAATTTAAATCTACCACTAAAATTATTTTTTTGCCCCACTACAATAACTCATAACAACCTGCCATTTAAGAACACAACATTTCTCTAAATACTTAATTCAAATTAATCCACTTATGAGTAAAACACCTTAAATGATCATAAACCCCAATCCAAATTCATCAAACTCGGTGATAAAACACTTTAAATGGTCATGAAACCCCAATTAATTCACTCAAAGAAAAAATAATTTAATGGTATTAAAGTCTCAAATTCATTTCAAGTTCACTAAGAAGTAAATATGATTATAAAAAATCAAGTTCAAGTTCACTCAAAGATAAAATTCTTTAAACGGTCATAGAATCTTAGCTTTGATTCATTTCTAGTTTTCTTTTTATAATTTTTTTTATTACTATATAAAATACCTTAAATTGTTATAATATATCCTCACCGGTTGCAAAACTTAGATACAGTACCTTAGGTACAGTACCTTAGGTACCCCTTTTAAAATTATAACACCTATCCACTTACTTAACAGCAATACTGCCGTTTCCTTCTCTGTTTATTTCTTTTCCTTCTATTTTTTTATTCCCCTGTTTCAGACTAAAGCCTTCAGACTCTTGAACTCCCGCCAAACACCTTTGCTCCTATCGTTCTCTCTCTCACTCTCTGTTCTTCTCTTTCTCTCTTTCTTTCCTTCACTCTCACTCGGATTAGATGAAATAGACGAATCCAGCTCTCTGAATTCTCTATCTCGCTCAGTTTTCGTAGATTGGTTGGCTAGCACGAAGAAAATTCGTTGGTATGTATTGGCTGAATCTCATTATAGGTTTTCAATTCTAGTTGCTGGGTTTGTGTTATTTTGAGGTTTGGTAGAGTTTTTCTTTGTTGATTATGATCTATGTATCAATTTTTGTTATTGGGTCTGTGTTATTATTGCTTTGGTTCATTTTGATTTGGGTTTTCAATTATAGTTGCTGAGTTTGAGTTATTTTGAGGCTTGGAAGAGTTTTCCTTTGGCTATTTCTAATGAAGGTTCAATTTTGGTTAATGGGTTTGTCTTAGTATTGCTTTGGTTAATTTTAATTTGGGGTTTCAATTATAGTTTCTGGGTAATAACAATTAACAAGCAAAAGAACCAAAAAAAGAAAAAAGAAAAAAAAAATTCCACTACACAAACCGAGTGCCTCCAATTCCATGATGCAAAATATTATGAGCAATGGCATCCCTAGCCTTGGTTGACGTATTTGATCTCACAGCCTATTCTGGAACCATCTCATCATCAACAAGCTCAAACCGAAACTCCGGATCCATTTCCTCATTCCTCAACTCACAAATATTATGCAAAACACAACAAGCCCCAAGCACCACAAGCAAGTCTTGTAGTTTCACCTCAGTCCTCTTTGCAAACAACACCACAGGCAATACTAAGACAAATCCATTAACCAATTTTTTTAAGCACTGTACTTTATACTTGAAGTGATGGGCAATTGCAGAAAATTTTACCAATGCTAATGTAATAATGTTCTGCTACTTTTGAGTTCTTGGAAACATATCTCCAGTTTGAGAATTAATGGTTTTTATGGGAACAAACAGAGAGCCGAGGATAAATTAAATGGTTCTTTTATGATTCTTTTAAGGTTCTTAACTGTTGACTTATTTGCTTCAGCTATTAAAGTATAAAATTATTTGAGTAAATTGAATGCCACATTGTTTTTCTAAGCCAAGCTAAGAACTAGCTCAAAAATATGACAAAAACATATTAATCATACAATGAGGGAAAAAAAAAAGGGAAAAAAAAAAAGGGAAGAAAGGGTGTGGTGCTTTAAAAATTTTTTAACCAAAATCTAGTGAAAAGTTGTGTAACCCTTTATTAGTATTGTCCCACACCAGTGGTTGTTGTGTTTAGTACTCATTTTACTGAGTGGTTAATTTTAGAATATGTGGAACCTAATAAGTTGTGTTTGTTAATTTACAGGTTATGGAGAAAGATGGGAAAAGCAACCTTGAAGAAGTTGTGTCTATTGATTCAGAGGAAGATAAAACTCCAAAAATTGGAGAAAATGAAGACACTAAAGAAGATATAACTCCAAAAATTGGAATGGAGTTTGATTCAGAGGATGAGGCATATCTATATTATAATATATATGCTGGATATGTTGGATTCAGTATTCGTAGAGATTGGCTGAACAGAAGTAAGGCAGATAAAACAACTATCATATCCCGCAAGTTTTGTTGTTTTAAAGCTGGTTACAAGAAGGAAGTTGCATATGATGGAAAGAAATCTAGAATTGAATTAAGATGTGGTTGTGAAGCCCAAATGGTTATTAGTCGTCAAAAAAGTGGTAAATATCGTATTACCCTTTTTGAAGCGAAACACAATCATGAAGTTGTAACCTCACGGAGTAAACACAAATTGCCATCACAAAGGAAGATATCAGCTGCCCAAGCAGCTGAAGCTGAACTAGCAAATCGCTCTGGGATTAGGCAAAAATTAGTTTTTGATTTCATGAGTAAACAAGCTGGAGGTAGGGAAAATCTTGGTTTTACTCTCAAAGATATTAGTAATCATTTACAATCTAAACGGATGAGGGAAATGAAAGAGGGAGAAGCATTTACCCTTATTCATTATTTTGAGATGAGAAAGTCTAAAAATGCTTCATTTTTCTATGAGATACAGTTGGATGTTGATGATCAAATAACTAATATATTTTGGGCAGATCCTAAAATGGTTGTGGATTATGATTTATTTGGTGATGTAGTTTGTTTTGATACTACGTATCGAACCAATAAAAACCATCGTCCATTGGCACCTATAATTGGAGTGAATCATCATAGACAAACTGTGGTCTTTGGTGCTGCATTGTTGTATGATGAAACAGCTGAAACTTTTTCGTGGTTATTTCGAACCCTCTTAAAAGCGATGTGTGGAAAGAAGCCGGTTACAATTTTTACTGATCAAGATCCAGCAATGGCTAAAGCAATTGCATAAGTGTTATCAGAATCTCATCATCATTTATGCCGATGGCATATATATCAAAATGCTCTCAAAAAACTCAACAGGTATTTTCAGAGTTCAAATTCATTTGCTGCAGAATTTAAAAGTTGTATGTGTGATCATGAGTACGAGGATGATTTTTTTCAAGCATGGGAATCAATGTTAGATAAACATGGTCTTCAAGAAAATAGCTGGTTGAAATTCATTTTTGAAGTTAGAGGAAAATGGGCGATGGTATATGGTAGAAATCATTTTTGCGCAAATATAACGACCACACAATTGAGTGAAAGCTTCAATAGTCGCTTGAGACATTATCTAAAGTTAACCAATAATGTGCTGGAATTTTTTAGTCATTTTGAAAGTTTACTTGAAGACCTACACCACAATGAGTTGGATTCCAATTATGACATGAGCCGACGTTTGCCAGTTTTGAGAGTGGAAGTGCTTTTATTGAAAAACTCAAGGGATGTTTACACACCCAAAATCTTTAATTTCTTTCAAGAAGAGTATAAGAAGTCTTTGGACATGGTTGTTAATACATGCTATGATATTTCACCATTGTTTAAGTACAAGGTTTGCATGTATGGGCATACTCGAGAACATAAGGTTATCTTCAACTCTACAGACCAAATAGTTGTTTGCAGTTGTAAAAAATTTGAGTTTGCTGGGTTTTTATGTAGTCATGCGTTAAAGGTGCTAGATATTCAAAATATAAAACTACTTCCTTCTCGATACATTTTGAAGCGGTGGACTAAGCAAGCGAGAGTTGGATGTGTACTAGATAGCCATGGTTGCATTGTGAAAGAAGATCCTAAGTTGGATATAACAAATCGATACAAAGATTTGTGTCGTAATGCAGTTAACATTGCAAGTAAGGCTACTGAAACTGAAGAAGCACCTATGTTTTTAGCGAAGAAAATGGTTGAATTAAATCTTGATTTGGAAAGGATTTTGAAAAAAAAAAAAAAGATTTACCTTCCAATAAAATTGGGATGGGATGGATCCTTCTCATAATGAACATGTAGATGTTGCATCTGTCATAACAGCTCATAAAGCAACTGGGATTAAGAAAAAAATAGGCACATCTCGTGTTAAAGGTTGGCCTAAAAGTTTTATTGAAAAAGGATCAAGGAAAAGGAGGCGTCCTAGTGGAGAAACTCCTGTGACAAGTACTACTGTCAACATCCCAGCTTCTTTATCTGTTGACTATACACAAGTAACACAGGTAATTTTCTTGCATATATATTCTGTTTTAGACCTTTAAATGTTATTTTCATACTAGGATGTGTCTTATATTTTGTTTTATTGAAGGAAAGAATCTAAGTGGTGCTTATTTCTTTTGGAAGTTACTCTTATTTTGTTTTTGCTTAGTTCTTATTCTATTTCAATTTTACTTGGAAATGGTAGGCATCAAGCATTGGGTTTGATTATTCTACAAGGGATGGCGGTACTGGTAGTCATTAGATTCCGTGGATGTGTACCTAGTGTGGTGGTAGTATCTACAGCTTACCATTAACAAGGTATTTTATGCATATCTATATTTTTTAGTATATATGAAAATTTCAAGAATTAGGCTATAGACTATCTATTGATGTGATTAATAAATCATGAGTTTTTTTTTTTTTTTGGCAGACCATTGTGTTCTGTAGCATGGGCAAGGAGTTAGCGTGCAAGAAGTTTAGTGTGGCTTTGGATGAATCAATCATTTTTTGGCATGGGCAAGGAGTTTAGTGTGGCAGACCACTGTGTTCTGTAGCATGGACAAGGAGTTTTCTTGGTAGACCACTGTGTTCTATAGCATGTGATCAATAATTTGTTTACTAATTGCTACAAGTGACATTACTTTGTTTTGTTGTTGTGTATCAGTTTATTTACTGATGCGTGTTTTGGGTACTTTTATTGTTATAACTTATCAGGTGTAACTTCTTTAATATTTGATAATTTTTCTGGTCCAAATGCACTAATGGCCTTTTGATTATTTGAACTGTTTTTGCTTTACTTTATTTATTACAATCATCTCAAACTTGAACTGTTTTTGCCTATACTTCAAGCACTACCATATTTTTCTTGATACACAGTGTCAGGTCTTGCTGCTGCATGCAGTGGGGTACTGTTGTTTTTCCCTCTGCACTAGGTACTGCTGGATTTCTGCACTCTGCACTGGTTTCTCTGCACTAGGTTCTGCTGGATTTCTGCACTGGTTTCTCTGCACTAGGCACTGCTGGATTTCTGCACTCTGCACTGGTTTCTCTGCAATAGGTTCTGCTGAATTTCTGCATTGGGGGAAGTTTGGAGACTCCCGTTGGAATAGCAGACCCCCAAGGGGGGAGGGGCTAGGGGTAGATTTAGGTAGATTTCTAACCAAAGATCAAAAGAGAAGAAAGAATTACATGATAAACATCATCCAAATATCCAATTGCTTCAATATAGACACCCTGTACAAGACTTACCTGAATATATATATTCAGGTAAGATTAGTAGTGTCAGCATTTAGTCATGCATAAAGCAACATGAAATGTTTATACAAGACCATCCACTATATAGAATCAGTAATTACAAAGAGGCCCAAGATGCAAATCAGTAATTACAAAGAGGCCCAAGATGCAAACAGTTTTATTTACTAGAACTACAAAAAATGAGGGACTAGTTATAGACCAAGGTAATCAATATGGTCATACTACTGCTAATAAGTATCAAAACCCAACCTCTACTTGTTTGGCAAACTTGATTAGACTGACAAGCTCCAAAAAAGTTGAAAATCTTAGGGTCTTCTTGGTTTTGGATGAGGGCTGTACTTACTGGATCATAAATGAATGTAGCCAATTGCTTTACTAGTTATATGCTTTGCCTTCAAGATCATATCTCCACTTCATGCAAGACCCACTTGGAAAAATAGTACCTACTTTGGTATTTTGGATGTCAGAAACTTGATAGAAAGTATTGATTTTTTCATTCATCAAGTAAAATTTGCACCGATATATTTCTCAGCTTAACAACATGTCCAACCAATACTAAACTAACAATATCATTTCACATCACAGAAAATTATTCTCATATACACAAATATGCACTTCCACACAAATGTAATGCACATCTATACACATAGCTCTTAGTTCCCACTATTTTCTTTAAATGAAGGCTGGTGAACTCTTTTTATTAAGGATGAGGCAACCTGTGGTGAACATAGAGCCAAAACTCACAATAAGTTCAAATGAAATGGCTTAAATGCCCCACTTATAACTTAGTTTTGATAATAAAATGAAGTAAACAATGTTTTATTATTGTCAACTCAGATTACAAATATCACATGGCATATTGCAAAAGAGAGTACACTAAAGTAAAAACAGAATTCACTAATTAAATACAATGCTTATTGTGCAATTTTTAAATAACTTGCAATTGTACAAAATAATTTGAATGTATTCAACATCTTAAGTCCTATTGCCTATTCAATCTAACACATCTTTCTGCCGTTTGAAATGGTTGAGTTGCAAATCACTTTATGTCTCAAGACGCTTGAAATAATTGAGCTACAAATCACTTTACGTCTCCATGTTGTATAAATCTTTCGTCCAAACAATGCATATATTTTTGGATATTATAATTGTTTCTTTCAGTCCTCCTACTGGACTTAACACTGATGCATCTTGATACTAAGATATTCTTTCCAATTAGTGGGGAGATATAACAGGATCAGTCCAATTAATGTACTCAATCAACTCATTTTGGTGAATGAGAATAGATTTTCTGGGCAGGCTTTAATAGACTAGGAATGAATGGTCAATCCTTGAGATGCATCCCTCATAAATCCTGAAGTGGCAAGCTTTGCCAATCTGTCTACCTATGCACAAGTCAGAACCAAGGCAAAATGAGAAATATTAACAAGAATAGTCAAAAGGTGGCACTACGAAGCATGCAGATATAATGTACAAATATTTATGTTCTTCATGTACATTGGCCCTCACATAATGCTGTTAATAGCTCCCTAAAGGAGACAGTAAATGCATAATGCTAGTTAGAACAATCAAATACGTATTTAAGTCTCCACTTACTGCCTAAATGAAGTAACATACTAGCTAGCTGCAAGGTAAGAACTTCAATAAATAATCCTTGGCATTACCAGAACTTCACTTTCTTACAGCAACTTGAGGTATGAAAATCTTTTTCCCAGCTACAACCCAATAACCTTTTCTGCAGGCAAAAAGTTGTTAACATGACAACCAACATAGACACAATCCACGTTTTTTTTACTAATGTTTTTGCAGCCACAAAGTAAAAAAGAAAAATATATTCCCTGAAATTTGGAAAGTTAAAATATATTCCCTGAAATTTTTAAAAAGTGTCAATTTTCCTTACATCCATCTGCTGTCAAAATCTATGCCGGGCCCCTCAGCTGTTTAACATGACAAGTTGGTGCTCCATCTGCCATGTATGCAGTTCCTTTAAAGGAAAAAAAATGAAGTGCAAAATCAATACTTTTAAAAATTTCAAAGACAAAAGTGCAACATTTTCAATTTGGGGGGATGAAAATCAAACTTGGACCATATGAAGGTGATAATTTCAACCATGTTTCAACAAAAACCTACTCTGAAAGTGCACATACACAATCTATCCAGACTTGCCACTGTTCTGAATTCTTTCTGGTTTTTCTTGGTCCTCTGTTTCCTTTGTTTCAGTTTCTGACCTGGACTGTTCATTTTCAAATGGTAATACAACTATAGGTGCTGCAGGCACCATGTCCCAACGTTCCTTCAAAAACTTTCTGAATCTCTTAACCATTTCCATCCTGAACTCTAGCTCCCGAGTAAAGAGATCAAAGAGAAGAAAAGCAAGAATATACTTGAAGGGGACAACAAACAGAACGGTTGCAGAAGAAAAAAGCACCAGTGCAACCTCAGTAGTTATCTGATAAGAGTTTAAATAAATATAATTAATCACATCACAGCCAGAGTCAAACTCAAAAGTTTTTTGTTTCTTTCTATTTCTTTGCTACGTAATAAAGAGAGTGGATCTGATGGGGTTCAAACCCCAGCGCCCAGGCACCACAAGAGGTGCTAGAGCCATTCAGGTATCCCTCAACCCCATACTAAAGATGAAAAGTACAAACGCTATTGTCTCAAAAAACTAACAACTGCCACAATAGTCATCATTTCAACAATAATATAAGATTCCAATCACTATAAAGTGAGGATAAGGTGCACTCTAAAGGTCTGAACTCTAAAGAATAGAAGAACATGTTTTGCTAGATAATTACTCTCTTAAGCTGAATTTTGCGTCTTTACCAAAGTCTAAAGTAAGACAAACCCATTAACCAAAATTGAAACCTTCATCAGAAATAGCCAAAGGAAAAATCTTCCAACCTCAAAATAACTCAAACTCAGCAACTACAATTGAAATCCCAAATCAGAACAAACCAAAGCAATAATAACACAGACCCAATAACAAAAATCGATACCCAGATCATAATCAACAAAGAAAAACTCTACCAAACCTCAAAATAACACAAACCCAACAACTAGAATTGAAAACCTATAATGAGATTTAGCCAATACATACCAACGAATTTTCTTAGGGCCAGCCAACCAATCGGCGAAAACATAGCGAGATAGAGAGCTCAGAGCTGGATTCGTCTATTTCATCTAATCTGAGTGAGAGAGAAGGAAAGAAAGAGAGAAAGAGAAGAACAGAGAGGGAGAGAGAGAACGGCTGGAAGTCTTTAGTCTGAAACAGGGGAAAAAAAAGAAACTAATAATAAAAATTAAATTAAATTTTAAAAAAAAGTGCTAAATAAAGCTAACACCGTGAACAAAATTAGCAGCGCTTCAGCAAGTAAATAGGCTTGTTTCTCAAAAAAATAAAATAAAATAAAAAATAATAATTAATTCACCAGACACGCATGGCTAGAGATCGATGTCAGGTTAAAGAGAGGATTATAATTTTTAAAATAGCAAAATGTGATTTTCCAATTAATATGATCACACAGCTCAACAAGTGAGGATTTTTTTTTTTTTTTTTTTTCTTTTTGGAGAATTTCCTTGGAAGAGTTTGTGGAAACTGAAAATCCCTTCATTGCCAGTTTGTTAGAGGCTAGAGTGGTGTGGTTCGGCTCGCACCCCTGAGGATACACACCATGTTGCTACCCAATTGTTGAAGAGATCTTTGGGCTTGAAATAAAAAAACTAGTCAAGTAAATACAAAGACCCGCAAATGGATGTCAAGTCCCAAAAATGAGTGCAAAAAGCTATAAACGAAAAGGCCCATATAAGAGGCCACAATAGAGCCGAAAGGAACTCATGAATGGCTGTAAAGGTCCATAAAGTGCTTAATTTCCAAAAGCATTAACCACAGGGTGGAGACATTTACAATTTTACCAAAAAGGGATGCAAATTACAAAATGCCTATCCTATTACTAACCGGACTTATTTGGGACCTTAATTTAAGCTTAATGAAAAAATATCTACCTCTAAATTCTTCAGAAATAGTTTCTTTAAATTGAAAAAAGTATCGACACACAAACCAAGACGCATGAATATATATATATATATATATATATGAGTTTAAGGCATCCTTTGAAGCCTCTGTTGCTAAAGATGATAATCCATATTATTCCTATGATTAGACTCTTTTTGGGCATGACTCAGTTGCAACTCCATCCTTAATTGAAGACTAACTTCCTATTTCAACTCCATAATTGCAAAAGATGATACTATCAGCACATATCGACGAAATTGCTAAAACCGCTTCTTACATCACTACTGTCAGCACATTCCAACAAAGCTGATAAAGACCTACTGTGAATAGAAAAAAAGTTAAATTTACTATTAACAATTCACTATTCACTATTCTATTAGTGTCTAATTTTGCCTATAAAAAGGCTACTTCCCTTATGTTGTAATTAGAACTCAATTTTTTAAACTTTTATATTCTCCCTAGATTCCCCTTACCTTCCCAGTTTTTAATCTTGTAACCTTAGTCCATTCCTACTTGGAAAAACTTGCTTCTACTTATATTTGTTGTAAGTGTTTATTTAAATAACTTGTGATGTCCTACTTTGTTTAATTATAGATGGCATCAAGATGTTTTCATCTCTAAAGTTATGCTTCGCAATGATAGTCTAAAACCCTATTGGAAAGAAAAATTCATTGATAGTTTGCCTCATCTTTTTGCTCATAAGGTATAAAGAATAATTAACGAGTACAACTGGTATAATTAATTATGAAATATTGATGTCGTCCTTATCTACTCAGTCTATTGATGAACATTGAAAGCATTTGTATTTGTTTCTTGATTTTATTAAACATAATGGTCTCGTTGTTTCTGCTAAGATAATCAAGCTATTTCAAACAAAAATTCGTTTCCTTGGTTATGAGAAGGACAAATCCGTCCAAGTGATAGATCCATCCCATTTGCAGATAAATTTTCTGATTATATCACAAATAAAACACAAATATATATATATATATATATATTGTAAGGACTCAATTTGGAATGAACCCTTCACAATAAAAATTTGTAGAGTGTGGGTAAAAAGGGTTGGCACCATCGAAGTAAACGACGGTTGATATGAAGTTTATAATAAATGATAGATGACATGAACTTCATAGGAATCTTATCAAAGGAATTTGGCTAAGTGTTTTTGTAAAGAATGATCATTACTTTAGTTAAGTGTTTGCGGAGCGTATTTGTCCTCGGCTCAGGCCGAGGATCTCTTTTTCTTCGAGCGGATCTTAATCATATCCTTCTTTTTTCAGGACTTATCCAGATCCCCCTCTTTATGTTGGGAATCCTCTTGGTTATATAGTATTGTTTTTAGTTAATCTCAGCCATCCATTTGTCAATTATCTAAACTCTTATGTACAGGGGTCTGTCCCATCATCTACGATTGCAGGCTTTATGTTAGTTCCAAGCCGCCTTTGCAGACTTTCTATTAGTTGGAGTGACCAAGGCACCTGGGTTCACCGGTCACTTCACCATCAAAGCGGCCGGAATGTTGGTGGAGTGCATTTAATGGGTGGGAGATATTTTCCCTTTATCAACGTCGGTTCGCCGAGGAGGTGGGCATCCTCGGCGAGGCCCCTTGAGGGCTTGGGCTATTTCCCATTATCCTCGGCGTTTGTATTATCCTCGGTGTGGGCCTTGGGCCAGGTATAAAGTGGGCCAGAGTGATTAATATTTGGGGCCCCACAATAGCCCCTCAAAATTCTGCTGCACGTCCCCTCGGGCAGGGAGGAGGATTTTGACTTCCTCGGCTTATTTTCGCGCTCTGTTGAGCCTTACCTCTTTGTCAGTGTTATCATTATTTCAGCTGTTTTTGTAGCTTTCCTTTGGCGCGAAGGGCATGTTCGAGGAGTATTTCCTTGTTAGTTCCTCCAGGAGAGGTAAGCTTAAGTTCTGTTATGCTTTTAGTGCTCGTCCTTGCTTGGTATTCGTCCCTAGTAAGGTTCATCGCTTAATACCCAAGGATTGGTTTTGCCGAAGATTTAGGCCCGTGGTTAGTACAAAGACCCTGGTTTTGTTTGGCGTTTATATTGCCCTATAGTGACCGGTTTCTGCATTGGTTTGGGTCTGAGGACCATGCAATGTTTAAGTTTTGTCTAACGCTTGGGTCCAAGGACCATGCAATGTTTAAGTTTTGTCCAGTACCTAGGCTTGGGTCTGAGGACCATGCAATGCCTTGGTTCTGTCCAGTACCTAGTTTTCTCATTTACATCTGAAGTATCTGGTTTCCCCAAAGGCTTGGATCCGAGGACCATGCAATGCATTAGTTCTGTCCAGTACCTAGTTTTCTCATTTACATCTGAAGTATCTGATTTCCCCAGAGGCTTGGGTCCGAGGACCATGCAATGCCTTGGTTCTGTCCAGTACCTAGTTTTCTCATTTACATCTGAAGTATCTAGTTTCCCCAAAGGCTTGGGTCCAAGGACCATGCAATGCATTGGTTCTATCCAGTACCTAGTTTTCTCATTTACATCTGAAGTATCTGATTTCCCCAGAGGCTTGAGTCTGAGGACCATGCAATGCCTTGGTTCTGTCCAGTACCTAGTTTTCTCATTTACATCTGAAGTATCTGGTTTCCCCAGAGGCTTGGGTCCAAGGACCATGCAATACTTTGGTTCTGTCCAGTACCTAGTTTTCTCATTTACATCTGAAGTATCTAGTTTCCCCAGAAGCTTGGGTCCGAGGATAATGCAATACCTTGGTTCTGTCTAATATCTAGTTTTCTCATTTATTTATTATCTTATCTACTTATCCGTTGCCATTTAATTCTACATTGCTATAATTTATAAAAAGCATTAAACAAATACACTTTTCACGCAACATAATGACACACGCAAGCTGGAGTTGGGGTAGGATAAGACTTTGCTCTATTCTGCCTCTTCGTTTGACGTGACCCTTTTGATTACGAGGCGTCTCTTTAGTCGTTCGAGTAACACATTACGACGCTTCGGTGCCCCCTCGTTAATGAGGCACCTCCTCATTAATGTCAGTCGTGAATCCATGAGGATCTAACAGCGGATAAGCCTCCTGGAAATTTGGGCGGAATTATTGCCTTCGGAAATCTCTCCCCAGGAATTAAAGTGGGTTGGTTCTCACCAACTTTTCGCCCTGGGGCAATCTTTTCCTTCACACTTAACACACATCCGTCTTAAACTTCTCCCAGAAATACTGCCTAGAGATTCTGCATGAAATAGCAGCTTGAGCCCCCTCTGATGGGTTAGCCCTTGGAAAGGGCGATCTCGGGGATGCACAGCCCCTATCAGGAGCCGAGGATGGCACTCCAACCCTGGACGTCACATTAGGATTGGGGTAGGAGAAATCCAAAGATTCTCCTTCTTTTCAACCTAACCAGAGGAGGAACCCTCCTCGCCGTCCGGAGGAGGATCCAGGAAGAACGTAACCTCTTTCCCTTGGGTACGGGTATGTGACCCCCCAGGCCGGCAGCGATGGGGGTGGGAGAGGAACCAGGCAAAACCCAGAAGTGGAGCCGTCCTGTGCCGCGGCCTCTTCCGCCTTCTATGTTGCCCTCTTTTTTTCTTTTTCCTTTTATCTTTTCTTCTTTTGCTCCTCAACAAGCCTTCCTTTTTTCTTTTCCTCTTTTTTTGCTTTTCATCCAGCCTTCTTTTTCTATCTTTTGTTCTTCTGCCAGCTTTCTTTCCTCCCTTTCCTCCTCTCTTGCTTCACTTCTTTCTATCTTTTGTTCCTCAACGAGCCTTCTTTTCTATCTTTTGTTTCTCTGCCAATTTTGCTAAACGTCTGCCTTTGTAGTTAGCTTTAGAACAAGCCCCACGGGCATCACTTGTAAAAGATGTAATTTTTTCTTCATATATTAATAAAGAAGTAGACTTGTTTTGTCTCTATTTACTTTTCGCATATTCTTGTTCTTGTGATTGCTGACTTCTGAATGAACGCTGTTGCCGTAGATTGTACTGTGTTGGTGTTTTATTTTTGAAAGTGTTGCTCTTAATTTCTTTACACCGATCACCGCACTTGCTAACACACAAATCCCCCCCATAAACGGCGCCAATTGTAAGGACTCAATTTAGAATGAACCCTTCACAATAAAAATTTGTAGAGTGTGGGTAAAAGAGGTTGGCACCATCAAAGTAAACGACGGTTGATATGAAGTTTATAATAAATGATAGATGACATGAACTTCATAGGAATCTTATCAAAAGAATTTGGCTAAGTGTTTTTGTAAAGAATGATCATTACTTTGGTTAAGTGTTTGCGAAGCGTATTTGTCCTCGGCTCAGGCCGAGGATCTCTTTTTCTTCGAGCGGATCTTAATCATATCCTTCTTTTTTCAAGACTTATCCAGATCCCCCTCTTTATGTTGGGAATCCTCTTGGTTATATAGTATTGTTTTTAGTTAATCTCAGCCATCCATTTGTCAATTATCTGAACTCTTATGTACAGGGGTCTGTCCCATCATCTACGATTGCAAGATTTATGTTAGTTCTAAGCCACCTTTGCAGACTTTCTATTAGTTGGAGTGACCAAGGCACCTGGGTTCACCGGTCACTTCACCATCAAAGCGGCCAGAATGTTGGTGGAGTGCATTTAATGGGTGGGAGATATTTTCCCTTTATCAACGTCGGTTCGCCAAGGAGGTGGGCATCCTCGACGAGGTCCCTTGAGGGCTTAGGCTATTTCCCATTATCCTCGGCGTTTGTATTATCCTCGGCGTGGGCCTTGGACCAAGTATAAAGTAGGTCAGAGTGGTTAATATTTGGAGCCCCACATATATATATATATATATATATAGACACACACACATATCCACAATAAATTGCTGTTGGTGTATACCACTACAATCAATGTTTTTCCCTAATGAAAATTAGACGATATTTATAACAGTATCAACATAGATATGCGATCTCCTGAACAAAAAGTGACATTAACTTACCCACAAACTCAAATCCCAAGATCAAAGAGGAAGTGAAGTTTTGAACAAAGTAGCAACCTTAAGAGTTTGAAAAATAATCTGTCTTTCCGAGCGATGCTTTGCTGCCACGGCCGAGTGATGCATCATCAAGTGACGCAGTATAATCAAAAATAGATTCAAGAGGAAGGTTTACTCAGTACGACAAAAATAACGAAGGAAGATGCAATGCGTGCGAGATAAAATTGCACATAAATAGTAATATAGAGAAATATCTAATTGCAACTTTTGCACTTCAATTTTTTATTATAAGCTTTCTTTGTTTACTCAATCCTCCAAACTATGATATCGGCAAAAATTACGGCTGCAATTTTATTATCCCACCAAATGGGAATTTTCGGTAGAGAGAGAGAGAGAGAGAGAGAGAGAGAGAGAGAGTAGCAATTTTCATTTTCTGAACATCACCTACTAAAGTTAGTATACACATATTTGTACATCATTGAAAAAAATAATAAGAAAACAAATAATATGGACACATCAAGCAGAACCAAAAACAAATAATGCTACAACATTGTCAAAGCTCTGAGAGAATGGCAGGGATGTAATGAGATAACTCAGCAGTAAGGGACTGAAATCCATTCACAAGCTGTGTGTGGAATTCCTGGTCTTCTTCTCCAATCAGTCTGAAGTGTACCCGAATGGCCCGCTTGCAAACAGCCATGAATTCAAGGAGTGCAGCAATGAGTTGCTGCAATTCCTGTGAACGCAGCCTCGTTGCAGGCTCACCAGACAGGAAGGCCGTACACACACTTAGGACTCCACTGTTCACCTGCACATGTAGTTGGCCAAGAGCAATTAGAAAATAATAAGCAACGCCATAAGTTTGATTACAGCGCATTTTCAAAAAGAATGGGCATAAGGTAATTCTAATTACTCAGAATCTGGAAGTCAGTAATATATATTGTTAAAACTGACAATACAGAAAACAGAAATTAAAAAACCGAACTTAACAACTTACTTGAACAGCAACACTGCCTTGAAGAATTCTCTGTAGACTCTGGAGACGAGGGAGTTGATCGCCTTCAGAACTGCGAGGCTCTTCAAGCTCATTTCGTAGTGCAGCTGTCCGAGTTTCAATCATTCCAATTGCATTTTCTACTGGGGAGAACTCAAGAGATTCCGATTTAATTACCAAGAGCCTATTCACAAGGGCAGGGAAGGAGCCCTCAGTCTGAAGCACACTTCGCCTCTTCCATTGGTCTTCCAATCCACCCTGGGTCTTGCCATTTTTCGTAAATGGGGTATCAAACAAAAAGCGGTCAAACACACGTGCACGGACACTTCCAGTGGAAAGTGAAAAGATCCTTTCCCTTCTACTTCCCAAATCTTCATCCTCCATTACTGCATCAACAGCAGTTATCTGCAGGTAGCAGACTCCAGGCTGTAATTCATCTGCCTTCACTTGTCTTGAATCTGGAATAATGTGTAAAGTGTGATTGCCGTCCATCCTAGACTCATATATATGACTAAGTTTCTCCATTATGTCACCTAGCCGAACATCACGGGGCTCCCGGTATACATACTCCTTTCTATCAAGCTTCCCAAATCTATCACCATAGAATCCCACCCGATAGTATGTGGCATCAGTGAATGGAATTGGGCTTGATTCCTGCTCAAGAATTGATTCATAGATGGTAGTGAGTAATGTGTGACATTTAGCCAGCTGCCCATATGCCCTCCTGCTTTTATAAACTGGAATTACAAGCTCAAGAATGCTAGCACAGAAGTGATAGAGCTCAGCTTGAGAGAAAAGCTTATTAGCAAGCTGAAGGTACTTCACTGCAGAGTCAACTGTAAGCTTTGAAGCACCATATCCCTCTACCTCAGCAGCAGAAGCCTCTGATGTGATCTCATTGCTCACCATTGGGCAAATTTTACGAAGAGCAGTTACATGATCCTTGCTCCAAACACCATCATTTCTAGCCACAAGGGCCTGCAGTAAGTTTAATTAGACATATGAGCAAAAGGCAGTTAATATTTAAGCAACAGTAAGCAAATCATGAAGTCAATTTTACAGCTCTGCACTGTACAAGGTGAGAAAATGGGGAAATAGTTAGGCAGATTTTCTAAGGTCAACTTTCCATATAAGGACTGAGGGTGGTTGAACCACAAGCCCCAATAACAGTTTACTACCTGCATCACAACACCAGCAACAGCCACAGCACACTGGGCAGCTTCAGCCCAAGACTGCATTTCCTGATGTGCATCACATAAATGTAGCAACCACATTATGTGAAGATCTGGGACAGGCGCAAATGCCATTGCAAGTTTGTAGAAACTTTCAGCAGCTGCATATCTATCCATAGTCATCACAGATCCCTGTAGAGAAGGGGGAAAATGATAGTATTATTTTTGCTAGTTCAATAACATTTACTCATCAGGACAAGATAGTAGGAAAGTAATGACCACATTCAGAATTGGAAAAATTCCTTCAATCCCATTTGTCAAATATGCGCAAACTTCCTTAAGAGTAATGGTAACAAAGATATGTCTGTGTGTGTATGAAGCTCCTCTCTTTCTTATCAACCCAATATCCCACAGCATCCACTCCATGGCAGTTGTCAAATATAATTGTATTTGTAATAATAACTTACCTCGTGTTTCAAAAGCACTCTATCAAACATCCACACAAAATTTGACTAAACGCTATTGCGTTGGCACTGCAAAGACCCTACCTTGACCTTAACCCTATTCCCAAAATCTATATCTGCCACTTGCCCAAATAAAATCCCATCCCTGTGCCAATAGGGAATAGAGAATCAGGTCACCTCTTTAAATTGATCCCTCGCTATTCTAGCATACCTGACACAGGCCTACTTTAAGGTGGGAAGTGTGGGGTAAGGAGTGGTGAGGGAATGGGCTCCCTATCAGTTTATAGAAAGGATTTTTAAGAATATGTACATGTAAATTGTCAAAGTTACCAGTACTTCTGGGAAATGTTTCCTTTAAAGTGTCCAACTTTACATGTGTCTGTAGGTTACTTTGAGTTTGATGAAAAAAGACATAACTCTGCCAAAGCAAAAATACTTATACTATAACCTACTGATAAAATTACAAACCCAGATAAAGTAATATATGGAAATAAGCAGCTCTATAAGACTTATATCCCACCATGAATTAGAAGCAATGTTAAATGTCCACACAAGATGTGCCAGTTACAATGAAAGCAAGAATGTAAAACATAAGTTTAAAAAAGATGTCAGTCTTGTCTTGGGATGTGAGGTATCAACCCTTAACCCTGATTAGTGCAACATTCCCATCCTAATAGGGTCAAGGCGTAGTGTTTGTTAATTGAGTAATTATTCTGACCGTTTCTCAAACTCAAAGCTGATGCAAATATTGCTAAAAACTTACCAATAGTGCATGCTCCAAGCTTCCATCAAGGGCAAGAAGAAGACTGTCAGAGAGATATTTCACCTCTGACCAGGACCACCTGTTCTCTTCCAATCTTTCTGGAATTGTTACCAGAGCACTATCAGAAAGTCCACACTCCCTCAACAGGTTGGGGCTTTTAGCTTCATCTGACATTTCCTCCAAAGATTTTCTAAGCCGTCGTGCCTCACCACTTTCCTCTAGCGTTCCGTCAGGCTTCATCTGAGTCACTTGCACATCAGACATCAGCTCTGATAATGTGATAATCAGCATGACCCTTAACCTTGCTGTCTGCATGAAGCAATAGAAGGAACTCTGCCAAACATATAAATAAAATAATGTAAGTTAAGAACAAAAGCAGCAATCTATGAACTTCAAAGGGCATACCTTCACAAGTATCTGAAGCCCAATAACAGCCCTTTTCCTGACGCTTTCATTTCGGAAAACTGCAAGTCGAAGTAGATGGAAAGTCACTTGCTTTAAGAAACGATCATTTTCCCTTGCCATTAGAGTTCCTCCATGAAGATCAAAGACATTGTTGAAGACAGGAAACAAAGCTTTCCAGAAAGACAGAGGTTGATTTCGGGAAAAGAAGCTCATTAATATGGCTGTGATACAATCAAGTTTTCCATAGTCAGTAGAGATGCTATGGGAGGCAGCCATCATGGAAAATTTCTCTGTTATTTCCAAAACCTGGAGATTGACAGAAGCACTCAAGTTTTCTTCCCAAAGCTCCTGAAGTGAAAGTGAAACTATCAGTGGCCTAAAATAGCTACAATAGATGTAAAACAAAAATAATAGTCATTTCTTGGAGTAAATGGTGCTGTTGCAGCAATCAAACAACCAATCGATTTTTCTATCCAAAACTTTACCAATTTTTGTCTCAATATCGGGTGCAAAGATTCTCGAAGTGCTTGTGCAGAAGCTCCAATCCTAGAAGACTGTGCCTGAGCCAGAGCTTCTCTCAAGGAATATGGCTGGCTAGGGGAGCTTAATTGGGAATTCACTCTCTGCCATAAATATCCATTTTCAGGTGTTCCCTGAGGCTGCATTAGAGTTTCAAGGCGTATTGAGGATACAATGAATATGTTCTATATCATAAATATAAACAAATTGCACAAAGAATAACCAAGAAACTACTGACCAATGAAGGTAAATATTCAATGGATGTAAAGTCAACATTACAATCAATGAATGAATAGTAAAAGGCAAATAATAGACAAAACACCGAAACATTGATTTTCAGAACTTTAACAGTAAAATTAACTTACTCTGACTTCTTGTCTTGATGCCTCAGATAGATAATTGTTAACTGCAGGAGAAAGTCTATCAGAGTACTTGGGGGAAGCAGGCCCATCCCCAACTGGGCTGCGAGAACTACAGCCCATGAGCATGCCATCAGCAGGTTTTCTATGCTGTAAAAGTATATCAACAATTAGTTTTAAGGGTAATGTAATTAGAGCAGGAGCCAGAACAACAAAATGAAACTTCAATAAGGACTCATACAAAAACATATATCAACTGTGAAGGGCCCAAAAAAAAAAAGCTTCAAAAATATTTTGTTCATGAAAGAGAATAAAGTACATAATTTCCAAAAGCATTAACCACAGGGTGGAAACAGTTATGATTTTACCAAAAAGGGATTCAAAATACCTGTACTACGTGGACTTCTTTGAGACCCAAAATTTAAGCTTAATGAAAACCATCTACCCTCTAACTTCTTCAAGATAAGTTTTTAAAATTGGAAAAAGTAGCAACAAACAAGCCAGAAGTAATATATATATATATATATATAATTATGTCCACAGTCAATTGCTGTTAGTAGTCGACCACTAAAATTTGTTGGAAGTAACTCTGTTATCTTCAATGTTTTGCCTTAATGAAATCAGACAATATTCATACTTCTAATTTAACTTTAAAGTAAAGTCTTAAAACAAATAAAATATAGACTTAAATATAAAATTAAAAATCAATGATGATGAAAATGATAAGAGTATCAATGTTGCTATGTGATCACCAAAACAAGAAGTAAAATTAACTGACAGACAAACTCAAATCACATCATCAAAGAGGAAGTATAGTTTTGAACAAAGTAGCAACCTCAAAAAGAACTAAGCATTCCTCCAAGAGTTTGAAAAATAATCTAGTCCGAGCGATGCTTTGTTGCCACGCTTTTACAAGTGATGAATCATCAAGATTGCGCACAATTTGCAAAATAACAATTAAAACTTCACGCTTTTCAACGGCATTTAGGTTGTAAAAGACAGGCATTTCATCTAGGATCTGCATAGACCACAGTATCATTAATTAACAAAATTTAATAGGAAGAATCACAATCCAAAGTTGATAACATAAATAATATAATGTAATGGAACCACCTTAATCAACCCATGACTTTAAAAAATATAACCAAGTCTTAGTCCAAAATTTTGGAGTCGGCCATGGATCCTCAACAAATTAATTAGAGTCGGCCACATGTATTCTTTTTTACCATTTTATTTCATCCAAAATTATACTCTTTGGTACCTCCCTAATTGACAAGGAATTTTTTACTACTTGTACTGTTATTTTTTTATTAGTACTTCTAATATTGTTATTTAAGTCTTCCTCTATCTTTTTTTTTCATTCCCTCAACTTAAATCAACTTAATCGCTCTCCTTTGCACAAGACTAAACAATCTCAAGCAACTCTCTCCCTCATCATCAATACGGCAACCCCTATCTTTAAACTCCTATTTTTAAACGAATTTTCTCATTTTGAATCTTATTTTTATTTGTATTTCCACTAATCAATCTAAACATTCTCATTGCAGCCACTCATTTTATAAACATGTTGTTTCTTACCAAAGAGCAGAGCTAGTCTTATAACGGTCTTAAAAAGATTTTCTTTTAACTTAGGCTGCGTTTGGCAACATGTAAAATATTTTCCGAGTGTAAAATATTTTCAGGTGAAAATATTTTTGGGAAAGGAAAATATTTTCAAGTGTTTGGCTGCATTATAAAAATTGTTTTAAAAAATGTTTTCAGGTTTTTGGTTGCATTCTAAAAATGCTATTTTCTACTAGTTTCTCACAATTTCTCAACTATTTTCTCAGCTTCCAAACAAATTTTATAATAGAAAATTTCAATATATACAGTTAACAAAACAAAAATCCATTAGCTCCATTCATTCACAAGCTGAACTCGGTCAAATTGAGAGAAAGGGAGGAAGAAAGAGTGAGAGATTGAGGGAAAGAGAGATAGATCGGGAAAGAGATGGAGATCGGGTCAACGAGATTGGTCTTCAGCGGCAGTGCCGATCTTCAGCGGAGGCAACGAGATCAATCTTGGGTGGGTCGAGAGCAAGATCGGTCTTGGGTGGATCGGTCTTGCCTTGGTGGATCGGGTACATTTGGAGCTCGAAGTGGGCGGAGGTGAGGTTGAGTGAGAGAAGAGAAGAAAAGGGAGAAAACTCACTAGCGTGGAGGGGAAAACGACAGCGCTACTCATCGGAGTGTGGGTTGACCTTGGACCGACGTCTACACGTGGGGTGGAGTGGCGTCTCTCTCTCGTTGGTGCGTGGGGTGGAGCTGAGGTGAGATGGGTTTCAGACCGTGTGAGGAATGTGTAGAAGTGTGTGAGCTCTCACCAAATCCGGAAATGCATTGAAGGTAAAAATGGAAGCTGAAAATATTTTACGCCTTGGGAAGCTTATTTTACAGTCAAACTGAATTCTATTTTCAGTTTGGCAAGTGGAGCCAAACACACACTCGGGTGTAAAATGTTTTCAAATTTTAGTTTACATGTGAAACAAACGCAGCCTTCATAGGTATTTACGATCACACAATAATCTTGATGCATTTAACAATATAAATTTTAAAGAATTGTTGGGTGAATCAAGATATTTAGCAAACTTGGAAGTCATGCCATACATACTAGAGGCTAGCAAATCAATATATTTAGCAAATTTGGGAGTCATTGCATGGTTACATGGGTTAATTTGTAGAGTTTATCCCAATGCCATTGTAGTAATAAGATAGAACCCTATTTTTATTTGCAGGTTCCAATAAGCTTGCTGATAACGTTCCTGTACTCTAGTGTATTGCATCTTCAGACATCACTCTTCAAGGGAATGAAAGGGATTTCAACTGTTTTCCTTTTCCTTCGTCCTTTGACTCTGGATTCAAGTGACTTGAGGTCTAAATTATTAGGCATTTCTTGTAATTTTATTTTAAATAAAGTTTCCTAATACCTATAAAAAATAATAAATAATAAAAAAACATTCCAGCCTGATCTCCTCATCTTGATTCTGTAACATGTGCTGACACTATAGACAATTTAATTCTGTTCATAACTTATCTTGACATACTTTAACTGACTTATGCTCAGCTACAATTAAATTAGATTAGTTCTACAAAAGCAACTACCCAAAATTGTTTCATTTTTGCCTATAACTGCATAGTCTATGACCATGAATTGATACACATAATTTTGCATTGGCATTATTACTTATAATTTAATATTTTTATTTGGGCGATGAAAAGAGATTGGTTTTAAGGTGAGAAAATCTACAGCTTTGATAAAGTGCTTTGAGGTGTTTTTTATTTTCATATATGCAAATATATTTCCTCTACCAAAACAGGGAGGAACCTATATTCCCAGCTAGTGGTACAATCACAACTGCATAATTTACCTTAAAAACTTAGTGAATGCAAGCTGAGATTTTGAATGGGAATATATTCAATAGAAATAAAAAAAGAAATGAATAAATAAACTGCTCAAAAATTTAACAATATGCACCTGTCCAATAAGTGGAAAATATAACTGTGCAATGTATAGCTTATCTTCAGGCTTTTGGTATCGAGCATCAAACTCATGCTTGCACAAGAGGACTACTAATATTCTAGCTGCCTACACACGGGAAAGCAAGTATTACAACAAAATAATAATAAATGCATGTTTTCCATAATAGTATACAGTACATAGCTAAAAATGAATAACAGTCACATTTATGCAAATTGTGCGGGACACAAATTCATCTACCCTCTCAAACGATATATATATATATATATATATATCAAATGAAATTAAGGTCAATGCAAGAGATCTGAATTAAGACTTACCTTTGCCCGCAGAGATAAATCGTCATGATCCCAAGTAAGGAAAATCTCCTGTATCAAGACAGATGAAAGGTAGTTCCTACGACATGAACATGCATTTAAGTCAAGCACGCATCACAGACCACTTGAAGTAGCTGAGCCAAATAGATTGAAATCTTAAAAAGTAATGAAAATATAGATTTTTTTTTTAAAAAAATAAAGGAAAAGAAAATTGTGAAGACATTCCATTCTTCTCAGAAGCCTAAGCATGCCAACTGTAAACACTAAAGGTGATGTATTGTCAGCTATCCCATAAAATCTAACACATTGTAATTCAAAATGGAAGTCACACCTTTTGGAAATGTATTATAAAGGAACAGTATTCTGGATATTGCATGGGAATACATCTATCAGTAATGCAAGAGTCAAGTTTTTCCAACCTTCATTGTAACAATAAAAGGATTTTAACAAAAAAATAAAATTAATTAATTTTCAACATCTATGATAAGGATAGCAACACATCTGAGAAATAATTAACATGCATGTGAAATCACAACAACTATAATTAATTTCTAGCTTCTGTACAAAATGTAGCATTATACTCCCTCCAACATATTTTGTTAAACCTTCATTCCTTAATAGGATGTCTGCAAACATGTCCATTTTCTGCAAAGGTGTAAACTATTTTATGGCCTTTTCTATATTACCCTTACTTTTTGAAATAAAATACAATAATACTAGATGAACTCAATAAGTATATAAACAGAGGGTGAGACTTGGGACTCTGAGGTGGGCTTGCTGAATTGGGATCATTTAGGTGAACCACTTGATGTGGCACCTCTGGCAGTGGACAATTCAGTGGTTATGGAGTTTCCTATGGCAGAGAAAAGAGGGTGTTCGGTGGATGTCGACAACTCTAAGTTGTCTCTTTGGGTATCCAACAGAATAAAAGCTTTCCAGAAATCTGTTGGGACCTCGCTGGAGGGGTTTGAAGAACAAGTTACAAGTTTGCTCTTAGCTTTAGAAGAACGAAAAAAAAAAAGGATGTCGAATGTAGCCACTCAGAGGAAGTTGGTTAAGGCTGGGCGTAAAGGGCAACGTGAATTAAAGAATTTATTGAGTTCTTGGGATGAGGATAATGAGTCAGATAGGAGCAGGAGTGCAGTTAGGGATCGGGCTGTTGTAGTGCATCAATGAATTTAAGAATTGTTTCTTGGAATGTGAGAGGGTTGAATGAGCAGGAGAAGCGTCTTCGGGTTAGTAATTTGATTCGTAAGTGGAAAGCTGATATTGTTTGTTTACAAGAAACTAAGTTGGAGTTAATTAACAGGGGTGTCATTTGCAGTTTATGGGGAGGTCATCATGTGGATTGGCTTTATTTAGGTTCTGTGGGTGCTTCAGGTGGGGTGTTATTGATGTGGGACAATAGGGTGGTGGAAAAGGTGGAGGAAGCAGTGGGTCGTTTCTCAGTCTCTTGTAAATTCAAAAATGTGGTGGATCAGTTTGTTTGGGCTTTCTCTGGTGTCTATGGGCCCAATTGTGATAGTGACAGATGTCTATTATGGGAGGAGTTATCTGGTGTTTGTAGTTGGTGGGAAGTGCCTTGGTGTGTGGGAGGTGATTTTAATGTGGTGCGGTTCCCCTCTGAACGTTCTGGTTCTGCAAATTTTTCTTCAGCTATGCATAGGTTTTCTGTTTTTATTTCAGAGCTGAGCCTTATTGATTTGCCTCTGGTTGGGGGGAATTTCACTTGGTCCAACACTAGAGAGGTGGCTTCTAGTTCTAGATTGGACAGATTCCTTCTGTCAGCGGACTGGGAGGAGAAATTTCCTTCTGTTTGCCAGCGTCGTCTTCCTAGACTGCTTTCTGACCATTTTCCTATTCTTCTGGAGGGTGGAAATCTGCTTGGAGGTAAGAAACCTTTTAGGTTTGAGAACATGTGGCTCAAGGATGAGGGCTTTTTGGAAAGGGTGTGTTCTTGGTGGGAGTCCTATCATGTCCAAGGTTCTCCTAGTTTTATTTTGGCCAACAAATTGAAGATGTAGAAGTTGGATTTGAAAAGATGGAATGTGGAGGAGTTTGGTAATATTGGGCTCAGGGTGCAGAATCTGTGGAAGGATCTCAATGTGTTGGAAGTTATTGAGGAAGTTCGTGTTCTTTCAGTGGAGGAAAGTGTGGAAAAGGATCGGATTCGGGGAGAATTAGAAAAAACAACCTTGTTGGAAGAAATCTGCTGGAGACAGAAGTCTAGGGCTCTTTTCCTTAAAGAGGGAGATAGGAACACAGTTTTTTCACCGTATTGCGAATTCTCATAGAAGAAGCAATACCATCGATAGGCTTATGGTGGATGGTGAGTTATCCATGGATCAAGGGATCATAGAGGGGTGCATCTCTCATTTTTATAGACAGTTATACTCGGAGGTTGAGGTTCATAGACCTCTTTTGAAGGAGGTTGTTTTTTCTAGCTTATCTGAGGAAGATGTCAATTGGCTGGACAGATCTTTTGAGGATGATGAAGTTTATAGAGTGGTTCAGGATTTCAACGGTGATAAAGCGCCAGGGCCGGATGGTTTTTCTATGGCTTTCTTTCAATCTTGTTGGAGCTTGTTGAAAACTGATATTATGAAGGTGTTTCATAATTTTCATGCTCATGCAGTTTTTGAAAAGAGTCCTAATGCTACTTTCCTTGCTCTCATTCCTAAGAAAAATGATGCTGTGGACATCAAAGACTTTCAGCCTATTAGTTTGGTGGGAGGGTTGTATAAGATTATTGCTAAGGTGCTAGCCAATCGAATGCGAAGGGTGGTTCATGGTATTATCTCAAAATCTCAGAATGCCTTTCTGAAAGGCCATCGAATTTTAGATTCTGTCTTGATTGCTTCTGAGTGTTTAGACAGTAGACTGAAGTCAGGGGTTCCGGGGGTGTTGTGCAAACTAGACATTGAGAAAGCCTATGACCATGTGAATTGGGAGTTTCTCCTGTCTTTGTTACAGCAATGTGGCTTTTCCGATAGGTGGAGAAGATGGATCAGGTGTTGTATATCTACTGTTAAGTTCTCTATTTTGATCAATGGTAGTCCTTCGGACTTTTTTGGGAGTTCTAGAGGTCTGAGGCAAGGTGACCCGTTATCCCCTTTTCTTTTTGATATTGTTATGGAGGCTTTAAGCCGTATGTTGGACGCTGCTATTGCGTCAGGTCAGTTTTCGGGCTTCTCAGTGGGGAGGGCTTCTGGTTCCTTGGTGACGGTGTCCCACTTGTTATTTGCAGATGATACTCTTGTTTTTTGTGATGCTGACAGTAATCATATTTCAGTTCTGCGTGGGATTCTTTCTAGATTTGAGGAGGTGTCAGGGCTAAAAATTAATCTAGATAAGTCTGAATTGGTTCCAGTTGGGGAGGTGCCTAATATGCTTGAGCTAGTGGAGATTTTGGGCTGTAGAGTGTCTTCTCTTCCTCTGAAATATCTTGGTCTTCCGTTGGGTGCCTCTTTTAAAGATAAGTCGATTTGGAATCCTATTTTGGAGAAAATTGAGAGAAGGCTAGCTGGATGGAAGAGATTGTATTTATCTAAGGGGGGCAAGGTCACTCTCATTAAGAGTACTCTCTCTAGCCTGCCTACTTATTTTCTTTCCCTTTTTCCTATTCCTGCCAAGGTGGCCAAGCGGATGGAGGATTTGCAAAGAGACTTTCTTTGGAAAGGTTTAGGTGACGAACGTAAACTCCACTTAGTAAGTTGGTCGAAGGTTTATAGGCCAGTAAAGAATGGAGGTCTTGGCATTCGGTGCTTGAGAAGGTTTAACGCTGCCCTTTTAGCCAAATGGTTGTGGCGTTATGGTGTGGAGAATGATGCCCTTTGGAGAAGGGTCATTGAGGCGAAGTATGGGAACGAGTGGGGAGGTTGGTGTACAAAATCCGTGCCTGGTGCTTATGGTGTTTGTTTATGGAAGTCCATCAGAAGAGGCTGGCTGAATCTTTCTAAGTTCCTTCGGTATGACGTGGGTGATGGTTCTCGTGTGAAGTTTTGGGATGATGTGTGGTGCAGGGATCGTCCTCTTAAGGAGGCGTTTCCAGATTTATATAATATCTATAGGGCAAGAGATGCTTTGTCTCTGAGGTTATGTGTGTTGCTAATGGAAGAATTTTTTGGGACCTTCAGTTTCGCCACCTAGTGAATGACCAAGAATCACAATCTTTGGATTCGTGTATGGTTATGATTTACTCCACTAGGGTGCGAGGTGTTGGTTCTGACAAGCTTTGTTGGAAGCCAGCCAACAATAGGGGTTTTGTGGTGAGCAAGTATTATCACTCTCTATCCCCCTCTACCGCCTCTCCCTTCCCGTGGAAAATGCTGTGGCAATCGAAAGTTCCCCCCAGGGTAGCTTTTTTCTCTTGGACTGCGGCCTTAGGCAAGATTCTAACTATAGATAACCTTCGGAAGAGGCATTTTGTTGTCCTTGAGTGGTGTTTTATGTGCAAAAGGTGTGGGAAATCTGTTGATCATCTCCTTCTTCACTGTCCCTTGGCCTATGAGATGTGGAGTATGGTCTTTTGCTTGTTTGGTATTTGTTGGGTGATGCCTCAAAGGGTTGTGGATTTGTTGGATTGTTGGTCTTGTAATTTCAGGCGTCATCGTAACATAGTTATTTGGAGGATGGTGCCGCACTGTTTGATGTGGTGTATCTGGCGGGAAAGGAATGCCAGAAGCTTTGACGGTCTCAAACGGTCCATTCTTGAATTTAAGTCTTTTTTCTTTTTTACTCTTCTTGAATGGTGTCTAGCTATACTATCTTTTTCTTGTTTTTCTCTTCCTATTTTGGTTGATCATTGTAATTTGGTTTCTTGATGTATTTGCCTTTTCGTACATTTCCTATGTACGGGGCTGCGTTCCTCTTTAATATATATTTTCCATTACTTATCAAAAAAAAAAAACAATGCACTCAATAAGTCAATAAAAAGAAAATGTATAAAAACAATGAACTCAATAAGTCAAATGCCCCTGTTTTAATACTAAAATTCAATCTTGTCAAATTTTGGAGCTGATTAGCATTACAAATATGCTTATAGCCAAACAACTCTAGATGTTCTAGTATGATCAAACCAAAGGCTCCAACTAGTAGTGGCATGATGTGGTTTCAGCAGTTTTGGAGAAAAGCAGCAGCCATCCTTGGATGGATCAATTAAATAAGCAGAATATCATCAATTCCCATGTCAAAGTTTGGTTTGATATTATTTTACAGAAATTATATGCTTACAGAGAACACTATACCACAAAACAATATCAAATAAGCAAGTTACACACAGAAAATTGAGCTACTTTGAGATGCTAAATTCACCTAGAATTCCACTGCTATCTATATAAAAAGTGATGAAGTACCAAAGAAGAAGTGTCACATTGATGAATTACCTATCTGAAGGGTCTCTCCCAGGCATTTCCACAAAAAGGTCATGATCACATATAATCTGCAAAAATGTAAGCTTGCAGTCATGCAGAACCATTTGGCAAACCCCAGAAAACTTGTCAAGGTACAAGGAAACCTGCAACATACAGAAGAAACTGTGTAAAGAGAATATAGAAAAAGGGCAACAACAAAGTCCACCACTTTCAGGTCAATAGAGCCCTACTGCTTTAGTACGGCTGTACAAATCACATTTTGCATTCCCCTGCAACTAAGGTATGTTTCTTTATCAATGTTAATAAGTTGGTGTCATTTGTTAACTCAAAGGTCGTCATGCTTATTGGTCTTCACCTCATCCTAGTAGCTAGCAGAAAGAAAAATAGACAAATATACGAACAGAAAACCCAAAACAAAACAAAATAAAGAGGATTGATAAGGCATGTCTCAAACATTCAATTAAACATCCCAGAAGCTCATCATCAGCCGTATGAGCACACTCTCATAAATACATTCCAGTTTCCCCTATTAAAACAATGTCTTATACAGTAGCAATTTGGAATTCAGCCACAATTTAAATACAGCAACCAAAACCACCAAGTAAAATATGGAGGTGAAATAATGCCAGCACCAGCAAAACAAGGTATTTTGCAGTGCAATTCACACTGAATTGTAACAATGAGTAATACAAGGAGCATATCCAGTGGTGTCATTTGACCCAAGCTACAATGTCTGTATTGCATCAACTTTTAGAACAAGACTGCTGGTGCATTCCTTAAGCATGGTAATCCATTTTATGAGAAGTTTGTGACTCTCTCCCTCTCTCTCTCTCCCATTTATTACAGAAAAGTGGATGATAAGTTGGCATTGCTTAAATTCTCCCGAAGTTACTCTTTTATCTAATTCTAATTTTCTAAATGATGAACAAAACTACTGAGTGTTTTCTTTATACGTCACCATGTTTATCATCAAAAAGAGTTCTCAAAATATAGCAGGGCACATTCAACATTCTTGGTCTACGGTAGATTCAAAAGGATCAATCATAAATTCTTACAAATACATATGTGCAACATTAAAATACAGCAGAAAGCATACCAATTCAAAAACTTGGCGAGGTTCAATGATGGACAAAAGATCATAACAAAAGAAGGCCAAACTGCTATTCAAACGTTTTGCCAAGCTCAACCCCTTCTTACAGCGCTCATGCACTTCTGTTAGAAGGCAATCATACAACTGCATTATACATCTAAAGACACCTTCTTTCAATTGCATCGGAGGGATATCTTCATCTGTACCAAAAGGAAAATAATATTATTAAAATAAAATAAAATAAAACTCACTCAAAAATTAAACCAGATTATAAGCTGACCAGAAATGTGATGCTATGATTTGCTGGCAGCAACATGGAATTAAATTGTACGATCAACAAAGAATTTTAAACGAAAGCAACTATATATATAACAAAAGAAGAAATGGCATCCTAACATAGTTCAGTACTGCAATCTATCAAAAAAAAGTGCAGCAAATAGAATGGCAAAAATAACATTTTTTTAACACCGATCAAAGATATGACTCTAAGCAGCAGAAAAGCATATAAATTGTTATTAATATTTACTAAAAACACCATATGGTACCATCACTACGACATGATTCACTTGAAGTTTAGACTATAGACAAAATCCAGTAAGCAAGGATGAGCAAGTCAAACCAATTTTTAAAGGAAATATCACTCCTTTGGACGTGGAAACTACTGCCCAAAAACCAAAGAATATGCTTGTTGCCATGATAGATGAATCATTCCAAAATTTATTCATGCTTTATATAATATTAATGAACTCAAATTTAACAAGCAAAATATTATTCAACATACATCTTTAGATTGAAAGCATATCCTATCAAAGGCCACAAAATAAATTTCTTTCCTTTTTTTTGATAGGTAATCAGAAAACTATTATTAATGAGAAAAAAAGGAAAAGTACAAGTTGTTCATGATAATTAACAACAAGAAAAAAAATAACAATCAGCACAACAAAAAGAGTAATCAGGAAACTAAGCTAAGGGAAAACATAAACTCAGAGAGAGAAGAACAATCAGTAAAACCCCAACAACGAGACCACTCCAAAAGACTACGTTGGCATAAAACCTTTAACTCATCCAACGTCTTCTCATTATCCTCAACGGAACGACGATTTCGTTCCAACCACACAGTCCACATCAAGCACCTTGGAACCAAATTACATTTTAATAAAACCTTACATGTTAAATTACATTTTTTATATCTAATTTCTTCGATTTTGGACATGTATGCGACTTAGCTAGATAATATTTATGATGAAAGAGGCACAAAGAGATTTGGGAAAATCCCTTCAACCTAAAAAATCCAATTCCTCGTTAAAAAATGAGGGACACATCCAATGCACAAGCTAACTTTCACTTGGGAAGCTACACTATTTATTAAGCTTGGTAACCATGCACCTAAGTAGTATTATTAAGCTTTCCAATAATTGAAGCTTGACCAATGGCCTTCTCTCCTACCAAATAACTTCTTAGTAATTCAACATCTACTAAAAATATAAATGCAGAAACAACATGAATATTAGCAAAAGCCATCTTAGGAGATGGCATGAATAAGATTCAGGGAATTCAAAAATACCTGTGGGAAGGTTATGATAGAAAAGACGAGTCTTCTCCAATGCCATTGACTTAACAATTAGCTCAAGGAAAAACCAAGCCATAGCCAAAACATCATCATATACTGGTCCAACACGGTAGCCTTTAGCCTGCACAATAAAGTTAATACTGTTTAAGAAATGAAAAACAAACAGATATATAAGTAGAAAATACTTTTTTTTTTATAAGTAATAAGATTATATAAATCAGGAAAAGAAAGTCACCCAAGTATACAAGAACTGCATAATCTAATAAATCAACATTAGAAAATAAAGAAATGTTCCTCATGGCTGTCAGCAAAATCAATTATATATTGGCAAAAACAGGATAGCAAAATCAGGATTTCAGTTTGAATTAATAGGATGACATTGAAAAACAATTATATAATTAATTTATGTAAATATATTTGAATTGACATCTTCACCAAAAATAATTTCTCTTTCCGCTTCTATTCTATCAATCATTTTTCAATATTAATTAAGGATTAGGGTAGAAGTTTTGTAAGTAATTGGCTTAAGAGTGATGGGAGATTGGGAACTGAACATAGAAGTTTGTTTGGCTCTGTTCACTGGAAATGGCTCTCTGTAGTAATGGTAATAAGAAGTTTTTGTCCAACTGCTGTTTTTTTCTTCTTTCTTTTTTTTTTTTTGAAAAGTAATTGGTAAGCTATGCATGCATCCAGTAGGCCTTTATATATATATATATATATATATATAAAAGTAATAAAATGCATCCAATGGATCTAAAAGCCACGACCTTAACCTCCACCCAATCTTATACATAGGGAGGAGGTGTCATTTGAACTAGATCTCATTCGCTGTTAGGCTAAAATTTTAAATCTTGAGAATTACTGGTTTTTGAGAATTTGAATCCACAATAGTAGACTTTATTGTGTTCAAGCATGCTTAGAATTTGAATGCCTTTTGCACTTTCATTACTCTATATTTAAAGATACACTTTAAATGATGAAAATAATCTTTTAAATTGTTCACTTTGTACTTTTTAAAGTCATAAATTAATACTTTGAAAATTATATGTAATTTTCTTATACCCTCAATCATCAAAAAATCATATTTTTGTTAAATTACTCAAATAATTTGTATAAAGTTCAAATTAATAAGTCTCATATCAGTGATGTGAGAATTAACATTTCTTTGGTAAAATATCGGAGTTGAAATTCTCACATTTCATGAGTACTGTAATTCTTAAGTTCGTCAAAGGAACAACCAAACTATCACAAATTCTCAGAAATTACAATTTTCCAACTTGAAATCCTACATCAAGCACATACCCTAAAAAAATTGATGAAAAACATGTTTGAGAATGTATTTTTGGTCATTTATTCTTGAAAACAAAATGGTGATTAAGTGCTTTGCGTTCAACAATGGGGTTCTTCACTGGGATTTACACTTTATTCAGGCCATACAATGGGAATTGGAGTCCTTGATGACTTTCATGGATACCATTCATGGTTTTAGATTTAGGGGGATTGGGGAGGATAAGATGTGCTAGAAACCTGATAAGAAAAATGACTTCAAGCTTGGTTCTCTTCTGGATACAGCTGCAATCACCAGTGAGCATCCTTCCCCTTGGAAAATCATATGGAAATCAAAAGCTCCTCCGAGAGTAGCCTTCTTTGTATGGACTGTAGCTTTGGGAGTAGATTTTTTTACTATTGACAACTTAAGGAAGAGAAAGGTAAGGATTAAAAATTGTGCTATATGTGTAAATGCAATGGTGAATCTGTTGATCACCTTCTGCTCAATTGCCCTATTGCTTCAGATTTGTGGTTAATGACTTTGGTTTTATTTGGACTTTCATGGGTGATGCCAAAATCTGTAGTTAAGCTCTTAGCTTGTTGGCAAGGTCGTTTCGGTTGTCATCGAAATGGTCATATTTGGATGATTATCCCCCATTGCTTGATGTGGTGTATTTGGGGGAAAAGAAATAGAAAGAGTTTCGAAGACATTGAAAGTTATTTGCCTAACCTTAAGTTGTTCATTTTTAGAACATTATTGGATTGGTGGACAGCCATAAGGAACTTTTCTTTATTTTCTACTGTTGATTTATTAGATTTATGCAATTTTTGTAACTGATTGTCTACCCCAGTATATTTCCTGTATACTTGGATGACTCTTTTTTCTGATTTATATAATCTTATTACTTATAATAATAATAATAATAATAAAAAACTGAAAGCAATAAAAATAGCATGTCTCCAAACTTTCTTGTCGTTGTATTTTAAAAACCAAATAGGGCCTAGCACTTCAGAGCTGTTTAATGATTTGCTGGAAGGTTTTATTTTAAACAGCAACCAATGAATGAATTTAAAAATTTTATCAGGATAAGATTGTGATCCGTATTGCATTTAAGAAACAGGCTTAGGTTTTTATGGCTGTTTGTTGATTTGATGTCAATGTTCACATGTTCAGATTTCTTGTAAGATGCTCATAGACAAAGAAGAGGGAAAAACAAAGATGATCAAAACAATAAACTGAACCATTTGATGTTAATGTTTCCATTTCCAAGCTGACAAAAACAATATACTGAAATGAATCTATTTTTACTTGGTCAAAAGTGGACACCAGGACCAATTTGCAAAAGTGGCATGCTAATTACCATTGCATGTAATTTACATACTACACTTGCATGCTAAATTGTTCCCGTCAATTTAACATTCAGGACATACGCTCAATGGCGGTTTACAGAGAATTGTATGTTGTCACTTTTGTTTTTTCTCAGTCCCATGCACTTCTTCTATACATCGCACTTAATAGTTACAAGTTCTGAAGTAAATTACCTCACTAGAACTAGCATCAAAGATTAAAGTGTGAGCAGTGAGATAGAATTACCTTACTTCGGGCCAAGCTACCCCAGACAGTTGACAAACCAGGATATACTGGTGCTTGACGACCCCCAAAGTCATCAAAAGTATAATCAACATAGTTAACTAGAAAATGATTTCGTTCAGCATCATCAGCCGACTCCTGTTGCACCCTACCAAAAAAGAAAATATTACACACTATTAAATGCTAAATTGGAAATGCAATCGTAGAACTACAGGAAAAAGAGAGCAAAAGAGAGGGTGGCGGGCTGTTAGTTTTTATTTTTGATAAGTAAGAAATAAGTATATTCACAAGGCTACTTTATGCATGAAAAGCAGAAAGCAAACCACAAAATTACAAAGAAAAGAAATAAATAAAGAACGGGAAAAACAAGAAAGAAAATTAATTACAAAAGAGAAGAGAACAAAGGAACAAAGGGAGAGATTCACTAGATGCGAGTTCCCAAGCCCGAGACTAGTCAAATAGAGATCCACTAAAAGAAGCACACAACTGATCTCTGGAGATGTCCAAGTCCTCAAAAGTCCACCGGTTACGCTCCTTTCATAGACACCACAATAAACACAACGGAACTAAATTCCAAATATTAGGCGAATGCTTCCCCAATCAATTCCACCAACCAAAAAGCAGACCTGTAACCGTTCTAGGTAAGACCCACAAAAACCCAAAAGATTGAAAAACAAAACTCCACAACTGATGAGCCTTCTCACAATGAAACAGTAAATAATCCACAATCTCTACACAACAACGACACATAATGCACCAATCAACAAAATCGAAACCCCCCAGTCTCAAATTATCACCCTTAAGAATCTTATTCCACGTACAGTCCAAACAAAGAAGGAGACACGCTGGAGAGCCTTAACTTTCCAAATACCTTTCCACAGAAAGACAATGGAAGAAGAACAGCTTGTCATAATACGTACGAATGTCAAAATCCCCATTAGTCTTCAACTTCATCTCATCCATTCACCATTATCTGTTAAAGGAATATTGGACTCCAAGATACAATTAAAATCCTCCCAAGTATCCAACTCCCAATCATTAAGATCCCAAAGGAAATGAACATTCCAACTTCTCCTTTCCCCCACTCCCAACCTTAACAAAGAAACTCAACGGAGGCCTCCCCATAAGTGGCAATACCGTACAATCTTGGGAAAGCCAGTTGGAGGGGTTGATCCCCACAACACACATCTTGCCAAAATTTCACTCTACTCCCCACCCCAATAGCAAAGTGAGTGTTTTTTCTAAAATCCTCCCAGCCCATGCAGATACCTCTCCATAAACCACACCCATGAACACCCCTACCCAATTTAGAAGTCCATCCCCCCCCCCCCCCCCACTCTTCCCCAAACTTCCTCGCTACCACCCTCCTCCAAAGCCGTGTCTCCTCATTCCCAAACTGCCATAGCCATTACCCTAGTAAGGATTTATAATGTAGTTATTTTCCTTATACCTAACCCACCATTGGCAATAGGCACACACACTTTGTCCTATCCTACCAAGTGAGTCTTATGCAAACTAGTCAAACAAAAAAATAAAGAAGAAAATTGAAGATATACACAAAAAATAAAAAAAATAAAAAAGAAGAAGAAGAATGGGTGATTGCACACAGCACTCAAGCACTTCATATTTTTGTTAGCATGGAAGTATTTACGTATTAAGTGTTTGCATGGATATACGAATATGCATCATAGTGGCAAAGACCTCAAATTTCTGTATAGGTGTGCATGGTACATAATTCTGACCATAACTGAAATACATACCGAGTTACAATATTAACCATGGCTCTGAAGGCCGCAACCTGAGAGAAAATTAAAAAGAAAATGAGATGGCAACATAGAGCAAAGAGCCCAAGAGAATATCGAAGTGACACTCAAGCGAAGACATCAAGGAAATTATGAAAACCGACACAAGAAAATATGAATATTAAATTCACAAGTACGAAACAGAGACAATAAAAAGCACTAGTAGAAGTTTCCTGAATACCTGTAGGGTTTCTCCACCATTGCCAATAAGATGGAGAAGCATATTCAAAATTGGGTGAAGAAACTGAAGCAAAGCTGTGGAATCAACATTCTTCAAACTGTTAATGGCCTGCACAGAAATCAGTACATATTAGAGTCAAGCCATTCAATAAAGCTGGTCAACCTCTATTATATATACACTAAGAAGCCTGGACATGGACACAGGGCATGGGTATGACACTGACACTAACAGTGACAAACAGAAATTTTTGAAAAACTAAAACATGACATGCATGGAATAAGTAATTGATTAACATATTTTTAGGTATATTTTAAGTTTGTTATAATTTTTTTAATATTAAGAATTAAGTTCTAATAAGAAATAAAGGAATGCATCAAATATACAGGACATGTCAGAGGAATATCACAAATAAGCTCTAAAGTTACAATGCTCAATAAAAATTAATAAGTTTGAAAGAGGAAAAAATCTTGACGCTGCCATCCATTCAAACAAAGTTCTGAAAAGCTGCAGTTTCAGATCGAAAATATCCTGTTCACACCCAACCTTTTTTGTCTTTTTTCCTGTTCCCAGTAATCTCGTAAATTACTACTACGGCAAAAAACTTAGGTATTAAGTACAATACAAAGGTGTTGTACCTCCAGTTTACCATTGAAAACACACGTGGCACTCACAAGAGTACAGTACATTAGGTGGGGTACCTCCGGTTACCATTGAAAACATGCCACATGTTGCACACACAAGGCATGCTTACAGCTTGCAACCAACTTTACTTGTCCATATAATGTTCTCTCTCTTCCTTGGTCATGATGAAAAAACAAAATCCCCATTTTGTTCCTCTGTTACTGTCAAACCTCAATCTCACTCCAACTGGAAATACCACTGAATCTAATTTCAAAATTGATCCTGGCATCAGCTCTAAGGGCTCATGACAGTGGATGGCAATGTCATCCAAAGCCTTCACAGCTTTTGCAGCATCACCATGCATATTGATGGCAGACTCTTTACTACTGTTCAAAATGAGAAACAGACTGTCAATGAGTTTGGATAAGCACTGATCTAACTGTTTTGAGCGCCGATGAGTGCAGATCGAGAGAGAGATTACATTGAGGGTAAAACAAGCTGTAGACTCTGGACAAATTTTTTTAAAAAAGAAATTGCTAGATGCACAACAGACACGCAGGCAGCTGTGTCCCCAACATGTCCAACAGAAACATACCTGGGTTGTTGCCATGTAGGAGCTTCCTTGTTTCTACACAGTATTTGTATATCTGTTTCTATATTATAGAAGTTGGGTAGCATGTCACACAACCACCCATGCCAGACCCAAGCTGCTGATGTCATATACTAAATCTAAGTGACTCAGACTTGGATCCCAACCATTAATCATGCTCTGATGATTCCTGTCTCCTTTAAACTCAAGGACACATACCTATCAAAAAATAACTCAAGGACACAGATGCATGGCCCTATAGAATAGATCATGTAAGGCTGCAAGTCTCTATATAGCAACAGTATTTGTGAATGTATCCTAGCTCAGAGGCAGGGTTAGCAAGGTCTATCCATTGAGAGCTTCGATGCTGCCCATTAGGTTTTTCGCAGACATTTTGGGACGTGCTTGAGAACTGAACAGTCCAAACTAGCCCTTAACTGCATCTTTTCAGCGATAGGGTCAGCATCAGGCAGCAGCCGTATTTTGAATCCCATCCCAATAAAACCTTAAACAGATATAGTAGAGTACTAGCCTAGACTTACGAAGACACATATCCAGGTAGTTTTCTACCTCATTTGGTTTTAACATTAATTGGAGAAGCAGGAAAAACAAAAATAAAAAATAAAGAAAACCAATAAGGGAAACATATGGCACAAAAGTAGCACACAACTCTTCAAGATGTTGTATTTATGTTGTTGGGAAAAGGAATCTCCTTCAGGAACAAAGAGGTATAAGAAATACATAAGAAAATAAATAGATAATAAATTTTAAAAAAGGAGGGAGTTTTTGAAAAAGAATGAAACATATGATTATGATGATAAACAAAAAACCTAAAATACTGAAAAGATTAAAGCATAAATTCAAACAATACCTCCAGAAGTTCAGAACCCCAAGGTGGGCTTGTTCGCAGCGTGTGTCTGTCATATTCAAGAAAAAAGTCTCTAATGCGCTCGTTGATGGGGTATAAAGATGAACAAAGTTTTAAACGCAGTTTAAAGACATTTTTTCCATCTTCCAAATAATCCAGCCTCTCCTAAAAAAATATGAAGATAAAAGGCAATGTCAGGTCAGAAAACCAAACATCTAAATGCTGAATCACTGTGGAGTTATAAGTTCAAGATAATAATTACAAAATAATACAAATGATTCCATAACAGGAATAATTTTTTGCTTATGTAAACCCACTGCCAAACAAAAAAAAAAACAAAATTAGAATTAAAATTATTAGAAAAAAAAATTTTTTTTTTTTAAAAAAAACCCAAAGAGATGCCTTTTGTTCATCCATGCACGTGAAAGCCAACAAGTAACTGAGAAATTTAGCACTCTAATAAACAAGAATGAAATCAGTATAAAACTTTGTGAGAGTGCATGTGTGTGTGTGTGTGTGTGAGAGAGTGAGAGAGAGAGGGAGAGAGACTCAACAGTCAGGTGTTTACTTTGTAATCATTAACTAGCCTAAGTTTGATTTGCACCCAAAGTATGAACTAAAACAAAGAGAAAAAAAAAAAAAGCAGGAAAACAGATGAATGTTTAATTTAACAAGTAAATGTTCTATATAAGCGCACAGAAGAAAAGGTTCGATGGAACATACCCTTCCCGTGTCCTGGAGATAATGTGGAACCAACTCCTTCATAATTGGCAAAGAAATTTCAGATCGCAACCTGAGCAGAACCATATCCATTATAGCTTCTAGATATCAATTGACCAGTAATTACTAATTACACTAGTACTAAATTTATAATTGTGAAACAAAGGATAAAAATGGTCACAAAATCAGAAAAATTGCATCATTTAGTCCGTTTCTACAACTTAAAAATTAACAGGAAAGAATGCTTACAAAGCATGGATCTGTTTATGATCGCATACTTGATGAAGTTTTAACATCAAATACAATTCCAAGAGAGGAAACCAATCCTATGGGAAAGGATCAAGTTGAGAAAATCACAATTTATTGGTTCACTGGCTAGCATGCCAGCAGCATCTTTTTTAAGTGAACCCACAGCTTACATTCTCACTTCTCAGGAAGGTTGAGTTACTGCATTAGGAAGCCCCCTTTCATTAGACAAGAATGTGACATGTACTCCCTTGAAGATGTCACAGAAGGATTTTGAATTCAGTTCATTATTTTTGACTTGACATCTAATTCTCTCTGTTTCTCTTTTACCCAGCTCAAATAATAGTAAAACGGAGCACAGAGCCATACACAATAGTCAATTGCTAACAAGCATACAAAACCTCCTTTTTTTTCTAAATGCATTCCCTATGCATTTTCCAGGTCATTAACCTCTTACAAATATACCTGATTCCAAGGTAGATACAATTAATTCAACTGATATCAAGTCTACAGGTATTTGCTATTAATTGTTATTTAGATAATTATGGCCTGGTAGTTCATGAAGCATTGACAGACAAGATATGGCCAATGAAATCACTTTTTAGCCACCAGAAAGGCAGATCACATGTGGCTACCCAGTAATTCCAAGGCTATGCCCAAAATTTAGACAAAGATAAGCAGCTGCCACAATCAAAAGTAGATATAAACATGAGACAATTAATATAAGTGTCTGTTTAATGAATTACTAAAGAAACAGCAGCCATATGGAAAAAAACAAAAGACGAGATGGACTCTTCTAGCTACTAGGAAGATCAGATTTCAAGGAAAATACATACTGAGCATGTGTAGATAATGGAAGTGATGCATATCCAACAACCACCTGGAAAACACATGGACCAAATGATCATTTCACTGAAGTAAATATGATAAAACTGAAGAAGCCTCACAACACAAGCCATATAAATACAAAAATCAAGTAAAGAAGATATGACAAAATAAAGCAGTAGTCTGAAATACAAAAACACAAACAGAACTCACTGGCTTTGGAGCTTCTAGCTTTGTCTGAAGATCAATATGGAAGAATGTGAATAAAAGGTGGTGTGTTGGCGTCCAGATAGCAGGGAGGGCAATTTTAACCTCGTCATGGTAAGAAAGCACTCTAGCCCCAACAGCAACTTGCGTGTTAACCCACTTCTGGAGTGATGCACCTAGCTCCCTCGGATACATTGCCTAGTCAAATTAGTCATCCATGTAAAACAATATGACATTTAGAAAGCATACTGCTTTGACTCATCACACAGAGGGACCTATCAAAAAAAACTTATCACACAGAGGGGGAATAAGCGTACTGCTGTGAATATATAACAATTGGCAGATTTACCTCTAAAGGCTGTCTACGAATATCAGCATCATCCTCTCTCAGCTCAACCCGTATGAACAAATTTCTCTTCCGACTTAAACTAACCGTCAAGGGATATACATACAGACAATGAAAAAGCTGCAGGAAAGGTTCATTTCTCGTTGTTGTGCGGAAGTCAAAAGCTTGGAACTGCAAGTTAATCATATAGTTATTTTGGAAAATTATAAGCACAAAAAGAGCATTAACTGGACACGTTATTAAATGTCAACTGCTATTCTGCATGTTACAATTTTCAGAATACATATAGCGTTACAAGGATAAGTAACATTCATTCAAGAACAATGAGCCAACTGAAGCACATTGTTTGAGAGGGTCCACTGAATTAGGGTATATTCAATTTGCATACAGTTCGAAAATGTGGACCCTCTGATCTATTCCCCTAAACATTATTCTTGAAGGGATGGTTAAAATTGATGTACATGGATAAAGAACTGACACTCCTCATACTATAAATTAAAATTCATGGGACCTTAAATCCAATCATTTCTCAAAGAAAAAAAAAAAACAAAACTGAATTATAGCCATAAGATCTTAACACTATTGACAAAACATTGATTAGGTATAGAAAATTCAATGCTATGGTGTGCTGCTATGCACTCCGCAACCCTCCAACTTTACAAATTTTATAAGACCCATTTGGGACCACAATCCACCATTGATCTTATATTGACTAAATCTTATAGACTGATACTCATTAAGTGATTAAATTATTAACTAATATTAATATTTAGTCATAGGTCAGTATGACTACCGGATATTCAAGAAATGATATTGCATTAAAGTACTCGTATCTAGCTAATCCACAAAATAAAAAGTACCTGACTTGCAATTTTAAGTGGCTCATAAATTTTATATGAATTATATAAAAAAATTTATTTCAATTTATATGTTTGTTTCATTACTTGATTATTGTATTTCCCTTTTTTTATATATAGGTAAGATAGAATTTCAACTTCTGGCGTCTGCTCCATAATAACTCTTTTTTATCAAGCCAAGATACCAATTGGTTTTTTGTGTAGGCAGGGTTCAAGCCTCAGATCTCTTATTTCAAATTTATCCAAAAAAAAAAAAAAAATTTAAGTGTGCTTTACTTCAATCAAGCGCTCGCTTGCGCTTTGCACCTAAGTTCCAAAAGGCCTTTGCGCTTAGGTGCTCTCCACACTTTACCAACACTGGACCAAGCGCCCAACTCCATTTTGATTACACTACACTAACTAGTTCAAAAAAGCTAAATAATAAGAAGTGACAGGAAATATAATACTCTAAACAAAGTGCCTAACAAGATAGGCTCACAATTCAGACCCTAGAAGGTTGGTCACCTATTTAGGCATAAAAAAGGACTATATTGATGATAAAGAGACTACTATTATCAACATCCACCAAGATACCAAAAGAAAAATATGTGAGGCATAAAGCTATTTTGTTCTACACAAATGATTGTATAATTACTATAATAAATAAATATCAACCCTTGCTTCAATTAGAACACTCATTCTTTGATCATTCACTACTCACTCATCTTTGTACGTTATTTTCATTATCTAGTCATAGACTTCAAATATCCCAACCAGCAATTAGCTGAGAGTAAAAATTGCAAATTAGCTCACCCCATTTCAGCTTTAAATGCATCTGCAGCCTGTGCCTCCATTACAATACAATGGATCTATATAATTTTTTTTTACATATAGAGTATGCTTATATTCTTTGTTTTTTATGTAGGCAAACACCACACATGCACCCATAAAGGATAGAACCCATAGTCTCACCCTCCAGCCCTTGTTTACCATGGGACCAGATACAATTTGGTCCAAAGACTATTGGCTTTGTTTTCCAAAAAAGAAATTGAAAAATCAATGATGAATAGATCCACCAAACACCAGATAGATGAGGACAAACAAATATTTTAATACAAGATGGAAGTAATAGGTTGAGAACAACTACATTCACCCATGTTTAAAAGCATGCATGCGGGGAGACTGAACCATAAAAAATAAGTTAAAAATAAATAGGAAACCTGATGCATGCATCTAAACCACAAAAACCTTCACGGTGTATTCATGGCATTTCAATCATGATGAAACAGCTGTGAATTTTCAGATGGACTCACTCAATAAAACCAAATGGACAGGATCCTAGTTTGTACAAGGGCATTATACTTACATCATCAACACTGAAATCAGCATTTCCATGCAAATTCAATCCATTTCCAGAAATTTCTTTCCCATCATATAAATTCCACTTTGAGTTACTACTCTGAGGCCCATCAGAACCATTATTGGTGAACTTTCTGAATGTGGAATCAGCAATGCGGTCCCCCAGGTCAATGGAATCATTGGTCACACTCCCAGTTTCTGATATATTGTCCAAGTCAGCTTGGCCAATCTGGTGCTTCTCAATTTCCAGTCGCAAAACACCTTTCACAGGTTTATGAACCTTCCGTTTCGGATCCTATGTATACCCCAACAACAACAAAAAAGGTTATTGAGCAGTATATTAATTAAACTTTTAATGATAAGTGAAAGAGAAGACTTCACATGCTCACATTTAGGGGGAAAAAAAAGGAAGAAGAAGAAAAAAATAGAGATGCCTACAGAGCATCCATAAATATTCACGTCCAGCAATGAACTAACATACAAATGATCAATTGAAAAGGCAAGCCCACTATGGACTCATTCATCACATATTGATGGTAGACTAAGTCATGTCTGGCTCTTAGCCTCTCACTCTTTTGTGATTGGTTTACACACATCCTATGGATCTTGAACTCACAACCTTACCCTCCATTCCATTATTGGGGGAAGAGGAAGTGTTGTTTGAGCTAGAGCTAGAGCTTATTGGCACCTAGCCTACCACTTTCCTCATCTATGCAATAATTTGAAGCTTAGCTACTAAGGTACCTTCCTCTGGCTTTTGGCTAGCATCAAATGCAGAATTTAGCAACTAAAACTTTCAGTGGCAATATATTCGTTAGGAGGAAGAAGATGATGATGAAAAGTATCCCTTATGCATTCTCTGGAATTTAAAAAAGAAAAGAAATAATAATGGATAATTATCACATTCAAGTGATACACTAATCCTCTTAGGGAGCAAGATAGTGCAGAGCACCACCTTTTTCGAGAAAGGGGTATAGGAACTTTCCTTGGAGATCAATTTGGCAAGCCAAAGTCCCTGTGCAGAATTCTTTGCTTGGACAGCTACAAAAGGAAAAATTCTAACAACTAATTAGTTTGGATTGGTGTTGCATGTGCAAAGAAAATGGAGATTCACCAAATCATACTTGTCTTGATTGTGAGGTAGCACTTGTTTCTCTTCTTTATTTACACCCCATGTACATGTGTAGTGCCCCTTTTGCACCCTTTAATCAAAGTTCTTATTTTCTGGTCAAAAGAAAAAAGATATTATTTTACCTATCCAGAGAAATAGTCTGGAAAAATCAAGCTATTATAGCAGGTCCAGAACTTAGTTCCGTTATGCTTGATGTGGACTATTTGGCGTGAACACAATCAGCGTACATCAAGGCTGCGGAAAGTACAGGGACTCAGTTGTTAGAGATGTTTACTAGTTCTTTGTTCGATTTGCCTCACACATGGGGGGTTCACTAACAGTACTTCTATTGTGAAGTTTATAGATTTGTTGCCTTTTTTCACATAATTTTTATTGTTGTAATTCTATGGGCTTCTTTGTGTCCATTGTTCATTAAGTAGTCTTTTTTCAATAATTGATTATTACCTATCCAAACGAGAGAGAGAGAGAGAGAGAGAGAGAGAGAGAGAGAGAGAGAGAAACAGGTTTCTTTCAGTGGGCTCACCCATGGCAGGTTACATGTTGACAAGCTCCTTGGCCTTTATGATAGAGTACAAATGATATCTGGAAAATTGCAATGGATCTAGAGAATCTATTTTTCAAGACTCCAGTATCAGCAAATCTAAAGAATGAAGCTCAGAAGAACAACATGCAGGCACACTCGCATGTCTGGTTCTGCCCAGGATTTTACCTAATAACCTTGCTTCCACTCACCACTAGTGAACTAGTGAGCACATCCCTATCATTTCCCATATATTCTAGAGTAATCTTTTAGGAGGTTGGATTTAACATATTCCAGCCATATCCTTCTCATATATTTGAACTTAAGTCATTCCAAATCAGTAGTTAAAGTTGAACAACAAGGGTTTCAAATCAAGTATCAAAGCATAGCTGTGAAGTCCACCTGATTCCTTAGTGATAACATAAGATGCCTAAGGGCAAATCAAGGACAAAACTAAACAGAGACCCAAACTTTATTTTTTTTTTTGATAGATAACTAAAAAATTTTATTAAACGAAAAAAAGCCAACCCGAGTACATTGGGGATGTACTTTGGGGGCGAAAATCAAGAGCCCAAGTTACAATGATCAAGTAAAAGAGTAAGAGAAAAACAAGAAAAATGCGACAGAGCCACACTCCAACCAAGGAGAGTGTGTAAGAAAAAAGACTTAATCTCTAGTAAGGACAGTTCACATCCCTCAAAACAGCGAGCATTTCTTTCCCTCCAAATACACCACATCAAGCAATGCGGCACAAGTCTCCAAAAATCTATATTGCGATGCCGCCCAAATTTACCTTGCCAAGATTCAAACAACTCAATAACCTTAAGAGGCATAACCCAATGCAGCCCAAACAAACAAAACACCAATGACCTTAAGAGACCCAAACTTTATGTAATATATCAACGAGAATAATAACAAGACAGCTAACCAACATGCAACATCACTGTTTGAAAAAAGAAAAAGAATATGGCAAAGTGGCGATAGGAGTTACGGGAGGCAAAGTACATAAAAAATTAATAGCAGGCTATAAATCTTAGGGAAGCTGTACACAGACAGTCAGAATAGGAGGTGGACATAAAGTTCAAAATGATTTAAGCAAGTGAATGACACCAAAAATTTTGCCAATGCATCATGGGGGGACGATCAATCAAAGGCCAAGTAGTTTAAATCAATTCATTAGCATATAATAATGTTAGCTATAATTTCATGTATTATTTCTAAACACCATAGATAGGAACCTTAAAAACCTACAAGAATGAGACCTCAAAAATACAAATAAATCTCTTCCTACCTGAAGCGAGTCCTCAGTATAGCTTTCTTTAACTTTACTCAAGTTTGAAATTTCAACAATGACAGAGCTTCCACTTGAATAACCCAGCTTTCCATCTAATGTGATCTTTGTACTGGGCTCAAACACACCCTCATGGGAACTTGAGCCAGATACACTAGGAGCAAGAGGGCTGCTGGGGGAAGCAGACCCTCCAGTAGCTGCGCCAATGCTGTTATCAAATAACGAAACCATAGCCCAGGCAAAGGATTCTCTGTAAGGCATGATTTGAGACCACACCTGCAGTTTCTGCCTTTCTCTCTCAGACAAATGCGCCTGTTCAGATAGGATAATACAATGAATTTACAAAAACAGAATAGTTCAATCAAGCAAGCAATGAAAGGAATAAATTTGTATCAGATTATTGAAAGTAAGGAAAAGAAAAATGCCATCAACAACACACACACACACGCACGCACAGACTTTTGCAAAGTCATTTCAAATAATTCACAGAGAAGTGAATTCAAGGTGTCATGACATCCAGGACTGAAAAGAGTGATGATCAATACAAATGCCAAGATCAGGTTGAAACCCAGCAGGTCATGGGGAGACCAGAGCCAGCCTATGATGCACAAGTACAGATACGAGTATTGGTACTATACGGGTACGGGGACAGGAATACAACATTTCTTAAAAAACTTAGGATACGATACATAGGGGATACGGCAATTATTTAATTAATTAATATTTTTTTAGGTATATTTAAATAATTTTGGACATAATTTTTTTTTTTTTTTTGATAAGTAATAAAGATTTGTTGATATAAAAAAAAAAAAAAAAAAAGAGACACCCAAGTACACAGGGAGGGGTGTAACATATCAAATACAAAAATTACATAAATCAAGTAAATCCAAAATTGAAGAAAAATGTTGGTTTCTCCAATCTAAGAACCAGTCCAATAAGGTTCTGAAAAATAGAAGCTTGAGATCAGGCGTAGAACGCTCATTGTCTTCAAAACACCTACTCTTTCTTTCCTTCTAAAAACACCACATCAAACAATGAGGAACAACCATCCATATATCTCCATTACGATGGCGACCAAATCGACCTTGCTAGCAAGCAAGAAGCTCAACAATAGACATTGGCATAACCCAACAAACTCCAAATAAACCAATAACATGTTTGAAAAAATATCTAAAATTAATCTAAAGGAAAATTTAAAATTAATTAATAAACATAAACACTACTTTAAAAAATAATAAATTTAAAACTATATACAAGATTTTTTAGGAAAAAATAATATATAAAAACATGATAAAAATTATATATAAGACTGTAACATAATAAAAAGAATATTAGGCTTATGCAGTAAAATGTTTTTTTATATTCAATTTTCAAACTCCATTGAGTGCCAAGATGATGATGGTGCTGTCTTTTTTGGGAAAAAGAAAAGAAATAAATAAATGTACTCTTTGGGAATAGTTGACAGCTGGACTTTTTATTATAGCTGTATTCGTTGGGAATACACACAATACTATTTGAGCCAAGGCACATAAAACAAAAACAAGAAAAAGTTGGGAATAAGGAGAAAGACGAAGAAGCAGGAGCAGGGAGACAATGAGGGGATGGGAACCTGGACCTGCAGTGACCTGTAACAACCTCCAGTGACCTGTGGCAGTACTTATTTCAACCCAAATCTCTGTTTTCCATTTTTTTTTCCTATTCTTTCCTCTCCCGTGTCCGGGATGTAGCCTGCCATATCGTGGACATATCTGGGCCATACCCGGAATAAAAAAAAACATTTTTTTTTTGCTTTGATACGCTCTGGCTACATTTGTACCTGAATCCAACCCATATCCGTATCCGATACATATCAAAAACGGGTACGAAGCCAAAATTCACGTATCCATGCTTCCCAGGAGCCATGCTTCCCAGGAGCCAGCACTGGCACAGTTGGTGGTAACTCTAGCCCCAACTTCATAATCACATCAACGACCAAGAATTCTAACAAAGGTTAACAAAATTAAGCAATTTGTTAAATACAGACAAGGCATTAATTTCTCTAGATGTCAACAGAACCAAAATTGAAAACAAAAAAAAGTGACAGAGAATGGACATTTTCCATTTGAAGAAGACAGAAGAAACAAAAAAAAGGCCCACCAAGAATGTTGCCGACTGATAATCCACACAAATATCAAATTTCAGTTCATTAAGAAACAAGTTGATGGCAACTAGTAAGAATGGAAATTTAAAGATTTATTTGGATATACCGGTTCTTTACGTGAATAAACAGAAGATGTAACTCCGCCTTCTTCAGTGGCATGCCTTTCTAACTGGATTAAAAGACAAACTGATGCTGATGGAGCATCCAAATAGAAGATTCCTCGTGGTTCATAACAAAGTTTTTCCTGGAAATGGTATCAATGAAAAAACATTTCCTTGGTCATGATGTAAGCAATACTTAAAAGGATATAGAAAATTTTTGGACAAATTAGTGCCAGATTGGTCTTACACTTACATCCTGCATTTCAGTTGGTAACACACGAAAATGGAAATCCTCAGACAACTTTTCTCTTCTCTCCTTATTATATAAGCATATTGTACCATAGAATGGCTCTACAAGAGAGAGAATCAAAATTCAGAAGTCTTAAGATGGCTTAAACCAATAAATCAACTACAGTAACATAACAGTGATAAGATGAAGCAACCACCAGAAGACTGCAGTACCAAGAGCAAAAAACTCACCTAATAATCCCGCTTGAAATGATAGGGACTGAACCTTGACAGAGATCTTCAATCCACTAAGGCCATCCAAAAATGAAACAAAAAAAGAGAAACAGAGAGTTAATCAGGAGAAGAAAACATACTTATAATAAAAACTTCAAGAGCAGAAATGCAGATTCTACTCCGTAATAAGACTTTAAAACTGCGTCCTTTTCAACAAAAACACAATAACCAAGACTTAGTCCTAAATAAAATTTCCGTACTCCTATGGCTGGGAGAAGAAAAAAAGAGGTGGGGGGGCATACTGTGAAAGAGGAGCTTCTGAAATCCTTTGACCAAATATCATCGACCTCTCATTTTCCCAATCAAACGCTGGTTCATACGCAGGGAGGGGAGATGGGCCAAAATGCTGCAAATCAATCAATAAATAAAAAATTTAAATGAAACCCTGGAAAATTTACAAGATATAAAAAAATAAAAACCAGAGTAGCATGCATTTCACCAAATTCCTAAAAGACATAAGAAAATAAATACACCGGTGCTACATTTATTCTTAATAAAACAAAGAGAGACAAATGAGTACAACCTTTGGAACAGGCACATCAGAGGTCGCCTCAGTAAACTGCCTTCCTGAGGTACTCGGAAGGTCATCATCAGTAGTATCTTCTGCCTTTGTTCGCCTTGCATTAGCAAGACGCATTTCTGCAAATGTTTCAAAACAATTTCACAAAACACTCGGCACAAATTTCACACAAACATATAATAATTCCCTCCTAACCGTTCGCCTTTTTCAAACCGCTCGGATTACTTGCACAATAAGCAACATCTTAAATTAAAAATACACTTCATTTTAGTCCATCAACTTTGATCAATTGTCAATTTAATCCACAAAGTTTAAAAACTTGTCATTTCAATCCACTAAGTTTTAAATTTTTCATATTAGTCCATTAATTTTGATCAATTGCGTCCGCCAAGTTTAAAAATTATCATTTTTTCTAGTTTAAATTGAAAATGTGAAACAACGTCGTTTTAAAGTGAAATTTTTGCCTTTATTTTTTACCAATCTATTTATGTCAATAAATATCTCACACAAACTTCCTTTAACTGTTGATTTTTATTTTATTTTTTACTTTTTACTATAACATTCATTTCAATAACTATCTCACACAAAAATTCAAATATCATAAATTTAAAAAATAAATAAATATAATAAAATACCAGTCTCAATGTCAGTATCGGGGCCTTCATAAATCTGGTTGGAAAACGACGGCGTTCCAATGGTGTCGTAGTGGCCGTACTTGTTGTCGTCTTTAACCCAATCCGCCGTGTAGCATTGTACCAGTTCGTTCAGATGCGGCCACTGCTCCAAATTCTCTTCGAACTTCAACAAAACAAAAAAAAAAATTTAATTAATTAAATTAAATTAAACTAATTTTCTTTTTTCTTTTTTCTTTTTTGTGTGTGGAAATGGAAATGCCATTGGAAATGCGATGAAATTACCTTGTTGTGCCACTTGGTGGTGGCCGGAGTGGAGTCGCGGCGGTGCCGGAGCTGGAGCATTGTTTGGGTCAGATCTAGGGTTTAGTTTTAGAGCTGAAAGTGGAAATTTTTATATGGTTTTGGGTTTTTGGGGAATGGAAATGAGGAGAGGTTGAAGTTGGGGGAAGGGAGGTAGTAGTGTAATGCGAGGGGGGTAGTGGAAGTAGTTGGATTTGTTTTTGTGTAAAGTAAAAGAAGTTTGCGTATTTGGTAGATCTAAAAGCAAAGTCTAAGCTAACAAAAATTATAATATAGAAGAGAGAGAGAGAGAGAGAGTCTGTGTGTGTTGTACAGAAGTCAAAATAGAGTCCAAAGAGAGCAAACGCCAGAGTGGAGAGAGAGTACGGGAGTAGTAGTAGTAGTGGGGGTTGGGGTGAGGTGTCTTTCTTTCCTTTCCTTTTCTTTTGTATCGGACCCCTGGTGACCCGGCATATTACTGTATCTTTTTTTCTTTTTTTTCTTTTTTTTCTTTGGCTAAATACTATTTTTGTTCATATATTCTCTTAAAAGTGCTACCGACCTCTACAATATTTTTAGAATATTTTTATAATAAATCTTAAGTAGCAGATTATTACTGGTTTTTAATTTGAATCAACTATTGAAATAACTTTCTTACCTACTAGTAATAATCAATAACAACCAGCTACTTAAAATTTATTATAAAAGTATTGTAAAAAATATTATAATTTAAGGTCAGTGTTAATTTAATTCCTACATTTTGGTAATATTCAATTTAATTTCGGATAGTTGAATAAGAGATCTGGAATTCAATCTCCTCCAACAAAAAAACCGATTAGTGTCTTAATTTAGTGATAAATAAAAAGTTATCATTAGAAGCAAACGCCATAATTTGAAACTCAAAAAAAAAAAAAAATACCCAAATTGATTGCCACCAAAACATAGGAACAAAATTAACAATAACCTTAAAATGTAAGGACCAAATACCCAAACTTTGGCTTTTGGTTATTTTGCTTCTAAGAAAAGAAAAGCCAGATTTTGCTTTTAGGCTGTGGTATTGCCTTTTTTAGAAGAATTATTAAAATTTAAAATTTGCTTTTTTTTTCTTATCTAGTAGTAATAGACAATCTTCTAAGAAAAATAGTATATACAATCTTCTAAGAAAAAAGTAATAATAGACAAATAGTATATACAAGCTTCTAAGAAAAGCTAGGGCTTTTCTTTTTGGGTATTGATAAGAAAAAAATAATTGTTCTAAAGATCAAATCATTTACTACAATTTATTGAAGTGGCCAACTCAACTATAAATAGTTGACAATTATTTTCATATAAACTCATCATTTTTTCTCTACCATTCATAATCGACCACATTATATTGAAGTGCTAGAATTAGTGTTGTTCATGGGTGAGTGCATGTTTGGGCTAGCTTATTTATTGTTGTTTTTTATTTATGTGAGACAAAAAGTGATTTTAGCAACTAAGCCAGTTGAAAAAACTTACTACTCCCAAGATGAGTGATATAAATGAGCTTGTTGATCGAAAAAACTGTTCAAGCTAACTATTGGATTTAGTCAAAACCAGCTAAAAGCCTAAAACTCCATGTTTTTTATCAGCAGAGTTTGCAAGCATGACTAGTTAATAACTTACTGAGCGAGTTGGCCAACAGCTAGAAATGGGGCTAATTGCGAACACAATGGCATGGTAATGGTAGGGGTCGCAATGGAGAAGAGAATTAATAGGGCTTTTCTTAAGGACAACTAGTTGATAAACAAAATTGTTGGAGAAAGCGATATTTCACTAGAGACACAACTTCCATAATCCATATCTAAGGCCTATCGGCTGAAATGATAATATTGCAATCTGGGTCACTTAGGATTATCCAATAGGACCAATAGTCAAATATATGCTCAAGTAGTTAGTCGGTTTGGGTTTAGTGGCTTGAGTTTTAATCAACCTAGTACTTGATAAAATAATGGTCAGGTTACAGGATTTAAAAAATTACTAAAACTAAACCTCAACCAAATCGAGCCAGATACAATGATCGGGCTCATGCAGTTCCTACCTCAACCAAACCTTAATGTATGTGATCAAAAAAATAAATTATAAATTTATCCAACCTCCCCATATACTATATCAGAAAGTTGTGTGGATTTCATATTTTTAGCACCCTGCACAATAATTCATGTGACTTGGGATTGATTTAATCACGTCTTTATCACTTTGTGGAGTTTTTGCCTTACGAGAGGTTTTCTTCATTCGTCAACAAATCACCATGTTATTTATTTTCCACTGCATATTAGTTATTTGGTGATTTGTTAGTACCTCCACGATTTGCATATAATTCGACTTAATTAATCAACTTTGATAATTGAATTAATTAACCGAGGTCAATCTATTTTAATTCAACATAGTGTAATTTTACTTGGTATAATTAAGAGGTTGCTTTCATGGGCAGAATAGCGAGTTAGCCATGCTAGCTAGTTTTAGAGAATCTCCAAGAGAAGAGGCATATTTTTACCCAATTTGGAGAGTTAAATCCACATTTTTTGTTTTACTTATTTTTTTAAATATATTTTTCAAAAGGCTCAATATTCTTACTCTATCTCATTTAAATAATATTCTTTCTTTATTTTTTTTAATCTTATTTTAAGAAAAGAGAAACTATATTTAACTCTTTGCGCATTCATAGTGGCTCTCTTGACCAAGAGAGCCATTATTCATGAGCAAAAAACTCTCTCCTTTTTAGAGAAACCAATGGAGGAATATTATATGGTTTTATTCTCTAAATTGGAGAGGACTTTGTTAATATAGTATATGTTGGAGATGATCTTGTATACATTTACATGGCTTGATCACAAATAAAAAATAAAAGGAGTAAAAGAGTACACCTAATGGTTCCTATAAACAGAAGTACTTGATAAAGAAATAATTTTGAAATTTAATATATTTAAATGACTTGAATAAAGCATGAAAGAGTAAATTTTTCTAATGATAAAATTTATGAATGGATTTAAGTTTTATTAATATCTAGTTTTGAAATTACTAGTTGTAAAATGTTATTTTAAATCTAGAACATCATAAGTGTTTAGTTTGGTCCTTACAAATGAAATTTATAATGGATTGTTAAATTTATATGAAGTAATTTATATTAGTGAAGTAACCAAGTTAAATTTATATGAAGTAACTTGGTGCGCAACTAACCCACCAACCTGTCAATACTGACCAACCTAACTCGGTTTTTAGAGATTAATGAGTTGGGCTTAGGTCATAACAATTACAAACCTGCCTAACCTGACCCGACCCGACCCACTTATATATTTAAATTTTAAATTATATATATTTAATATATAAAATTTTTTTTGAGAAACAAACACACATACACACACAAGGAAGAAGGAAAGGGGTTCTAAAATAAAGGCACACCACAACTCCACTTAAAAGCCATGGTAACTTTTAAGGGAGGGTGTGGCAAGTTATACTACACACAACAAACTCTCTTAAGCAATGTGGGACAATTACCCATTCTTTTTTTTTTTTTTTTTGAGAAACAAATACACACACACACAAGGAAGAGGGAAACGGGTTCTAACACAAAAGCACACTATAACTCCACTCAAAAGCTATGGTAACTTTTAAAAGATAGTGGGACAAGTTATACTACACACAACACACTCTCTTAAGCTCTAATATAAATTACATTTGAATGGTAAAACTAAAGGTAAAAAATTTAAACAACCCATTATAAATTTCATGAGAGCTATCAAAGTTACATGAGAGCTATAAAACTAAAGGTAAAAAATAGCTTGTCCTTGTCAAACCTAACCAAGAAGACAAGAACATTTTGAATAGCAACATTTGGAATTTCGTAAATCCTATAATCACTCACCCACATTAAGGGTGATAATATTAATGTTATAAGCAAACTCTCTCTACCAACTATGGATTATTCACACCTGGGCATATATTGCAAGAAATAAAGACATTGGTGGCTGATCGATCTTCGCAATAACTATTTCTAATGCGTCTGGCGATTTGGTAACTCAGTGGCACACTCTTTAACTAAGTTTGTTAGTTTATCTCTAATGATGTAACTTGGATGAAAGATCCTCCTCCTCTTGGAGAAATTATAAGGTCCACATGGTGGACAAGTGATATGGTCCACCATTCCACTAAAAAATTGCCACTTGTTTAAAATTATTAGTTAGAAATTTTTTTAAAACAGAAATTAATTACTGACTCAGCAATTTTAAATAAACGGAAGTTTTTTAGTGGAATGGTAGATAAATGACGTGGTCCACCAGAGGACCCTATAATTTCTCCTCCTCTTGCCTTAGAGGCTCTATTCTTTAATGTAAATGTTTCTCTTTTGTAAATGTAGTCTTTTTTAGGAGTGTCAATGTTTGACCCAACCAACGAACACGACACGAACCCGATACGGGTTTTTTCGGGTTAGGGTTAGGCCTTAATGGGTTTGGGTCATAAACGGGTTGATCTGAAAGCGACACGATAAGAAACGGGTCATAAATGGGTCAACTCGCATAACCCGCAATAGACACGTTTGACACGCCAATTTATTTGTGTCAACTTAAAATGACTCACTTAACACAACCCGTTTAACTCATATAACAAATAAATATTTATTTTATTTTAGATTTTTCAAATACCTTTTATATCCAACATATATTTTAAATTTAAAAAGAGAAGTGAGTAATTACAAAAATTTACAAGGGATATAATTAGAAATTGAAACTTAACAGATCTTAGAACTACTAATACTTTTTTTTTTTTTTTTGCATAGAACTTACACAAATGAAATTGGATGAGCTTGTGGAAGATGTTATGAATTTGGACATCAACAAAGAATCTATGGATGATAATCGTGGTCATAGTCCGGATTAGTCTACTGTTTGCTTAAATTCTTTCAATATTGATACTTAGTATTTGGCAAGTTCCAAGAATATTATATTTTTGTTGAACTATGTTATTTTACTTTTGTGAAACTTTGTTATTTTGAATTTGGGTTGAAGTATATGCACTTCTTTTGCAATGTAAAGAACTTATTTCTAGATGAATGTTATATTTTTGTTGAACTATATTATTTTGAATGTGGGTTGAAGACTTGAAATGCATGCAATGCTTTTTGGGATGTAAAAATAATTATTTCTAGATGGATATTATATTTAATATTATGCATGTTGAAATGGGTGGTATTACATTCGTGTCAACCCAACACGACTCGTTTATTAAGCGTGTCAAATGGGTTGAGTCAGGTCAACCCGCCTTATTAACAGGTCGGGTTAGGGTTGAAGGATCATGACACGATTATTAAATGGATCGGGTTAGGGTTGAGCAATTTAGTCGAATACCCCTACCTCGACACGACACGAACCCGACACGCTAACTCGAACTGACACCCCTAGTCTTTTTACCCATAAAAAAAAAAAAAAAAAAAAAAAACCCTCAAATTAGCTAAGTTTCGCTTTCACATGTCAAGAGTAGAACTTCTATTCAAATACGAAAATTGGAGCTAGATGATCCACCCGATAGAGAAATTATAGATTTATGTTGTTATTGTTATTATTTTTTCTTTGCATGTAAAAAGGTAAAACAAATAACACTTATTAGAGCATGTACCCACAATAAATCAAATGATGCAAAAATTGTCACAATTAACAAGAAATTTTTTTAAACCCTGTTTTCCTCCCCTTGTTATTGAACTTAATCGTGATTGATGCACTGTAAAAGTAGTGTTAATAGTGAACTTAGTGAAAGTAAAGTTATTCTAATCGGACTTGACTTCAATCCAATGCACTAAAGCATTGAACTCAGGCTTTACCCATTCTAATTACAATTTATCATTCAATACATTGTAAAAAAACTTTACATCTCTAACATGACACTATTCCGTGTGATCATATTTACCCTCACTTCACACTTCTATTGATTATTGAAGAGCAACTGCCAACACTTTGCATTGTAGGGGTTTCGAATTCTATTACCCCTACATGTCCTAAGTGCAATTCATTAGCTTGGGATTCTATTACCCCTACATGTCTTAAGGTCTTCAAATAGTTGATTTGAAAAAGTTGAAACCCTTCTTATTGGATGATCATGATATCTCTCAAATATCGAAATTCTTAGATAGTTATAGTAATGGCTGCTGTTCACCCAGAGAATATTTGATTCAAATAAATTGAGCCAATATATAATATAAACTAAAAGAATTCTTCGTGTTACATGTTTTAAGTGCAATTCTTTAACTACCTTGAAAGTTGAAATCAGCATAAATCAAAATTTTGAAGCCACTAAAAATATCAATTCTTTTTGTTTCTTTATTTGGATGTTGTATGTGTAGCATATTAATTTGGATTCAACTCATTCAAGAAATTAAAATTTTTGTTTTAATTTAACTAAATGGGACGACTCAATACATTTTGGGATATAAGGTGATAAATTTTAGTAAATTTTTTAATATATAAATATTCATTATTTGATTATATATATATATATATATATATATAATATCATTTGAAACCCATTCTTCTTGCTTTTGGAGATACAAAATTACTAATATAGTTTTTGTATTTAGATTTTATCAATATCATTTTTTACAAGTTTTTAGGAAAATTGATTGTCAATAATTATTTGACATGTTCATAATAAGCTCATAGCATTTTTTATCCCTTTTTGTGAAACAATTGTGTTGGATTATTGACCCAATATATTTGAGGCCTTCTTAAAGTTGGGAAAAGAATGTAAAATCTTCATAAAACTCTAGTATGGGGGTCTAGTAGTTTAGCACCTCGTCCACCTCGCTGTCATATGAGACTCATTAGCACTAGTGCTATAGGCTAATGAGAGAATCCTATGGTATATCTTGTTAAATAGGACATGACTTGCTTTGATGTTCTACCATTTTTTTATTTAGCAAAAAAAAAAAAAAAAAGAATTATATATCAGAATACCCATCCAAAGAAAATGTGTATGAGAAAAATAAATAACAAAATTAAGTCTTAATCTCACATTTGTAAAATTAACATTAGACTAAGTGTGCATTTGGCTCCAGTTTAAAAGTCCAGCTTATTTTACTAAGAAACAAACAAACACTAGATTTTTCCTTTAAAAAAAAACAAACAAACAAACAAATACTAGATAGAGTCAGCCATCTCCATAATAGAAATCAATTTTGAACTCATTGAAAAAAAAAAAAAAATTAAAACACATGCATTTTCACACGTCGTAATCAAATTGATATACACCTTTAAACATAAATCTTCAAATCATCCATATAAAGAAATTTCATCCCACATTATTATGGAGACAATAATCCAAACCTAACTTATCTTTAAATTAGGGTACGTATGTGCCTATATATATGTCATTTGAATTTATGTATGATTAGGTACCAAATTCAGTGGGATCGGCCGAGAGGTTGGACACTCGGTTTCAAAATGGCTGTCTTGGATTTGACTAGGAGTTCTCAAGTTCAAGTCAAGGCACCAGTACTTTGAAAAAACTCCCTAGGCCAGCAATTTATCTCATTATGAACCTACCCGTCACAGACAGTAATTAGTCTATAATTAAAAATTTTGAAAAAATACGGTAAAAAACCAAATAGGTATCGCATAATTCTTGATTCCTCGTACGGTAGGGTGTAGACTTTGTCAGTGCCTCAGAAGAATATAATACCCGGAAAAGGTTGAGAAACACAAAATGTTTGCCACCTCTTTACTAAAGCATAATTGAGTCAACACATTTAATGGTATTTACTGTATATTTGTCGTATTAACATCAAAAGGCTATCAATATCCAATTGCCAAATACATGGAGGTACTCTTCAAATAGTATAAATTAGGAATGAAACTCAAAATAAGATACTATCTTAGGTATCGTGACGGGTTTAATACCTTGCTCATATATAATAGAATTTTTGAATCCACGTCTTTAGTTCAAAACTACATTTATCTTCCTTCTTAGAGCATTAGCATTGGAAAATGCTAATGTTATTCTATTTTACAATTCTAAAAACCCACAATTCTATTATACCATTCCATTTTACAATACCTTCACATCCCAAAACTCTATTTTTATTAAAATATTATTTTTTTAAACTTTCTTTATTATTTCTTTCAACTGTCAATTTTTTTTCAGATTTTGGCATGATTCCAAGTTTCCAATGGTCACATTTCTTTCCAACTGTCAATTTCTTTCCTGGGCTCTCCAAGTTCCAACAGCCAATTTTTTTCAACAGTAATTCTGATAATTTGATTCCAGCAGTCACATATATTTATTGGCCTTTATATAATTTCCTTCCAGCAAACCTTTTTTTTTTTTTTTTGGTCAAATTCAACATCTACTCCAAACAACCTTCCAATTTTTTTTTTTTTTTTGAAAAAGAACCTGTCAAATATCTTTCCCTGGCCTTTATCATTTCTTTCCAGCAAACTTTTTTTTTTTTGGGTCAAATTCAACAACTATTCCAAACAATCTGCCAAATACATACACACACATATAGAACCTGCCAATTTTTCTAATCCACACACACACATATAGAACCTGTCAAATTCAACCTGCCAACTTTAATGATCCACACACATATATAGAACCTGCCAATTTTTCTTTATAAAAAGAACTTGCCAAATATCAATTGACTCAAACTTGCTAATTTTAAAAATCCACATACATACATACATACATAAAGCTGCCAATTTTTCTGATCCACACACACACATATAGAACCTGTCAAACACAAGAGAGTAAAAACAAACACCGTGAGTATGAGCAAGCTCACCAAAACAAACAGGAATACATAACATATTTTATAACTTGTTGTGATGACAAATTATAATTAGTGCAACATCATTTTTGTTAGGACCATTATTGACATCACTTTTATTATACAACAATCACAAGTTATCACCTCAGGGTAAGGGTCGTCAATGGGCCGGGTAGGACTGGCCCGGCCCATTTTTACTTGGCCCAAGGGCACAATGGGCTGAACATAATGGGCTATTAACTAGTTAATGGGCCGGGTCGGGCTGGACCGAAAGAGAAAACCCCAGCCCACGACCCTGCCCATGGGCAATGCCCATTTTGTCTTTAATGGGCTAGGTTACTAGGTTGGGCCTAATGAGCTACCCATGAGATTGTGTTAGCATATTATTTTATTATTTTTAGAAATAAAGAATCCATTTTTAATAAGGGAATAATCAATCTAGTTTTTTTAAGGGAAAGAATCAAAGAATTTAATACTTAATTATAATTTTTTTTATAGTCAAATCTATTTTATTTTTTGTTTTGTTGATGGAAACTTACTTAATTTTTTTAATTAAGGCTTCAAATAGTTTTTTATTTTTTATTTTTTATCTTTAATAAAAAAAATCAAATGGTTAATTCAAATTTGCTAGACTACTAGAAAAATATATATTTAGTAAACTAAGTTTAGACAATTACACTAAGGGTATGTTTGATACATTGAATAACGATTACGACATAAATTGTAATTTTTATTACTAGGAATAAAATGTGTTGTAATGTAATAACTAAACCTATTCATAAGTTTGGTTGTGAGTTATAACATTAGAATAAAACTTAAGATTTATTTTAGAAAATATTTTACTCATACAATTATATCTCCTTAAAAATTGTTATTTTTTAAATTTAAGAGAGATATATGTTATTTTTTATGATTTTTTGATTTTATAACTTTTAGATGTATATGGAAAGTTTGTTTATTTGGGAATATATTAAGTTTTGAAATTATTACACTTACTAAGGAATAACTAATACAACCTTTTAAAGATGAATAGTTATTCCTCATTTTGAAGAATAACTATTCATAAAGAATGACTATTCATTGTAATAAAAACATAACCAAACTAAAGAATAGTTAAGTTATAGGAATAACTATTACATTACAGTGCCTATTACATTCTATCAAACATGCCCTAAGTATCTTAGTGGTTGGGAGAGTTCTCTTAAGAAATTCTATTACAATATCTCAAGATCAATCATTCATACATTTCCTATATATTTTTGTTAAAAATTCTAAGTTATTGGACTGGGCAACAGGTTGGGCCAACGGGCTGGGCTACTGGGCTAGCCCACCGGGTGCCCATGGGCATAAAAACTAGCCCACGGCCTAACCCATTGGCCTAGTGGACTACCCATGGGCCTCAATAACAACGGACCGGGCCGCCCATTAGCCCAATGGGCTGCCGGGTTTTTGGATCGGGCCGTGGGCCATGGGCCATGGGCTATTTGATGACCCATACCTCAGGCCCTTGTGAAATTTTAAATTTATTATGTTTTTAGACCTTTGTTCTACTTGAGCCTGCATTTTAAACCATATATTTCAATTTTCAACTAGTATATGTTTTATTTAGCGAAAAAAAGAAAACAGAAGAAGAAGAAAAGTCTGTTTCCACAAGTATTTATTAGACTTGAGAAAATCAGTAGGGTGCTGTTATGATACATTACCCTTCAAAAGAGCAATTTTACCCAAACGAATATATCCAAGTTTTGTTTTTGGATAAAGAATGTATTCAGGTTAAAAGGCCAAAATTCCCCTTAAAAAAAAGCCTATAATTAAAATTGGCATTCCATTTTGCTAAAATCGCAATGAGCATTGACAAATACTAGCAAAACTCACTACATTGAAAATTTCTTAAGCCATTTTTGCGGTATTGCCAAAGATAAAAATACAGGATTTCTAATTCAATTGCTACAATTAGGTCTCATTTAAGTGAATAAAACCTTCAAGAAATTTTATTGAAAAAAAAAAAGGAGAAGAAGAAGAGGAAGAAAAACCGTTTAGTCAATGAAATACCCAACTTCCATTTAAGCAAATACAAAATTGGGGAATATAATAGCAGCCATGCAGTCAAGAATGAAGCACCACTCAACCTAACCGAATTGTAAGCTTTCATAAGGTCAATTTTTATTGCACAAGCTAGAGAGGAGTTTTTACAATAGGTTTTAATATTTGGCTAACAAAGTGCTCTCTCTCTCTCTCTCACACACACACACAGAGATAGTATATCTCTTAATGAAGATTAAACAATGAAGCAAATAACTGTTTACAAAGACAGAAATCCAATGATTCAAAAACACCTGGAGAAACTGAATTAGATTGATCACAAAAGGGTTTAAGACTAGATCCTAAGGTGTTGAAACTAAAAATTAAGAGACTATGCAGAAAAATACAAGTTTAGCAACTTCTATGGAGAATCCTCATATCATCAACAAAATTTACTCCCTTGAACCTCTTTTGTAAAGAATAAAACACAAATAAATATGGCCACTTATAAAACTAATTGAGCTGTGCCTGTGGCAATTCAAGCAATCCCACATATAACCCATTAATCATTTCTCTCTATACGTTGTTACCATTACTTTTTGCTATCACAGAAAGCCACAGCAAAACCTTCCAATTAGCAATCACAAAAATTCTGTAGCTGAACATTCTGAAGTCTGAACCCCATTTCTATTAAACACTAATAAGTGCAAACGGTACAACGTTATTCAATTTATGAGTTGCAACTAAATACTAAATAGAATACAAGAACACCAATTACATACATAAAATTGGGATTTTGGTAGAAAGGAGGAGTTGTTGAATGATTTGTGAGGAAAAAAAAATGCATATCAAAGAACGGTTTTACAGAGGGGTACAGAAACAAAGAGAAAGGAGAGAAGGGAGAGAAATAGATAGAGAGAGATACTTACTAGTAATTGAAGATGAACCTGAGCAAACTTTCTGAAGATGAACCTGAGCAAAATTTCTGAAGATGCTAAATCAACGACAAAAACTCTGCAAACATCAACAACAATTCTTTGATCAAAACCCAAACACAAACACAAGCTGAATCCCTCTTTTTCTTGCAGAGAGAGAAAAGAAACACAAACACAAAACTCTAATACATTGATCAAAACCCACCTTTCAGTCAGCACCAACACCGATGGAGCTGAATCCCCTAACACCGACGGAGCTTCGTTTTTGCAAAATCTGAACCCAAACCCAAAAACCCTTAAGAATGGGTGAGGGTGAATCGGTTGAGATGGGTGAGGGTGAATCGGTGAATGGGTGAGGTGAGGGTGAGCTTCAGCGATGGAGATGGGTGAGGATGAATGGGTGAGGGTGAATCGGTTGAGATGGGTGAGGGTGAATCGGGTGAGAAATTTCGGAGATTGTGATGAAGTGTGAAATTTCGGAGATGGAGAAATTTTGGAGATGGTGATGAAGAGATGAGAGACCAAATGGAGAAACAGAGAGGGAATAGAGAGAGAGGTGCCCGCGCAGAATGCATTGAGGAGAGAGAAGTTTCGTGGGAAAACATTCATAAAATATATTATTTCTGATACAATACTTGCTACAGTGCAATTCTATGTTTAGAATTGCACTGTAGCACTATTGCAAAAAAATTTGCAATAGTGCCGTTTCCAATTCTCTGATGCAGTTAGTTTTAAGGCTCAAAATGCTATATTTCTCTTAGATTTGGCACTAGCATTCTCCAATGCTAATGCTCTTAGTTCGGGAAACTTTCTTGTCAAAAAAAAAAAAAAGTTTAGTAAACCTCACAGCAACCGTTAAAGTTTAGTTCAAGACATGTGCTACAATTATTGATCTATTAAATTGAAAAATTTCGTAAACAACACTTATCGTCTCAAGAAGTGACTAGTTTGGGCCTTAAGAGCATTAACATCTGAGGATGTAAAAAAGTTACATTTTACATCCTAAAAATCTATTTTATCCATTTTACTATTTTATTTTACAACTCACCTTACATTCCAGTTTTTATATTTAGATACATCTTATTAAAATAATATAAACTAGCCTCTGAGCACGCGTTCACGCGCGTGCTTAGTGGCTTTTCTATTTTTTGGGTAAAAATTAATAATTTGCATTTATTATAATTTGGTATTTCTACTTTTTCCAATCACCAAAAAAAAAAAAAAAAAAAAACTAATGATGTGATGAAAATATTATTTCCTCCACGAATGCATATATACTACCAAGTATTTTGGAAGATATTTGTTTGCTCAACGAATGGTTTGAGTCTTGATTGCATTTGCCAATCTCAATTTTAGACCCTGTAAAATGTGTCTCTAACATCAAATCCATTAAAGTCATCAATTAGTTGTTAAAGTTTGGCTTAATTTTAAAAAATAAACATTAAAAAGCACAAATTGAACAACTTGTCAAAAAAAAATTACAGAAAAAAAAAGAAAGAAATATGAGATTGCTGAGAATGAAACTTGGTTTTCACAAATATAAGATAAATATAAAACTGACTAATAAACGTGGAGGTTAGTGATAATAAGGAAATCATAAGTAAAAAAGTGAAAAACAAATATAAAAGCGGGAGAAATTACATAATAGTAACTACTTTTTAGTGAAGATGTTGAGATGATAAGGACGGATAAAAGTTATAGTACTAATTTTATAGCAGGAGTCTTCTTTTTTTTCTTTTTCAATAAAGAAGAAGAGATTTGGAAAAATAAAAACGTGAGACACCTACTATAAACACCACCACCATCACTGAGACAGCTATCACTGAGAATGATAGTCTTTTTACTAGTACCCACATGAAAAAAAAAACATCCGATTCGAACCACTCCACAATCAGACAGCAATGAATATCACACTCCACAACACACTCAAAAAATACAAAAACATGTTAGCAGCTCAGATCTGAACCCAAAGACAGCAAATCTGGGTTCGTCAAGTGAGAGAGAGTGAAGGGAAAAATGGGTAGAGGGGTTAGAGTGCTGGGTTGAGCGGCGGCGGCGGCGGCGGTGGCGGCAGCGTCGATTCAAAACCAAAACCCACGCAAGCAAGCAAAACAGCAGTCAATTATATAATAGTCTCCACATTGCTCATACAAGAAAAATCACATCAATTCCCAAAACAGCAGCAAAATCGAAAGCCCAATTTCTCATCTACTCTCTTTCATCCCCATCAAAGTACCTCTTCATTTGCATATCAGTCTAAATTATTAGAGACCACAACAGTCAATCATGAGTTCAACTTTGAAAGACCAAGATGTTTGTAGTTGTACAAGGGAGTATCTCCTTAGATTACGGCAAGAATGTGCCAAAAACAATATCAAATCTTGTTATCAAGCCAAGGAACTCTCTGCCAAATCTTTCTCGGCGGTTTCTGATAATAAGCAGAAACGCTCAAAGGAGGAGTCTATTGAGAAAAATCATGGACTTTTAAGCTGCTCGGGTCCTTCCACAACCAAGTTTTAAATTGCCGAGTAAAACCAGTAGTGTGTGTTTAAATACCGAATTGCTGTGTAAAACCAGTAGTGTGTGTGTAAATACCGATTATGTGTGAGGATATGTCCTTTTATTTCAATGCATTTAAAAAGGAAAATTTGCACACAATTGATTTGTTTTTGTGTAGAACGTCGCTAAATTTTAGGATTAGAAGACTATATTTTAAGATTAAATACAACTTGATAACTATCATAGATAAATAAAAGAACAATAACAACACCACTAAAAAGAAAAAAAAGTTGCTGCGCTTTTACTTAACTAAAAAAAAAAATCTACGCACAACTGAAGAGAATTTCAAAAAGCCTGGAGAGATTCACTCTGAAGTTGGGGAAGATATTGAGATGAGCACAACGTCATTTGAATGTACCGAGAATTTAGACTTGACAAAACGCTCCTTACGCAGTTGGAAGCGTATTATTCGGGGTGATATGGTTTTGAATTCAAATCAGTCTCCTAGTCTGAAGGTGTTGAGCTCCAAGCGGCATGTTGAAAATCATGATCCCAATTACTCTACGGAACTGTATCCATATCAGAAAAAACAAGCCATTGATCCATTTGATATCCATTCTTTCTTTCCTCTAACTGGGGTTGGTACTCAATCTCCCCCTTCTCTTCCATGAAAATTCTCAGCCTTTCAAATCCAATTATTTAAAATAAAAATAAAAAAAAAGGAAAAAAAAAAGAAAAAAGAAAAAAAAAGAAGAAAAAAAAGAAAAAAGAAAAAAGAAAAGTATATTCAGTGGGCTTTGGTCTCCTATACGAAACATCAGAGGTGAAATGTTTGCTGCATCATGTGTTCGTGTGGAGAAGACTTTGAGCTCCATCTGCACAATGACTTCTTTAGTGAGAACAGCTTTACAATTCGGTCTTAGCATCAGCTTCTTAAAAGTTGAAGAAGAGAGTAACCTTGCTGAACTTGCTGATCTTTTAAACTTTGATAGAATTTGCTCACTAGAGGTTGCTTGGGTTCTTGAAGACATTAATTTGTTTAGAGATAGTTTTATTTTATTTTATTTTAAAATTTTCCTTTACGATGTAATCAAGTGGTTCTAGCTTTCGTTAGTACTGCAAAAGAAAAAGAGAAGGTTATTCTTTGGTTTGAAGAATGCCCCTCTTTTCTCTTCCCCATTGTACAAAGTGATTCTATATAAATAAAATCTACTATCGTTTCTGCTCAAAAAAAAAAAAAAAAAAATCTAAAACAAATTTTTTTTTTGAATCTTTTACCTTAAAAGAAAAAAATGGTAGGCTGCGTTTGAATTGGTGGTAAACCATTTTAGGAAATCGTTTTCCACCTTTTTCGTGTGTTTGGTAGTTACGGAAAATAGAATTTTTCGGAAAATCATTTCCAATTTTCCCTTTGACAACGGAAATCGTTTTCGGTTTCTATTTTCACTTCAAAGTATTTCCGGAAAAAGAGAGAGAGAGAGGGAGAGAGAGGAGAGAGCCCAGAACCCAGAATCGGCACCACGCCGATCGCCGGCAAACCCCGATCGTCGCTCGCAGCACAGCGCCGCACTGATCATCGAGCGCACCGCGCCATCTTGCCTTTGATCGCCAGCGATCGCCTCCGCTCAATCTTGCCTCTGCCGCGCGATCTAGCCACGAACCCAGAACCCATCGCCTTCGCACCGGCGAACCCAGAACCCATCGAGTTGTACCGTCAATTGTCGATCTCCTTCGAACCCAGAACCCATCACCTCTAACCGGATTTGATATTTTTTTTCTTTGGTTTTGTTTCTGTTTTGATTGCTGGAGTTTGCTGTGGTTTTGAAATTTTTTGTAATAAAATTTGTTTGGATGTTGAGAAAATTGCTGAAAAAAATGTGAAAAATTTGTAGGAAAATAGCATTTTCAAAATACAACCAAACACATGAAAATATTTTCTAAAACAATTTTCATAATACAACCAAATACTTGAAAATATTTTCCTTTTCCAGAAAATAGTATTTCCAGAAAATAGATATTTTCTAGAAAATATTTTACAGGAACCAAACACAGCCGTAGTTGCTAAATTTTAAATATAAGCTCTTTTTAACTTTTTGTTATGGATGTATAGTACATAGCTAAATTTAAAGATTAAAACATTACATTTTAGGATTAAATACAACTTGATAACTGTCATAAATAAAATTAAAAAAAAAATACCGAAAACAAATGTCAGCCTTTTACCCAAAAAAAAAAAAAGTTAGTTGTTAAATTTTTAATTTTTTTGCTCTTTTTAACTTTTTGTTATGGATGTGTAGTACATGGCTAAATGTTACAATTAAAACACTACATTTTAAATAAAATAAAAATAAATAAAAATAAAAAACAACACCTACAACAACACCAAAACAAAAACAAACGTGGATATTTCATTTAACAAAAATAAAAGATAAAAAAAACCACATCTATTTTTATTTCCAATCATAAAAATATTGGTGGTTTAGTAAGAATTAGATCAACGTACTATCTCAATATTGGTGGTTTAGTAAGATTTAGATCAATGTACTACATCGAAATGACACAATATATCTTAGTTATTAGATCGTTCTCATTTATTAATGTTGTATGAACCATGCTCACCGGATGTAAATATTTCAAGTTTTTACATTTATCCACCAACTTCTTCATACTAGCTTTTGTAAATATTTTCATATGTAATTTGTAAGTAGTTTTATAGTTACAATTTTATTATGCATTTTCAATATATCTAAATTTATCAGATTTATTCAGAGGATCTATTTTTTCCTCCCCTAAAGGTTAATACAGAATTATAACATTATCTTCCAATCATTAAGATATTGATTACTACATTAATAAAATTGCCAAAAACAAGAGATAATTACGGAATACTAGCCTTTGAGCATGCGCGTGAGGTTCTTCTATATTTTGGGATATAGGTTAAAATTTTGCATTCATTATAATTTAGAATTACTAAAATTTTCAATTACAAAAAAAAAAAAAAAAAAAATTAGGGGTGTGATGAGTATTATGTATTTGTAAGTGAAATAATTTTTTCATCACACCCTTAGATTTTTTTGTGATTGAAAAATTTAGTAATCCTAAATTATAATGCATGCAAAATTTTAACCTTTATCCCAAAAATATAGAACAGCCTCTGAGCACGCGCATGCTCAAAGGCTAGTCTATATATATATATAGAGAGAGAGAGAGAGAGAGAGAGAGAGAGAGAGAGAGAGAGAGAGAGAGAGAGAGAGAGAGAGAGAGAGAGAGACGTTTTCACAATACTTTTACAATAAATTATAAGTGATAAATTGTTACGGGTTGTTATTGATGGACAAAAAATAATAATAATTTTAGTAGTAAGTTTAAATTAAAACAACTTACCACTTATAATTTATTGTGAAAATGTTGTGGACGTATCACAATAGATAAAATGGATCGTGGATTATTAGGGAAAATTGCACTTTACCACCTTAAACTATACCTCATATTACACTTTGCACCATAAACTTTTTGAATGCACATTTTGCACCCTAAATTATGACCATTGTTATACTTTGCACCCCCCAACATTAGGTTTTATGTTAATTTGGATATAAAAATATGACATCATGTAAAAAGACTCAATTGTCTCTCTTCTCAACCTCTTAAAAATAAAGAAGAAATTACATTTTACCACCCTAAACTATACTCTTGATTACACTTTACACCATAAACTTTAGATTTCCATCCAAGTTGACGGCAAACTTAATATTGAGTTACAAAGTGTAACAAGAGTCATAGTTTAGAATGCAAAATGTGCATTCAAAAAGTTTAGGGTGCAAGGTGTAATATAGGGTATAATTTAAGGTAGTAAAGTGTAATTTTCCCAGATTATTAGAAACCTATAAGCTTTGCAAAAGTAATTATTCGGTTTAATTTGCATCAATAATAGGTTGGATACATAAACCTGAATTATATATTTTTTTTTGAGAAGATAAATGAACCTGAATACAATTCTCTGAATAAGTATGCCAAGTGGATCAAACTGGCTTAATTTGATACGGACATCTATATCTATATTAGCTATATAATAATATAATATAAACATTTTTATATTTCTAATGGACTTATTCTAATGGTGTCATGCATGAAATTTTTTAAAAGCCCATATTTTACACATTATTAATATATATATTGTCAAGGTTGTCAAAATCGGAATTCTACGTAAAATCATAGGAGATAGGTGAGATCATAGATCGTAAGATTTTACATTATTTGAAAAAAAAATACATTGTTATGTTAAATAATCACATAAATTATACATTCATTCATAATTTATATCCATTTAATGTAATTATCATACATTATTACATCAATTTGTAAGCATCATTTAAAGAGGCTAAAAACCCCAAAACGAGACACTCTATTGGGATGTTGTTTTTTATTTGAGTCCAACTGACACTCTATCTCTCTACCTTAGAATAGCAAAACTTGGTCTATTGAGATGTTATTTTTTATTTGGGTCCAACTGAGTTTTTAGTCAAGTTAAGGAAGATTACAAAAAGCTAGGATCGTTTAGGATTGTTAGAATCGTATAATTCTACCAATCTTGAATGATCGCAAAGATCCTTGAAAGATTAGAATTGTTTTGGGTAGGTGTGATCGTAAGATCGTAGGATTCAAATCGAGATTTTGATAATCATGCAATTTGTGGTAAATTATCCTTTTTAAAAAAAAAAAAAAATTCATTAGAACTTACCTTTTTTTTAGGTTAAAGTAGACCAAAACCAAATAAAATTATATATATTAATATTCTCTAATCAAATACTAATTAAATTAAGTATATTATTTTATATAAGTTCTCTCATTAACTTTTTATGTATTAATGCTTCTTAAATGGGTAAGTATAATACGTAAGTATTTGTTTGTTGAATTTTCCCCTTCATTAAAAAAATTTATTATTAACTAATATAACTTGCCCATAGAGTTCACACTCGCTTAAAAGTTATCATGATTTTTAAGTGGAATTTGTGGTGTGTAGTGTGCTTTTGTGTGAAAATTTCATTCGCTTTTCTCTTGTGTGTTTGTGTTTGTTTCTCAAAATATTAACTATTAACTGATTACACTAACTCAAACCAACTTCTTGTTCAAAATGTGTCCACCATTGTTATCCTCAACTACAGCAGAAATAGAATCTCAAAATTACTTTATCTATGTTTTAGTTTTTCCCTTTTCTTTTAGCACTTAAATTTTGACACATTTGGTTCCTTTTCTATGCTAATATTTCCGGGATCTTGGTTGCTTTTCCACTGAGAAGGTCTAAAGTCTGTCCTCCATGATTTATATTCAAGGTTTGTTTAATAAAATGTGTAAGTAAAACCATATATAAAGTCTTTAACATTCTGTCAAAAAGATTCTGTCAAGCATACTACCTAAAAAACGAAAAACATAAGGACAATTTTTGTCAAAAAGGGTAGGATTTAAAATGCAGTGGTAGAATTCAAATTAAATAGACCCTAACTACTGGAAAGCCCTTTGAAAATTATATCATAGCCAGGAAAACAGTTGGTTGAACTTTAAAGGGACCTAATACTTTCTAACTCTACATCATAATATCAACTTTATCTTAATTTAGAGTCATCACAACTCAGCAGAAAAGGCGAAGTTGCTTGGACCCTACTCATTGTGTATTATAAGAACCAAGGAGTTATTTCAATTGACAAATATATGATGGGCTAAACACATGCTAAACGAATAATGCTTAGTACTTTGATATTGTTTTATACCTGAAACAAAAATCTTTTAAAAATCAAGATAATTATGATTTGAAAAGAAATAATTTGGATTGTAGTTTATCATAATTTTGTTTTGGAAAGAATTACTTTATTATTCTTTCTTTCGACCACAGAATCATCATTGTGTTGTTTTTTCATTTATAGTGGCCAGTGTTGTCACTTTTCGTTTACTCTTCCTTATGTTTGTATGAAAAGTATGTTATTATGATTATCGTCTTTACAACAGTTGAGGTGACATATTAAGGTTGGTGCGAAATAAAAAATATATAAATAGTGATTTATGTGAAAATAATATTATATCAATCACAATTTCACAACTTATTAAAATAATGAAAAAGTGATAAAAATTAATAGTAAATTATACTTTTTTTTCTTTCTTTTCTTCTTAATAATTTGGTAAAATGTGCATGACAACAGCCATTTTAAGAAGATAGTTTTTTGAGATAAGAGAAAAAAAAAAAAAAAGAAAGAAAGAAAGAAAGAGATGATGACCCTACTACAACATTGTGCGATTGATTGTCTTTAGTAATTATCTATTCTTTTAAGGTAATTAATTACTTGCGCTTCTAGTACATGATCATCATCAATCATACTGATTTCATAAACATGCCTATTTCCTTCATGACTCCTGATTTCAGCCGTAGCCAACAAGACAGCAGTTATGCAATCACAATTTGGCAAAACCAGACCAACCATAATTTAAAGGTAAATTTTATTTTATTTTTTATGGAAAAAGGTAAAATCTGAAAACAATATGAGAGAGAGAGAGAGAGAGAGAGAGAGAGAGAGATTATTTGAATAAAAAAAAAGGGTAATATATAGCAATCTCATCTTTCACTTGTTAATATGTAGCAATCAATTGGATTTTGTCCTTGATAAGAGGTTATATATGACAAATAATGACCATCACATATGGTTAATTCTTATTACACACTTACTGTTGCATACATTTTGTACACAATCTTTTATTGCTACACACAATCACAATTTCTGTTATAATTATGAAATCATAAAATCGTGCTTTGAAAATATGATTTCACACTTTTAATTGAAATCACGTTTTCCAAATACGATTCTAATTGATATGGTATTGTGTATTCCAAACGCACGGTGTGTAACTATCACCGCTCATCACATATTACCATTAAATTGACAAATTAAGTATATGGATTGTTTCAAATCGACATGTGTTTACACTTGATTTGTCTTCTTTGCCGACCTGAATTTAGTTTGGGGAGTTGAATTTGCCATCTTTGTTTGCACAAATAGTAAAGAAGGCTAGGGGTGCATTCTAGTACAACATATCACTTGACAAACATATAAAAGGAGGTAAAACTGTGTGGCCAACTCACAAAACATTGGCAAATTTTGATGTAAGCTTTAGAATAAGGTAACTGTGATTAGCGTAATGAAGGAGAAATTGTGGTGCACTTAGGAACTCATGGAAATTTATTAAAGTATCTGTTGAATATGTTTGAAGGTTTGTGTGAATGTAGGAAAGCACCTGAATGCAAATATAATTTTTATATATTTCTCTAAGTCTTCTTAGGTCTAATCCCCTAAACATTGAGTTCCTCTTTCATTTTATAAATTTTAGAGTCCTAAAAATTTTGCAAAATGAGAGAAAACTTGTGGTATCTGTTGGGCAATAATATTTTACTGGCTTTGAGCAATGAAAGCTTGAAAGGAGTAGGTTGTGGTTTTCCTCAAGCTTTAGGCTACCAGGTCGCCAAAGGCCATTTAAATTGCTTCTCTGAAAGAAAATTGACTATCTTAATTTGCTGAATTAGAGGATTATGACACTCAAACATTTTAATTGAATCCTGTATTGGGAGCAAAAATGTATGTCAAGTATATTCATATATGAGTTTATTGAATAGATTTTTGGTTCTTCCATGAGTGACGGGCTTTGTACATTGAACTCAACATGTGCTTTATGGTTCTTCAAGTGTTTCAAGCCTAGTATAGAGACCTTTCATGGGCCCAAAATTGGTGCGAAATGACTCTTTTGCCCACCAATCCACATCTCCAAATTAGACTTTTCATGTGGGCTTGGTCCATACAGTGGGCCTTATCTGGCCATTTTTGCCAGCATAGCCTTTTTAACTCTAAAGGCCGAAATAGTATGTCTTTGGGTTAGACCTTGTGAGCCCAATTTTTTAACCAGTCAGAGCTTTCGGCCGAATGCATGGGCTTCTTTCACGTGTTTGCGGGCCTGAGTATTCCTGGAAAGATTGAGCTTGTGGGCTCATTTCATTTGTAACTCCAAAATGCCCAAGAGGGATCAACAGGAAAATTATGCCACCACAAAATCACTCACTAAAACTTGCAATCAAGGCCCTATACATATTCAAGACGAGGATCAATGTGTTAGCTCCTTACGGACCCAATTCAATTGGAATTTTGAGTCTCTGAATTTCCCTCTCCCAATCTCTCTTCAAAACTTAATTCAGGGTATCCCTATTGCCCAATTCACGCAACTCCCGGACTCCCTTAAATGGCCCCATTCTAATGGCAAGTGCTCTGTGAAATCGGCTTCCACTTTTCTCTTCCATAAACAAAATGCCCCTTTTAATGCCCAGGATTGGGAGTGGATTTGGGCTATAAATTGTCCCAAAAAGATTCAAGTGTTCATTTGGAAAGCTATGCGAAATAGGCTACCCACTCGCGCTTTCCTCACCAGTGGTCGCCCACATCTAGATGCTCATTGCCCTAGGTGCCATCAGCTAGAAACAACCATTCACATATTAAGAGACTGTCCCTGGGCAAAAGAGGTTTGGAGCCAATCCCCGGGTATTCTGCCCCTGCCTTTCTTTCAATCATCTCTTCAAGATTGGCTCCACCGCAATGCAACTAGGGAAACAAGGGGACTTCCTAGTCAACTCCCTTGGCGAATTTATTTTCCATTTCTCTGTTGGAATCTTTGGCTAGCAAGAAACGAGAGAATCTTTAAAGGCACCTCCAAATCCCAACATAATCTTATATACCTCTCAGTTCAGGTTGCAACGGAATTCCACTACTTAGCAGGACCAACTAATAGATCCCAAGCTAGGTTCCCACAAACTATATATTGGAAGATTCCTCCTGCTCCTTTTATTAAATTGAACACTGATGGTAGTGCAGTCCCTAATCCGGGATTAGCCGGGGCGGGGGGCCTTTTGCGAAATCATTCGGGAGAATGGATAGCTGGATTCTCCCTCCACTTGGGGTTAGCGTCAAACAATTTGGCTGAGTTGGCTGCTGTCCGACAGGGATTGGCGATAGCATGGAACATGGGTTTTAAATTCATACAACTTGAGATCGACTCCAGTTCTGTTCTAACTTGGTTAACTGCTCATAATGAAAATTATCCTCCTAATATGTTACCTTTAATTTGTGATTGCAGGAACCTCTTGGACCGGGATTGGGTGGTTCAGGTGCTTCACGTGTATCGTGAAGCAAATGCGTGTGCGGATGCGTTAGCAAAGCGGGGAACTCTCCAGCATCATGATATGTCTTTTTATAGTTCATGTCCTAGTTTTGTTTATGTATGGTATGTAAAGGACTTGGCAGGCCTTGGAGCAACTAGACTTTGTGCTCAAAGGACCACTGATGTTGATGGATAAATATTAATATAAATAAGACCCCCGTTTCTATCAAAAAAAAAAAACATATTACTAGAATTTTATGAAGTTTATGTTAGGAGGCTTGTCCTGCATGTTTCCGAGTTGTAACTTAGGTCTCCAAGCCCTTCTGTTCCAAGAGGTCCATGACTATTAGTACCATCTAGGTTCATAGTATTTATACATCTATGGAGGCAAAAGGTCAAGTATTCTGGCCTCTTTTTGAATTCTAATAAATTTGAGCATTTTTTTAATAAAAAAAGATTATAGAAGATACACAAAAGAAAGATTTTTTTTTCTTTTTTTTTGAGATTTGAAAATATATGAAGAGAATATAAATATGGCATATCTATAAAAAAAAATGATAGAAGATACATAACAGAAGGAAAATAAAAATATATGGAAGAATATAAATATGGTATCCATTATTGACATGCCCCAAAGAGTGTTAAACTTTCCAGAGAGTGATAGATCTCTTTCTCTTTTCATCATCTTTTAAGTTTTAATTGCAAACAATTTTAATTTATTGTCCAAGATTATTTGATGGGAGAAATTATTAGGTTTGCCGGGAGGATTGCAAAAAAGTTCATCTTGGTCATTCTAACCTATAAAACACCGTTGTTTATGTAAACGTGACGTCACTGAATTGTTTTTTTTTTTTTTTTTTTTTAAATTCTTATGCTGATTAGGAATTTGACTCATGCATTTACATAAGTGACATTATTATATTGATTGTGAGGACTACTTCAGCAGTTCTCATGGTGAACTTAATAATTTCCTATTTGATAGACAAGTTGTGAAAATGAGGCTTTCAACAAATATTACAATGTTCCCATATCTAAATGTGCATCCATTTTCAACCTCAAAAATCCATTGTTTTGGCCAGTTTCTAGGCTATTTTCTAGCCCAACATCTTAAGCCACGTCCTTCTTTTTTTCGGTCAATAATTTTTTTCTGTTTTCCTTATAAATGCCATTTATTTCCAAGCTATGTTTATGATTTGATTTCAACATAAATTGTTTGTGGTAGATATGGGGCTTCGAGTTCAGAGCCTATTTGGTCTAGAGCCAAACTAGCAACAATATTCCCTCTGCATCACTTTGGGCCTATAACTGATGTTATGTAATACGAATGTTAAGGCTGCTTTCTATTATTAGTCAACTTTATTGGATTTTGCATCTCCCTAACTTGGTATTAAAATAGAAAAAAAAAAAAAATCTGCCTTACCCTGAACAAGATAAATGAAAAAAAAAGTAGAACACATAGTTGATAATTATTCAAAATAGCCAATGAGCCATAAAAGTTGCCAGTTTAACATATACATTATTCCAAAAAGATGAAATGATTTTTCTAGATACAAAGTCTACTCATCAAAAAAATAGAAGAAAAAGAAGTCAACAATTTCATTTTAGTTTTGTATGATATAAATATAATACAATATTGAAAAAACACCAATGAACAAAGCAACAAATAGATAAGCAACACATGAAAAGAAAACAAGTAGCCCCTGCCTAAGTAGATTTTCGAGATGTCATCTACAAGAGAGTTTTCAGATTTTCGTTCAACACCACTTCAATTCTCAACAAGGCCGCCTAATAATTATGGCAATAGGCAAGCAGAGCAACGCAGGACTTTCTCAGAAGAAGTGAAGAAGTGGCATGGTAGAACAGCCATCCATTCAAACAAGGCTCTCAAAAAATAAGTTTCAACTGTTAGGAGAGTTTTCACTTTTGCAAGGCTTGTTCTTCTAGAATTAATTCTCCCAAATTGATCAGGAATGACTTGAATAAAGCATGGAAGAGTAATTTTTTCTAATGATAAAATTTATGAATGGATTTAAGTTTTATTAATATCTAGTTTTGAAATTATTAGGTGTAAGAATTATTTTAACTCTAGAACATCGTAAGTGTTTGTTTTGGTCCTTACAACTTAAATTTATAATGGGTTATTAAATTTATACGAAGCAATTTATATTAGAATTTTTTTTTAAAATTCATTAATTTTAAATTCTCAAATCTATAAACAACCTTATGGAACTGTGTATCATGTTGCAATTAGGGTGGCAAAACATTACAATGTGAATTTTGTTTCATGTTAATACAATTCTTCAAAAGCCTAACTTTTAACTTAATTATTGGAGTGGTTCTAGGACCACAAACTATTTTGCAACTTCTTTGTCACAACTTTGTTGTGGCAGACTGTAAGTGATTGCTTATCACTTATATATTGACCTATCATTTTTTCTTCGTCACTTATACTTTGCCACATCATAATTATAACAAGAATTTGTTCTTACAACTAAAATTTATAATGGGTTGTTAAATTTATATTAGATTTTTTTTTATTTAAATTCTTTAACTTTAAATTTTCAAATCTAAAAACAACCTTATGGAATTATGCACTACGTTGCAAATAGGGTGGCAAAATAGGACATTGTGAATTTTGTTTCATTTTAATAAAATTCTTTAAAGCCTAACTTTTGCCTTAATAATTAGAGTGTTTCTAGAGTCACAAATTATTTCACAACTTTTTTGTCACAACTCTGTCATGGCAGACTGTAAATGGTTACTTATCATTTACATATTGGACCTATTATTTTTTCTTCAACACTTATACTCTGTCACATCACAATTGTGGCAAGAATTGGTTCTTACAAATGAAATTTATAATGTGTTATTAAATTTATAAGAAGTAATTTATATTAGAAATTGTTTTTTTTAATATAATTTATTTTTTATAAATTCTAAAATCTAAAAACAACCTTATGGAAATGTGTATAACGTTGCAAATAGGGTGGCAAAATAGGACAATGTGAATTTCGTTCCATGTTAGTGCAATTCTTCAAAGCCTAACTTTTGCCTTAATCATTGCAGTGTTTTTAGGACCTCAAATTATTTCATAACTTTTTTGTCACAATTCTGTCGTGGCAGACTGTAAATAGTTACTTATTATTTACATATTGGCCTACTATTTTTTATCCATTACTTATACTCTGCCACACCATAGTTGTAGCAAGAATTGGTTCTTACAACTAAAATTTATAATGGATTGTTAAATTTCTGTGCAGTAATTTATATTAGAAATTGTTTTTTTTTTTTTTAAGTTCTTTAATTTTAAATTATCAAATCTATAAACAACCTTATGGAATTGTGTACCACGTTGCAAATATGGTGGCAAAACTGGATGATATGAATTTTGTTCAATGTTAATATAATTCTTTAAAGTCCAACTATTGCCTTAATCATTGAAATGGTTCTACGATCACAAACTATTTCACAACTTCTTTGTTACAATTTTGTTTTGACAAACTGTAAGTGGTTGCTTATCACTTTTATATTTATCTGCCATTTTTTGTCCACTGTTTATATTCTCTCATGTCATAGTTGTGGCAAGAATTGGTATTATAATGGGATGTTAAATTTATATGAAGTAATTTACATTAGAAATTATTTTTTACAATTATTTAATTTTAATTCTCAAATATAAAAACAACCTTATGGAATTGTGTACCACATTGCAAATAGGGTGGCAAAATAGGATGATATGAATTTTGTTCCATGTTAATACAATTTTTCAAAGCCAGCTTTTGCCTTAATCATTGAAGTGGTTCTAGGACCACACTATTTCATAATGAAAGCATGATAGGCCCACGTACATGATCCGTAAAGTAAAGAAGTCGACAATGTGAGAAAATTGAAAATAACTAGACAGGCTTAGTACACAACAAAGTCATTTGTCGTACCATTATTGAGAGTAAATATCATTCTAGAGCATAATTTGTCTCTTATCATATGAAATTTGAGAGCAATCAGAGCTACAAAAGTATAAACCGACCTTTCTAAAGGTCCGAAATAACCCAGAAATGCAAGAACGTTATGGACCATACATTATGATTTATTAATAGTGCAATTCTTTAAACTTTATGAACCATGCATTATGAATGGTGCAAATTCTTTAACTACCTTGAATTGTTGGAATTGTTGAAATTGGTAGAAATCAAAGTTTCGAAGCCACTGAAAGTACCAATCATTTTTCTTGTTCTCATTTTTCCTTGTCCTTTTGATTCTAATGGCGGAAAGAATTATTCGCGTTACATGTGTCAAGTGCAATTCTTTGATCATGACAATTCTGGCCAGTGTGGGAATCAAAAAGTGGACGTTGCCTACATACTTTTCGACTGTTAAGGCTAACCCTGTCTTGGATATGAGGAGCCTATTACTTTATTTTAGAAAGCCTTTTCAAAAATTCCATGGGGATTTTCCGTAAGGAATTTTACCAGGAGCCCATTGGAATTCTCTCCAAAGTTTTTTTGCAAATAAAAATAAGAGTAATGTTAATAATATAAAGTGAAACAGAATGACTGAATAATCTGTATATTGATGTGTGTAAAACAATGTACAAAAGAGAGCCTTATATAGGCTAGGTATGTGTGCAGTACAAGTAAGGCTAGGTATGTGTGCAGTACAAGCAATATAAGTGTAGTACAAGTAATATACTGGGCTAAGCCCAATGGGCTAATATAGCCTAATCTATACACTAACATCCCCCCTCAAACTCGAGGTGGCAAGGAAGAAGCCAACTGGAGTTTGGATATAAGATCTCGAAGACGACCAGGCGGGTGAGACTTGGTGAAGATATCAGCAGGCTGGTCAGCAGATGAGATGGAGAACAACTTGAGATTGCCTTTCTTGAGATGCTGGCGAGTGATGTGGCAATCGATCTCAATGTGTTTGGTACGTTCGTGGAAGACATCATTATGAGCAATGTAGATAGCACTACGATTGTCACAATAAAGAGGAGTAGCAGTGGGCTGTGGAGCATCCATGTCAGCCAAGAGCCAGCGAAGCCAAACAAGCTCGCAGGTGGTGTCGGCAAGGGCACGATACTCGGCCTCAGTACTGGAACGGGAAACAACATCCTGCTTTTTGCTACGCCATGAGACAAGAGAAGTACCCAACAGGAAACAGAAACCTGTGATAGAGCATCGATCAGTCGGATCACCTGCCCAGTCTGCATCTGAATAAGCATGAAGCTCAAGAGAAGACCGAGAGGAGTAGTGTAGACCATGATAAAGTGTACCCTTGACATACCGAAGAATCCGCAGAACAGCAGCATAGTGGACAGAACGAGGGGCATCCATGTACTTACTAACCATACCCACAGCATGTGAAATATCTGGACGAGTAACAGTGAGATAGATCAGACTACCAACCAACTGATGATAGCGAGTAGCATCAGAGATAGGTTCACCATCCAAGGGTGTGAGCTTTGCATTGTATTCCAAAGGAGTGGAAACAGTCTTGTTGTCAGTGATACCTGCTTTGGAGAGGAGATCAGAAGCATATTTAGCTTGGGAAAGATAGTATCCATCAGAGGATGAGGTAACCTCAAGCCCAAGAAAATAGCTGAGAGTGCCCAAATCTTTCATCTCAAAATGCTGACCAAGGAAGTGCTGAAGAGAGCGGATACCTGCAGAATCATCTCCAGTAATAATCATATCATCAACATAGAGAAGAATAAGAGTGATACCAGTAGAAGATCTTCGGACGAAGAGAGCAGTGTCATGAGGACTCGAAGTGAAACCCTGCTGAGCAACAACTGAGCTGAACTTTTCAAACCAAGCTCGAGGAGCCTGCTTGAGGCCATAAAGAGCACGGCGAAGGTGACAAACTTGACTGCCTGAGTGTGGATAGCCAGGGGGTGGTTGCATGTACACTTCTTCTTGAAGGTCTCCATTTAGGAAAGCATTCTTCACATCCATTTGATAAAGAGGCCAACGGCGAACAGCAGCCACAGCAATGAGACATCTGACAGATGTAAGGCGAGCAACAGGAGCAAATGTTTCCTCATAATCAATGCCATACTCTTGGGTAAAGCCCTTGGCAACTAGGCGAGCCTTGTATCGTTCAACAGATCCATCAGCCTTGGTCTTGATCTTGTAAACCCACCTACAACCTACTACAGACTGACCAGGAGGCAAATCAACCATATCCCAAGTGTGATTTTTATGAAGGGCATCGAGTTCATCATTCATAGCTTGCTGCCAAAGAGGGTCAGTATGGGCCTCACGATAGGTATGAGGTTCATAGAGGGTGGCAAGGGCAAAAGAGCAGTGATAATCAGAGAGATAAGGGGGAGGAATGCTTACCCGAGTGGAACGACGAAGTTCAGGACCATCAGGAGACTCAGGAGAGGGTGGTGCCACAGGATCCAAGACAGGCGGGTCATATGCCGGGGACAGAACCAGAGATGAGTCGTTTGGAGAGGCAGCCGATGTTGAAGAATCCTCCACAAGTTCAGGATAGAGAGGGAGGAAAAGATCAGTAAAAATAGGAGACTCAGAGGAAGAGGATGTAGAAAACTGCTGAAGACTCGTGAAAGGACGATGTTCCCAAAACTCAACATGACGGGAGACACGAAGACGATGAGAGATGGGATCATAGCAGCGAAACCCCTTTTGAGATACACCATAACCAAGGAAACAACAGAGACGAGCACGAGGTTGGAGCTTTGTTCGTTCATGAGGAGGAAGAGAAACAAAGCAAGCACAACCAAAAACCCGAAGAGAAGAGTAGTCGGGGGTTTGACCATAGAGAAGCTCAAATGGTGATTTGTTGTTTGTAGTTGGTGAAGGGATACGATTAATGGTGTATACAGCAGTGAGTGCAGCTTCACCCCAAAAGCACTCAGGAAGAAAGGCAGAAATAAGAAGGGTGCGGACAACATCAAGAATGTGACGATGTTTTCGTTCTGCACGACCATTTTGTTGAGAGGTGTAAGGACAAGACCGCTGAGTAAGGGTACCATGATTATCTAAAAAGGATAGGAAAGTTTTATCATTATATTCTTGAGCATTATCTGATCGAAAAACTTTGACGGTGCGATTGAACTGTGTTTCAATCATTTTATGAAATGTTTGGTAAATAGACACAAGTTCAGACCTATGGTGAAGCAGATAAATCCAAGTATATCGAGAAAAATCATCCACAAATATGACAAAATATCTAGATCCCCCCTCAGTAGAAACAGGTGCAGGACCCCAAATATCAGAATGTATAAGATCAAAAGGTGCAGAAGAAAATGAGTCACTATTATTAAATGGTAATTTTGTTTGTTTGCCAAAATGACAGGAAGTACAATCAAATTTTTGAAACTGAACTGAACCTAAATGACCTTGAGAAGCTAACAACTGAAGACGAGATAAGGATGGATGACCAAGACGAGCATGCCATAGATCAGGTGAGGAGGTGGCAGTGGTAGCAGCGGCAGAAATAACTTGTGAAGGAATCTTCAAGTCATGAACCTCAAACATACGACCAACCTTACGGCCTGTCCCAAGCACTTGACCCGTCCGGGGATCCTGCACATCCACACCATGATTAGTAAATAGAAGATCTATGCCTAATTCACAAAGTTGACCAACAGAAAGCAAATTGAGCGATAACTTGGGGATATGAAAAGTGTCACTAAGGGATAAACAAGGAGAAGAGATTGTTCCTTTATGACTAACAGGCATAGGAGTTCCATCAGCAGTGTAAATGGTGATTGGATGTTCTAAGGGAGCCTTATCAGAAAATTGGGATTCATCAGGAGTCATATGGTTACAACATGCAGTATCAAAAAACCAAGATTGTTTACCTGAGGTGACAGAAAGGGCAGTAGAAGTGCGGGATAAAACCTGTTGAACAACTGCCTCAATATCAGCCGTAGTAAGTGAGGAAGCCAAAGATGGACCTGTAGGAACCGATGGATCGGAAGGACACACAGCAGCTGCCCGAGGAAGAGAAGCTTTATTCTGCTCTTGCATAAATTTCTGCAGTTTGCGACAAACTGAGATGTCATGGCCTTTAGCACGGCAAAACTCGCAGCGAGTACCTTTGGAAGACTGAGAGGTGGGACGCCCAGAGTTTATCCGTGGAGGAGCAGTGAATGCAGCAATGGGAGGCTGTGGAGATGGTGTAGCCAATACATGATCAGATGATGACATGTGATGAGTAGGCCGACGGTTTTCCTCAGAAATGAGCTCCTTGACTGCAGCATCAAGAGAAGGAGTAGGAAACCGGCTAAGTAGAGAAGCCCTAGTAGGCTCAAAATCCTCACGCAAACCCATCATGAAGTGCATAAATTTACGGCGATCCCGATATTTGACAAAGAGCTCAATATCCTTAGAACACACTAGTGGAGGATCTGCAGCAGAGAGTTGTTCCCACATAGTAGAAGTCTGAGAATAAAAATCAGAAATAGACTGACCTGTTTCTTGGCGCATTTGATAAAGTTTTGATTCAATGTGGAACTCCAAACTTGAATCATTAGTGCAATTATAGCGATCAGCCAAAAATTTCCAAGCAGCCTCAGCAATCTCAAGACGAGGAAGAAGATTATGAATGGAGGGAATAGAGGTATTGATAAACCAAGACAAGATCTTACTCTGAATACTCTCCCATTCCTCTAGGCGTTCTTCATAATCATCTTCAGCAGCTGTGGCTTCGGACTCAAGGTTTGGTACTGGCTTAGGAATTGAACCAGTCACATATTTCCACAGTTTACGACCCTTGAGAAAGACAGTCATATTCTGAGACCATGCATGATAGCTGGTAGGACCATCCAACATAATGGTGATAGGACGTATGATGTCTTGATCATTTTGTTGAGCCATAATGAAGAAAATGACCAAAAAATGAGATTTAGAGACCTCAAATGCAGAAACGGAGCCCAAAATCGGAATCTACGCGAAAAACTGAGCAAGACAGGTCCGGTTGAAAAATTTTGACTTTGGTCAAAGTCAACGGTCAACGGTCAACAAAGTCAACGGTCAAAGTCAATATGCTGACGTCACTGGATGACGTGTGATGCTGACGTGGCGATGACGTACTAGGGCTGACGTGGCAATCAGAGGAGCTGGGTGCGTGAAGGCGCGTAGAGGAGCGCGTGAAGCGCGTGAGGCGCGTGGGAGCGCGTGTGGCTTCGCGGCGATGCGTGGGAGCGCGTGTAGCGCGTCTTCGACAGGCAGAAACTTTGGGCGGCGCGTGCGGGCGCGTGGGAGCTTCTTTTGGACAGTTTCTGGCTGGGTTTTGATCGGGGAAGTCTTATCTATCACGTCGTATCTGTGGTTCGACGATTTGATTGATAAATAGACTAGATCCGAGAGAGTGGTTGGGTGTGACGGCGGTGACTCGCTTCTGACGGCGGCTACCGGTGAAGGCGAGGGCAGCGGAAGAACGCCGGAAAATACCACTAGGTCAGAGTAATGGCTCTGATACCATGTTAATAATATAAAGTGAAACAGAATGACTGAATAATCTGTATATTGATGTGTGTAAAACAATGTACAAAAGAGAGTCTTATATAGGCTAGGTATGTGTGCAGTACAAGTAAGGCTAGGTATGTGTGCAGTACAAGCAATATAAGTGTAGTACAAGTAATATACTGGGCTAAGCCCAATGGGCTAATATAGCCTAATCTATACACTAACAAGTAAAATGCAAAACACACTCTTAAAGAGTGAGTGTATTTAGATTTTACTTCTTAAAATTTCAGAATTTAGATTTTACCTTAAAGTTATATGTTGTTTTCATTTGCAACTCCTCTTTTAATTTTTTGTTGACTTGTCTGTTAAATGACTAGTAAGTGTATGATGTCTACTTATTGATCTAATCAAATGGTGACACGTGAATTTTACTATTTTACAAGTAAAATTTCTTCTCTCTTAGCTTAAGAAACCTTACGGCAACCATGAACTAATTAGGAAGTAAAATAAATTAGACAGTTTTTTATTATAGAGAATTTTAACTTATAACGTCCACTTTTAACGATAACTCTTTATCGTTAGATCAAGATACCAATTAATTTTTGGTATAGGCGAGGATTGAATTTCAGATTTCTTATTTAACCATAAAAAATTTTACCAATTAAATTAACTAAAATCCATAAAATAAAGTAGACACAAATGATTAATCCCACCCAGAAATTTATGATCCGCGACAACTCCTAAAAATAGGAAGATAAATAAAAGGGCTTACGAATGCGCACACATCACTGTAAAGTGTTTGCATAAAAGTCACAAACATTATACACATGTTCCCTGGAACACCCAAAAGGTAGTTGGGAGTTAGAGCATCTCATCTCCAGTAGTTTGCATAAGTCACAAACATTATACACGTGTTCCCAGGAACATCCAAAAAGTAGTTGGGGTTAGAGCATCTTTTGTTTAAATTTTTGTACTGGACAATAAATAATAACATTTATTTTTTATTTATTCATTTTTTAAAATATACATTTTAATAGATTTTTTTTATTTTTTATTCATTTTTTATTTGTTTTTAATATTTATTTTTTCTTTTTCCATTCATTCTCAATAATTATATTTTTTTAATAAAAAATGTTACATCTACAATATTTTTTACAATACTTTCACAAGAATCATAACAAAATCTTATATAGAAAGTTGTTACTAATTCTAATTTGAATCCACCATTGAAATTATATTTTTACTCACCAATATTAACTAATACTTAAGATTTATTGTGAAAATAGTATAAAAATATTGCGGTAATATTTTTAAATTGTCATTTCTTATTCTTTATATCATTTTTCCTTTCTTTCATCCATATGCTTCCCCTTTTTTTTTCTCTACTTTCCATTTGATTTCTCCCTCTCTCTTTCTTTCTCCAGCTCTCCCTTTCTTTACAATTTTTTTTTTACTTGATTCCAGAACATTCTCTAGCTCTCTATAACAACAAATGTTCAAAATATTTTTTCTCAGTTTTTTCTTCTTTTTAAAAAAATATTTTCATCTCTAAACCATATTTTTGGGTAAAAGATAGTACTGTTTAAAAGCTTCTTACTCTACAATTAGCGTACACATATAGGGGTATATAGAAAGGTCGTTAGGCTTATCGTTTCCAAGAGTGACTTTGTCTGGGCTTCAACTCCACCCTCTCTTATTGATAAGCTTATTTGGTGCAAATAAAAAGAAGGTTCATGTATAATTTCTCCTTTTTATTTTCCACATATATGCAATACTTAAGATCAATTTGTACAATAAAATGACACTCATGAAAATATTAATTAGTATTTCAATGTTATAAAATCCATAACCCTTTCCAAAAAAAAAAAAAAAAAAAAAACCCATAACATATCTATTATATTTTATTTATTTTCTAGGTTATTTTATTTTATATATCAGCTGAGTACGTAGGTTGTGTATTATTTTTTTATAGTAAAAAAATCAACTTATAAATCTCATATAATTATTTACATTAATTATATAAACCTCAAGTACAGCTTATATTGGATTTTGTCAAACCCATAAAAAGATTAAACTATAAAAACTTTAAACTATATAGTAAATATTTGTGCGTTTAAAACTTTGAAGTGTTACTTGAAAACAATATTAGTTCATGATGTTTATCTTATAATTATTTTCAAATTATAGCACTTACACACATTTTATTAAAAACAATATATAAGCTACTACATAAAAAATTTAAACTCATAACACTATTGAAAAATAACAATATTGTTGCATTTTTTTTCTTGAACTATTTCTTTTTCTATTCTTACTTTGCTTTCATAAATTTTGACCTTAGAAAATATTGATATAATAGAAAAATCTCTCTGCATACATACATACATATACATATATATATATATATATATATATATATATATATATATATATATATATATATAAAATATGAAAATGAACGCATAACAAAGACATTGAAAAAAAACATAAATAAAATATATGAAACAATAGAGAAAAAAATAAGAACAAAGTTTAGTTACAAAATTAGTTGTAACCTAAGGCTATGACTTTATTCAATATCTTTTTATTGGAGGTGAATTTTGACAAATCCACTATTAGATTATATTTTCTTCTTATATCCTTCATGCTTGCAAAATTTCTAGAAAATTAAATATTAATAGTTATGTCATTAATAAATTGCTTAAATTACAAGTTTTTGTAGTTTAAATTTGTGCATAAAATATAAACTTATAAATCATATAATAAATAATATTCGATTGACACTAAATTTGACACGTATATTAAAAGTACAAACAATATGTAATTCAACGGTTAAATTTTCAAAATATATAATAATATTTATTTTATTGAGTAAGGTTGTAGTCTTAGACTACAATAAATTTTGTAACTAAATTTTGTTAAAAAAATAAAATTAAGGGGGAGTTTTGGTGGGGCCGAGCTCTGTGAGAAAGGCCCAGCACGCAGACCCCCACCGGTTTTACATTAAAATATATAGAGAAAAACAGTTTCCACACTGCCTATATAAGAAAAGGAACCACATCACGAACACCAGTAAAATCGAAACCCCAATTTCTCCAATTACACTCTTTTCTTTTCTTTTTTATGAACTCATTGACTCTCTCTTTCACCCCCCATCAAACTACTCTCTTCATTTGCATCAGTGTAAATCACTAGAGACCACAACAAATAATCATGAGTTCAACTTTGAAAGACCAAGCAGGTGGTGTTTGTAGCTGTACGAGGTGTTCTCTCCTTATTAGATCACTGCAAGAATGTGCCAAAAACAATATCAAATCTTGTTATCAAGCCAAGGAACTCTCTGCCAAATCTTCCTCGGCGGTTTCTGATAATAAGCAGAAACGCTCAAAGGAGGAGTCCATGAGAAAAATCATGGACTTAAACTGCTGGGGTCCTACCACAACAAAGTTTTAAATGGCTGTGTAAAATCAGTGGAGTATGTGTGAAAATATGTCCTATCATTTCAATGCACTTAAAAAAAAAATTGCTTCCAATTCATTTGTTTTTAGGTTTAAATATGTTTTTGGTCCGCAAGTTTTTGGGCCAAAATGACCAAATATTACTATTTAGAAAAATATGTTGCAATTTACCACTGTTTCTGGAATATATAAGGATCTACTACTATTTAAGAACTTGAGTTCTATTAAAATTTGCCACTATGGCAATGGCTGAGCTGAAATTTTTTACTTTTAAAATGCCACCTTGAACTCGAGCTTGTGGAGCTCAAGTTCTTTGTTGATATAACTCGAGCTCTTAAAGCTCGAGTCTCTTAAAAATTGAACTACATAGATTTTGAGTTTAGGAAACTTGAGTTCTTTGTAAGTACAAACTTGAGTTTTTCAAACTCGAATATTGTGTAGTTTATATACCAAGAAGATGTCCCCCTTTCAGCCATTCTTTTCAGTAGATGTAGCTCATACTGTGAACAACCCTTTTGTAGCTCAGTCTCTTCCTCGAATCTCAACAGAAACACAAATCCCAACTTTCCTTTATATTTACCATATAGGTGGGTTGCATTAATGCTGATCATGGGCCTGCAGTGCTTGAACCCACCAATAGACAGACCAAACACCCAAAATACACAGTTGAATGTACAGGTGCCTTGTTCATAATTGTTGTGCACTAGTAACTTATACACTAAACCCAGACTTGCACCTTTTAGTCCTGCTAAAAAAAGTGGCAACTTTGTGTACGACTCCTTAAAATCCCTATACATAGTTGCAACGGCCTTTGGTATAGCATCCTATACCTTGTAGTGAGATACACAATGTTTTAACTTTGCTAAAACAATGTGGCGTAAGAACTTTATCGAGTACAAGGGGTCTTCCCGTATAAACTGCTTAAGTATGTATGCTAGGTATGCCGAATCAATCATCCGATCGTTATTATCAACTTGGATGGATGAGCATGTATGGAGACCTTTGCATTTTGTGATCTTCCAGACATTGTCTCTCTTGCTACATATAGCATGGATTGACCATGGACATGAATCATTCTCGCAACTAACTAAATAATTTTTTATATAAGGAAAATTCGAATTTAGATCTCTAGTTTGAAAAAAAAAAAATTATTATGATTCAAACTAACTAAAACCCAGAAATTAGATAGAGAGTGAATGATTAATTATTATTTTTTGAGTATGGAGACTTATTAAGTATTAGTTGGTAAACCGTTCAATAACAAGAAAGTTTAATTTAAATATAATTTTTTTTTTGTTTAAATATGAAATATAGTAATTATGAAAACTACTAATAGACATTTATTGTAATTGTGTTTGTATATGAAATTATATACTATAGTTAGTATTACGTATTTATAATAATTTTACTTTAGAATAAGCATTTGTTGTGATTATGTTTATATATAGAATTATAAATTTTACTATTTGTTGGGTTAAAATGAATTGACCCATTGCAAATTAATTAATTACCCAAGTTAATTAATTAGTCAAATTACATGCAATAGCATGGTAGTACAAACAAATCACCAACTAAACTAAATGTCGCAGAAATTAAATTTGACACGGTGATTTGTTTATGAATGGGGAAATCTTCCGAGGCAAAACCCCACCAGGTGAATTTAAGGTCATCACTCCCGAGAATACACTATTATTAATCACAAGCGGTTACAAGTATAAGGAATCTTACCAAGCCCTTTGGCCTATCTCGAAATGCCAACCTGCAGTTGAACTCTTATCCCAATACCCAATTGGACTTGTATTGTAGCGGCAATCTTTCCGTTCAATGCACGAATCCTAGTACGTGACTAACCAATGATGCACGAATCCTAGAGGAAGATGTTGGCTACAAAGTTCTTCACTTTATCAACAATGAAGATCATAAAGCTCCTTAGTTACAAAACCCTTGGCGTAAAGATGTAGTAGCTTCTTCAGAGAGAATGATGAATTAGGGCACTTTCTGCATGTATTATTTTTGCGTCATCTATGACGGCCCTTAAAATAATCCTTATATATGTCTAGGGTTATGAGAAAAAAAACCCTACACAAATACATAGGAATGTGCATGTAATTAGATCTGAAAAGTCTGATTTTGTAATTCTCGACAGATATAGCTTGTGTCGAGAATCTTTCGAGCTTCAACATTAAATCTCGATAGAAAGGATTCTGTCGAGACTTCTATCGAGTTTTAATGAACAGCTTTTCTTCACTTGTTTCTTGGTTAGATCTTCATGGCTTTAACACTTGACTTGAACAACATGTTTCTTGAAGCCTTAAACCCATCATAGATCTACCAAATTACAAGTAAAGTGCGTTTTATCAAAGGATTAGCCAATTATATGAAATTTGTCCCTAACACTATTTAAAGAAATATAATTAAATAAATTTTTAATGGAGGGTTCAAATATAGAATAAAATTTTACTTCAACTACCTTTAAAAAAAGATCAATTCAACTAATATATATATATATATATGTGTGTGTGTGTGTGTGTGTGTGTGTGTGTGTGTGTGTGAGTGATGTAGGACAAAATCTACAATTTAATTTTTGTAATTATTTAATTTGATATTTTTATGTAAAAAACATTATTTTAGGTTTAGGTGATTTATTTCCTTATTTTTAAGTGCTTTTAATGTTTTTAGGTTAAACTTGGTTCTTGTTATGGTTAGATATTAATTAGGAGTTATTTTAGAATATATTTTCTTGTTTGTCAAGTTTTACATAGCCCTTAAATAGTTACCTAAGTTTGTAAACGTTTTTCAGTATTATTGATATTAATAAACTTTTGTGTATTGTTTCTCTGGTGGATTTGAGAACCCTTTCTTCTTATGGTTTCAAGGACCTTTGTGGATTCAATGAACCCTCGTGGATTCGAGATTATTATCAGAAGCAAACGTGTTTTGTTTATTGCTTTCTAGAAGTAGACGGGTTCTACTTCTTGATGCTTTCTCATCCTACATCAGTGTGGCTTAGAAAGCTTGTGCGGCATAACAGTCTTCGATTTTATCAATGGTGAAGCTAGAAAAAGCCTTAAAACTACACACACACACACACACATGTTATATATATACATAAAATATGTTTTTTTTTTTTTACATTTAATAAAGTATTTACATCTTTTTTTTAGATGTAAATACGACCGATGCTAATGGTTAGGTCATTGGAGACATCATTCCAACAACCAACATTAGAGGTTTGATAAAATAAAAGTTGTCATTTCGATGGTCTAAGACACCTTTTTGGCCACCAATGCTGGTGGTCCGATCATCGGAGACACCACTCTAGCGGTGATCAAAATCAGTTTGCAGATGCATTGGCTACTTTGACCTCAATGGTTGAGATACCTAAGGGAATATGGACATGTCCTTTGGAGATTGAACAAAAGTATCAAGAAAACAAAAAATGATACATGAAGAAAATAGGGGACATGACTTTTCATGGAATGCAACTGCTCATAATTGGGTTTATCATCATTCTAGCCGAAATAGAAGCATCACGTTTAAGCTACATGAACCACTGTGGACCCTTGCAAATTCCTTATCCATTTGGAACAAGCGGAGGTTTTTCCTTGATGAATCATTTCTCCTTGCATGCAATTACACATTCAGGAATCACAAACTATTTCTGAGTCGCAATGCTGTTCTTAGCATTTCCTTAGATGGAGAATTAACAGTGTCTACAAGCGTTACTATCACGTGTTATGACCAATTTGGCGTTAATGAGTCACATACCGTCTGAGCTAATATCTTTCAGGTTTCATATTTCCATTAAAAATAAAAAAATAATAGCAGTAGATTGTGATATCATTGGATTTTTTAACGGTTCAGTCTTCTCATTGGAAAAGACGTATGTCTCAGGACGCATATAAACCTGCATAAGCCTTGAAAATATCCTTAATGGGACTCATTCTGGGTCAGGTTGTTGCTAGAGTTCGATCCCACCTGGTTTAGGAAATCTTGATTTGATTCTTCTTAGTTCTGATAACCACTCCTATGTTCTTCAGTTCAACCCCTGTGACGCTGCCTTTGAAATGGATGAAAAATCATTCAATTTTTCAACATTATATTTTCAAAGTTCTTCAGTTCTAAGACTGTTCTCTATGTGTGTGTGTGTGTTATTTGCAAAGAGTAACATGATTTAACATATGTTATTTTTGTACATTTAATAAAATATTTACATTGTGTATATAACATTAATAAAATTTAAAGGATTCTTAACTACTAACCATGAAATCCACATTTATGGTTTCTTTTAAAAAGAAAAAGAAAATATTTTCCATATCTCTAATTTTCTAAAAACATTAAAAAATAAGGCGAAAAACCCATTTTAATCCCTATATTTTCACGCGATACCCATTTTGGTCCTTAACTTTTTTTTCCACCGATTTTAGTCCCTATCCTAGAAAATGCGTCTCGTTTTTGTCCCCGACGTTACATCAGAGACGAAAATTGCACAGCTGGCAAACGGAAAAAATTAAAAATATTAAAATAATACACACTGTGTCCACGTGGCTTTCCACGTCAGCCTCCAAATTAAAAAAAATTAATTTATTAATTTTAATTAAATAAAAAAATTAAAAATAAAAATAAAAACCAATCCTAGCAAGAACAACAAATTTCAAATCCAGCAAATTTAAAACCCGTCAAGAACAAGATCTACAAAACACAGACCCAGCAAATTTAAAACCCACAAAATTAAATTCAAACCCATATGAAAAAGAGAGAGAGAGAGATCAGATGGCAGCAATAACAAGCGCATTGATAGCAATAGCGGGAGTGGTACTGGGTTGGATTGCCATCGAGATCGCTTGCAAGCCTTGCCTAGAACAAGGCCGCGAAGCCATCAATCGCTCCCTCAATCCCGACTACGACCCAGACGACGCTGTTTCAGCCACCACCACCACCACGAACAACAACAATATTCGCGCCCCTCTCATCACCTCTGAATCTGATGATCCTGTTGTTGTTGATTCTTCCACCACTTCCTACGATTCTTCTGTAAAGCCCATCTGAAGTCTCATTCTCACTCACTCACTGCCCCTCGTTTTCCCTGGTATTTACAATATCCCCCTCAATACTTTTTTTTTTTGGGTGGGTTTTTTTTAGTTGTCGTTTGTGTTAATGGTGGAAACGAAATGAAAAGATTTTGTGAGTTCGGATTTGTTTTTTTTTTTTTTGATAGGGTGGGTTCGGATTTGTTAATGACATGAATTTGTGACTTTTGTTCTTTGTTGTTGTTGTTTTGGATCATATCACAGTTTGTTATACATTTTTTTCCCTTGTTCTGGCAGTTCGTTCTGGGAAAACAATGTGAAATGATATTTTAAATTTTATGATGTTCCGAAAATCAAGGATTTTGTCTACTTTGATTGTTGGATTGTAAATGTTAGTTGCTCAAATGAGTTGAATATGGGTTTGAATTTAATTTTTTGGGTTTTAAATTTGCTGGGATTGTGTTTTGTAGATTTTGTTCTGGGTTTTAAATTTGTTATTCTTGTTGGATTTGGTTTTTATTTTTTTATTTAGTTAAAATTAATAAATTAACTTTTTTAATTTAGAGACTGAAGTGGAAAGCCACGTGAATACAGTGTGTATTATTTTAATATTGTTAATTTTTTCCGTTTGTCAGCTTTGCAATTTCCGTCTCTGATGTAACGTCAGGGACTAAAACGAGATGCGTTTTCTAAGATAGGGACCAAAATTGGTGAAAAAAAAGTTAGGGATCAAAGTGGGAATCGCGTGAAAATGTAAGGATTAAAATGGATTTTTCGCCAAAAAATAAATAAAAAAGGTTTCTACTAAAAATATTTATTATAGATGTTTATATTGGTGATAACTACACCAATAAACTTCACATCAATATATATATCCTTATAGGGCAAAATGATCGAGTTCCATAACTCCTTACATATTTCAACTCATCATCTTCACAATAACATAAGCAAAGTGAATTATTTTTGCAAATGTTTCAATGGTTGGATACAATAGTTCAAAACAAATATTTTATTTAAAACTTTTCCATGTTATGCATGGAAGGAACTTAAATTTTGCCATGCAATCTCTTTGTGATTTCTACAAAGGGAGACAATGGTGGGAAATGCATAAATATCAAGAATAACCATAATTACTAGTAAGTAATGGACTGTATACATTTATAGTATTACGTACATTAATGACTAATAATTTGAATTTTTTTATATAAATATTTTCTAGGATTACATGCTTGTAGATATAACTGATATAAAAATGAAAGAATAATTTTAAGGACACCTAACAAGAAATTGGAGTGCATTTAATATCTAAACTCAATTCGATTGAATATTCTCTCCACTTCTACTTGAATATAATACTAGCTTGTAACCAATGCATACACATAGATGTATTTAAAATAATAAATGTAATGGGATTTATATTTAAATTCCTACCTAAGTTTAATCCTGTTGATGATCATTTTTTGATTTGTAAGGATTTTAGTTTGGTAGAGTATGCAAATTATTAATTCTTGATAATTTATAAAAAAATGCTCATTCTTGATAGTTTTGTTTTAGAAAAAAAAATTGTTACTTCTTAACTTAATTTTGTTATTGTGATGCAATAAATGTAGGCGTAAATACACTTTTGGTCCTTACATTTTGGGCTGATTCTCGATTTGGTCCCTAAATTGATTTCGCTCTTAGGTCAGTCCCTGATTTCAGAAAATCGTTTTTATTTTAGTCCTTGCCGTCAACCCGGTAATAGAAAAATCTGAGGTGGCAAATGGAATTCACTGTGTGCACAGTAAATGCTGACGTGACTAATAAAATAATATTAAAAAATTTGATTTGGCATTTTTTAAATGCCACATCAACATATAAATTAATAAAAAAAAAAAATAATTTCTTGATTTTAATTTAAACTGAAAAAATTAAAAACAAAAAAGATTTATCAATTTTTAAATTTGATAAAAAATTTATAACAATTTTCTAAAATTTTCTTAGTCAACCAGCATAACATCACAAAAATTAAAATTCCCAATTTTTAGAAAAAAAAAAGGGAAAAAAAAAACCAAATTAATATGCTACTAAATAAAAAACTTATTATAAAAAAAAAAAAAAACCAAACTCACAAACCTAACCCAAATATGTCTCTCTGCCCCTTGATTTCTCTCACTCTCCGTTTCTCTCTTTGATTTGCTTCACTCCAAACCCTCTACTCCAAACCGAGAGACCCATGGCAAAAGACACTAAGCTCCAAACCCAGACACCCATGGCCAAATAAAATAACATTCTTTCTTTGATCTACATAGAAACCCACCTTGTTCTTCCTGATCAAGTTCATGAATTCCTTGGGGACTCTCTTCATGTGGTCGTGCACGTCATAGCACTCGAAGTAGATTGGCACATGCATCGCCTCCATCGCACGAGACCAGCGTCACCGCATTGGAGCTCCGTTGCCAGGTTGAGGCATGTGGGTCACAGATCGGGTCTGGTAAAGGGTTACGAAATTGAAGGAGATGATGATTTTTTGTGTGCATTTAGTTGCTAAAAGAGTGGGGAAAAGAACCAATCGGATCACTCTCTCTTTGACTTGGGTTTGTTTTTCCCTGTGGGTGTTGATTTGTTTTAAATTTCTGGGTTTGGTTTTTTTTATGTAGGTTTGATGATTTTTTTGGGTTGAAGGTTTCGGGGTTTGATGATTTTTATGGGTTGGAGGTTTGATGATTTTTCTGGTTTAGAGGTTTCGGGGTTTGATAATTTTTCTGGGTTGGAGGTTTGTCGATTTTTCTGGGTTGGTTTTTTCATCTGGATTTGATGATTTCTTCATGTTAGAGGTTTCGGTGGAGGATAGGGATTTTGTATGAATTTGTGCATGTTTATTTGCTAAGAAAATACAAGAAAAGGGAAAAAGTCTTAGATTATTTTAATTTCTGGGCAACCTGAAGAACATGAAGAACATGTTACCCTTGTTCTTTCAAAAATAATAAAAGAAAGTAAGAAAATAAGCTTTTTTTTTTTAATTTTTAAAATTTTTTCAGTTTAAATTAAAATAAAGAAATTAAAATATTTTTTTTGTTTTTATTTTTTTATTAATTTATATGCTGATGTGGCATTTAAAAAATGTCAAATTAAATTTTTTAATATTATTTTATTTGCCACGTCAGCATTTACTGTGCACATAGTAAATTCCGTTTGCCACCTCAGATTTTCTGTTACCGGATTTACGGCAGGGACCAAAATAAAAATGATTTTCTGAAATCAAGGACTGAGCTAGGAGTGAAATCAATTTAGGGACCAAATCGAGAATCAGCCCAAAATGTAGGGACCAAAAGTGTATTTACGCCATAAATGTATTTCAGCCTTACATACTTCAAATAAGATATGAACAACCAATTTTTAAGATCATGATTAAATTTCACATTAAAATTTTTGTTTGAACTAATCATAATTTTTTAAAGACAAAGTTTGGCTACAACTTTCTTTAAAAATAAATTAATATTACTAAATATTTTGAAAAATGTAATCTAATTATGCCCAGTTAATATCTAATACAACTATTGTAGAAATGACTTTAATTGGTGACATGAATGGACAACTAATTTGAAGTATTAAAGTCAATCCCACTATAGTATAAAAGTAACAACATGCACCTTCTGACTAAGGAAATAATGGCATAGATTGCTCAAAAAAAAAAAAAAAAAAAAAAAAGAAAAAAAGAAAAGAAAAGAAATAATGGCATAGAGGTTAGTCTCTCTAATATTATTACTACCAGATTCATCTACAACTTTTAACTCCTACAAAATACAAATTTCAAATTTGATTCAAAATTGAAATCTACCTAACCAATTGCACTATACATATACGGGCTAGAAACCACTTCTCAATTATGAATGAAAGGTCCTAAACAAATCCGTCCATGATGACCATGAAACATTTCAATGAATTTATTTTCCACAACATAAATAAGCATTACCTACTAATCATTTGGTGTTCAAGTAATAACCTAGGAATATTTTAATCATACAGTACAACAAAAAAAGGCATTGGTTAAGGTGTAGATTGACTAAGGGGAACGGTCAAAATCAACTTGAAAAGCTTCTTATTTGAGGTATTGAGTTCTAAAATTTTCTTTTCACTTCTTCTTTTTAATAATGTTTTAATCTATTTTCTTGCTTTGTTTGTGTTTTATAATGTTTGTTTAGCTTAGGTTTTCCTTACTTTATGATTTGATGCATGTTAGGTTGTTAGATTTAAGTTTTTGTTTGTTTTCTGTGTTTCTGGTTTCTGGATTAGGGTTTAGGGTGTGTCTGCTTGCGCATTCTTCAACATGCATACACAGGCTCGAAGTATGTGTACACATACAACTAACCTGCGTATGTAGGCCGATGTATGCACACACATACTCATGTCCAAAAACTCTAATTCAAGCTTTTTGTTTTTGTTTCTTTGTTTCTTTCCCATGATATGTTTCTGCTTTGCCCTTATTTTATGATTTTGTGTCTCTGTTACCTTATTTAGATACTTTTTTGCTTTAACATGCTAGATTAGGGTTTCCTTTATTTTTTTGCTTTAATACCATGAACATGCATATAACATGATCATGTATTAATGCCATGGGTGTTGAGATGCAGTAAGGTGAGTAAGGTATGTAATGCATTCATATGAACATGCATTTCTTTGTTATAAGAGCTTTATCTTCCTTTGATGAACATGCATATGCAAGTCTATATGCCACGCTTTGAATGATAATATGATTTGTTTGATGCCTATGTTTCTACCTTGATTTGATATATACACGTTTCTGCCTTGGATGTAATGGATGCTATACATGATAGATGTATGCTAGGTTGTTTGATTGCCATGATAGATGTATGATAGGGTATGTGATGGGGTGATAAGCATGATATATGTATGTTAGAATTTGGGATGAAATGTTATGTTGTATGCTTAGATGTATGCTAGTGTGTGTGTGTGTTTAAGATGCAATGTTGAATGTGCCCTTAATAAGATTAAGACATAGGACACAATAAGTGGAAGCTGACCCATGGGTCGGGCCATTTTGGGTGCCTAACACCTTCCAAAATTGTACCTTCCAAAATTGTACCTAAACTCTGAACTCATACTCTAGTAGTAAAATCAGTTCTTCCACGTAAGGGCACTATATTCATGGTTTCTAAACCATAAAACTAGGTGGCGAGTCCTAGTTTCTCCGCCCCGGTCCACTCGGTCGAGGCGTACTCCCCAAATCACACATTGCGCCCACATGAGGTAAAAATAACATAATGAAATAGATAAATAGTATGAAAAGGAAGCACTAAAGGGGAATACAGTACTTAATAAAGCCTACCATATTACAAAATTTTCTCATGTAACTAGGGACGAAGCCAGAACTCCAAGGGAGTGGGGGGGGGGGGGGGGGGAATTTGAACAAAATTTTTTTCATGAAATTTTAAATTAGCATCTATTTAGTACAAAAGAAAATGCATAAAATAATTATTTTATTGGTGGTGCATCAAATTATAAAAATTATATAGTAAAGCTTGTATTATCAACATCAATCAATCATTCAATTATACTTTAAAAATAACACTGTGCTTTATCAACGCTCTACAAATTCGTGTTATTAAAAAAAAATAACGCTCTGCTCAATACTCACCACATACACTATCTCATTACAATGCACAATAAATTGGTAACAGTAGCACAAGAATACAAGCCTTTTGACTTTTGACTAAATTCGTGGTTATGGTTTTTTCTTTATTAAAATTTTTCTTTATTAAAAAAATTAGTCACAAGCTCGTGCTATGCACAGGAACTTACTTGTTTGTGTGGTAGACTAAAATAATTATATAAAATTTAAAATTGATTATGAAACTATACAATTTCATGAATTTCTCCTGTTTCACTTCAATTTTTGTTACGATTTGATAAAAAGTCATTGTTTGAACGTGCAATATCTTGCGAAAAATTTATCAATTGGTTTCAGATATTAAAATTTTCAAAAGGCCAAAAAATATTAAAGAATCAGAAGATTCATTGCCTAGAAATTTTTGAAACAAAAAAATATATATATATATGACCACACAATAGAGAAATATAAGAGAAAAATAAGTTATCTTCAAAAGAATATATAATTCATGGTATAACCGTTGAAATCTACTAAACATGTTTAGATATTGCAATAACTAATGCAAAAATGTAGATATTAAAACTTTTAAAATGCCAACAAATAAAATTAAAGAATCACATGATTCAGAGCCTATAAATTATTGAAACAATACACACACACGCACACACACACACATATATATATATATCCGATAGAAAATTATATTATTTAAAAAAATTAAACGATAGAATTAGAGTTCCAAATAAATTTATGAGTTTGGATAGCACTAGGACATAATGATATGTGTGGGTGTGGTATATGGTGATATATATATTTAATTTTTTGTTGTTATCTCAAAAAAAAAAGAAAATATATATATATATATATATATATATATATATAATAGAAAAAAATAAATTAACGCATAATCAAAAGATTTTGAAATAAAAAAAATTATATTCTATAACGTAGAGTTCAAGAAGTTTGGTTGTAGGGTTTTTTAAAAATTAATTAACTTTGTTTTTGGGTTTATTGCAATAAAGCCGATACTTATCCTTTTATTGCAGATTTTTTTTTTTAAAATAATCATCTTTAGATTAAATTCAGCTTAAAATATCAACTTTTATCCAAAAAAACTGCTAAACATGTTTAGATATTGCAATAACTAACTCAAAACTTTCAAAATGCCAACAAATAAAATTAAAGAATCATATGATTTAGAGCCTATAAATTATTGAAACAATACATATATATATATATATATATATATATCCAATAAAAAATTATATTATTTTAAAAAATTAAGCGATAGAATTAGAGTCCCAAATAAATTAATGAGTTTGAATAGCACCCGTACATAATGGTTTGTGTGGGTGTGGCATATGGTGATATATATATTTAATTTTTTGTTGTTATCTAATATATAATAGCAAAAAATAAATTAACGCATAATCAAAAGATTTTGAAATAAAAAAATTATATTCTATAACGTAGAGTTCAAGAAGTTTCGTTGTAGGGTTTTTTAAAAATTAATTAACTTTGTTTTTGGGTTTATTGCAATAAAGTTGATACTTATCCTTTGATTATGGATTTTTTTTTTTAAAAATAATCATCTTTAGATTAAATTTAGCTTAAAATATCAAATTTTATCCAAAAAAAGAAAAAGAAAAAAAGAAGATAAGTATTTGGTTTTGGAGAGAAAAATAGTGTTTTTAATTTTATTTTTTATTTTTTAAATATTGTGTTGTGCTGATGTGAAAAATTGCGGCACCAGCAAACGCTTCAGTTTATATATATATATATATATATATATATATATTAGAATCCATAAGTTGTCTGGCTGTCCCAAAAACATAATTAGAAATTTAAAATAGTGCTACAGCAAGATAAACATTAAACAAAGTTGGAGAAACAAAACTGAGAGAGAGAGAGAGAGAGAGAGAGAGAGAGAGAGAGAGAGGCCAAAGTCTAAGGCATACCGAACTATATGGCAGCATCGAATTATTGTTGCGTGAAGTGGGTTAGATGATGCGTCGCAGTAGCGATGCCTTTGGAAGAATGTTTTGGTGTGGTGCTTGGTGGGTATTTTTTTTTTCCTTCCTTAAAATCACTACATCTATGATCTATCATCTAGTTTGATAAAACTATTTTTTTTCTTGTAAATTTTGAAAGGCTTAAGGATGGGCTTGGTGGTTAATTTTTGTTGGAGTATTTGGGTTAAATTTTAAATATTTGTTGTAGTGCTTGGGCTAAATTTTATTTCATTACATGGCCAAGAATTATGTTCAGGGTAAGGAAAAATTTGTTGGGTCAGAGGGAGAATTTTGTGGGACCAAATCTTAATTTTTATAAATTTAAACATAGTATATATATATATATATTTTTTTTTTCAAAATTTGGAGGGGTCCATGGCCCCCCTTGGTCCAATAATAGCTCCATCCCTGCATGTGATTGCACGACAGATTCTCAACTTATTGAAATTTCATGGTATTTAAATATTAGAATTGGTTGAAATTCTGTACTTATCACCACAATTCATAGATTGGCAAAGTAGACTAACAAAGGTAATTTAAACAAGTAAAAAAAAACCTTATAGGGAGCTTGGTTTTACCTGATCACGAATAAATGTCATCTAAATATCAGACGATTAGTCGATATCATTACGTACTGTTCTGCTGGAAAGAATCTGTGGATTCATATGAATAGTAAAATAAACTTTTGGAATTAGGTCTTAAGTTTAGTTATTACAGTTTTTAATAATGAATCTATTGCATAAGCCTTGTTCACAGTTTCACAGTGAAAGATCACAGAGGAGAACAAAGAACGGAGTATAGAAAAAGAGAGAAAAAGAGAGAGAAAAGAGAGAGAATTACTGAATTGAATCAATTTTATTGATATGAATGTTATATTACAATACAGAGACTTGTACACTATATATATACACAGTATTAGTGAAGGTAAACAGTGGAGGGAAAGTTAGTTACAGGCTGAGTCAGGCATAACTGCCTCTCACACGTGTATACGTGCTAGACTTAAGTTATCAATACACACAAGACTAAATGACACCGTTCTATTTAATCTTGCACTTGTGCCTTCTTTATATTTGGAATTGAACTTGCTTCATCTTCAATTTCCTCAATCTTGCAACTGCTGTTATCACTGCTTTCATCCCCCCTCAAACGAAATGGGAATTTCCACATGAGTTTGGATGTTAACCAGTGAAAATGTGAAGAAGGTAACCCTTTTGTAAAAATATTGGCAAGTTGATCATTGGAAGAGATAAACTTGACCATGAGATCCTTCCTGAGAACTTTTTCACGCACAAAATGGTAGTCCACCTCAATGTGCTTTGTACGAGCATGGAATACAGGGTTGGAATCAATTGCTAAGGCACTAACATTATCACACCACATTAAAGGAGGGGTAGAGAGAAAAATCCCCAAATCTTTGAGAAGCATACGTATCCAATATAATTTAGCTGCAGTAGAGGCTAAAGCTCTATACTCAGCTTCAGTGGATGATCTGGAGACTGTGGACTGCTTCTTAGCAGACCATGTGATGGGGCAATTTCTAAAGAACACAACAATGCCAGAAATGGACCTACGATCTACTGGGTCTCCAGCTCAGTCCGCATCACAATAGGCAGACAAGGAAGGAAAACCAGGGGTAAAAGCAATGCCAAAATGAAGAGTGCCTCTAATATACCTCAGAATATGTTTGGCAGCTTGTAGGTGGTTTTGATTTGGAGAACACATGTACTGACAAGCTTGTTGGACAGCAAATGACAAGTCTGACTTGGTAAATGTGAGATATTGAAGGGCACCAACAAGGCTTCTATAAGAAAAAGGGTCAGACAAGGGAGAACTATCATTGGGTAGCAAGTGTTGATTGGGAGAGCAAGGGGTCTTGCAGGCTTGCAATCTACCATAGCAAACTTGGACAATAGATTAGTAGCATATTTTGTTTGATGCACAAACAGCCCTGAAGTAGTATATTCAATCTGCAAGCCAAGAAAGTAATGAAGCAACCCAATATCCTTAAGATCAAAGGCAGAACTCAAAAGCTGAATAATAGAAGCAGTGAAAGCCTTGTCATTACCAGTTAAAATAATGTCATCTACATACAACAAAAGGAACACCAAATGGCCATCATGTTTGTATATGAACAGATTACCATCAGCCCTTGATGCCAAGAAACCAATGTGAAAGAGATGAGTGGTGAATCTCTCAAACCAGGCCCTAGCCCTGTTTGAGACCATATAGTGCCTTATGAAGAAGACAAACATGAGATGGGAACTGAGAGTCAACATACCCCTGAGGTTGTCTCATATACACCTCTTCCTTCAAAATGCCATGAAGAAAGGCATTACTAACATCAAGCTGCCTTAATTCCCAACCATGATGCACAACTAAAGCCAGAAGAAGTCTCACAGTGGTAGGTTTAACCACAGGGCTGAAGGTTTCATCATAGTCAAGACCATGTTGTTGTAGATAGCCCCTTGCTACTAATCTTGCCTTATATCTAGCTATGGATCCATCAGCATGTTTCTTCAACCTGTACACCCACTTACAAGTGACTATATTCTTGTCAGAAGGTAAAGGAACCAAGGACCAAGTTTGTTGCTTTTGTAAGGACTGGAATTCTAAGTCCATGGCAGCTACCCATTGATGGTGTTTAGCAGCAACAGTATAGGAAGGAGGTTTAGTCACAGAGTAGTCAAGCTTAACATGTAAAACTTTAGGCTTATATATACCATGCTTAGACTTGGTAACCATAGGATGAGAATTATGAGAAACAGGAAGAAAGGAAGAAGGATTTGGATCAGAAGAGTGAGAAGTGGAAAGATCAGTAGAAGGGCCAACAGATTCAGTAAATGAAGGTGGTGGATTAGATGGACGTGGAACCATAGGAATTGGAGTGGAGGCTTGCATTAAAGATGGAAGTAAGGAAGAAGTAAGGTCTAAAGGAGTGGATGAAGGAATAGAGGCCGAATTGGTAGGAAGATTAGAAGAAATGGGATTGACAGAATCAGAAGGAGTAGAGGATGAGTGGGGAAACCAAAGAGAGAAAGTAGTGGAGAAAGGAGTAGTAGGACCAGTAGAGAAGGAAGGTTGAGCAAAAGGAAATAATGACTCATTGAATAGGGCAAAACAGGCAATGTAAATCTTATTGGTTGTAGGATCAAGGCAAATGTAGCCCTTAGACTGTGGAGGATAACCAAGAAAAATGCACTCTTGAGACCTTGGTTGAAGCTTGTGTTTAGTATATGGCCTAAGATAAGGGTAACAAGCACAACCAAAAGCCTTGAGAGCCTGAAGAGGAGGTGGTTTAGAGTATAAAACTTCCCAAGGAGATTTGAAGCTCAAAACAAAAGAGGGTAATCTGTTAATGAGAAAAACAGCAATAGAGAAAGCATAGGACCAATAATTGTAAGGAAGATGTGATCTATAGAGAAAAGAGAGACCAGTTTCAACAATGTGCCTATGCTTCCTCTCAGAAACTCCATTCTGCTGAGGAGAATGAGGACAAGAAGTTTGATGCAAAATGCCATTTGATGAACAAAATACTTTAAAGGCAGAATTGGCATACTCAGTACCATTGTCTGTTCTAAGTACCTTAAGAGAAGTAGAAAATTGATTCTCAACAAGAGCCTCAAAATGCTTAAAAACAGACAACACTTCATTCTTATGTTTGAGCAAGAATAACCAAGTAAACCTAGTGTAATCATCCACAAAGATCACATAATATGAAAAACCAAGAACAGAAGATAAAGGAGCTGGACCCCAAACATCACTATGAACAATATCAAGTACAGAATTTGACACAATGGGAGACTTAGCGAAAGGATATTTGTGCATCTTAGCACTTATACAATATTCACAAGAAGAACAAATGTTCACAATTTGAGACAAAGTAATGGAATGATAGAAATGCTTTAAAGCAGAATACAGCAACCTAGAACTAGGATGCCCAAGTCTGTAATGCCACAGCAGAAGTACATCAGACTTGATGGAATTGGAAGCAGATATAGTGGATTTGGAATTGAAGGCTGAGGAAGATGATAGTGTGGTAGGAGATGGAATAGGGTACACTCCATCTTTACTCAACCCTTTGTAGAGGATCTTCCCCGAAGGTAAATCTTGAATTAAGAACTTGTGAGCATCAAAATAACAAAATGCATTATTTTGAAGACATAACTTATGGACAGACAAAAGATTAGAAGCAAGATCAGGAACTCTAAGTATATTATGAAGCCTAAAGTTATGAGAAGAGGTTTTAAGCTCACCATGACCAACATGAGTGACTGGAAGCTCCTGACCATTGCCTACTGTAACTGTTTCAGTGCCTGCAACAGATTGTTGATGAAGACTCAACTGTGACAGATCAGGAGTGACATGATCTGAGCAGCCTGTATCAGTAAGCCAGCCATTGCAGTGCTGGACTTGAGATGAGTTAGCCACCATTAAAGCTAACTTAGCAGGGGCATGCCTCCCTTGATATGCAAAGTCCATTCTGTGGTAACAGTCAAGGGTTGTGTGGCCACCCTTTCCACAGATTTGGCAAAATGGCCTATTTGACTGAGGTTGGCTAGAGGGATTTTGTGACTTAGAATGTTGCCCTGAGGATGATAGCTAGTATTACCAAAACCTCCATTGTTGTTGTTAAATCCATTGTGGTTACCTCTGCCACCGCTTCCTCTCTGATTAGAATATCTACCCCCTCTGCCTCTCTGATTAGAAAAACCTTGATGTGGAGACTGAAAATTGGCATTCATAGCCATTGAAGGAGGAACTAGACCATTAGACCTCTTCTTGATTACTCTCTCCTTAGCATTAAGTAGAGTATTTAACTCCTCAACAAACAATACATCACTACGAGTTCTGATTGCAGAACAGAAAGAATCATACTCTGAGGGTAAACCATCGAGAGCGATATGAAGAAGCTCTTCATCATCCAAGATCACAGAAATAGCAGCCAATCTATCATGAATTTGTTTGATCCTTTGGAAATATCCATCAATTGAATCATTTCCTTTCTTTACTGCACTTAGTTCATTGCGAAGACTCATAAAATGAGACCTTGACACTAAGGCAAACCTCTTTTCTAACACCTTCCATACTCCCTTGGCAGATCTTTGACCAACAGTGAGAGCAAGAATTGCAGGTGATAAAGTGGAATTGATAAAAGTGAACATTGCTTGTTCACGATTCTTCCAAGAAATGAAATTAGGGTTAATCTCAGTAGTGAGATTACTAGAAGAATCCTTCAGAAAACGTTCTGGAATAGTAATTGAATCATCAAGAATGTCAATCATAGAGTAGGTTTCAAGAATTACCTCAATTTGATGCTTCCAAACAGTGTAATTGTTATAATCGAGCTTAACAGTCATTATTGAAGACATATTTGATAACAAAAGCAACAAAGTATTGACAGGTAAAGTTGTATTAGTCATAGTAGGGGTTGAACCAGAGGTTGAAGATGAAGTTGCAGATGTGGAAGCCATGGATAGAGATCAATGCTCTGATACCATGAAAGATCACAGAGGAGAACGAAGAACAGAGTATAGCAAAAGAGAGAAAAAGAGAGAGAAAAGAGAGAGAAAAGAGAGAGAGAATTACTGAATTGAATCAATTTTATTGATATGAATGTTATATTACAATACAGGGACTTGTATACTATATATATACAGTATCAGTGAAGGTAAACAGTGGAGGGAAAGTTAGTTATAGGCTGAGTCAGGCATAACTGCCTCTCACATGTGTATATGTGCTAGACTTAAGTTATCAATACACACAAGACTAAACGACACCGTTCTATTTAATCTTGCACTTGTGCCTTCTTTATATTTGGAACTGACCTTGCTTCATCTTCAATTTCCTCAATCTTGCAACTGCTGTTATCACTGCTTTCACACAGTTTTTAATAATGAATCGATTACATATTTCATAATTTTTATGAGATTTCTTTATGATTTGTATGGTACACGTGAATCAGTACCCCTGTATACACAGTGAAATATGCATGCTTTTAAGCATAAAGTATTAATATTGCTTGAAAGTTACTGTTGAACAAAAACAGAAATAAGCTATTGATATCTCCAACCACTACTACTAATATTAAGAGAAGCATAACATGAACCACCTTGCAGTAAGTCAATTGCGACAAGACAACTAATTGCAGCCGAAGTTGGGTTGGGTGAGGGATAAAAATTTCACAAATTGAGCTGTCCCACTTAGGGATGGGACTTCATGCTCTTGCTCACCTTCAACCAGCCTAGTTTTCCTGAGTTGCAGGCTCTTAAATTTTGAGCTTGTACATCTGTACAGCCCAGGTTGCCTATTTTGCAACCTTTATTTTCAGCTTGCATCTCAAAATTTTGCAACCTATTGCCAAAGCTTGGACAAGAAAAATATGTTTTTGATATCTTCTCATAAGTTGTTTTTATCATCTATGTGCCCCATGATTCTTGTTTTTATTTTATGTATATACCTATATTTAGGATTCTATTCGAACTTAGTAGGGGACATACATCCTTTAGCATTTAAATTTGACTCATGAACAGAACTGGTTACACTTCCTTTTACTATTGCTTCATAGTTCTAAAAAGATTCTCATTGCACTTTCAAGAATGGCGCACAACATGCAAAACACATATATGAAAATCCATATATTACAAAGGGCTGCAAGTGACCCCATGTGCTTTATTACAAAGTCCATTTCCTCACTAACATTTCATTTCCCAACATCTAAATCAGCAAAGGAGCTGCAAGGAAAAGTGAGAGACTCCAAAGAAACACAAATAAACGCCGAGAAGTAATTAAGTATTACCAACAGCTTAACAGAGGATAACAAATACAACAACCAGGTGAAATGCTAGTCTTTTTTGAGATTCTAAAAGAGATTCCTATCGGGACAACACAAAAGCCACGGTCTCAAATGGGGTCAACCATAAATCCTCAACATACTAATATACCATAACTCTCGTACTTGTTAGTTAATTAATGAAACATTATCATTTAGCAGCTTTACCAGCTGTAGAAACAAGCAAAGAGAATCAATACAGACTATTAACAAAAAAATATAATTTATATATTGGATACTTAAACATTAAAAGAAATCAAAATTTTCTTTCAATAATTCCTTTTCTTGCTGAGTTTTCCCAGCAACCAAACAAAGCATTAGCAGACACCACACATTAATTTATTAATATGACAAATATCGAATTTATTGTTGATAAATAAAGATTGGGGTGATAGAGGAAATTGAAGATTGGGGTACCTTCTAATTCGCAAACAAAGAATGGGGTACCTTCTAATTCAAAATTGAAGATGCAGATCACCAATTTCTTAATTTCATCAACATCGAGATCGGCTTGAAAAGGACCAAAGTACCATGGAGACAACTTCCAACATGGGGTTGATCCACTGTTTTCTCACAGCTAGAGTCTTTGACTCTACCAAACCAAATATCAATGAAGTGCTTGACTCCACCCAATTCGAATTTTAGAGTCCTTGACTTTACCAAATTTTAATGGAGTCTTTAACTCTACCTTAAAAATTAATTCAATGGAGTCCTTGACTCCACCAATTTAAGTATTAGAGTCTTTGACTCTACCAAATTTTAACAGAATTCTTGACTCCACCATTTAAACAATTTGGAGTTCTTGATTCCACCAATATAAAATGATATGTTTCAATGGAGTCCTTGACTCCCAGAATTAGTTTAAATAGAGTGGGATTTCTAATTTTTGAAACATGTTCATAAAAATAAAATTGCTTCAAAAGAGTTTTCTTTCCCTTAATTATATTTGGGAACCTCAATTAAAATATCATTGTTTATCAAAATTCCTACAAAAAAGCAAATGAAACAAAGGGAAATTTTCTTGGACATTCAACTTCTCAAAAAGAAAATCCTTGGTTCAATTTCCATTAAAACATAGTCCTTGACTTACCCTTGAGATTAAATCAATTATCTCACCTAAAATAAAATTAAGTCAATGCTTAATTAAACACCGAGTATTTGACTTAAATGTCTAACATTTAAATTGGACAAAATCATATGAGGACTTTAAATCTAAAACCTCAAAATTAAGAACTACGAATTGGCTTGATCCCCACCAAGGATACGCAGGCAACCTAAATAAATTATTAGGTGTAGCCATAAATAAATAAAAACACATATCCTCTCAAATATAAAAATAAATAAAAACTTATGAACAAAGGTGACGTGGTTAGAATCAAAGGGTCTTCCCTTGAAACAATGGATTGTAATTAAGAGATTTATTATCTTGAATGAGCATTACACACATCAATAAAACCCATATGCCAAAAGGCATATGAGTGAAATTATGTTTGATGAATTTTACTAAATAACAAAATTTTTAAACATAATTTGACAATGTCTGTTAAACATAATTAAATTTTTTTTATTAAACATGAGTTAACAATTTTCGTCAACAAGCCAGAACAGAAATATCACGTTTGAGCTACATGAACCATTGTGGAGCCCTACAAATTCCTTATCCATTTGGAACAAGCGAAGTTTTTTACTTGATGAATCATTTCTCCTTGCATGCAATTACACATTTGGGAGTCACAAAATATTTCAGGGTCGCAATGCTGTTCTTAGCATTTCCTTGGACGGAGAATTATTAGTGTCTACACTTGTTGCAATCACCTATTATGACCAATTTAGCATTAGTGAGCAGCATAACATTGGAGCTGATATCTTCTAGATTTCGTATTTCCTTTAAGAAGAACAAATTGATAGTCATAGGTTGTGATACCAATGGGTTTTTTAATGATTCCATCTTCTCATTAGAAAAGACGTACGTCTCAGGATGCACGTCAACTTGGACAAGCCTTGAAAGTATCTTCAGCGACACTTGTTCTGGGTCAGGTTGTTGCCAAAGTGCGATCCCACCTGATTTAGGAAATATTGATTTGATTCTTTTTGGCTCTGATAATCATTATGACCTTTAACAGTTCAACATTATATCTTCAAAGTTTGTGTAATTCTGCTACTGTTCTATACACACACACACACACATATATATATGGAGATGGGTTCAAGTTACACCTGGTGTAATTCTTATAAACTTACACCTTTTTTACACCGTAGATTTCTAAGAAATCTAATGGTTAAAAAAAACATCATTAAATGCTATTGTTTTCCACCTTATTACCTAATTAATACTAGCATTTATCTCTCTTTCTCTCTCTCCTTATTTATTGCTTTCCACCATATAATATTTTCTTCAACACAATCTAACAATATATATATATTTATAAAATACCGCTCGAAGAAACAAGAAAAATACACAGCAAGTAAGAAAAATGCCTTATTCTTTTGGAATTACTTTGAACAAGTCTTTCATGCCTTGATTTAATCGACGGTTTTTTTATGAAATGGACAAAAGAGTAAAACATAAACATTTAGAACTTATCTAAGCCATGTTCATATAAGGTTGCATTGCCAAGGTTTGAGGCTTCCTTAACTACTTGTTTTATCGACACAATAGAAAATAGACTTTTCTCTCTCTCATCAATGCCAAAAATTCTCCAAAAGTTAGTCTCACTTTCCAAGGAGGAACTTATATTCTCTTGCACAAATTCAACACTTTCTTGACGGTGATGAATCATAGGGAAAAATCAAAGCCATGCATAACCTTAATTAACACTGCACAAGTATGCTCTAAAATATAGTAGTTAATTTTTCATTGAGTTACTTACCAAGGAAATTTCTACCGCTATTTATATCCAAGAGCCTATATGAAGTTCATAAGCCCAACCACATATCTGGTTAAATTTGTTAGATTCCCTTGCCATTATGTACAATAATAATAAATCTATCCTATGTAGCATACTTTTTGTTGCTTCCAAAGGCTCAAATTAAATGGCCTCCTTTCAAATCTTCTTCGTCTCAACTTTCTTCTTCTTCCTCCATAACACAGCATCAAGAGCCGAAATTTGCGAAACAATATTATCTGGCGATGGCTACGCATTAGATTTTAGGATTAAATTCTCTTTTCAACTAAATACTACTACCTCTAGATCTACACAAGCCAAACGCTGTGGCTATCTAGGATTCAATCTATCATGCAACAACCAAAGGCAAACAATTCTCACTTTCCCTCATTCAGGGGACTTCGCTAGCTGTGGATGATATCGACTACTTTGACCAATTACTCTATATCAAGGAGCCAGATGGATGCCTTCCCAGACGGTTCCTCAACTTCAACTTCACTACTATGGGCTCTCCTTTCTACTACTCATTAAAGACTGATGAGTATTACAACTTCTACGACTGCTCCAACGTCAGGAAACTCAAGACTGGTGAATTTGGTTTGGTTCCTTGCCTTAGCGGCCATGACTTTAAGGTCTTCATGGTGAATTTGAAAGTCATTTGCTGACTCTTGTTTTGGGTAGTTTTGTGAAATCAATGAAAATGGAATCATTTTTTCAATTTTTTTGTTAGATTTTGTTGAAAAAAATATTATTTGGTGGAAAGCTATAAATAAAGAGAGAGAGAGAGAATACTAGTATTAATTAGGTGATAAGGTAGAAAACAATAGCATTTAATGGTGTTTTTTTAACCGTTAGATCTCTTAGAAATCTATAGTGTAAAAAAGGTGTAAGTTTATAAGAGTTACACCAGGTGTAACTTGAACTCATCTCATATATATGTCATTTTAAAAGAGTAACATGATTTAACATAATGTATTTTCATACATTTAATAAAGTATTTACATCAAGTATATATAACATTAATAAAATTTAAAGGGTTCTTAACTCCTAACCATGAAATCCACATTTATGATTTCTTTTAAAATGAAAAAAATATTGTCTGTATCTCTAATTTTCTAAAACATTAAAAAATAAATAAAGAAGGTTTTTACTAAAAATGTTTATAAACTTTCCTATTTTATATATATTATAGATGTTTATGTTGGTGACAATTGCACCAATAAACTTCACATCAATATATCTACCCTTATAGAGCAAAATGATTGAGTTCCATAACTCATTACATATTTCAACTCATCATCTTCATAATAACATAAGCAAAGTGAATTAGTTTTGCAAATGTTTCAAAAGTTGGATACAATAGTTCAAAACAATTATTACATTTAAGAAAAATTATTGTGTACTTCTGGAGTATCATAAATGTATACGCTCTTATCTCACATGAATGGTGGATCCCACTAATTAAATTTATGGTGGGACTCATCATTTATGTGAGAGGAGAGAGTACACATTTATGGTACTCCGGGAGTACCTAATAATTTTCCTATATTTAAAACTATTTCATGTTATTCATGGAAGAAACTTAAATTTTGCCACGCAATCTCTTTATGATTTCTACAGAGGGAGACAATGGTGGGAAATGCATAAACATATGCACAAAAATATTTATTAATATGTTTATATTGGTGATATAACATTCGCATACACCATAATATGAAATGTATTTCATATTAACCATCAATATAAAGTATAAACATATCATAACACTAGCTTATAATCATGTGTAGATGCATGGTACATTTAAGAATAACCATAATTACTTGTAAGTAATGGATTGTATACATTTATAGTATTACATTAAAGACTAATAATTTGAATTTTTTATATAAATATTTTCTAGGATTACATGCTTGTAGATATAATTGATATAAAAAATTAAAGAATAATTTAAAAGACATATAACGAGAAATTGGATTGCATTTAATTATCCAAAGTCAATTAGATTGAATATTCTCTCCACTTCTACTTGAATATAATACCAGCTTGTAACCAATGCATACGCATGGATGTATTTAAAATAATAAAGATAACTGGATTTATATTTAAATTCCTACTTAAGCTTAATCCTATTGGTGATCATTTTTTGATTTGTGAGGATATAGTTTGGTAGAGTATGCAAATTATTAATTCTTGATGACTTATAAAAAATGTTCATTCTTGATAGTTTTGTTTTAGAAAATAAAATGTTACTTCTTAACTTCATTTTGTTATTGTGATGCAATAAATGTATTTCAGCTTTACATATTTCAAATAAGATAAGAATAACCAATTTTTAAGATCATGATTAAATTTCACCTTAAAATTTTTGTTTGAACTAATCATAATTTTTTAAAGACAAAGTTTGACTACAACTTCCTTTAAAAAAATTAATATTACTAAATATTTTGGAAATTGTAATCCAATTATGCCAAATTAATATCATAATACAACCATTGCAGAAATGACTTTAATTGGTGACCTGAATGGAACAGTTAATTTGAATTATTAAATTCAATCCCACTACGTTATAAAAGTAACAACGTGCACCTACTGACTAAGGAAATAATGGCATTGAGGTTATTCTCTCTAATATTATTACTACTGGATTCATCTACCACTTTTAACTCCTACAAAATACAAAGTCAAATCTGATTCAAATTTGAATTCTACCTAACCAATTGCACTGTACATATACACACTAGAAACCACTTCTCAATTATGAATGAAAGTTCCCAAACAAATCCATCCATGATGACCATGAAACATTTCAATGAATTTATTTTCCACAGCGCAAATAAGCATTACCTACTTATCATTTGGTGTTAAGTAATAGCCTAGGAATATTTTTAATCATACAATACAACAAAAAAGGCATCAAATGAGGTAAATAACATAATGAAATAGATAAATAGTATGAAAAGGAAGCACTAAAAAGGAATACAGTACTTAATAAAGCCTACCATATTACAGAATTTTCTCACGTGATTGCACGATAAATTCTCAACTTATCATCTCAACTTGCTGAAATTCCATGGAATTTAAATATCAAAACTGGTTGCAATTCTGTACTTATCACCACAATTCATAGATTGGCTAAGTAGACTAACGAATGTAATTTAAACAAAAAAAAAAAAAAAAAAAAAATTATTGATAGCCTGGTTTTACTTGATCAAGAATAAATTTCATCTAAATATCAGAAGATTAGTTAGTATCAAAGAGCAATTGATATTAAATCAATGAAGTATGTGATGCTCCTTTTATGTTTTCTTTTGCCCTTTCTTATGGTAATATTGAATCAATGAAGCAATATTACGTACTTTTCTGCTGGAAAGAATCTGTACGAGGATTCGTATGAATAGTAAAATAAACTTTGGAATTAGGTCTCAAGTTTAATTATTACAGTTTTTAATAATGAATCGATTGCATAAGCCTTGTTCACAATTTTTAATCATGAATCGATTACATATTTCACAGTTTTTATGAGATTTTTTTTTATGATTTGTATAGTACACGTGAGTTAGTACACTTGTATACACACAGTGATATATGCATGCTTTTAAGCATAAAGTATGCTAATCTTGCTTGAAAGTTGACGGTTGTACAAAAACAGAAATAAGCTATTGATATCTCCAACCGCTACTACTAATATTAAGAGAAGCATAACATGAACCACCTTGCGGTGGTTTGTGGGTGTGGACATCAATGGAATTTTTCTTTGACTTGATTTTAATTTTTTTAAAATTATATATATATATATATATACACACAATTTTAAAATAAAAAATATTTAGTCTTGGTCTCCCTAAAAATTAAAATTGGTCACAAAAGCCAATAGACATCTCATTCCTTTTGACTCAGCACTATGTGATCAAGTGTATCCTTGTGATTTGTATACTAATGTGTATCATTTTTTTACTTTTTGTAAACTTCAAAACATATTTATTGATTATTTAGCATTTTTTTTATGCAAATGTCTTAAGTTGCTTGACTTTGGTTATTTGTTGTTTGAGACTTAAGGTCCGTTTTGTTGTGAGGATGGAAAAGTGAGAGGATGAAAAAGTGGGAGGATAGAAAAGTGGCCAAAATGGGTAACTAAGCATAACTTTCCATCTATATAGTTAGTAGTCAATGTTTGCAAACTATATTTTTTACTAGTATCTCGAGTCTAAGAGACTCGATTTTGGCCTATAAATCGAATCTTTGAGACTCAATTTTCATCATCTAATGTGGCATTTTTTTCATGTGGCGAATCTCTGGAAATCGAGTCTCTAAGACTCGATTTATAAGAAAACGCTATTAAAAGTAAAAATCCTGCATCTTCTTCTCATCTTCTCATCAGAACAGAAAGAGAGAGGAAAAAAAAAAAAAACACTAGAAACAGAACACCGGCGCCACCCTTAGCTACACCATGCGACCCAGGCCACGTGAGCCCAGGAGGCTGCGCGCAGCCCAGGCCACGCCAGCCCAAGTCGAGCGCAACCCAGGCCGTGCGCTACCCAGGCTGCGCTGGTGAGGTGAACATCTGATTGTATTTCCAGTGAGGTGAGCTTTAGATTCATTCTCCCTTTCTATGATCTGATTGAATTTTTTTTTGGGTATTTCGGCTTGTACATGGGCAACTTGAAACTTAAAATTTTTCTACATTTTTTAGGTTTATAAATCGAGTCCAAGTGGTCACCACGCGGAAAAAAATGCCACATCAGAGGTAATTAGACCATGAAAATCGAGTCATTGAGACTTGATTTATAGGCCAAAATCGAGTCTCTTAGACTTGAGATGCTAGTAAAAAATATAATTTGCAAACATTGACCACTAACTATATAGTTGGAAAGTTATGCCTAGTTACCCATTTTGGCCTAGAAAAGTTTTTAGTTTTCCTTATTTGTGTTTGGTTGAGAGGGTGGAAAAGTGGAGGGATGAAAAACTTTTTGGTTTGGTTGAAAATAAGGTTTGTATAAATTTACCATCATGTCCCTCTTAAATAAAACAAAATGTAATACATTATACTTTTTTAAAAAATTGTGTATAAATGAAAGTGGACATTTCAAAAAATAGCATAAGAAATCATCCAAAAGTGTTTTCTTAAAAAAATAATAAAAATAAAAATTAAGAAAAAAAAAAAGAAGGAAAAGAAGAAGAACCCACCACCTGACAAAATCAAAGAAAGAAGAAAAAAAAAAGAAAAAAAAGCCAACGTTACAAAGGAAAAGTCGAAAGAAAAAAAAAAAGAAAAAAAGAAAAAAAAAAGGGAAAGAGCAAGCCAACGTTACAAAATAAAAGTAAACGTTAATTAGAGGTGGGGGCAATTTTGTTCAAATATTTTTCCACATTTTTCACTCCAATTTGGAGAGATTGTATTTTGAAGGGGGAGGAGAGAAAACTTATGGACCCCACCACTTTTTTCTCTCCCTCTCCCTCTCAACCAAACAGTGAAAAATGCTATTTTCCACCCTATTTTCCTTTTCCTATTTTCCATCCTCCCTATTTTCACCCCAACCAAACATACCCTTAAGGTTAGAAGTTTGGCTCTTTTTATTTCCTTGACAACGATTAATTAGTTTTTTAGTTCAATAATATTTTGACATATAATTGGATGATAAATAGGACTTATATTTGATTGGTAAATCATGGAAAATCTAGCTACAATATTAGATATATTTCAAAAGAAAAATGCAAATAATTCGAAAACAACTATTATATGTCTTTTTTTTTTTATTTTTTTTATTGATTTGTCAAATGAATTTATTTAGAATGATGGCACAAGTATCATAAATTTTACTAGATAAGCCTTACAATTTGATGTGTTAGTCGTTGAGACATAACAAATAAGTAATTAAGACATTTATTTATTATATTGTTAATGTAATATCAAGCACATTTATTGCCATATTAATTTGTAAATGAAAAGTGCCATGTCTATAATATTTTAACAACACTTTTACAATAAATCATATGTGATAATTATTTTCAGAATATTTTCTATAATTAGTAGCATTTTTATCATTTTTCTAATCAATAATTTATTAATACTAATTAAAAAAAACAGTTATACTTTGTCCGCCTAAGGTAAACTCCTGGTTCCATCTTTGGGTGTAGACATTATAAGAAGCTGAAATGGGCATCCATATTATTGGGAGTTTCAAAAATGGTGGTGGTCCTTGTGGTTGTGTTTCTTGTGATTCTTGCTTACCCATCTTGTGATCCCCAATTCATGTTTCCCTTTGTGGCCATCTCATGGCTACTCCGAGATTTCCAGATTCTGGTAGTATCGGTAGAGGCTTCTCAGCTTGGTGGTGTGGCAGTGACTATGTGCAAGAAGAAGGTTTGGTATGTAATTTTATTTCATGATTAAGTGTGGTAAATTGGTAATGCTTATTATTCTATTTCATTCTGTTTGTTTCTTTGTAAAGTTTTACATTTGAAAACATTTTCAAATGTTTGGTGTGACACATAAAATTTTTAAACACAAGCTATTAAAATTGGTGGCACCTGTCACTAGACTAGCAACCCAACCACCAAATGGGAGGAGAGCCAATATGTATTTTTATAAAATATTTTATGGTCAACGAATAAATATGGTAAGATACTAAAAATATTTTTGAATAAAGAGAGATGCTACGTCTACAACAATTTTATAACATTTTTACAACAAATCACAGGTGGTTAGTTGTTATTGGTTCAAATTTGAAACTAACACTAAGATTACTTTTTTGCCCCAACAATAACAACCAGTAACAACCTGCCACTTAAGATTTGTTGTAGAAATGTTGTAGAAATGTTGTAGACATATCATTTCTCTTGAATAAAACGTTTTACAGTGAAACAAAATGGTGGGCTTGGGTTAAGACCTTGAGGGCCCAATTTTACACCAGCCTTTCATTTGATTTTGCCAAGCACATCGAGTTTGTGGGCTTGGGTTGTTGGAAAGATTGAGCTTCTGAGCATTTTTTTTTTTTTTTTTTAAATTTGTTACTTAAAAATGCAATTACAGGGATCAAGAAGAACATAATGCCACCACAAATCATGAATTGTGATCAATATGCCTCTCAGATAGTTAAAGAAGAAACCAGAAGCAAACAATCTAGGCTGACCAGTGACCAGCATACCAAAACAGGACTAAGACATCCATGTGGAAAACATATTTTCTACTATTTTCTCATATTTTGTTATCTCCTAAGCACATATATAATAAAAAAAAGAAAAAAGAAATTTCTAGATAAAAAAATTGTGACCAAGGACTACCGGAGTAGATGCAGTGGTGGCCATTGGCCACCAAAGACTAGGGCCGTTAGTGGGGGGTCGTGGTTGGGTGGCAGACAATGAGAGATAGAAGTTCAATTGATAAGTTTTGAGTGATATAGAAAATGGTTTACGAAAAATTAAAGTCTAAACCAATTTCCACAATAAATGCCTTTATTTTACGACCAATCGGAAATTGTTTTTTTGATTGACCTTTATTTTCCTTTGCCCCAAACACCATAAATGCAAAAAATATTTTTCGGAAATCAATTTCTATCAAACCAAACACAACTTCATATGGAGAATTTTCCATTAAGTCCAAAAAGAGGCATCCCTTCTCCACCCCTTGGCCCTTTTTTCTTTGAGGAGGAAATTATTCACCATATCGTTATCAAGTGCCATATCTCAAGGGCCATCTGATTGGGATCTAATCTTAGCCTCGAGATCACAGAATTATAGCAGCAGTCACTGCACATTAATTGGCTAGCCAGTTGTATCTTGAATAAGCAGCCTCATATAGAGGATCATATCCTTTAAAACACTACTAACATCCAAAACTATGATTTGCAGGTGTTGTCAAATTTTGTTGGACCATCGAGACCAAAGCAACCAAAGGAAACCATCTAACCACAACAAAACCCACATCCCAGATTGGCAGCTAGTAATGAAATCTGATGGAGCTTGCCACACATGCCAGGAGAGGTTTGCCTTTGAAGCTAAATCCAGAATAGGAAACAAAATCTTTGATGGATGCTTAAGCACCCAAAGCAGAGACCAACCACAGTGCTAAAGCTCATTGCCATTAAAACAGCAGAGGTGAAGGCTAAGGAGTTAGAATACCATAAAATTGCCATACTAATTAACAGCAAGGATATTGAGTAGATATGGTCACAAATCACAACACAGGGATCCTCCATGGAGAGGGACCCTCTTGCAGACCTTAGACAACTCCACTGTTCCTGGCTCCAATTCACCATAGAAGCAGTTCCCAACTAAATTATCAAGTCACTGACACAGCCAAATTAGCAATAAGATTCCCTCTGCACCACTTTTGGCCTATATGTAGTGTGCGTTTGGAATGAACTGAATTTTTCAGCTTATCTTCACTTTCAGCTTATTTTTGTTATTATTCATGGGTCTCACTGCAATTTTTGATACTATTCATGGGTTCAACTGCATTTTTTGATACTATTCATAAGTCCCACGGTACTATTTAGCTTATTTTTTCTACTTTTTTAGCAAAAAGTTTTCAATTTTAGCTAAATAAGTTGTTTCAAACAGACACGTAATAGGAATGTTAGGGCTGCTTTCTTTTATTAGTCAATCTGCATTGGATTTTGTCATCTCCCTAACTTGGTGAAAAAAAAAAAAAAAGACTACGCAGTTTCTTGAAAAAAAAAAAAAAAAAAAAAAAACCTACAACACAGTTTCTATTTATTCAAGATTGCCAATGAACCATAAATGTTGCCAACTTTACAGAGACATTATTACATTATTCCAAAAAGATGAAAAGGAACATAAGACAAGAAAAACAAATGGAACAAGATATGGAATGACTTTGCTAGTTACAAAGTCTACCATTTTATTCTAGTTATTTGCAAGACCAGCAATGAAAAGACTTTGCTAGTTACATGTTGATGAAATAGCAATGAACTGGGCAACAAATAGATATGCAACGCATAAAAAGATGACAATTACTCCCAAGCCCAAGATGAGCACAATAGAATTTCAAGATGTCATCTACAAGAGACTTGTCTGGCCTTTTTCCAACATCACTTCAATTCTCTGGTACAGCTGAGTAATAGAGTCAGGAACCTGTTACAAGGTGCAGTGCCAAAATTTTCACAATTTGTTTTTAAAAACTGCAAAAATGAAAAGGAATTGTGAAAAGGAAAGAAAGACAAACCTTAAATATGCATAAATTTTGAGTTCCGTTCACCTGGCCGCCTAACAATTATGGCAAGATTGTCCAAAGTTTTCCCTTTGGTTTCTTCAATTGTTGCTATGAATTCTTTTGAAATATCTGTTAACTTCAATTGTTGGAGAGTCTCTAAATTCTTTAACCCAGTGAGGACCTCCAAATTGCGGCAGTTTACAATCTCCAACTCCACGAGCTTTTGCATGGCTAGTTCTTCCACAATGACTTCTTCCAAATTGAACAGAAATGACATTTTCAAAACAAGAAGCTGGGGAAAGCCTCCCGTGGAGCAAACAATGCTTCTCCCTGTGTAAGACCCATCATTGAGATACAGCGATCTAAGGTTGTGAAGCTTCTGTAATACTGGAATTGGATCATCTCCAAGTGCAGAGTCTACCAAAGTAAGGCAAGTTAAATTTTTTGGGAGTCCATTTGTGTTTATGAAAATGGATGGATTATCTATTACTCCAGATAACTCTAGTCGGGAAAGATTTTCAAGGCCTGAAAGAGACTCCAACTTTAGATGCCCCAAAGATTCAGTTGCAGAATATGATGTCAACTTCAAAGACTGAAGGTGCTTCAATTTTATAACATGCTTTACCACAATCTCTAGCTGTGATGGGATAAGCTCAAGTTCTATCTCCAATTCTCTAAGGTTGATCAACATGCCCAGGCCCTCGTATAGGCCCTTGCTTTTTCTATGATTCGAAGGAGCTTGGTCCAGGCCCATGCTTAGAACAGGGTAACTTTCTAGAAATAACCCCTTCAATGTATGGAGATTCTTCAAACTTTGGAGATACTGCATGGCTAGTTGAGGTCGAATTGTACTTCTGGTTATGTATATGTGCTTAAGTTTCTGCAGTTTCTGTATTGAACTAGGAAGAGCCTTCATATTAGTATGCTTCAGATCCAGAGTTTGGAGGTTAAGTAATTTGCCAATTGAAGATGGGATGATCTCTAGCAAAGTCCACCTCAAGCCTAGATAAATCAGATGAGTTAAATCTCCTAAATTTTCAGGCAATTGAGGTTTGTATACATGTTCAAGATCTAGAATCTGTAACCTTAAAAGGTGCCCATTTGCAATGCCACGATGAAGAAACTTCCCTACAAGTTCTCCGGGTTGATTTCCCTTTTGAGTGTCAATGAAAAGAAAGGAGAGGGGATATCTATATCTTCGCATATTTTTGCTTTCTCCATAACTAAGATCATCCCAAATTTGTGACTTCTCATTTGCGTTCAATACAGTATCAGTAGAATGGTTAATTGACAAGCGCTGACATTTCCCATAGAAACTCGAGTCCTTTTTCCCCAAAACTTGACAGAAATTTAACTCTGCAGTTTTCGAAAGGATGAACTCATGCAACAAATCATGAATATGGCAATATTTAGCTTTCCCATCAACACTTACACTTGAAACTTGAACCAAGCTTCTATGGATGAGCTCAGATAAGTATTCATTTGCAATCTCCTCCAATGTATTACCTTTCTCATCTTCCTTTACAAAACCCTCAGCTATCCATTGTTTAATCAATCTTGAACATCTTATAGAATAGTCATCAGGATACATGCCAAAATATAAGAAACATGATTTGAGGTAATAAGGCAGATCATGATAACCGAAGGACAAGATTTTTTTGATACTTGCAAGATGAGGATCACTGTCTAGCTCAAAACTGAGATTATCAAGAAAACTTGTCCATTCAGAGACAATCATTTCTTTGATTGACAGTAGACCGCCTATCACAACAATAGCAAGAGGCAATCCTTGGCATCTTTCAACAATGTCAAAAGACAGTTCCTCTAGTTCTGGGGGACAATTCCACTCAAAGACAGAGTGCTTAAATGCTTTTTTGCAAAAGAGTTCCATGGCCTTTTCAGGAGGTAAAGGTTGCATTTCGTGAATAAAAACAATTGAAAACTTTCTGCAGGAGGTAGAAACATCATAAAAACGTGTTGTGGTTATTATTCTAGTGCCCTGATCATCACCATCAAATACATGCATTATAGATCCCCAAAACTCTTCATCGCATACATCATCAAAAACAACAATACACCTTTTATTTTGTAGACTTTCCCTCAGTTTGAAGACGAGTGATATCACATTGAAGGTGTTGATCTCCTCCGGTGCTGTCTGCCCCATTGCATTATAGTACTGCCTTATCATCTCTTTCAGCAGCCCCTCCATGTTGTATGATTGAGATACTGTGATCCAAATACGACAGTTAAAATGTTCTTTCACTCTAGGGTTGTCAAAAGCTTTCTTGGCAAGAGTGGTCTTGCCAATACCGCCCATGCCTATGACTGAAATTGTGGCGAGTTTAGATGTGCCCTTCACCAACAAAGCTGTCACTTCCTCTATAGAGTCATCGATGCCCACAACTTCAGCTTCCCCAATGAAATGGGCCGCCAGTCGAGGGTCATGCCATGTAACTTCTTTTGTGTTGCTGCTCGATCCTTGCTCTTTGAATTTGAATCTATCATTTTTTCCCTTGATTTGGAAGAGTAATTTTCTGATATTTTGAATCTTTAAAGTAACCTCACGCCGATGTTTGAGACTTTTGAACTGGTGAGAAACTTTTTTGAGGAAACCTTTGGATTTACCTGGTTGATCAGGTTGCAGCTGTGCCACGCAAATTTTATACTCTTCGATGACATCTTCTATGCGCTCAGCAACTTCCTGCACTTGTTTCACCCAGAGTTTTACAATGTTGCTTCTGTCTTCTTTTGCTGCCATTGCATCTGCATCCTTAGTAAAAGCCCGAATATGCTCCAGTGAATCTTTGATTTCTGCAACTTCTTTATGTACGCCCAGCAATAGTTTGGCCTCATCGGACAGCAAGGGCCTTAACTTGCCGATGACCAAGTTTACTGCAATCTCTGCCATTTAATTTTGCCTCCCTTCTTACTCCATGGGACATATCATTTCATATAAGTGCGAATTGATTTCTCTTTGGTCACATATTTTAGGTTCATGTGCTCCAACAATGCTAACGTTGATCTAATTATTTTTTGTTAGCCCAATGCATATCTGATGATCTAATCATTGTACTCTTCTTGGGTAGGTTGCCGCTGACTTTTGATTAGCTGACCCTTAAAATTCAAATAAAGCCTCTTAGAAACTATATTTCTTCCATCAAATAGTCTAGAGGTACATGAATTTTCACCGACTCTCTCTTCAAAATGTCAACTGTAATGAGGTGTTAACCATAAGCTCCAACAATGCTTATGTTCATCAAGCTGGACAGTCTGACCCTGAAAATTTAAATACAGTGTGTTAGAAGTAGTGTTTCATGACTCCAAAGTATCTCTTCCATTTTCTATTCTCTTTGGTTGGGTTATTGACTTTTCACCAGCTAATCCTGAAAATTAAAGCTTTATAAAATCAGTCAATGTTTACATATACCTTGATTGATCCTCACTGCCTCTCCCAATTGTGTTCTATACAATGGTAATAATTATAAACTTCTATCATATTTCTTTTTTCCTGGGATTAAAAAAGAATATCCTGAGTGTGACAGTAACTTGTATTATATTCCTTTTTTGAGAGAGAAAAAAAAAAAAAAATTCTAGTTTTCCTTTCAGGCCAGATAAATGCTTCGGTTGTTTTCCATTATGTGATGTTTTTTGATTTGGTCTTAACTCTTAAGGAAATTATTTTCTACCATTGATAACTATACATTAATAGTAGTAAAAAATGACATGTCAATTAAGGGACTAACAAAGAGTATGACTTTGAATAAAATAATATAATAGAAAAAAATACATGTGATCAACTGTAACTAGTTTGTAGAAGATCTATGTAGCCTACCTCAAAGTTTTAAAAGACTTAACACTTCGATGTAAAGATGTATCATGAAGAAAGATGTATCACAGAAATTTTGGATAAGCAAAAAAAGGTGCTGAGTCTGTCTTGTACTTACCGCATCCAGCAATTCACTTGTAATGCACAAAAATGATATCTGACAATTTTTTTCATCTCTCCTTGTATTGATATAAGCCAATTGTACCATAGAATGGCTCTACCAGATAAAGAATTAAAAGTCAGAAATCTTAAAATGGCTTAAACCAATAAATTATGAATTCAATATATTAGAGTTTGATTTGAAGTCAAGACATTTCTTTCGTTACTACGTTTCCATTGAAAACACTAAGGATGCCAATTGAGCTACGAGATTCTTGGCAAAATAGTTTTTTAGTTGCTATACCTTAGAATCCCCAATTAATTTCAACCACATAGTATCAAATTATCGATTCACTACTAACAATGTTCTCTTTCATAAGAACGATTAAATTCAACCTATGTGAGTTGTTGGCAGAATATTATGTGGTACTTAACACCAATAAAAAAATAACTATTTAACACAAAAATATGACATAAGCTTAAAAACCATTTGAAAAAAAAGTTAGACTTTTGTATTAGGTGACTTAAATAAAATACAGTAAACAAAATATTGATGAGGAGAAGAAGCAACTGAAGTAGAAGATAAAGGGAGCATTATTAGGACAATAATATAAATCAATCACGCTAGCTGTTTATGAACTTTGAACTTGACTCGGAAAAAAACTTATTTATGTTCGTTTATTAAGTAAACAAGTTAAGTTCAAGCCCAAGTTTAAGCTCGATTATTAAACAAATCAAGCTCAAACATAACAAAAATATATTGTGAATGAGCTTGTTAACATAATGCTCAATTTAACTATATATAATCTATACTATATATAAGATGATTTCTCTATTTGAATTAGACTTTTACGTGATTAAAAAATACTCTCATTAATAAAGGGCAACTTTTCTTAAAAATTAAAAATGAGTCATAAATGTCAAATAACAAATTTGATTTTGAATTCAAAAAGAGAAATTACTACTTATCTCTAAAATTTATCATTTTTATTGTTTAAAAAATTATTTTTTTTAAAAAAAAACTATAATGAATGCAGATTATTAACTTGTCTAAAAATACTTATATACACCTGAAATTGGATTGTACAAGTTTGGAAATGGGTTTATATGATATTAAAAAGCCATTAATGATAATATAGACAAACCATCTATCCTAAAAAGCCATTAATTTATGAAGAGATAAAATAAGTTAATCAAATAATTCGTGAACAAGCTCGAACTTATTCAACAAGAAAATAAACAAGGCGTGAACATGTAATCTTGTTTGCTATTGAATTCAAGCTCTCCACTTGTGTTCTAAATAAAATTAAACAAACAAATATGAACTTTAATACTCGGTATGGCTAGCAGTACTACCAATAGAAAAAGAAAAGAACTTACCTACTGAAAACTTTGACAGAGATCTTCAAACCACCAAGACCGTCCAAAAAATGTAACAAAGAAAGATGTTTTGGTGAGAAATCATTTTCGTGCATGTACACCTTAACGTCGGCCAAATAAAAAAAAAAAAATTTTCCCGTACAGCGCGAGAACTAATTTGCCTTGCGTGTAAAACGTTTTTGAGAGCCCCTAACCTTGGAGAAATTATAGGGTCCTCTGGTGGACTACGTCACTTGTCCACAATTCCACTAAAAAACTTCAACTTGTTTAAAATTGCTGAGTCAGTAATTAATTTCTGTTTAAAAAAATTTTCTAACTAACAATTTTAAACAAGTGACAATTTTTTAGTGGAATGGTGGACCACATCATTTGTCCACTACGTGGATCTTATAATTTCTCCTTCCCCTAAGCCTGACTCTTCATTGTCCTTGCTCAGATTTTTCCACTCTTTATTTTTTCAATCTTTGTTTATTTATTTATTTATTTTAATTTTGTTTTTTGGAAGTAATTGCACTCCCCTTCCGCTAGGTTTAGTGAAATGACACTATCTAAATTTGATAGGAAAAAAACACTTTCTAGCTTAATATCCGATTGAGCAAATTTTGTTAAATCTTTAATTAGAATGTATTTTAAGAAATTAAGTGTGAAATTTTACTCTTTTTATTTTTTCAACGTGTTATGAAGAGATTTTTCATTGCAAGTGTTTTGGTGCATAATAAATATATATTTTTTATACTAATAATGGTAAAAAAATTCTTATAAAAATTTAGAATATTTCATTACTAATATAATAAAAAGGAGAGAAAGTGTTAATTTTTTCAAATTTCAAAAGAAGAGAGTGTAATTACCCTTTTATTTTTTTTTCTCTCCTAGTTTCTTACGATTATTTTCCCCTTATACACATCCCTTTTTTTTTTCTTTAATAGCCGATCAAACATTTCTCGGGTGCATTTTTTGTTGTTCTTTGTATTTGATGAGTGAGAGAATTGTTGGAAAATGTTTTGTGGATATTTTAAAATCAAGAAACAAAATTTAAAAAGTTTTTAGTTGAATAAAGTTTATGTATAATTTTTTAAATTCAAACCAATTAATTCTAAAATAAAAATGTACAATACATTAGGTTTATTATATTTAATTTTATTGTCCTATAGAAATCTTGGGACATAAATTGTTTTACACCCCTTAAGAGTTGTAAAACAATTTATGCCCCCACATCCCTCTTAGCAATCTTGCTCTCATCTTGCTGATCGGATTTCTCAAGTCACCGGTTTGACATTCCAACACTAACATTACTTATTTCTCTCGATCGATCCACTCACTCTACCACATGACTCAAAACTTCTTTCTCACTGTTGATCTGGTTATTGTAAATTCCCTCTTTCATTTTATAATTTTTTTTTAGAGTCAATTAAAAGTTTGTTAAATGTTGTACTTGTTGGAAAATAGTAATTTGTTGCTTTCAATGGTGAACACTCAAAGCAAAACGAGTAGATTGTCATTAATTTTCCTCAAGTTTCAGTCAACTAGTTGGCTAAACTCTAACCACAAAAGTTGCTTTTCTAAAAGGAAATTGACCATCTCAATTTGCTGAGTTTGAGGATTAGGAAAATTAGCATTAAATGTTGATTGAATCGTTTATTAGGAGCAAAAAAAATGTGTGTCGAGCATATTAGTTTTTCCATGAGTGGCTAGGCTTTGCACATTAAACTCAGGCATGGGCTTTATGGTTCCTCAAGAGTTCCAAGCCCAGTGGAGAGACCTTTTACGAGTCCAAGTTTGGTGCAAAATGACTCTTTCCCTCCAATTCACATCTATATGAATCACCCCTTTGTTAGGTTTCTCCTTCACAAATTAAGGCTTGGTCCACACAATAAGTAGGGCAAAGACTGTTGTTTGAGCATTAGCCTAGTGTCCTTTGTTTTAACAGTGGGCCTCAAGGGCCTGATCTAGCCATATTCGCCAGCATAGTCTTGTCAATTCTAAAGGTCGAAATGGAGGATCTTTGGGTTAGACCTTGTGGAGCCCAATTCTAAACCAGTGGAGTATTTGATTTGCCAAATACATGGGCTTCTTTCCCGGGTTTGTGGGCCTGCGTTGTTGGAAAGATTGAGCATAAGAGGGTTCAACACGAACATTATGCCACTACAAAATCACTCGCTCACTCACTTGCAATCAATAAGAAACTTATTAAGTTAGGAGGCTTGCCTTGCATGTTTTTGAGTTATAACTTAGATCTCTAAGCTTAGTGTTCTAATAGGTCTATGACTCTTAGTACCATCTAGGTTCATAGTACTTGTACATCAATGGAGGCAAAAGGTCAAGTATTTTGGCCTCTGTTTGGAAAACCATAGAACTGATGAATTCTAATAGATTTGAGTTAAAAAAAAAAAAAAAAATTATAGAAGAAACAATACAGAATGAAAATAAAAATATATGGAGAGAATATAAATATGGTATCTAGCCATTAAGCTTAATAGTTTGTTTAGATTGATGGGGAGGGAGGGCGAGTATAGTAGAATTAGCCCAAAATTAGCTTATTCTTTTTCAGCCGACTCTACTCTACTCACTTTCCCTCATCCCTCAATTCAAACAGACCCTAAAACATTAGAAGAGTGTTCGAACTTTTAAATTCGCAGTTTTGGTCAGATTCTTGGCCAAAAACTTAGCCATGTCCTTTTTTTCTTATAATAATTCTTTTTAGTTTTTCTTATAATTGCCATTTATTTCTTAGATATGTAGCTTTATTATTTCAACATTATTTGATTATAGTAGTGTAGACACCACGTGGTCTCTTACAAGTAGATAGGCAGAATTGAGTTTAGAGTCTTTGGATTTCTATTATGTTTGCTTTTGCTAAATAATAAATAGACAAATATTAGTCAAGAGCCTTGTAGTTCAACTTTTCAACTGATACCTCTTAGTATTTTCAACATAAATATCTAGGGTTCAAATACCCTACCCCTCATTATAACCATTGAATTATCAGGAAAAAAAGAAGATGGATATTAAAAAAAAAAAAAAAAAAAAAAAAGATTGAATCACTTATAATCACAAATCTCACAACTATGGTAGACCCTAAATAAAGGAGAGGAAAAGTGTTACTAGGCTAAAAGGTTATTGCACCGTGTGATATCTTTAGCACAATCTAGAGATGAAGGAAGATGACAAAATATCGACTGAAGACAATATAAGCACTACTCGTCCTAGTTGCATTGCTTTATTATCCTTTTTATGTGTATTACGAATTAAAGTTGGCTTAATTTACATTGGTTTTGGACTCTATACAAATTATAAGATGCTGTAGTTACAAATTACTAAAATTGAGAAAAGTAATTATCATTTTTAACATTCATTTTGTAAACCTAAAGCCATTCAGTTTCGGGGGGGGGGGGGGGGGGGGGGGGGGGTGTTAAACTTTGGAATTTCAACACTTTGAACCAAATTACTTTCTCAATGAGGATCTGTTCAATCACAAACCAAAGAGACATCATTCCTGGATTTGGAGGAACATAGTCAACATTAAAACCCCTATTCTTCATCAAGAGAGATGGCTGGTTGGACAAGGCTCCCCTATCCCTCTAGACCACCCAGCTTGGTTTACAGCAATTCATAGTAATCCCAACTTAGCTCAACATCAATCTACTACAGTAGCTAAGCTTATTGCCTCAAATCAAGACAAGTAGAACTTAACATACCTGCCATGGTGAGAGCATCTGTGGAAGGAGAAGGAACAACTGGATTAGACTTAATCACATTGTTGGCCATGTGTGCTTCCTTATTGCCCATATTGAACTGTCTCCTTGCCACCAGTGTTGAGGTGAACAGCTTGCATTTGAGTCCCCAACATGGTCAAAAATTGCTGACATTGTTCTTGAGTAAAAGGAAAAGTAGCAGATGTAGGACCATTGTCTGCACAAGCCTCTTGAACATTGACTTGATTCACCATAAAGTTCTTGCCTATAGGTTTGAAGCCTGGAGGAAAACCGTGTAGCTTGAAGCACTTCTCTATGACATGTCCAAGCTTCCCACAGTGAGTGCATATGGGTCTGTCTTTCCCTTTGGAATTCTTTCCTCCAAAAACACTAGAATTACCAAACAATCCAGGAAAATTGGAATTAGAATTGGAATTGACATTAGAACCCTTCACTGCTAGAGTAGTAAACTCTATGTGAACAGAATTTCCAAGCCCTACACTCCTTTGCCTTTTTTCTTGAATCAACAAGGAATAGACTTTGTTAATGGTTGGTAATGGTTCCATTAACAAGATCTGTCCTTTGATCTGAGAGTATGACTCATTGAGCCCCATCAGAAATTGCATCACCGATTCTTGAAGACGAAGATCTTCAAGCTTCTGAGTGAGATTACAAGTACACTTTCCACAAGAACAGGCAGGAGTAGGCCTAAAATTCTGAAGTTGATCCCAAAAGGTCTGAACAAATTCTATACACCCCCTCCCTAATCCAAAGAGGCATACCTACTCAACCCCTTTGTTCTTTTTGCCATGCGGAAGAGGAAACTATTCACCATCTCTTTCTCAAATGTCCCTTCTCAAGGACCACGTGGTTGGGATCTGATCTTAGCCTCAGGGCCACAGAATTACAGCAGCAGTCATTGCACAATTGGCTGGCCAGTTGTATCTTGAATAAGCAGCCACATATAGAGGATCATATGCATTATATGCAAGCACTCCTCATCACCCTTTGGATCATCCGGATACATAGAAATCAAATCATCCATGAAGGCAAAACACCAAATCCTTTTGAAAACTACTAACAACCAAAACTATGATTTGTAGGTATTGTCAAACTTTGTTGGACTATCTAGACCAAAGCAACCAAAGGAAACCATCGAACCATGACAGAACATACATCTCAGATTGACAGCTCCAAATAAAATCTAATGGAGCTTGCCACACACATGCCAGGAGAGAGGGTGTTGCCTTTGAGGCTGAATACAGTAGGAAACGAAATCTTTGAATAATGCTTCAGCAGAGGTGAAGGCTAAAGCGTTAGGATACCACAAAATCAAAATTGCCAACTAATGAACAGCAAGGTCATTCAATTTCTTGAATGAACTAATGTAGAAAACCAATTAAAAATAAAAACTTTCCTGACCAAGATAAATGAAAGAAAACTAGAACGCATAATTGCTGATAATTCAACAGAACCAGTGAGCCATAAAAGTTGCCAGTTTGACAGAAATTATTCCAAAAAGATGAAGAGGAACATAAGAAAAGAAATACAAAATAGAACCAGTCTACCAGATATTGGATACTTTGTGCTAGTAACGAAGTCTACCATTTTATTTGGATATAATACAATATTGATAAAACACCAATTAACCAAGAAACGAATAGATAAGCGATACCTGAAAAGAAAAAACAAGCACCCCCAAGCCCAAGATGAGCACAATAGAATTTCAAGATGTCATCTATAAGAGACTTGTTAGATTTTCGTCCAACACCACTCAATTCTCTGGTACAGGCAAGTAAAAGAACCAGGCACCTGTTACAAGGTGCAGTTCCAAGTTCTCACAATCTATTTTTTATAAATGCAAAAAATGAAAAGGAACGGAGAAGGGGAAGAAAGACAAACCTTACACGCATATAAGTTTTGAGTTTCATTCACCATGGCCGCCAAATAAGTATGGCAAGATTGGCCCAAATTCGCACTTTGGTTTCCTCAATTGTTGCTATGAATTCTTTTGACATATTAGTTAACTTCAATTGTTGGAGAGTTTTTAAATTCTCTGATCCTGTGAGGACTTTCGGACTATCACAGTATACAATCTCTAACACCACAAGCTTTTGCAAGGCTTGTTCTTCCAAATTGAACAGAAATGGCATTTTCAAAACTAGAAGCTGGGGAAAGCCTCCCTTGGAGCAAACCATGCTACTCCCTATGTAAGACCTATCATTGAGATACAGTGATCTAAGGTTGTGAAGCTTCTGTAACACTGGCATTGGATAATCTCAAAGTGCAGAGTTGACCAATCATTGAGATACGGTGATATAAGGTTGTCAAGCTTCTGTAAGCATTGTTAGGAAACTAGTTAATGGACTGTGTGACTAGCATTGTAATTGAGTAGAGCTGTGCTGTGTATGATAATTAGCAGTTGTGGTTGTGCTCTGTTAGTTAGTAGCAGTTGTGGTGTCTGTTACATATTCAGTTAGCTAGGTTGTTAGTTTTGGCGGAAAAAGTAACGAATTGTATAAAAGATGCCAAGTGTCGGGAAATGAAGATGATGCTGAGAATTAACCAAATTTCCCACTCAATTTTCTTCTAATCTCTATCTCTCTGCTTGGAGGTGGTTACCCTCAAAGTAACTGTCAACCCCTTACTTCAATTCTTTCTTTTTTCTTCCACTCTTTTCATTTTTCCTTCCTTCCATTTTCTGATTAACCAAACACTTAACAGGCATTGGATCATCTCTAAGTGCAAAGTTGACCAATGTAAGGCGAGTCAAATTTTGTGGGAGTCCATTTGTGTTTACAATAATGGATGGATTATCTGTAACTCCTGACAACTCTAGTTGGGAAAGATTTTCAAGGCCTGACAATGGCTCCAAATTTAGATGCCCCCATGATTCCTCTATTGGATATGATGTCAACTGCAAGGATTGAAGGTACTTCAGTTTCATAACATGCTTTACCACGTTTTCTTGCTATGACGGGAAAAGCTGAAGTTCAAGCTCCAATTCTCTAAGGTTGATCAACTCGCCTAAGCCCTCGTCCAGACCCTTGTATAGGTCATTGCCTTTTTTAAGTCCTAAGAACTTGGTCCAGGACATTGACTAGATATGGGTAATTTTCTATAAATACCCCCTTCAACGTTTGGAGATACAGCAGGGAAATGCTAACTAGTTGAGGCCGAATTGTACTTCCGGTTATGTATAGGTACTTAAGTTTCTACAGTCTCTGTATTGAACTAGGAAGAGATATCATATTAGTATACTTCAGATCCAGAGTTTGGAGATTCAGTAATTTGCCAATTGAAGATAGGATGGTGCCCACTTGCCTAAATAAATCAGATGAATTAACTCTCCAACATTGTCAGGTAATTGAGGTTTGTATACACGTTCAAGATCAAGAATCTGTAACCTTAAAAGGTGCCCACTTGCAATGCCATGATGAAGAAATCTCCTACAAGCTCTCCAGGCTGATTTCCCTCTCGAGTGTCAATGAAAGGAATGGAGCGGTGATATCTATATCTTTGCATATTTGTGCTGTTTCCAGGACTATGATCATCCCAAATTTTTGATTTCTCATTGGCCTTCAAAACATCATCACTACAACTGTTAATTGACCAGCGCTGATTTTTTCCATGGAAACTTGAATTCTTTCCCCAAACTTCACAAAAATATAACTCTACAATTTTTGAAAGGATAAACTCACGTAACAAATCATGGACATGGCAACTTCTATAGTTGAAACTTCAATTAAGCTTTTCTACGGATGAGTCAGATAAGTATTCTTTTGCAACCTCCTCCGATGTCTTACCTTTCTCATCGTCCCTTACAAAACCCTCAACTATCCACTGTTTAATCAATCTTGAACATCTTATAGAATAGTCTTCAGGCTACATGCCAAAGTATAAGAAACATGATTCAAGGTAATATGGTAGATCATGATAACCAGATGACAAAATTTTTTTGATACTTGCAAGTCGTGGATTAATTTCTAGCTCAAAACTAAGATTATCATGAAAACTTTTCCATTCAGAGAAAATAATTTCTTTGGTCGACAGTAGACCACCTATAGCAACAATAGCAAGAGGTAATCCTTGGCATCTTGCAACAATGTCAACAGACAGTTGCTCTAACCTCGTGGGACAATGCCCCTCAAAGATTGACTGCTTGAATGCCTTTTTGCAAAGAGTTCCATGGCCTTTTTTTGGAGGTAAAGGCCAAATCAAACCAAACCTTATGAAGAGCCTAAGTCCACTTATTTTCTTAAGCATTATGACCTAAGCCCAGACTGCAAATTTGTTTTTTTAGAGTCTTCATGTAGTATTTGTTATTTCAGTTTGAGACAAGTATAATTTATTTATACTTTTTATGCAAAGCTTGAGACCAAACTACTTTTAGGCAAAGTTTCGGACTAGTTTAAATAAAGTAATGCAGTCCTTCCACCAATTAAAATATTAAAGTCTGTGACCAAATTTAAATATTAAAATCCTTGACTCTAGCAAATTTTAATTCTACCAAATTTTAATGTTAAAGTCCTCAACTCAGCCAAATGAAATACATCAATGGTGTCCTACACTCCGCGAAATGAAACAAACTAGTAAAAGTTAAAACCACCTATTTAGTAAACCATTAAAGGAAATAGGAAATTTTTCATAAAAAGTTTCATAAAATAGATTCAGTAAACAATATAAATTTTATCAATCCTAAAAAAATTAAAAAATTAAAAATGTACTATATAACAAGAAAGAGAGATGGGTCATCAGATAGGAGCGAAAGACTATGCAATGTGTTAATCACAGATTATCATCTGAACTATGCGTATTAAATCATCACATGACCCATATAAGATACATGAACAAAAAAAAAAAATCAACCAATAAAAAAAATACGCATACCTCAGAAGGAAGGCAGTAGGTAAATGTAATCACAAACTGTCATACTTTGCGCAAATACCATTTATTTTCATCACAGGCAGTTTGAACTTTGAAAAGCACAAAAGTTAAAACAAACAATTTGATAAAAAAAAAATTGTTTAATTCATTGCAAACCCACTCAAAAATCAAAAAGCAAGGGCCTCATAGAGAAGATTAGATTGATCCACACAGAGTGATTCAGACATATGCTTGTCTTTAAAAATATATCTAATCATTGGCCAATTCAAACACCCAAAAAAATTGAAGAACACAAATTTAGTTATAAAATGAGGGACTCAGAATATGGGTGGTGATATATCAGGATGGTCGGCAAGGCCTATTGGGCCAATTACGACGAACGAGACCTTAAATCACAAATCGTCACAGTCCCCTGAGTACGCATAAATCTAAACGCAGACAGACATAGATTACAGAAAACGACGAATCATAAAAATCAAGCGAAAGAGAAAGAGAAAAAATAGAGAGAGGAGAGTCTAACACATATGAGATGAGAGACGCTCACAGAGATGGCTGTGGCTTTTGAGGTTTGAGTTTCCTGTGTTGGTTGCTGCTACTTATAGAGAGGCGTGTGTGTGGCCAAGTTCTAGGGTTTGCGCTGATGCTACTAGGGTTTTATTTCGGATCTGCTACAATGCGCTAAGAAACGGTGCGTTTTATGATCCAAATCTAGTACGCTGTTATCTCTTATCTATAAAACTATTTAAGGTTTTTTTTGTTTGGGATCCTAATTTTTGTTGTTCAAAAATACTCTTATGCTTGGATAAAATTGAAAGATAATTCAGTAAAATTATATTTTTAGGGGCCATTTAGTAATTTTGTTCTAATAATGTTGTTTGTATTTTTCAGAAATACGTGTGGGTGAAAAAATGTGTGAAAATACGTAAAATGTTGTTTAAATACTAAAAACTGTTACTCAAAACACCTTACCAAACATCTCCTAACTTCCAAAGTCTCTTCCGTACTATTTAAAGGGCTTTCTTTATTTGAGATCTTCGTTTTCATGGTTCAAAAATACTCTTACACTGACAAAATTGGAGAACAATTTAGTAAAATTACAATTTTAATTTCCAAAGTCTCTTCTATATATATATATGTGTGTGTGTGTGTGTGTGTAAAGTTTAATAATTTACATCCATAATAATATAGAGTTAGTACATCTTCTAATTACAAAAATACCTATGAAAGTGATGAGTGTTATGCATTTGCGGACGAATTAATTTTTTCGTATATAAATCTCATCACACTCTTAGGAATTTTTGTGATTGAAAAATGTAGTAATCCCAAATTATTAAGGATGTAAATTATTAAATTTTATCCTAGAAAATAAAAGAGAATCTGAGCACGCGTGTGAGCACGTGTACATAAGCTAATAGATAATTAAACGAAGGTAAAATAAAATCATGCTCACTAAAATGGACTTCAAAATAAGGCAAAATAAGAGTTAAATGTGATAAGTAGTAGACAAAATGTAACAATAGTAGCAATGGTTGAAGTAAATAATTTAAAATAAAAACAATATGAAGAGTGAAGATTTTATTTATGAAATGAAAAAAAAAAAAAAAACCTGAAAAAATTATTGTGTAATATAGATCTTGTTCTTCGAAATACTTCAAGGAGAAATTGAGAGAGGAAGAAAGGTGAAGATATGTATTTTGTGGCATAACCTTGATTTTTTGAATCAAAAGTTAGGATTGAAGATATGTATTTTAACCTTGATATTTTGAATCAAAATTAGGACTAGAAACAAAAGATAATTGAAAAAGTGTGGTGGTCATTATTTTCAATTGTAACTGCATGGGATGTTTGGCCAAATAAAAAAATAAAAACTGCTTAGAATAAGAATTACTTTTTTACTCAACGTGACAAAGTTGGGACAAACTTTCTAACTTTTTTAAAAAGAAATAATGAGAAATAAACTTGGGTTTATTTTTGATAGAATTGTACGGGCATAAAAAATTAAAAAAAAAAAAAAAAAGAGTGAGACAGGAAGAGAAAGAAAAAAAAAAGATAAGATTTTATAAGTAATCTAAAATTTAGGATTTTAAAACTTAATAATTTATGTAGATAAGTGAAAAAGAGTGGTGGATAAATGGATATTATTTTAACAACATTAGATGTGATAATCTCATTAAAAAAAAAAAAAAAAACTACATGGGATGATGGGATAAGGATAAAGGGTTTTTTATTTTAAAAAATAACTTAACGTGGTCTAAATTTTTTCAAACTATAGAATAACATTATTTTTTTTCTTTTTTGTTAGAAGGTAAGGGAAAAAAAAAACAAAGAGAAGGGTCCTAACTGTGTTTTTTTTTTTTTTTTAATTGAAAAAGTATTAGCAAATTTGAATTTTTGTAACTAGTAGTGGTTTAGTGGAGTGAGAACTTATTTAACCAAAAAGGGAAGAAAAAAAAAATTGTGGGAAGTTAACTCTAAAAAAAAAAAAATTAAATACCAAATATTTGACATAAATGTCCATCATTTAAAATGAACAAAGTCATATTTAAGAATTTTAAATTTAAAACCTCAAATTGGCTTGATTCCCGCCAAGGGTACATAGACAACCTAAATAAATTATTAGGTGCAGCCACAAATGAATAAAACACATGTCCCTTCAAATATAAAAATAAATAAACTTATGTACAAGGGTAACAGGTTGAAATCAAATGTTCTTCCATTGAAATAAGGGATTGTAATTACGAGATAAATTATCTTGAATGGGCATTACTTACATTAGTAAAATCCATATTCCCTATGGCCTATTGGTATAATTATGTTTGACAAACTTCACAACATAACAATTTTTGTTAAACACGATTTAACATATTTGTTAAACATAATATAACAATTTTTGTTAAACATATTTTTACATTTTTTTTCCCAACATAATTTTTGGCATGCCCGGTGGGACACATTTTCCTTTTCATCTCCAACTATGTTTCCTATGCATTAAATTTTGTGTTGTATATAGGTTTACCAATGGCTCCACAAGTGACTATTTACCTCCACAAACTTCCTGCATCTGTCCTTCAAAAAAAAAAAAAAAAAAAACCTTCTTGCATCTGCACAAGGAGCAGGTGGTTGTCACATGACATTCACTCTTGGTCACACTTCTGTCAAACTTGAGTTTCCAAATGATGCCTTGTTGATAAGGCAGTTTGTTCAATCTCTCAAGGGCTCTATACTTACTTGGTACACTTAATTAAAGTCAGGGTCAATTCATACTCGGGATGATCTACAAAGTTCTTTTCTTGCCCAATTTGCAAGTCAAAAAGAAAAAGTGTCAATCATTGAGATGCTTGACAAAAACTGAATGAATGTGTTAATGACTTTATTACAAGATGGAGGCGTCTTAATCTCCAATACTCTAAAAAATTGACGAAGCAATTTGTGGTTCAAATTTACACAAATAATTCCTTACTAGAGATTGCTACTTTTCTAGGGTTTGTAGAACCTCAAAGTTAGGATTTGAAACAAAAGATAATTGAAAAAGTGTGGTGGTTATTATTTTAAGTTGTAATTACCTGGGATGTTATGGCCAAATTAAAAAAGAAAAAAGAAAAAAAACACTTGCTAAGAATAAGAATTTCTTTTTTACTGAACATGACAAAGTTGGAACAAACTTTCTAACATTTTTTTTAAAGAAAGAATAAAAAATCAACTTGAGTTTATTTTTGATAGAATTGTACTTGCATAAGAGAGAGAGAGAGAGAGAAAGAGAGAGAGAGAGAGAGAAAACAAGAGTGAGATTTTATAAGTAATCTAAAATTTATGATTTTAAAACTTAATAATTTTATTTAGACAAATGAAAAAGAGTGGTGGATAACAGGATATTATTTTGACTATAGTAGATGAGATAATCTCATTAAGATTAAAATAAAAAATAAAACTAGATGGAATGATGGGATAAGGATAAAGGGATTTTTATTTTTTAAAGTGGTCTATTTTTTTTTTAAACTATAGAATAACATTATTTGTACTTTTTTGTTAGAAATTACGGCCGCGGGGGCGGGGGGGGGGGGGGGGGGGGGGGCGCAAAGAGAAGGAGAGTAACCATGTTTTTTTTTTTTTAATTGAAAAAGTAACTGTATTTTAATTGGACTTAGAGTAATATTTGCAAATTTGAATTTTTGTAATTGGTAGTGGTTTAGTGGAGTGGGAAGTTATTTAACCAAAAAAAAAAAAAAAAGAGTGGGAACTTATCATGAGCAGTTACCATAAGTTGAAAATCTCAACAAATAAATAAATACCAAGTATTTGACTTAAACGCCCATCATTTAAAATGGACAAAGTCATATTTGAGGATTTTAAATTTAAAACCTCAAATTTAAGAACTATGAATTGGCTTGATCCTCGCCAAGGGTACATAGGCAACCTATATAAATTATTAGGAGCAACCACAAATGAATAAAAACACATATCCCCTCAAACATAAAAATAAATAAACTTATGTACAATGGCAACAAGTAGGAATCAAAGGGTCTTCCCTTGAAATAAGGAATTGTAATTAAGAGATATGTTATCTTGAATGGGCATTACTCATTTCAGTAAAATCTATATGCCCAAAGGCCTATGGGTGAAATTATGTTTGAAAAATTTCAATGAATAACAATTTTTGTTAAACATAATTTTACATTTTTTTTCCAAAATAATTTTTGGCATGCCCGATGGGACCCATTCTCCTTTTCATCTCCAGTTATGTTTCTTATACATTAATTTTTGTATTGTATATACGTTTACTAATGGCTCCACAAGTGACTATTTACTTCCACAAACTTCCTGCATCTGCATAATTAAGGAGTAAGTGGTTGTCACATGACATTTACCCTTGGTCACAATTTTGTCGAACTTGAGGTTCCAAATGATGCCTTGTTGATAAGGCAATTTGTTCAATCTCTTAAGGGCTCTGCATTTACCGGGTATACTCAATTAAAGCCAGGGTCAATTCATACTTGGGATGATTTACGAAGTGCTTTTCTTGCCCAATTTGTAAGCTCCAAAAGAAAAGTGTCAATCATTGACTGAGCTAATGCTCGACAAAAACCGAATGAAAGTGTCAATGACTTTACTACAAGACGGTGGAGCCTTAATCTCCAATGCTCGGAATCACTAAGAAAGCTATTTGCAGTAGAACTGTTCTCAGATAAGCTCTTACCATAGGTTGCTACTTTTCTAGGATCTGTAAAACCTTAGAGTTAGGATCAGAAACAAATTATAATTGAAAAAGTGTGGTGGTTATTATTTTCAGTTGTAACTGCATGGGATGTTTTGGCCAAATTTAAAAAAAAAAAAGAAAAAAAAGAAAAGAAAAAGAAAACTGCCCAGAATAAGAATTTCTTTTTTACTTAACGTGACAAAGTTGGGACAAACTTTCTAAGCTTTTTTTGAAGAAAGAATAAAAAATCAGCTTGGGTTTATTTTTGATAGAATTTCATGTTCATAAAAAAAAAAAGGTGAGAGAGAGAGAGAGAGAGAAAAAAAAAAAAAGAGCGAGATTTTATAAGTAATCTAAAATTTATAATTTTAAAACTTAATTATTTTATTTAGATACTACACTTGATCTTAGCCAAAAGGTCGAGAAAGGTATTAATAATTTTATTTAGATAAGTGAAAAAGAGTGGTGGATAACTAGATATTATTTTAATTACATTAGATGAGATAATCTAATTAAAATTAAAATAAAAAATAAAATTTCATGGAATAATGGGATAAGGATGAAGGGTTTTTTTATTTTAAAAAATAACTTAACGTGGTCTAAATTTTTTTAAACTATAGAATAACATTATTTGTTCTTTTTTGTTAGAAGGTAAGGGGAAAAAAAAATAAATAGAAGGAAAGTAATTGTGTTTTTCTTTTTTTTTTTTTTTGAGAAGGAATAAATTTTTTACAACACACACACACAGGGAATGGGGACAAAGGCATAATATCACACAACTTACCCCTTACAAAAGCCGGTAACTCTTGTAAGGTGTATGAAGGCTTTATACCCGATTTTGAACTCACTCTTAGGCGATGTGAGATTACCCACATTTCTTTTTTTGAGAAGGGTGTTTTTCTTTTTTAAATTGAAAAAATAACAGTGTCTTGATTGGACTTATATTAACAAATATGAATTTTTGTAATTGGTAGTGGTTTAGTGGAGTGGGAATTTATTTAACCAAAAAGAATAAAAAAGTGGGAATTTATTAGGAGCTGATGCCACAGGTTGAAACTCTCAATAAAATAAATAAATTAAATGCTAGGTATTTGACTTAAATATCCATCATTTAAAATGGACAAAGTCATATTTAAGGATTTTAAATTTAAAACCTCAGATTTAAGAACTATGAATTGCCTTGATCCCCGCCAAGGGTACATAGGCAACCTAAATAAATTATTAGGTGCAACCACAAATGAATAAAAACACATATACCTTCAAACATAAAAATAAATAAACTTATGTTTAAAAGCAACATGTTGGAATCAAATGGTCTTCCCTTGAAATAAGGAATTGTAATTAAGAGATACATTATCTTAAAAAGGCATTACTCACATCAGTAAAATCCATATGCACAAAGGCCTATGGGTGAAATTATGTTTGACGAATTTTACTACATTACAATTTTGTTAAACATAATTTAACAAAATTTGTTAAACATAAAATAACAATTTTTGTTAAACATAATTTACATTTTTTATTAAACTTAATTTTACTTTTTTTTCCAACATAATTTTTGTCATGCCCGGTGGGACCCATTCTCCTTTTCATCTCCAACTATGTTTCTTATGTGTTAATTTTTGTGTTGTAAATAGGTTTACCAATGGCTCCACAAGAGACAATTTACTTCCACAAACTTTCTGCATCTGTACAAGGTGCAAGTGGTTGTCATATGATATTCACCCTTGGTCACCTTTCCGTCGAACTTGAGGTTCCAAATGATGCCTTATTGATAAGGAAAATTTGTTTAATCTCTCAAGGGCTCTGCATTTACTTGGTACACTCAATTAAAGCCAGGGTCAATTCATACTTGAGATGATTTACAAAGTGCTTTTCTTGTCCAATTTATAATCTCAAAAAGAAAAGTGTCAATCATTGACTTAGTTGATGCTCTTAAAAAATTGAATGAAAGTGTAATTACTTTATTATAAGATGGAGAAGCCTTAATCTCTAATGCTCTGAAATATTGACTAAGCAATTTGCGGTACAAATATGCTCAAATAATCTCTTACTAGAATAATAATAAATAAATAAATAAATAAAAACTGCTCAGAATAAAATTTTCCTTTTTACTCAATGTGACAAAGTTGGGGCAAGCTTTCTAACCCTTTTTTTAAAGAACAAATAAAAAATCAACTTGGGTTTTTTTTTTTGATAGAATTGTATGTGCATAAAAAAAAGAAAAAAAAAAAGAAAAAGAAAAAAAGAAGAGTGAGAGAGAAAGAGGGGGGGGGGGGGAAAGAGAGTGAGACTTAATCTATAATTTAGGGTTTTTAAACTTAATAATTTAATTTAGATAAGTGAAAAAGAGTAGTGGATAATTGGATATTATTTTACCTACATTAGATGAGATAATCTTACTAAAATTAAAATAAAAAATAAAACTATATGGGATGATGGGATAAGGATAAAAGGTTTTTTTATTTTAAAAAATAACTTAATGTGGTCTAAATTTTTTTAAACTATAGAATAACAATATTTGTTCTTTTTTGTTAGAAGGTAAGGGGGGGAAAAACAAGGAGAAGGAGAGTAATTGTGTTTTTTCTTTAATTAAAAAAGTGAACGTGTTCTAATTGGACTTAGAGTAATGTTAGCAAATTTGAATTTTTGTAATTGGTAGCGGTTTAGTGTAGTGGGAAGTTATTTAACCAAAATGGAGAAAGAAAAAAGAGCAGAAAGTTATCAGGAGTGAACGCTATAGGTTGAAATTATAAAAAAAATAAAATAAATAAATACCAAGTATTTGACTTAAATGTACATTATTTAAAATGGACAAAGTCATATATGAGGACTTTAAATTTAAAACCTCAAATTTAAGAGCTATGAATTGGCTTGATCCCTGCCAAGGGTACATAGGAAACTTAAATAAATTATTAGGTGCTGCCACAAATAAATAAAAAAACATATCCCTTCAAACATAAAAATAAATAAACTTATGTACAAAGGTAATGTGGTTGGAATCAAAGGGCCATCCCTTGAAACAATGGATTGTAATTAATAGATACATTATCTTGAATGGGCATTACTCACATCAATAAACTCATATGCCCAAAATCGTATGTGTGAAATTATGTTTGATGAATTTCAGTGCATAACAATTTTTGTTAAACATAATTTAACAATGTCTATTAAGCATAATTTTACATTTTTTTTCCAACAACATGATCGGCAAAAACAGTAAATAAGTACTGTATATATAAGAAGAAATCTACAAAATAATTAAAAACTCACTGACAAAATGTGTGAAAGATGAATGATACAAATCAAGTGTAGAGTCCCAAAATGGCGGTCTTGCAATTTATGGAATCCCACATCACCTAGGGATGCACATGAGAATGTGCTTATAAGAAATGACCTCCCTTTAATGTGTAAAATTTTTTTCCCTAGTGCCATAGCTTTGGGGGGAAAATAAAATCGTGAGGAGTATAGGCCCTAAAGTGGACAATATCTACATAATTAGGGTGGAGTTGTAAGGACTATGAATATATATGTTCAATTCGAGAATAATTGTTGTGCAATAACTTACTAACTCAAAAAATAAAAAATTATTATTTGGACAAAAGAGCCCAGTCAACGCATGTCAAAGCCCAACTCAATATCCAACCCATGAGCAAATAAACCCATAATATCTCTTTCATTTTCTATGTAGGACTCAAGGATTTTCACTACTTTTTATAATATCTTCAAGTGAACACATTAGGTGTCAATTTCTTATTTACTCCGTATTATTTTTTAAACAACCTAGTAGTCACGTCGCCACTCTTTGCCATTATTGACAATGTAACATTCATGATTCTCTGTTTCTCTTCCTCCACCATTCACCTCCTCCCACTTCTCTTGAAACCCCACCTATTAGACCTAAGGCTGAGGGTCTAACACCTTATTAGCCTAATTCTCTCCTCTTTCATGCCAATCTCAATCTCATTTTGCTGATTTGATTTCTCAAGTCACTAATCTAACGTTTAGATACCACCTCTCTCTCTCTCTCTCTCTCTCTCAATAGACCTGACCCTTTCATAGACCCACCCACCACATTGCACAGCCCAAATTTCTTTCTCTCTTAATCTAGTTATTGTGTGCAATTTACTGCTTTGTATGATGAGTTTGGGTTATAGTGGTTGTATTTTGGGCTCGTGTTTTTAAAATATTTTTTCCTCCAACAAATCATTTGAAATATTTTCCAAATGTGTAACCAACGCTATAACATAAATTGCTTTCCTAAAAATATTTTTTGCTTTGTTAAAAATATTTTATGTTGAAACAAACCCATCTTAAATTGTAGATGGCACTTTCTATGTTTTGGGTCATTTTAATTTTGCTCTCTTTTTTGTAAGATAATTTGGATTTTCATCCCTAGAATTTTTTGTTTATGTTTATGTTGAATAAAAAAAGGGGTCTCCGGTCAGGTGTGAACTCATCTACCACACTTAAATGTGATATCAATCGGTAATACCATCTATATCACCAAGGCATTGATTGAGCTATTACTCAAACTGCTCACCAAGTAAAGTGATTTGAAAACTCTTACATTCAAGTCACTCTCTGCGGTGATTTGTTCCAAGCATCTTGAATCTTGTCTTTTTGTTGACACATATTAGTGACATTACTGTTAAGTGCCACATAAGATCAAAATGTCTTTTATTTTCTTTATAAGTAGATAGCAGTGTGGGAGGGAAAGGTGGGAGGCGAAACATAAACATAGTGTACCACAAAAGCTGTCATTGCTATTGTGTTATTATTTGAACCCCCAAAGCCAAAAAAAGAAAAAAAAAAAAAAAAAAGAAGAGAATACCAAAATGTATTCTTACCATCATAGTTTTAGATAAAGTAATTTTTTTTTTTCATTATTAATCAATATATATATATGTATATATATATATAAGCAAAGACCTCATGCGGGAAAACATGAGGTCCTGTTAAGTGGTGCTCTAATTTTGTATTTAGCCTTTTTTTACCTCTTTCATTAAGTTTTTTTTACTGTTACCTAAAAGTTCACGTTATCTTATTTTATTGTTATCTTATTAATATCTCATTAATTGCCTAAGTTTACACCACACCTTTCTCTATTCTTCATGTTTTTTAGCATACCCACCATTATAGTATTTTTTAAAAAGTGAAAAAATAATAATTAAGGACTAATAGTAATAATTAACCACATAAGGCCATGAAGAGAGATAAAGAGACACAAAAATATTGTGGATTATTAAATAAAGCGTACTGTTTCACTATATATTACCAAAATAAAAGACCTGAGATTGACAAAACATTTGAAAGAGAGAAAAAGAGGAATCTGAGGGGTCACCACCTATGTTATACTGCCCTCCCACCACCATCAAGATGCCGAAACCCCTACGGGTACTTTTTTTTTTTTTTTTTAATTAGGGGCTTAAATATGATTTAGGTTTGAGTAATTTGGTTGGATAGTTTTTGTTTTAGGTATATAAGTAGAGAGAATATTTGATACACAACGTAAAGTCATATTCTACCATGATTTAATTTTAAATCATCTATAAGACACATGAATAAACACTTGCCCACATCATGTCTTAATGTTGTACTATCAATGAGTAGAAAATGGTGAGAGAGTTGTACATACTTTCATTTCATGGTATGAAATATGTGAACACAACACAATTAGTTGATTTTCATGATCTCATTACTTTTTGCATTTATCTTTGGTTTCATGATTTAAAAAAAAATAATAATCTTACCTTGAGAATACTATAAATATGCCGTGAAACTACTAAACTAATTTTTAATATCTCAAAATGTATATATTTTTTTACTCTAATTTAGTTTACTTGTTCTTTATAATATATGTACAACATCATTCAAAATCGTTTGCATTGCACGGGTAGCTTCCTAATTTAATATTAAATATATGATCAATAAAAGGGAAACATTGTCAGATTTGTTTCTTGAAAATAATATATATTCTTTAATTAATGAGAAAAATGAGCTTTTTGTAAGTTTGTTTCCCTTATTATTTGAGAAACAACTATGGTTTTAAAAACTAGATTGGACTAGCCGGTTCAACCGGTTCAATCGGAAACTGGACTTTAATCCAGTCCGGTTATTAGTTAAAATCGGAAATGAAAGAAAAACCGGATAAACAATACAAACAGCCGATTCAACTGGCATAACCGAAAACCGATGTGGTTAAACCGGACAAACAGTACACAGATTTCTTTGTAATTTTTCACTCACTTGAGAATATTTCTTAAAAAATTTCACGATTTGATGCATCTCTCTTGTATCTCGGTCTCTTTTCTGCCAAACTTCTCATTTTTATTCGTGGTCTTTGCAATATCTGTGTTCCTCTAATCTTCTTCTTCTCTGTCTTCTTCTTCACTTTTTTATGTCTTTACTGTTTCTCAAAGAGTTTTGCTTTGGGTGCCCACGTGATGACAACTGACCAAAGGGAAGGAGATAACTCAGATAAGACAAGCTTTTTGAAATTTGAAATGAGATAAGACTCAGTGGAGGTAAACATGTGAAGGAGATAAAATCAAGATAAAAATAAAGAAAGATAAATTGTAAAAGTAAAAGAGAATGAGTAGAGGTAAAAAAAAAGTGAGTTATTAAAAGCAATTTGTTGGCAGGGGGTGGTAGAAAATTGAGATATGTGTAAAAAAAAAAATTTTTCACAATATTTTTACAATACTTTCACAACAAGCTTTAAGTTTTAGGATGTTATGAGTTTTTATTGGTGGGGCAAAAAAGTTATTTTAGTGATAGATTTAAATTAGAACTAATAAAAAATAGCCACATATAATTTGTTGTAAAAGTGTTGAGAAAATATTGTAGTAATTGGGATATTAACGTGTATAATATGTGGAGGGAAAAAAAATATCAAGTGGGCAATGATATTGTTACCCATTGGTGCACTTAGTAGAATGTTTGGAGGGAAAAAAAGATCAAGTGGGTAATGATATTGCTATCCATTGGTGCACTTACTTTTTGTTATTAGAAGGGTTAAAAAATAATTAAAAAATAATTAATCAAATTATTTATGACGTCATCGGTTTGACCATCGATTGGACCCCAGTTCGACTAAGAATGACAATTTATATCTGACCCGTGGATACTCGGCCCGGCCCAACCCTAATGGGCTGGATTTTACCCAGTTTGATAAAGAATAGGGTCGGGTATGGGTTTAAAAAAAAAAACCCGAACCGGGTTTGGGTCGGGTCCGGGTTTTATCAAAAACTCGGCTCGAAACCCGGACCCAGACCCGGTTACTCGAAAATTACAAAAAAACCCCTTATATATATATATATATATATATAATTGTAAACCCTAACCCACCTACCTCTCATTTCAGCTCATGCCTCACACGCTCAATCTCTCTGTCACTCACTTAGTCACTCAAGAGCACGCACAAGAGCACTTTGTCACTCACTCTCAATCTCACAGCTCACACACTTACTCTCAAGCACCGCCGTAGCACAGCCCAAGCTCTCTGCCTCTCACCGCTGGTCCCGTCCCCAGTTGTCATCGCTGCTTTGTTCTTTGTTGTCCCGTCCCCACTTGATGCCACCACAAGTTGCCGCGAGCCACCATTTGAGGCAACTTCGTCTCTTTCTCTCGCTCAATAGCCAGCCCTAGGTTAAGCCTCCATGGCTGAACCTAAGCACTCTTCCCTCTATCTCTAAATCTAAAACCCAAGGCCGAAGACCTCAAGCTCTCTCTCTCCATTTCTATTTTTATCTTCTTCTTTATATTTATTTTTTGTTTGATCCGAAATCTCCTCCGTTGGTTTGGTTATTTCTAGGTTTGAGGATTGAAAAATGGGATTTGTTTTTTATGGGTGTGGCTGTGGAGATTTGAAAAGAAGGGATTTTTGGGATTGGTTGTTGGCCATGGGTTTGATGTTGAGTTTGGGGCTTGTTTCAAAAAAGCTTCCTTTCTGGTTGGGCTTAACGGGGCCCACAGGGCTCGACGGGGGTGAGTTTGAGCCCCAGGAAAAAAATCCGCTTAGTAAATAGGCTGGATTCGGGCTACGGGTCTTGGCCTACGGGTCGAGTCCGGGTATGCAAAAACCCGACCCGTTGCCATTCCAAAGTCTAACCAGAAAACTAATAACCAACCCCTTTTCTGATTCTTTCCCTGTATCAAATTTTTTTTTTTTTCTTTTTAAAACCTCCTTGTACCAGTTTTTAAAACCATGGAAACAACTTTTCCTTCCATATTCTCTCAAAAAAAAAAAAAAAAAATCATTACCCAGACTAAGCCGAACCCCTCGGAAACGAATTTTCCAAATCTGCTGCTTCAGATTAATATAACACCAATGGCTCCACGTACATCATGGTCCAAGCAATCTCTCCCGGACGACATCTTGTTCGACAACATCCTAAGTCAGCTGCCTGTGAAATCCAGAATCCGATTCAGGTGTGTTTCCAAATCATGGTATTCCAACACCACCAACCCCATTTTCATTACCAAACACTTCAACCTCAGCAAAACCAAATCACTATCATTATCATCACCCAACAACAAAGGTTATATGCTATGTACTACGCCATGCCCAGACACTTCTTCACCTAGGCAAGAATATTTGTGTACTATCGTTTGCAATAGCGACCCCACATTAATAACAGAGATTTCTAGATTCAGAATCCCATTTCCTAATGCTAGCATAATTGGCTTCTGCAATGGTATGTTCTGCCTTCTGGAGTACAGAATCATTAGAAATGTTTATTCCTTTCCTAGTAATCCTACTTATTATTTGTTGCCTTATCGTATAATATATTTGTGGAACCCGAGCATTAGAAAGTTTAAGAGGCTTCCCTATGCTCGCTTGAATGACCGTTTTGATAATGCTGTCGCGTATGGACTTCGATATCAATCTCAAAACAATGACTTCAAGGTTTTGAGATTTGTGCTTTTTAGGTAAGAAGGCGAAGAAGATGAGCCCAACTTTGAGGTATACTTTTGGCTGAGGTTTACACGTTAAGTTACCGATTCATGGAGACAGGTGGAGTTATTAATGAGTCTGTGGAATCTGTTGTTATTAGAATTGATGAATCGCGATGTTTATTTTTTAATGGAGCCTTGCACCACAGAGCATATTGTCATCACCGCAAGTTCATTTTGTCCTTTGTTGTCAACGATGAGAAATTGTGGGAGATGATACTACGTACTGCTGAATTACTTAGATGGTTTGTCTCTAATGTTTGAACAACTTGTGGTATTCAAGGGATTGCTGGCTTTGATTGCTTTTGGCAAAGCTGAAGATGATATTGGGTTGATCAAGGAGTGCCGCATATGGGTGATGAGGGACTATGGTGTTGTTGAGTCTTGGAGTCAAATAGTTGTTGGACCATTCCAGGATGTTGAGAAATTCTTTGGCTGCACGGGTAGCGGTGAACTTGTCTTTTCACGTGACCTTAAGATTCTAAATAAGAACAGTCTTGGAATTGAAGATATCGAACCGAAGTTTTATACAGCTAATCTCACGGTTCTCATGGAGAGCTTAGTTTTGCTCAAAGAGTAAACTGCAAGGTGGTCATCTTTTGAAATTATTATTGACAGGTCAGTTGTTGTATCAAGTGAAGCTGCTGGGAAGTTTATGTGTCCATGGTATTGCTGTGTTTTTTTTTTTTTTTTTTTTTTTTTCCTTTTGTTGTAGACATGAAAGTGTTGCTTTTATGTAGAAGGACAAAATCAGTTTAGAGGTTATGACTATTATTTATCAACTAACTTTTGTGACTAAAAATTGTGCTCATTCTACACATGGCAATGTCATAGTAAAGACAAGTCTAGCCAACATATACTTCATTGATCATAACACAATGATTAGTGGGTTTAGAATCAAGTTAGCTATTGAAAATTTATCCCTAGGAAACAGAAGAAAGTTTTTAGTGATCCATGCTTGTTAATCTTAAAAAAGAAAGTTGGCGTTCCTAATGTTAAGAAGTCAGCTCTAACTAATTCAATCCATTAAATTGTATCATCTTCTTTCCTGGTAAGATTTTATTATGTTTTTTTAGATTATAGTTAGATGTCGTTGTCTTGAATTGGACCTGTTGAAAGTTTTTAAATTTTTAGTCTTTTTGGTCTTGAAGGCTATTGAATTGTGACACCATTATTGCCTGTTATTACACAAAGTATTGCTGGATACAAGGTCAAGTGATTTATTAAATATGATGAACTTTTGACTGTGTTTTCTTGTGTATATGCCTAGATTGTTAGAATTTCTACAAATAAAGTGAACTTGAAATTTAAAGTCGCCCGGATACTTCTTGTGTTTCTGCTGCTAATAATACCAAAGAGCCATGATTAATTCAAAAATATCATCAAAGGAAATCAGTGTTAAGAAAGTGGCTGCTGAACCTGACATTACGTCCTTTACCCAAACACCAAATAAAGTATATACCCTAAGAAAGGTCCAAAAGGTATCTCTATTAGCGAGTAAAAATAATGTTCTACCCTCAAAAAGTATCATATGCAGAAACTACCCTTAAACAGATCCTGCCACAGGAACTTTGCTTTCCTCAGAGATTTTCATCAGTTGAGCTCTTCTGATGAAAAATCAGGTAAAAGGGACTTCTTTAGAACTCAAGTCTGGCTTTGGAGGAAAATTGCATGTTTCACACACAGAATACTACTATTAATTCCAAAAGTGCAAAAACAATATGGCTCCTGCCATGTCAGAAAATAATGTATTGGCTTTTGCCTCTAATGACAAGGATACTTGAACAAAGTTTCTCTCCAAACTAGTTTGGAGAGAAACTCTACAAACTCATCATATATATTTATATTGAGTATGAATTTTAAAAATCTAACCGTTAGATTGCATGTTCTTATTACATTCTTAATGCTTACAAAATTTCAAGAAAATCAATAATCAGTTGTTATGTCATCAAATAAAGGTTATAATTTCAAGTTTTTGTAATCTAAAGTTGTATATAAAAAATAAGTTAATTGATCAAATAGTAAACAATATCCGATTTGAACTAAATTTGATATGCATGTTAAGAACATAAGGAACATGAAATTCACCGGTTAGATTTTCAAAATTCACACCCAAAAAAGAAATATATGAAAAGTTTGAAGAGTTTCTCTCCAAACTAGTTTGGAGAGAGACTTTGTTTAGGATACTTCAGATGTTTTTCAATTATCTGGTTCACATTTAGAAAAATCTCCAGTTCATTTTGACAACAAGCTGGTTGGGAATCAGAATCCAGTGGATTCAAAATCAGATACCAGCTTCTGTGAAAATAACACTTGGGAGTGTCAAAGGAGTTTTAACTAGTTTAGACATTAAACTTCACAGGAATGTGGAGCTTTATAATGAGCTAAATGGCATTGTTGAGCTTGTCGGATGCTATGTCCACCCCATGCCTGTTTCTTCAGTATTGTTGAGCACCAAGGAGAATGAAATCTACATTGTGTTTTATGTGGCCTTCTAGCGCATAGAAAGAATAGGATGCCCTTCTTTTGTTGGTCACACATCCATAACATTGCTGATACTTAAAGATTATTTTGGTAGAGAAGTAAGTTCTTATATGCATAGTTTCCAGGAATTACTATTAAGTTTTGATAAATTCCTTTGGCTGGTCACCTATTACCTTTACTGCTTATTGTTGACTTTGCATGTTTGTGTTACTCTGCTAATTGAACCAGAAAGATCTGGTTTGTGATTTACTCTAGATGGCCAGCTTCTTGTTTTACTTGACAGGTTGTATTACTTTGGATTTTAATTATACAGAATAAACACATGAAACAAAGTAGCAATTTCCCATATTTATTCTCAGGGGAGGGAGAATCCAATGCTTGTGTTCAATATGTAAATTAGATTGCTTCAATGACAATGGAGTAAAGATTATGTGAGTAAAATTTGGTTATGTTTCAATTGTTCTAAAATTGACAACAGTTGAGAATTTGCAGTGTATATTGGTTTGTGAACCTACCATCCTGTCATTGTTAGAGAGAGTAACAGACGGCCTGTGTATGTCATGAATTCCGCATGGAGTTGAATTCATGGTACGCAGATGCGAGGAAGTTATTTCTGAATTGTATCATATCGTTTGACCATAGTTAAATTTGCCGCTCAATTACCAACTTTTTACTGTATTTTGCTTGGTTTTTTTTTTTTTTTTTTTAAATCTATCTTTATGCTCCTATCTGTTTTTAAGCTGTCAAGTGTCTGTATATCAGAGTAATGGCAAGAAGAAGGATCATCTAGCTAAAGAGGCAGACAGCAAGTTGAACCGCAGAATAAAAGAAGAAGAAATACTGCAAAGTAAAAGAAGCTGATAAACTACCTGTAGTTTTGTATATTTCTTAATAAACGACCTGTAGTTTAGTGTAGTCATAAATAGTTTGTTAGTTGTCCATGTTTGACACGTGAGAGAGTTAGTTAGAGTGATTAGTTAGTTTGTTAACTCTGTTTATTCTGTTTCTTAGTCTCAGCTGTGTATATAAAGCTGGTGTAATTGTTTGTTAATTAATTAAGTTCATTTTTTCCAAAAACAATCTTTGATGCTGTAGGTTTATATGAATAGGGGATTAGGTCTCTGGTTTAATTATCAAAAGTTTGTAATAACTAATTGAGTTGCATAAGCCTTATGGGGAAAAAATTCACATCTTGGACATCAGGTTGAATCGTTAAGCGCTTGGCTCCAGGTGTATAGCTAACTCTTGCATATAATTTCTCTTTAGTTTCTTCTGAGATTTCTTTATTATTTATATAGCAAATGTGAGTGTGCACATTCATATACTGAAAAATAAGTCAAATTTGGATAAAACCCAAGTATCAATGTTCAATGGTTGCCAAGGTGGGTTGTCTTGAATATACAACTATACACAAAAATTCCAAAGATAATCAAACAACCTAGAGTTCTACAACAAGCATGTATACCGTGAGGGAAGGGTGTGGTTATGGGTATGCACCATTTCCAACTAGTTAAGCTTTTGGAGTGTTACCCTAATCCGTTCGGACTACATTCCACATTTTAAGATGCCAAAGTACAAGATTCTTTGGACCTATATTTCTTTTGATGATCGAATTGATAGACAACAATAAATGAAATTGTCATTCATTAAACATTATGTTTCTTAAAAGATCTTATATATGAAATAAAATAACTAGTAGTACCCTTACAAAAGAATAAAAACTAGAACAATTGCTTGCCAAGTATTCAAAGGATCCAATGGTCCATCAGAGTTGCCCATCTGGCAGAAACATCAATGCAGAAAAACGAAACAGAGGGGAAGATAAGATAACAATAAGAACACAGATATGTAATCACATTGTTATTTACAAACAAGTAGCGGCTCTAGGACTATTTTCTAGAGGGAACAATAAGAGATATAAATTATACAAAATTTAAAATAAAAGATAAATTACATATATTGACATCACAAATAAAAACCAAAAAAATATTTAATAAATAAAGTTTTACAATTGCCTTTGTGGACGACTAAATTTCTCTGTTCGAAATGAGTCAAACAAGTAAAATAGTTGTACAAATGTGAATTTGTATTGATGATTGTGGTATAATTCTTTGTGTTTACAAAAGAGTGATCCTCTGATTCGATCTCCTTGCAAGACTTATTGATTTGGATTTGTGGTAATATGATTGTGACTTGAATACAAAATATCCTTCAATTTAGTTGAGGGATGGATCGAAGATTGCTAAAACGGAATTACAATGAATCTCTGGCTATGAGTTTGTTAGAAATCCTTTGTTCTTCCCGTTCTTCGTGTTCTTGGATTTGTGGTGGAAGTTCTTCGGGGTTTTAGAGGCTTGAATCCGTAGAGCTTCACTGATTTGTGGTTTGTTGATGTTTTCGGACACTTTAGGCTTGATTCCCGCGGACTTTTGGATTTAGGCGGATGATTTTGATGATTTCTCTTCGAATGTTCTTCTTATTCGAAGGTTGAAGTTCTTGGAGGTTTTAGGGCTTGGTTCCAGCAGAGCTTCTGTACTTCTGATGCTTCTGAATCTTCTCTGATGCTGCCTGTGCTTCAAATGGCTTGGTGTGTCCTTCAGCCCTCCTCAAATGCCTTAGGAAGGCTTTTATTTATAGGAGTTTAGGGGTGGATGGGCGACACGTGGCGGAGTCTGATTGGTGACACATGTCACAGCCCAATTGGTTCGCCTATGTCATCGCTTACACGCGCGGGATTGATTAAGTCATCGCTTACACGCGCTGGATTGATTAAGTCATCGCTTACACGTGCGAGGCTGCTTGTGTCATCGCTTACACGTGCGCTGATGCGTGATTGGTTTTTTGCATGACAGTTGGCAAATTTCCATTGGCTGCTGAGTAGTGATAGTAAAACCTAGCAGCAATATGTGACACTTTGTAATTGACTGTATTTTGTGGACTTGGTAGCATGACGTGTCAGCTTGTGATAGGTCAGGAATTTTCCCTCTCTACAGCCTTCTACAATTTTTTGTATTTATAAATTATTGCATGATATTTTCATTATCGATTCTACTAGCTACATATGTTTCAATGTACATAGTCAAGCAATCATTCATCTACTAACTTCTCATTTGATTGATTTATTTAAAATTTCTTAAGATCTAAATGAGCTTTTTCTAAGATTTAAGTGGTTGTTTGGAAATAACTTATTTAGCTGAAATTGAAATTTTTTTGTTGAAAGTATTGTAAATATAGCTAAAAAGTAGCTTAAATAGTATAGTGAGACCCATAAATAGTACCAAAAAGTCATAGGACCTATGAAGAATAGTAAAAATAAGCTAAATAGTAAAAAAAATTGGTTTTTTAAGCCAATGCCAAACGTACACGAAGATTAACAAATTTTACTTTTTTTGTTAGGCTAACTAAAATTTTTTCCCAGATTTTAGATCAAATTGATTTGTTATTGAGACTTTTCTTTGGGTTTAAAAAGGTCAAGATATTGTTAAGATGATTATATTCAAATTTATTTCAGTTGAGTTTAAGGTTAGGGTGATCAAAATTTTATTTTAAGCATCAAAACAGGAAAAAAAAAATAAAAAAAATATTATAATATGTATATATTCTTTTTTTTGGGTTCAAGTGAAGCCGCCCCTGTTACAAACTAAACCATTTTATTCTAATCCCTGTTTGTGTAGCAAGGAAATGATTTGGTATTGATAATGAGACAGTCTAAAAACACAGACACGGATAAGCAACACATGAAAGGAAATAAAAAAACTATCTTCTATGGACAGCCAGACACAAGCAAGTGTGAGGAAACATGGACCTTACTTGAATCACTTGGACAATCCAACCAACTACCTTGGCTCTATATTGGAGATTACAATGAGATTGTTAGTCAAGCCGAATCGTCAAGAAGCCGTGCTCGCCCAGCCAGACAGTTGGAACGATTCAGACAAGTCATAAACTATTGCGGCTTCCATGACTTGGGTTTTGTTGGTCCTCCATTCACCTGGTCCAAAAGTTATAGAACAGAGGGCTACTTGCGTATTCGCCTGGACAAAGCACTTGCAAATAATGAATGGAAGCGACTCTTTCAAGGGGCTGTTCTCCATCATCTTTCATTGTCAACTTCAGACCACTCCATACTGTCTCTCCGCTTCAAAAGAACGTGCCATCATCGATGTCCATCAAGGAAACTCTTTAGATTTGAAGAGATGTGGTTGCGGGACCTGCGCTGTGTAGAAGTGGTGCAAGATTCTTGGTACGAAGGATTATATAAACTTGATGGACATCCGATCACTAACTATCTTGATAACTGCAGGGAAAGGTTGATGGCCTGGAACAAATCCGAATTTGGACATGTGGGACACAAGATTGATAGCTTGCAAAAAAGGCTACAAATGCTTGAAATGCTATCTAGTTCGCTTGCAACTGATACTGAAATTAGTGAGCTACGTAGTGCCTTGAATGTTTGGCTTGATGCTGAGAACACCATTTGGCGACAACGCTCTAGAAATTTTTGGCTCATGGAGGGTGACCGAAACACTAACTTTTTCCACACAAAAGCTATCAACCGTAAACACCGAAACACCATTCATGGCCTATGTGATGCAAATGGGGAATGGCAAGAGAATGACCTCCTGGTTGAGCAAATTGTAGTGGAGTACTTCTTTGACATGTTTTGCTCAAATGGCCCAACGGACACAACCACATTGATTGAAGCTATTGAACCTATTGTTTCCATGGACATGAAAAATTTCTTGACTCAAGAATTCAGAGTTGATGAAGTCCACAAAGCTTTGAAGCAAATGCACCCAAAAAAAATCTCTAAGCCCCGATGGTATGCCCCCACTCTTTTATCAACATTTTTGGTCTTTGGTTGGTGATTGTGTTACAAAAACTATACTAGATTTTCTCAATCAAGGTATTACCCCCCCAAAGTTCAATGAAACCCATATTGTACTCATTCCAAAAATAAAAAACCCCAAAAGGATCACCTAATTCCGGCCCATAAGCCTTACTAATGTGATCTCCAGATTAGCCTCAAAAGTTTTAGCCAATAGGTTGAAACGTTTTCTCCCAAAAATAATCAATGAAAACCAGAGTGCTTTTATGTCTGACCATCTCATAACAGAAAATGTCCTAGTAGCTTTTGAAACAATGAATCACATCAAACATAAAAGAACGGGTAAAGTGGGGGAAATGGCTCTAAAACTTGACATGAGTAAAGCTTTTGACCGGGTAGAATGGGGTTGCCTAGAAAAGATTATGTACAAAATGGGATTCCTTGATATGTGGGTAAAAACTGTGATGAGATGTGTTAGTTCAGTTACTTACTCCATAAAAATTTATGGTCACCCATGTGGGCGTATTACTCCTACTAGGGGCATTCGTCAAGGCGACCCCCTTTCCCCTTTTCTGTTTTTGTTTTGTGCAGAGGGACTATCAGCTCTAATAAGAAAAGCAACGGAAAGCGGCCAGTTAAATGGAGTGGCAGCATGTCAAAAAGGCCCAAAAATTTCACACATTTTCTTTGCAGATGACAGCATTATCTTCTACTGTGCTACCATTGAAGAGTGCTCCACCCTTGAGGATATTTTGGAAACATATGAACGCTCATCTGGCCAACAATTGAACCGTGAAAAAACTGCACTTTTCTTTAGCCGTAATACTCCACAAACCATCCAAGACACCATTAAAAATCGGTTTGGGGCAGAGATCATTAAACAACATGAGACTTACTTGGGCTTGCCGTCTTTGGTGGGTAAAGGAAAGTGCAATACCTTCAACAATTAAGCTTTCGGGTTGGAAGGAAAAATTACTATCCCATGCAGGTAAAGAAATTCTCATCAAAGTAGTGGCTCAAGCAATTCCCATGTACACAATGAGCGTGTTCTTACTCCCAAATTCATTGTGTGATGAGATGACAGGTATGGTTCGCCAATTTTGGTGGGGGCAGAACAATGGGAAGAACAAGACGGAATGGATTAGTTGGGATAAAATTTGCACTCCAAAAATTGAAGGTGGCTTGGGTTTTCGTGATTTGAGGGCATTCAACTTAGCTCTCTTGGCTAAACAAGGATGGTGCTTGCAAACCCACACTTCCTCCCTAGTGCATAGAGTCTTCAAAGCCAAATATTTTCCTAAAGGTGACTTCCTTACTGCCACTCTAGGCTATTCACCTTTGTATGCTTGGTGGAGCATTATGGCTGCCCAAAAAATTGTCCAACAAGGATACCGCTGGCAGGTTGGAAATGGAACATCCATCTCAGTTTGGACGGACAAATGGTTGCCCACCAGCTCTACTTTTCGCATCACTTCCCACCCACCCGCTCTACCTACAGACTTAAGGGTCAGTTCCTTGATTGACCAGGAAACTAGGCAATGGAGGATCGGTTTTATCAAAGAAAATTTCCTGCCACATGAAGCCCAAACCATACTCAGCATACCACTAAGTCACAGACTTCCACCTGATTGCATAGTTTGGGCGTACACTCCGAAAGGCCATTTCACGGTTAGTAGTGCCTACAAGGTTGCACTCTCAATGAATGGCACCTCTGCTTCTGCCCACGGTGGTCCCTCCAACACTCAAAATGCAAGACTATTTTGGAGAACTATTTGGCAGCTACACATCCCAAGCAAGATTCGATCCTGTAAAAATGTCTTGCTGACAAAAGCCAATCTTTGTAGCAGAAAAATTATTACCGACGCAACATGCGAAGCATGCGGACTTGATGCAGAAACGAGTGGCCATGTATTGTGGGAGTGCGAAATAGCTCAAGCTGTCTGGGTCTCGTCTGGCATCCCTATTCAGCTCCATAGGATTCGGTTTCACTCATTTCTTGACCTCCTCTGGCACTTGATGTTGGTCCAACATGTGGGGGATGATCTTTTGGGACTTATCGTGACTATTGCGTGGTGCCTTTGGCATGAAAGAAACATCGCTAGAACAGGTGGGACACGGCATACAAGCAATAGCATCCTCCAGAAAGCAACGTTTCTGCTTGAAGAATTTCGGAGTGCGAATCACAAGTTCCGGCCACCCACTGTACCACACACCATCACTTGGTCTCCACCGAACAGCCCATGGTACAAGATAAACACAGACGGCGCCGTCTTTAAACAGACGCGAGCAACAAGTGTTGGTGTGGTGGCTTGTGATCACGAAGGGCTAGTCATCGCAGCCATGAGCAAGAAGCTTTGGGTGCCACTCGGCCCACTAGAAGCAGAAGTCAAGGCTATAGAGGAAGGTATTTTATTTGCATGGAACGTGGGACTTCAGGACGTAATCTTTGAGTGTGACTCAGAATTTCTTTTTCATGCACTCACGGGTACAGCAATTCCCTACTAACATCTCCAACGTCATCACAGCATGCTTATCTCGGATTCAAAACTTTAGAGCAGCACAGTTTTCTCACGTGCGTCGCCAAGGGAATAGACCAGCCCACATTCTGGCCCAATACGCCAAAAATCTTGACTCATTTGTAACTTGAATGGAGGAAAATCCATCCATTATTGAGGCCGTTATGGCTCAAGATGTATTACATTCTTAATTTACCCAATAAAAGTGACGTCTTTCTCATCAAATAATAATTAAAAAAAAAAAAACAAAAAACTATCTTCAAGGTGAGCAAAATAGCATTTTGAGATGCTATATACAACACCCTTGTAATCGAAGCCATTCAGTTTCTTGAAAGAACTTAAATAATAATAATAATAACTAGAACACATAGTTGCTGATTATTCAAAAGAGCCAACCAGCGATCCAAGTTGCCAGCTTGACAGATACATTAATTGGAAAGATGGAAGGAGCATAAGACAAGAAAAAGAAGGAACCCAGATATGGAATGGAATGACTTTGCTAGTTACAGAGCCTACCATTTTATTCTAGTTATCTGCTTAAGAAGCATTTGATTTAGCACATGATGAAACACCCTTGAACCAAGTGACACACATAGGCAAGCAACACATGAAGAGAAAAGAAGTGACCTCAAGGTGAGCAAAATTGCATTAGAAGACGTCATCTACCAAAGACTTGTCTGGTTTTTATTCAACGCCACTTTCAAACTATCTTGGCGATTGAAAACCTGCTACAATGTGCACTGTTAAACTCGGTTTGTTTAAAAAAAAAAATCACAAAATTAAGGAAAAAAGAATGGAAAGAAATACAACCTGAAAGTCCCGTGGGTAAAGCATTGGTTCTGACTCTCCATTAACAATTATGGCAGGAGATTCAGCAAGATTGTTCTAAATTTTCCCTTTGGGTTCCTTAATCGTTTTTGCGAACATTTTTGGCACTTTTGTTAACTTCAATTGATGGAGAATCTTCAATTGCTTTAAACTACCGGGGATATTCAAACTCCGGCAAGTGTCAATCTCAAACTCCACAAGCTTTTGCATTGCTTGTTCATGCACATAAAAATCTTCCAGTTCACCTAGTTTCTCGAATTTCAAGACTAGAAGTTGGGGAAAGCCTCCCCTATCGCATTCCATGGTTTCCTTGTATAAGAATTTAGTAACCAGAGATATCTAAGGTTGTGAAGCTTCGGTAACACATGCATTGGATCTTCTGAAAGACAAAACCTCACCAACTTAAGGTAAGTTAGGCTTTGTGGGAGTCCATTAGTATTTATGATGAAAAATGGATTATCAATTCCTCCATGCAAACATAGTTGGGATAGATTTTCAAGGCTTGACAAACGCTTCAACCTTAGATCCCTAGGCTCTTCAAAATCATTAGTTGTGTCCAATTGCAAAGATTGAAGGTGTCTTAGTTTCATGACATGCTCTGTCATCTTTGCCTGCTGAGACGGATTCAACCAGAGTACCAGTCGCAATTCTCTGAGGTTGATCAACATGTCCAGGCTATCCTTTAGAGGACTGTTCTCATTGACAAATGCCCCCTTCAGCGTTTGGAGATTCTTCAGGGAATTGCCACTAATAAATTGATTCACAATGTTTATTTCACTTATGTATTCTGTATAGGTGCTTAAGATTTTGCAGTTTTTGTACTGGTCTAGGATGATTCAATACACAGGTATGCTTTAGATCAAGAGTTTGGAGGTTCAGTACGTTACCAATTGATGATAGGTAACTCCGCCTTAAGCCTAGATACATCAGATGAATTAACTCTCCAATGTTGTTGGGCAATTGAACTTTGTATATACGTTCAAGATTCAGAATCTGTAACCTTAAAAAGCTGTCCACTTGCAATGCCTTTGTGAAGAAATTTCCCTACAACTTCTCCCGTATGATCTCCCAGTCTAGTGTTAAAAAAAAAAAAAAGAATGGACGGGATATCTATATCTTCGCATTTTTGTGCTGTTTCCGTGACTCTGAGCATCCAAAACTTGTGACTTCTCAGCCTTTAGGAACTCATCACCATAGTTGTCAATGGACAAGCGCCGACTTTTCCCATGAAAACTTGAGCCCTCTTTCTCTAGAACTTGACAGAAATTGAACTCTGTAGTTATTGAAAGGATAACCTCACGCATCAGATCATGGATATGGATATGTTTAGCTTTCCCATCAATGCTAACAATTGAAACTTTGAACCAAACTTCTACAGATGTGCTCAGATAAGTATTTATCCGCAACCTCCTCCAATGTCTTGCCCTTCTCTTCCATTACAAACCCTCAGCTATCCACTGTTTTGTCAATCTTGAACATTTTATGGAATAGTACTCAAGATACATGCCAATGTATAAGAAACAGAATTTGAGGTAGTGAGGCAGATCATGATAACTGAAGGACAACATTTTTCTAATGCTTGTGAGATGTGGATTGCTTTCTAGCTCAGAACTATGATTATCATGAAAGCATTTCCATTTAGAGACAATCATTTCTTTGGTTGACAGAAGACCACCTATAACCATAATTGCCAGTGGTGTGACCCTTTGCATCTTGCAACAATTTAGGTAGGTAGTTGCTCCAACTCTAGGTGACATCCCTCAACAATGGAGTACTTGAATGCTTTTTTGCAAAAGAGTTCCATGGCCTTTTAAGAATGAAAGCTCGGATTTGCGTAAATACACGAGCTTGTTTAAACTCCCAAATTAAAATTATGGCTAGATAGCTTTTACTTTTAACTTATATTACATGCGGAATAAGAGTAACAAAGTGCAAACAACCATTAACACTACCCTAAACCATATTCATTTATTTTCAACAATAAAAGAAAAACTTAAAGAGTAGAGAAGAAAGATGCAAACACAAAATACATTAAGATGTGTTATCGAAGAGGAAACTGAAAAACTCGGCGAAAAACCTTTCCACGACCCTCCAAGTTGAAATTGATCCACTAGAAAATAAAGTTGAAGTACATGAATAACAAAAGACCCTCCAAGCCTAGTTTACTTGATGTACTTGAGCCCTCCAAGCTCCTGCTACCAACTAGTTTCTCGGAACCTTGTCTTCTTTAACTTTCTAGATCCCGCAATTCAACCTGATTGTATCCGCCAATGAATGTCTCCTTCTAGTGCTTCCCAACAGCACCAAAATCTCACTTAACACTCATAATAAGTGTGGTAAGTATTTGGGCTATCGACATCTCTAGAATATAGAGATGAAGAAGTAGGAGTTGAGGAAAACTACAAAGAAATGTGTAGATGATTGTAGGTATAACAATCTCTAATTCTCAAGTGTATTTTTTAGGGTTTTCACTCTGAAAAGCACTCCTTACAATTAGTGGGTAATGAGGGTATATATAGTGTGGATAAAGACTTGATAAAGCAAAACATAACTTTTTGCCAAACAAAATATTTCGCGAGTACTTCATGTTCAGTTTTAGACCCCTTAACCCAACTAGATTAACCTAGTTAATTAGCCAGGTGATTAACTTAATCAAATTATTCAAATCTAGGTTAACAAATCAAACAATCATATCAATTATATAAAGCAGCGAAAAAGTAAATAACACAATGATATGATGACCCAGGAAACCACACGGTAAAAACCTGGGGAGGATTTGACCTAGCTATCCTCAAGGTAAACTTGAATCCACTATTTGAAAGAATAGAAGTTCATACAAAAGGACTTACAAGCTCTCCGCTTGACTTCCTAATGCTACCCACTAGTAAAGCTTACTGACACGACCACGTGCAAGCTCCGAATCCACGAACTCCTTCTTTCTTGGATTCTCCACAAGATACAAGCACTCCCGCTTGTGTTTCTTTAAGCTCTAATGGCAGCAATTGAGTTGATCATCAAGGTGTAGATAAAATCTCCTTCTTAAAAAACCCTAAGTTTTGTGTAAAGGAAAGTTCCTTTAGATCTCATAAGAGATTTACACAAAACAGCAATATGAGTAACCAAAGCTACCCTAAAAACGTGGCTAGGGTTTCCTTTATATACTAGAAGAATTAGATCTGAAACTCTAATCCTTAATGGGCTTAAGCTGATGTTTGGACCGACTTAAAATTCTACAGATACGATTTTCGATTGATCAAGCTTATTCTTCGATCGCTTGAACCAGGTAGAATAGGAAGTCTTCTTCCTGTAGCTTGTATGTTCTTGAATCTTGACTTGAATCACCTTGAGCATTGTCTAATAAAACCTATAGACTCTAAGATCTATATCTAGACAAGTTTGTGTTCAGGATTTGCCAATTGTTCTAAACATTTAGAAACTTAACAAACTCTTCCTTTGGCAATTCGTGACAAAACTTTCATACAAAATGAAATGCTGAAATACAAGAACAACCAAATACACTAAAATGCCCATTACAACAAATTCAACCTAACTACTATCCATCAGTTACAAGTGTAGACAGCAGCTCAATTGAATCAACATGTATATTTCCTAAAACACTAAACAAAACGCATAAACGCATGCGTGGAAAATAAAAGTAAACAAAAATAAATTCTTGATTTCACATAACACAAAATAAAGACATATACCAATGAAGGACTCATAAATATAAATCAATAAGAAGTGAAATAAGAAATAGATATATCAAAATAAATTCTAACTCTCCCCTTAAGTTAGATACATCAAAAAGTTTTTATATTCTCCCTCTAAACAAAACAAACAGGTCATCTATGTCTCCCCCTTTTTGTCACGTATTGACAAAGACTACCTAATCAGAAGGTAGACAGAAAACATACGCAACAGAGTAAGAGAAAATAGAGACAACTCCCCCTATGAAGAGCAACAACTCCCCTTAAGAACCACAAAGGTTAAAAAAAATTTCTCCCCCTATAAAAATAGGAAAAACAAAATAAGTTTTGGGAAAAATAGTTTTGGGAAAAAATAAAGGGGGTGGGGATAAATAAAAAGACACAAACCAAGTTTAAAAAAAAAAAACTAAGTTGAGGATACACATGAAGAAAAAATATTCTCTCTTTCAATAAAATGCAAACATGGCTCTATGTGACCCATAAACAGTTGCATGAGTAGAGAAAATATATGCACATTGATTATCCATCATATCTCTTAAGAAAAATATTTTCTACAGTTCACACATAAAAAAGGCATATACTAGAAAGTACATAGCTCAAAAATTAATCAATCAATTTTTTGATTAAGTTAAGTACTTAATGTAGCAAAGTGTATGCATGTTATGTATGAAAACAATGAGAGATATGACTGCAAAACTGCAAGACGGATACAAAAACAATGCGATGCATGTAAATCCTAAACATACATGATGCATGAAAAAATATGTCATGATGCATGCTCTAATATAGTAAAACTAAGTTCAATTTCACAAAATTGACTTGAGCACAGAGTTTCTAATAAAACCCCCAAAATTGAAAACCGCTTGTTAAGATTTTAAAAAAATTTGACTAATTGATCATCACACAAGCTAGAATACATAATATAATGATCAATTACATTAATTTAACAAGCCAATTGCATCAATTGAACCCAATTTGAACAAATCCCCAATTAGGATCAATTCAAGCTCTAGAATTTCTAAATTCTCAAACTTTAAACACATTTTGCATTAAGATCAAGGAACTTTTAATCTTAGATGATCACAACAAGATCACACACAATAAAATGTACAGTGTTTAGTAAAGAGTAATTTGTGTAGTGTGTGCAATTAGCAAAAACTTGAGATACATGTGAGGTGATATGTAAATAGAAATCAACCACAAAGTCTACAAAATTCATCACATAGAATTTGAAAGAGACTATCACCTAAAGAGTTACATCATATAACTCTCACATCTCCGAGAACATAAACTTGCAATCATGTAAGTTTCTTGAATTTTGCCTCATAATATACACACCAATTTTAATTATGTGATTTGACATCAAGCCTAATAGTACACACCAATTTTAAGCATTAAGCAATTAAACCGAGGCTATACCTTATGTTCTTTTTGTGCATGTACTACACTTTCTCGAGCACAGAATCTTACGATATGCACTAAGGTGTTCATGATTGGCTAGTGAACAGTGGTGAGATGGTTATTTATGCCTTTCTCAAAAGGATCAAGTCCGACAGTCAAATGACATGTGACTTCAAGATTAAGACAACATGATCAAAAACTATAAACTTCTTTCCCACACAACATGCACTACAAAGCTTAAACTAGTAAAGTGCAATAAATAAGCTCATCAAAGCTAAACAAGGTACATAAATATTTTATGTAAAGATAAGGTGGCCAACCTTGATATCAAATCTATGATATGCAATACAAAACACAAAAATCTTTTTGGTTTTAAAAACATTTATGACCAAAAACAAAAAGCACACATTGTGCTAAATGATAAAAAAATGCAAATGCAATGCATGACAGTGCTTAACTGAGCTATAGAGGATACACAAACAAGAAATATCAATTTCTTAATTAACCCTTTAGTACATGTACAAACTAGTACATACTCACACAAAATCAGAAAAAGCTTAGCACATACTATTCAAGTTTCTCCACAATGTCAAGCATGTTCTAAATCAAGAGAGAGATATCATAATTCATGTAATCCTCAAGAAAAATAAAACTAGACACAAAATAAATTTTTTTTGTCTTTTTGAAAATTTTCAATGTTTTTGGATTTTTTGTTTTTAATAATAAAAAAAAAACTAAAAAACAAAACATGTCCACAAATAATTGAAAGAATTAAATCAATGACAAGTTAGCAACACTCGCCTTGGAGAATCTTTTCTCACTCATATAGCACGATTTTTCGGCTTTGTAGGTGAAAATCCATTTGAAGCAGAGTGTATTTGAGAGATTACACCAATCTTCTAAGAAAGACTAAAATCCTGTAAATTCCTTTCACAAGCTAACAAGCTTAAATTTTTCAAAAGCATATGAAACAATTTATTTGGACTTATGGTAGGAGAAATATCATCACATATCCTAGATTGACATACAGAATGCTTAAATTTCAACTTATGATAATTAGGATGAATGTGACCGGAGACACCACAAAAGTGACAAACAGGAACAAATTTAGGAACATCAGTATTCCTAACAGCAAATCTAGTCTCAGATTTTGGTTTTTACCTCAACAAAGAACAGTTTGGTCTAATATGACCAACAACACCACAAAGGTGACAGGTAGGCACAAAAACAGATTTATTATGCTCTCTAACAGTAGGTTTAGACTTAGGTTTAGAAATTTCAGCGTCTCCATCAGAACTTTTACCTTTGTCTAACCTAGCAAAATAAGCATTTTCTTTATTATTCCTCTTGAAAGGAGGGATATAAACTTTTTCAGCTTTATTTTTAAGAGAAACAGAAACACTTTTGTTATTAACAACAGGCTTGGTACTAGTCAAATTTTTAATTTTAGCTTTAGATTCAACTAACTCTTGTTCCAAGCTTTTCATCTTCTCATCTTTAGAGGAAATTTGATTTCTCAAAAATTCATTCTTTTTATTAGATTCACCTAATCTAACAACCAATTCCTCTTTTTTAAGATTAGCCAATTTTAACTCTTCCTTGAATTTCTTAGCAATTCTCATAGATTTCAATAATTCCTTACGAAGAGTTTCACAGGCATCAATAAAATCAACAGAAGCATGAGCAGAAACATGATCAGAAAGACACTTCAAATTATCAATGACAACAGGGGTCAAGGATCAGCTCTTACTTCAAAAAGATCTAAAACAGAAGAGTTACCCGTTCTGATACCACTTGTTCAGTTTTAGATCCCTTAACCCAACCAGATTAACCTAGTTAATTAGCCTGGTGATTAACTTAATCAAATTATTGAAATCTAGGTTAACAAACCAAACAATCATATCAATTATATAAAGCAGCGAAAAAGTAAATAACACAATGATATGATGGCCCAAGAAACCACACGGTAAAAACCTAGGGAGGATTTAATCTAACTATTCTCAAGGTAAACTTGAATCCACTATTTGAAAGAATCAAATTTCATACAAAAGGACTTACAAGCTCCCCGCTTGACTTCCTAATGCTATCCACCAGTAGAACTTACTGACACCTTCACGTGCAAACTCCGAATCTACGGACTCCTTTCTTGGATTCTCCACAAGATACAAGCACCCCCGCTTGTGTTTCTTTAAACTCCAATGGTAGCAACTGAGTTAATCATCAAGATGTAGATAACATCTCCTCCTTGAAACGTGTTATCGAAGAGGAAATTGAAAAACTCGGTGAAAAACCTTTCCACGACCCTCTAAGTCGAAATTGATCCACTAGAGAATAAAGTTGAAGTACATGAATAACAAAAGACCCTCCAAGCCTAGTCTACTTGATGTACTTGAGCCCTTCAAGCTCTTGCTACCAACTAGTTTCTCGGAACCTTGTCTTATTTAACTTTCCAGATCCCACAATTCAACCTGATTGTATCCGCCAATGAATGTCTCCTTCTAGTGCTTCCCAATAACACCAAAATCTCACTTAACACTTATAATAAGTGTGGTAAGTATTTGGGCTATCAACATCTCAAGAATATAGAGATGAAGAAGTAGGAGTTGAGGAAAACCACAAAGAAATGTGTAGATGATTGTAGGTATAACAATCTCTAATTCTCAAGTGTATTTTTTAGGGTTTTCACTCTGAAAAGCACTCTTTACAATTAGTGGGTAATGAGGGTATATATAGTGTGGGTAAAGACTTGATAAAGCAAAACATAACTTTTTGCCAAACAAAATATTTCGCGAGTACTTTGTGTTCAGTTTTAGACCCCTTAACCCAACTAGATTAACCTAGTTAATTAGCTAGGTGATTAACTTAATCAAATTATTCAAATCTAGGTTAACAAATCAAACAATCATATCAATTATATAAAGTAGCGGAAAAGTAAATAACACAATGATATGATGACCTAGGAAACCATACGGTAAAAACTTGGGAAGGATTTGACCTAGCTATCCTCAAGGTAAACTTGAATCCACTATTTGAAAGGATCGAAGTTCATACAAAAGGACTTACAAGCTCCCCGCTTGACTTCCTAATGTTACCCACCAGTAGAACTTACTGACACGACCACGTGCAAACTCCGAATCCACGGACTCCTTTCTTGGATTCTCCACAAGATACAAGCACCCCCGCTTGTGTTTCTTTAAACTCCAATGGTAGCAACTGAGTTAATCATCAAGGTGTAGATAACATCTCCTCCTTGAAAATCCTAAGTTTTGTGTAAAGGAAAGCTCCTCTAGATCTCACAAGAGATTTACACAAAACAGCAATATGAGCAACCAGAGCTACCCTAAAAACGGGGCTAGGGTTTCCTTTATATACTAGAAGAATTAGATTTGAAACCTTAATCCTTAATGGGCTTAAGTTGCTGTTTGGGCTGACTTAAAATTCTGTAGATACAATTTTCGATTGATCGAGCCTGTTCTTTGATCGATCGAACCAGGCAGAATATGAAGTCTTCTTCCTGCAGCTTGTATGTTCTTGAATTTTGACTTGAATCACCTTGAGCATTGTCTAATAAAACCTATAGACTCTAAGATGTATATCTAGACAAGTTTGTGTTCAGGATTTGCCAATTGTTCTAAACATTTAGAACCTAACACTTCGCATGATGGCGTTTCCTGCGAGACACTCACAAAAATCTCCAGGTTGGTATGACTCTTCATCTTCCAATCATTTGTTCTACACGTGGCTCTTTCATGGGTAAACTTCTCGCGAAATACTCGCAAAATCCACTTGTTCATTTTTTTAAGTTTGAGTCTTCACACTCTTTCACTTTCTCACACTCATCATTTTACAATTCAAAACCCGCATACATATACGGAAATATAATTGAAAAAATTACAATTAAATTTGGCACGGAATTAAAGCCAACATAAAAAGTTGTAAATTACAACTTTACACTGGAGTTAAAGGTTGTATTTCATGAATATGAACAATTGAAAACTCTTTGAAGGAAAAAGCAACATTATTATTACGTGTTGTCGCTATAATCCTACTGCCTTCGTTATTATCTGTAAAAACATGTTTTATAGTTCCCCAAAACTCTATATTCCATACATCATCGAAAACGACAACGCGCCTCTTATTTTGTAGACATTCCCTCAGTTTGCCAACGAATGAAATCAAATTGAAGTTGTTGATCTCCTCAGGTGCAGTCTTCCCCATTACTTTATAGTATTGCTTTGTCATCTCTTTCAGAAGCTCCTCCATGTTGTATGATTCAGTTACTGTGATCCAAATGCAGCAATGGAAGTGTTCCTTCACGCCATGGTTGTCAAAAACTTTCTTGGCAAGAGTAGTCTGGCCAAGACCACCCATGCCTATGATTGAAATTGCCGTGAATTGAGATGCTCCGTTCACCAACCATGGTATCTATTTCTCTCTGGAAACTTCAATACCAACAACTTCAACTTTCCCAACAAAATGGGCTGCCAATCGAGGGTCATGCGATGTAACATCTTTGGTGGTGTTGCTCAATCTCTGCTTTTTGAAGTTGTATCCTTTACTTCTTGTCTTGATTTTGCCGAGTGATGTTTTGATATTTTGAATCTCTGAGGGAATCTCATGCCGTTGTATCGGTCTTTTAACCAAATGTGCCACCATTTGGAGGAAACCTTTGAATCCATATTGTTGATCCTGCCGTGGCTGATACAAGCTGAATTTGTACTCCTCTATGACATCTTCAATGCACTCAGCTACTTCCCTCACATCTTTCACCCAGAGTTTTACGACATTGCTTCTGTCATCTTTCTCTGCTAGTGCCGCAGCATCTGCATCCTTAAGAAAAGCCCGGATATACTCCAGTTCATCTTTGATTTCTGCAACTTCTTTATGCACGCTCAGCAATAGGTTGGTCTCTTCGGACAAAAAGGGCATTAGCTTGCCAATGACCAAGTTCCCTGCAAGCTCTGCCATTTAATTTGTATCCAGGATTACTCCATGGAACATACCATCAATATATACATATATATATATATATATATATATATATATATATATATATATATATATAAAAGTAAAGATCTCATGCAGGAGTGCATAAGGCCTTGAAGAGAGATAGAGAGACACAAAAATGGTTTAGATTTTTAAATAAAACACATTGTTTCACTGTATATTACCAAAATAAAAAACCTAAGACTAAGAAAACATTTGAAAAAGATAGAAATAGGAATCTAAGGGGTCATCACCTCTGTTATACAGGCCTCCCACTACCATCAACACACCGAAACCCCTACAGGTAATTATTTATTTATTTATTTTTTTAAAGTTAGGGGCTTAAATATGATTTAGGTTTGGGTAATTTGGTTGGATATTTTTGTTTTGGATATATAAGTAGAGAGATTATTTGGTGCGCAATGTAAAACCATATTCTACCATGGTTTAATTTTAAATCATCTATAAGATATATGTGAGCACACTTGCACACATCATGTCTTACTATCACACTATAGATGAGTAGAAGACGGTAAGAGAGTTTGGCATACTTTCATTTCATGGTATGAAATATATAAACACAACACAAATTAGTTAATTTTCCTAGTCCCAATACTCTTTTGCATTTATCTTTGGTTTCATGATTTAAAAAAAAAAAAAAAAATTAATCCTACCTTGAGAAGGTTACAAATATGCAGTGAAACTACTAAACTAGTTTTTAATATCTCAAAATGTATATATCTCTTTACTCTAATTTAGTTTACTTTTTTTTTATAATATATGTACAACATTATCCAAAATCGTTTTGTATAAAATACTAAAAACTTATCTGTGCATAACACGGACAACTTACTAGTTTCATCTAATAAGTGGGCACTAATTTCTCTTTGGTCACATATTTTAGGTGCCTATGCTCTAACAATGCTTATCTTGACAGCCTGTCTCTTCCATGTTCTACTCTTCTTGGTCGGGATGCCATTGACTTTTGACTAGCTGAGCTTGAAAATTTAATTGGAAAATTATAAAATATTGGGTATTCTGTTTAGGATTTGCTTATTTTGCTAAAACTGAAAACTTTTTACTGAAAACATTGTAGATAAAGGTAAAAGTTTGCTGAAATAGTACAATAGGATTCATGAATAGTACCAAAAAGTGCAGTAGAGTCCATGAATAGTAGTAAAAATTAGTTGAATAGTAAAATAATCTGGCTTTTTAATTTAGAGCATATTAAGTGTGCATTTGGCATTGATTATTTTTGCCAACTTATTTTACTATTCAGCTTATTTTTGCTACTATTCATGAGTCCAATTGCATTTTTTGGTATTATTCATGGGTTCTACTGTACTATTTCAACTAACTTTTACATATATCTAGAGTACTTTTAGCAAAAAGTTTTCAATTTCAGCTAAATAAGTTGTTCTCAAACAGACACTAAGTATCTGTTTGGCAAAGATTATTTTTACCAACTTATTTTACTATTTAGCTTATTTTTGCTACTATTCATGGGTCTCACTATATTTTTTGGTATTATTCATAAGTCACACTGTAATATTTCAACTAACTTTTATTTTTATTTACAATACTTTCAGAAAAAAGTTTTTAGTTTCAGCAAAATAAGTAGATCTCAAACAGAGCAATGTATACTTTCTTGGAATCAAAAAAGAAGAAAAATAAAGTACTTTCTTCTCTCAGAGTCTCCAATATTATGCGAGATAGATGTATTGCTTATGCTATAATTAGTCAAGAGGCAAATGAAAATTCAGTGAATTCCTTTTGTTGGTGTATTGTATTGGATTTGGGTAAAGGGAATGTGAATTAGAGACACAGTATATGGATGGTTAGATTTTAAGATCAATAAATCTAGAGACAACAGATTTTACAGTTGTCAAGCCATAAGTTGTTAATGGTAGGTTGGCCCAAATAAGAACTAGGAAAAAATTTTCAATTTGTAGTTGTGAAAATTGTTGTTTCTGTAGCATTAAGATACTTTATTAATAGTTGAGTAATGCTAGATCTACAAATGGTTGGTTAAAAGTCAATGTCAATGCCAACCAACCAAGAATATATAACATAACAAACTTACTGAAACTTCAAATTTTGTTTTTTGGTCCTAGTGTAGAATGGCTTAAAATTTTTTTCAATTTGCAGTTGTGAAAATTGTTGTTTCCGTAGCATTAAGATACTTTATTAATAGTTGAGTAATGCTAGATCTGGAAATAGCTGGTTAAAAGTCAATGTCAACGCCAACTAACCAAGAATATATGACATAACAAACTTACTGGAATTTCAAATTTTGTTTTTTGTTTTTTGTTTTTTTTTTGGGTGTTTTGATCCTAGTGTAGAATGGCTTAAAAAAGAATCATGTTACCTAGGGACGGAGCTATTATTGGATGTGGGGGCAGTGGCCTCCGCCTTCCCCTAGATTGTTTTTTAAAATTTTTTAGTATATATATATATATAATATTTTTTTGAAAGATAGTGTGTGTGTATATATATATATATATAATATTACTTTTAACAATTTGTTCCAATAAAATTGTACTTTGCCACCTCAACAGTTTTATTGTTATTTTTAAAAGCTATAAAAAAAAATTAGCCTAACAACAAAACTTAAGCCCAAACAACATCCCAAAACAAACACATGCAAGACACACACACACACACACACACACAAAAAACTCTAAAGCTTATTCTAACTAGCTAAAGAGATCTAACTTGCCTAGGAGTAGGAGAACACCCACAAACATCTCACAACATTCAAGACATGCAGCAAGACAGTAGACTTACAAAGGGAGCAAGACGGACAAAATGGGCTTTTGCCATTTTCAACCAAATTAATTAGCCTTATGCCCTCCTTCCCAAATTAAATAGGGAAATGCCCCTCTTTTAAAACTCGATTTTCTCAAAATTGAGTTATAAAAAAAAAAAAATCTGGAGCCCTATAGCGGCATTTTTAAGGACCTATAGTGACGTTTTCAAGACCTATATTGACGTTTTTTAACTCGACTTCCATTAAATCGAGTTATAGGCAATTTTTTTAATTTTTTTTACCTATAACTCAATTTCATATAAATCGAGTTACAAAACGCCACTATAGGTCTTGAAAACGTCACTATAAGTCCTTAAAAACGCCGCTATAGGACCTAACTCGAGTTTTAAATGAGAAGCATTTTCCTAATTAGTTTGGGAAGGAGGGCATAAGGCTAATTAATTTGGTTGAAAAGGGCAAAAGCCCATTTTGTCCGGAGCAAGACACTAAAAAAAGTAAAGAAAAAATGGAGAAGAAAACCCAACTTACTAAGACTAAGACCTCAGACCTGGGAGGGGTTGGTCAACAGTACTGCAGCAGCACAGAAGACAGTAGTAGCATTGTAGCAGTGTAGCAGAAGCAAAAGCAGACCAGCACAATGCCTAACGCCACTACTAGTCCACTGCAGCACCGTTGCCCGATCATGGCTTACTGTCACCACCAGTGAGCAATAGTCCAATGAGAGAGAAGGGTGATCTCCAGGATTCTCGGAATTCAGTAGTAGAAATTGGTACCGAAGTTAATCCCTATCAACATGGGTAGAATTTGCAACCTATTTCAAAGGAGAAGGAGCCTCACTTAATTTTAAAAATTTCACCGGAAAAACAAAAAAAGATGTGATATGGATGGGGGCAGCTCTATTAAACGGGATTTGAAGGATTTGGTGGACAAGGTAAAAGATAAAGAGTCTTCTCATGAATTAGAAAAATCTGTAGAGTTTTTTGAAAAGGATCAAAGGGATAAGGAACAGAATTTTGGGTTAAAAGAAGGTGGGCCCATGGATTTTAAAAACTTGGCACAAGATAATGGGACACGTCCCACCAATTTGAACTTAGATGATATGGAATATGAGGATTGTTTGATGTCGGTAGTTGATGGTAATTTTCTGTTGAAGGTTTCAGACATATCAAAAATTTCAAACTCTGGAAATGTACCTACAGCTAAAAGTTTGAGAACATGGAATATACTTATTTGAGAGGCTAAAGATATATCTCCTTTGCTTGACGAGGGAGTTAATGCACCTATTTCAAAAAAAACGTTCATCCTCTATCGAAGTGATTAGTGATGACAACAGTGAGGTGAATCTAGTGAAGAAGAGAGCAGTAGAGTTGGATAAAGATCATGTTTCGATTTCCTCTGCTGGGGCTGTCTTTCAGCCTCATTTCCCAACATGGAAGTTCTTAGTTTAAACTGTTGTGGGCTTGGGATCTTATAGACCTTCACTGTTTGGTGAAGGATTTAGATCCCCAAGTTGTGTTTCTCACGGAAACTAAATTTGTTTCCTCGAAAAGTTGAATCTCTGAAGTTGAAGTTGGGAGTGACGTATGCTTCGGGTGTTTTTTAAATGGTTTGGGGTAGGTAAACACTAAACAATCTGATGCTTAGTTTTCATGGTTACTTGAAGATATCAACCTAGTTTGTGAAAATTTTTCATTTAGTTCCTTTTGTTAGTTTTTCATTGAATTGTAATAGTTACTCTAGCTTTTGTTAGTGTTGCTAAAGAGAGAGAGAGGATATTATTTCTTGGTTTGAAGAAAGTCCCTATTTTCTTCTTCCCACTTGTATAATGTGATTATTAATCAATAAAGTTTACTATTGATTTCCCTCAAAACGTAAAAAAAGTTTCAAGGTGGCTAGCTGTTAAGCATTTGATCATCTGACCGTGGCTTCTTAAAAACAAAAGAATTGACCAAAATGTTAATGAAGTATCAATACTGCCTTTAAAAAACAATAAAAGCTCTTACCTCTCTTGCCCAAACTCTGTTTTGCAGAACCCAATCTCTCTCTCTATCTCTCTCTCTCTCTCTCTCTCTCTCTCCTTGAAATCTCTTGTTCCTCTTTCCTCTCAGACCAAAATCACAAAGTAAAGATGTCATCTAGTTCACTGTGGAGTTGCACTACAAAGACCGAAGTCCATGGTGAGCTGTGACTTCAGATCCAGTTCTTTTGGACCACCGTTTTGAGGGGAAAAATTGGCAGGTCTGACCGCTTTACCCACTCACGGGTTTGAAAACCGTTAGGTTGGACTGTGGGTTGAAAGGTTCACAGAAAAAAATGCTTTATACATGTTTCTAAGTTTAAAAAATGGGACTTATGACTAGTTTCCGATTAAACCGGTTTGACTATTTGGTCAAGTTCGGTTTTCAAAACCATAATATTAAGTAAAGTTGTAGTCATTAACTACAACAAAGTTTGTGCAAAACTTTGTCCATAATCGAAAACCTACTAACAAGCCAAGGTTTTTTATTTCTGAAAAAAAAGATTCATTGCATATCAACGGTCATATTATATAAATGACCTATACTAGTGTGAAATAACAATTTGATCGAAGCGAACAACGTCCAACCTAATATGATACAATTTGCATAAATAAAAATAATGCTAATGTAGGACTAAAGTAGAAGAATTCTACATCAATTGAACTCCTCATGTGACTTCACTTGTTCAGCACTGTATCACACATTCATGAAGGGTGCCAGAGAAGTGTTGAAGGAAGCTGCAGCAGCTAACATGCAAAACAGAGGCATTGGAGGAAAGTATACGGAGACAGGAAATAATTGAAATGTTTTTATTTTGCTTATATAATTTTTTGGATACTTATTTGTTTGTTTATTTAATTTTTATAAGTATAATTGAAATCAACTTTTAGTAGATAAGGAAATAAAATATTAATAGAAAGCTACATCCAAAGGCATTTGCCTAGTCGACTTTACCTTAGAGGACCTGATCCTCATCATCGGTCATCGCTAATTTTTTTTTTGTTGGGTTAATTACACCTAACTTGGGTTGAGTTGAATTTATCAATTTCTAGCTATTGTAAAGTTGTGATTTACAACTATTTTGTATTGGCTTTAATTCCGTGCCAAATTTGATTGTAATTTTATTCAATCTTTTGTACCCTGTATTTTATGTGGGATTTCAATGTAAGGGTTGTGTGTGAGAGAGAGTGTGAAAACTCAAAATTCATTGAAGATCAAAGGAGTTTTTGCAGGTAGCTCGCGAGAAGCCTTCACGCAAAGTGAAGCCATGTGCTCAGCACATGACTGGAATGCGAAGAGTCATGACAGATGGCGACAGCTAGTTTTCGAGAGTATTTCGCAGGTAAGGCCTTCCCGCAAGATACCCGCAAAACATTTTGTTTTGCCATTTTGTCATATCTGATTTACCAGATCTCTATCCACATTATATATATACCCACATTACTCACATATTGAGAGGAGTGTTTTTTCAAAGAGAAAACCCTAGCCATAACCCTTGACAGTTAGAGATTTTCATACCCACAATCTTCTACATAATCCATTGTGGTTTTCCTCAACTCCTATCTCTCCATATCCAAATCCTTAAGAGGTTGATAGCCCAAACACTTACCACACCCATCTTGAGTGTAAAGCGAGGTTTTGGTGCTGTTGGGAAGCATTGGAAGAAGCCATTTGTTTGGTGGATGCAATCAATTGAATTGCGTGATCTGGAGAGCTAGAGAAGACAAGGTTTCGTCAAGTCAGTTGGTAGCAGGAGCTTAGAGGGCTCAAGTACATAGGGTAGACTAGGCTTGGAGGGTCTTTTGTTATTCGTGTACTCTAACTTATTCTCTAGTAGATCGATTTACCACTTAGAGGGCGGTGGAGAGGGTTTTCGCCAAGTACTTCGGTTTCCTCTTTGATAACACGTCTCGGTATTATCTGTGTTTGCACTCTTCTTCCTTGCTCTTTTAGCTTTTATTTTATTGTTGATATTTGATGAATATGGCTTAGAGTAGTTTTATTGTTTTTTCACTTGCATTTACTATATTCTGCACTTAGTTTAAGTTAGAGTAAAATCAACTGAGCCGTAATTTTAATTTGGGGGTCTAAACAGCTATTTTGTTTTCACACAAATTTGAGCTTTCAATTGGTATTAGAGCAAGTACACTTGCTGTGGTGTCATTACCAAAGTGTGATTCTAGACCCTTTTTGAGATGGATTGATCTCAATCGCTTAATGCTCTTTCATACTTTGATGGGAGTAATTATGCTCTTTGGAAAGTTTGTATGAGGGCATTTCCATGTTCGATTGATGATAGTGTTTGGGACGTTGTTGAGATAGGATGGACTAGGACAGAGGCCGCCAAATCCACATGGGATAAGGCAACTCTTGTGGTAGCTAATGCTAATAGCAAGGCTTTAAATGCTATATTCTGTGGTGTTTCTCTTGACAAATTTCATAGGATTTCTCATGTTACAATTGCCAAGGAGGCGTGGCAAATCATGGACATGACCTATGAAGGCACCAAAAAGGTGAATGACACCAAGTTGCAAATGCTTACCACACACTTTGAGGAGTTGAAGATGAGTGAAGACGAGTCATTTGATTCATTTTATGGGAAGCTAAATGAAGTGGTGATTGGGAAATTCAACTTAGGCGAAAAGACGGAGGACTCCAAGATTGTGAGGAAGATTCTACGATCATTGCTAGAGAGTTTCCGTGCAAAGGTCACTGCCAACAAAGAGAGCAAAGACCTTGATGAGATTAAAATTCAAGAACTCATCGGTTCTCTTCAAACCTATGAGCTATCTCTACCATGTCAAAGGAAGAGCAAATCTCTTGCTCGCAAGATAGTCAATGAGAGATTGGAAGCTCAAGACTCCTCAAATGAGGATGAGGTTAAAAAGGATGCGGCGTACCTTGCTAAGAACTTCCACAAGTTCCTAAAGTTCAAGAGAGATGGAAAGTCTTTTGAGAAGGGCAAATTCTCAAATGTCAAGAAGGACAAGAAAGACTTTAAAAATAAGGATTTAAGAGATTCCTTACCATCTCAAATGGTCACGTACATATTTGAAAGCAAAGGGTAAAGTTTTTGCAACTACCCTTAGTGACTCAGATGGCTCCAATTTAGATTCGAAAGAAAGTTGTGACGGAGAAGGAAATTACTCTACATTTATGGCCATTGCACCTGTGGACTCATCAAAAGATTTGAGCCTTCTAGTGGAAGAACTCGGTGAGCACGCCAAAGTAGAGTCTATAGGAATTAGGGAAGAATCTGATGATGAAGATGAAGGAACCAAGGAATTGCAAGAATCCTATAATTCTCCTCTTGAGAAAACTGGAGAGTATGCTAGAGTGGCTAAGGCAGCCATTAGAAAAATTAAGAAAACTGAACATGACTACAAGAGCATACTCGTAAGGTACAAGGAAACGAAGTGTGAAGTTGAGGCGCTGAATGAAGAATTAACCAAGGCCTACTCTAGGATCAAGTTTCTTAAGCTTGAAGTGATTCAAGATAATGCCATATTAGAGCGCATTGCCTCCAAAAAACTAGATGAAGTGCTTGAACATCAAAAGCCTTTTTTTTTTTTTGACAAAAGTGGCTTAGGATATTCCGGAGAGAGCAACTTAAGTGCCAATGTGTCCATGGAGATGAAATTTGTTAAAGCTAAGGAACCAATGGTGGCAACCCCAAGTGTTGAGAATGTAAAAGTGGAGAAGAAGCCAAATGGAACTGCTTAAAAGGTTTTAACAAAACCTCAAAATCCATTTGTGGCTAAACCTAAGGCTAAAGGGAAGTCTCTTCCAAAGCCTCAAAGAGGTCCTCAAGTTCAACACTTCTACCACCATTGTGTAGTTCGAGGACACACAAGACCTAACTGCTATAAACTTCATGCATTGAAGAAAGTAGATTCTCAAAGGCTAAGAGGACAAGGAAAGGGGAATTGGAACACCGAGCAATCAAAGGGCGAGAAGTTGATTCTGGTTTTGGTGATGTGATGAAGATAATAGATACCATCACTTCCTGTTTGGCAAGCTTCAGCTAAAGGTTTGAGAATCACAGATCCAATACCCAATCCTCTAGGGATATCACCCCAAATGCACGTGTTGTATGGGTGAAGAAGGGTACACATGCATAAGCATTAGACCATGTCCATGCATCAATTCTTCCTATATGATGTGACTGTGGTTGGTTGTTTGCTTATGTTTCTTATTTTAGCATGTTTCTTTTCAAGTTTGTTTTGTACTTGTTTTTGTTGATCTTACTTTTCATGTTCTGTTTTTGAGTGTGTTGAAAAATTCAAAAACCCATAAAAATTGAAAAATCTGCAAAAAGTTTGATCGCTTGTGTTGTGTATATCACATGTAAGTTTGGCCTAGTACCTTCGTACTAATGGTGTGGTACATTTTCGAGCAAAGCTTGTCATGTATGCACATCTATCTCTGCGGGAAAAATTTGAAATCTGTGTATGACTATTGTAAATCGATCTTTAAGTTTGTCATGAATGATCAGTCAATAGTCTTGATGGTTTTGATACATGCATAAACTTGTGCATATATATCTTCCCACACATTTTTATGTTTTTGCTTCATAGCTCAACAAATGTCAAATCTCGAAAAGAGATAATGAGCTTCAAAAGCCGTCGCATATACTAGTATTTGATTAGGGAAAAGGGAAAACAGCTTATATTGAATTGTATGGTGCCAAAAAGCTAAACGCTTACCCACAAAATTGAAGTATCAAAATTTTCAAGCATCAATCTCAAAATGAGATGTAAAGATAAAAAATGATTAAATGTTATGAATTATAAAGAAGCCAAATGAAAAGCTTCAAAGATATGTAATCATTTTCTTGTGGGAAGTCAAATATGTTCATTTCTATAATTGAGATAGACCACGTGACTTAGTACTAGTTGTGTATGACTTGATTGAATTGATCACTGAAACTTCACTTTGGACTAAGGACCATTCCACATTTGATACTCATACACAACACACAAGACTTTTGTTCAATGAATGCTTATTTTATTTGTGTGATTGTACATATTCAAATGTGATGTGTATACTCAATTGCCTGTCGATCAAACCCAAAAATATTGTTGAGTATTTTTTATGTTTTTGAAAGTGTTTTTATGCTTTCGTGTGTTGAGTACTTGTTCAAATTGCATTTTTCATGTTTTTCATCAAAAACTCATATAGAGGCATTTTTTGTGAGAAGCTCACGACTAAGCTCTTCCTGCGAAAATGGGTTAAGACAAAATATGAAAACACAAAATTCAGACAGAAACTTTTGCGATTGTCTTGTTTTGCGAGTAAAGTCTACCTGCGAAAAGTTTTGTGCTTCAGATGCATCTTTCGCGAGTAACTTCGTGAGCATCTAGCTAGCAAAAAACACATGTTTTTAGTTTTAAAGGGCTGATGTGGACAGTTTTTCAAACATACCCTTTTTCTCTCACTTCACCTCCCTTAAGCCTCAAACAACCAAAAACTTAATTTCACTAAAAACCCAACCAAATTTCAAGTGCAATCGTTTCAAAAACATTTCTAAGGTATGTTTATACAATCTTTTCACTTTATTTCCTTAGATTATGTAGAAAATTCTATGTTTTACTTGAATTGGGTTATTTTGAAAAAGAGTTGGGAACCTTTAAATTTTGTCAAAATTTTTTCAATTTCTTGATTGGGCTTTGTCCCATTTGACGTGTTTGTGTTTGTATTGGCTAATTGTGGCATTTTAACATGTATTTAGGCAAGAATCACTCATGATCATGCATTGTTCACATGTTAGTTTTATAGGTGCATACCAAGTGTTTGATAAAATGCCCAAATGGCATTTTGGTGTTGTTTTGGACTCCAATGAGTTCCAAACTTTGGGGATTACCATGATTGGACTTGTTTATCATGTTTTGATCATTGGTTGTGTGTTTTACACACTTTGACCCCAATGTGCTTAGTCATGCCTTGCACATGCATCACATATGCACACCACATGCACATACTTGCACACTTGTCATGTTTATACATTTCAATCATGCTAGTTACATGTTATTACATGTTTAGCACGTATAACATGAGTTTGTGACATTGTTTATGTTCTTTTTAGGACTTTGTGTTTGTTTTATGGACTAACTTGGTACTGATCAAGTTTGTGTTCTTGTTTTGTGTTTTTGCACTTGTTGCTTTGTACTTTGTGTCTGTTTTTGCGAATGTCTCCTACAAAGCACTTTGTCTCGAAGAAATCCTTAAAGCGTCCATGCTCGGACCCAGAGAATTTCAGAAGTATTGAGGCAGATATGGCTTACAATGACTATTACAAAAGGGCAACGATCATCATGGAAAGGGTTGTAAGAATGGAGACCCTCGAAAACACTTCCATACCTAAAGTGTTCAAGGAGAGAACTTGGACAAAGTTGCTTAATCCAAGTGGAAATGTATATGCTGAGCTCATAAGAAAATTCTTCATTAATGCCACTGTGGAAGGAGATCACATCAACTATTGGGTGAGACAAAAAGAATTCATTATCACAAGGGATTCCATTCAAGAGTTCTTAGAAGTTTATCCACCATCTCAACAAATCTCTATACAATATGATGATAGATTGGATTTTGTTGAGCCAATGGTGGATCTCCTCGGTGGCTCATAAAAAAGAAGTCAATGAACAAAATCCCTTTCACTGCAGAGATGAGGACATTGGCTTATATAATGATCCACAACCTCTATCTGGTGATGAACTGGACCACATTGTCTGCACCAAGAACTATTTTCCTGTATGATCTCTTCACACATAAAGAGATCAATATATGCGGCCATATATACTACCTCCTAACCAAAATCATCACCAAGAGGAACTCAAGGACAATATTGCCATTCCCAAGTCTCATTATGGCTCTCACAGCAAAGAAAAAGTTGAATATTCCAAGCAGTCTTACCATCGTGTGAAGGGACTGTCCCATTAGTGCTCAAACAGTGACCAGAAGCAAAGCCCACATCATTGAACCAAAAATCGGTTTTTCTCAAATCCTAAAGGACAATATTGAGGAAGAAGGTTGGGACACGGAGGAAGAGATTGATAGGTTCACATCAGCCCTAGAGGGCTCTACACAACCATCTTCCCAAGCACAAGCACGTGGATTCAATCGTCTTGATCGTCTCATTGCCAGGGTTGAGTAGATGTATGGTATGCTAGAATCCCATGTGCAGCACACCTCCGATTAGTTTGCCTATATAGAAGGCTAGATTACTACACTATCGTCTCAGGTTGAAGATATGATGATGGAGCAGGGATCCGAATTAGAATTTGAGCAGTTCTAGCCTCTTTGGCCATTTCGATCAAAAAGGGAGAGAAAATTTTGAAGGAAAGATGCATAGTTTGAGGGGGAGCATATCATAGATATTGGTTCATTTTGGTGGCTTAGTGGTTTAATTTTGTTTTAATAGTTCACTTTCTTTTAACATTATAGTTTTTATAACTCTTGGATATTTACATTTCTTTCTTTTAAAGCTTTTAAGTACTTTGGCTTAAAACTTTCAGTTTATATTAAGTACTTTGTTTTTGTATCCTTGCTTTGTAGCATTTTTTTAGTACTTTTAGATTTAGTTACATTATCTTTAGTACTACACACTTGTGCCCTTGTTGGATATTGTATCCTTGATTCCTTGATGCAAATACTTCTTGTATTTCGCATTGGTTGTGTGTTGGACATGCAATTGATTTTTGCGTTGCTCTTAATTGCATTGCCTGCCTGGATGATCATTTACTAGTTAAATGATGATTGTAGTCATTCTCTAATGACTATTCCTATTTGATCAAGTTAAGCTTCATAGTTTATATCCTGTTTATTACCTTGATCACATTTTACTTGCTCATATGCGTACAGTGTATTCAACTTGTCATAAGCTTAATGAAAGTTTTGTTTGTGTGCGAGTATTTTAGGATACAGGTGTATACGTGCAAGTCACAGCTTCTAGATTAGGTGTGAGTGAGTTTTACCACTGTTCTCAAACTCACGTTTAAGTCTAGAGAATGGTTTAGGGGTTTTGTCATGGAATAGCCAAAGAGGGAGATTGTAAAGTTGTGATTTACAACTATTTTTTGTTGGCTTTAATTTCGTGCCAAATTTGATTGTAATTTTGTTCAATCTTTTATACCTTGTATTTTATGTGAGATTTTATTGTAAGGGTTGCGTGTGAGAGAGAGTGTGAAGACTCAAGACTCATTGAACATCATTGAAGATCAAGACTCAAGACTCAAGACTTAGTGAAGCCATGTGCTCAGCACATGACTGGAATGCGAAGAGTCATGACAGATGGTGACAGCTGGTTTTCGCGAGTATTTCGCAAGTAAGGCCTTCTCATGAGATACCCGTGAAACATTCTATTTTGTCATTTTGTCATATTTGATTCACCAGGTCTCTATCCACACTATATAAATACCCACATTACCCACATATTGAGAGGAGTGCTTTTTCAGAGAGAAAATCCTAGCCATAACCCTTGAGAGTTAGAGATTGTCATACCCACAATCCTCTACACAATCCATTGTACTTTTCCTCAACTCCTACCTTTCCATATCTAAATCGTTGAGAGGATGATAGCCCAAACACTTACCACACCCATCTTGAGTGTAAAGTGAGATTTTGGTGCTGCTGGGAGCAATTGGAAGAAGCCATTTGTTTGGTGGATGCAATTAGGCTGAATTGCATGATCCGGAGAGTAAGAGAAGACAAGGCTTCGTCAAGTCAATTGGTAGCAGGAGCTTGAATGGCTCAAGTACATGAGGTAGACTAGGCTTGGAGGGTCTTTTGTTATTCGTGTACTCCAACTTATTCTCTAGTGGATCGATTTACCACTTGGAGGGTGGTAGACTAGTAGTTTTATTGTTTGTTCACTCGCATTGACTCTATTTCGCACTTAGTTTAAATTAGAGTAAAATCAACTGAGCCGTAATTTTAATTTGAAGAGCTAAATAGCTCTTGTGTTTTCACACAAATTTGAGCTTTCAAGCCAGTTCAAAAAAGATTGCCTTTGGTCCATTTAAAATTGCATCATTTAATATTTTCCACATTTTAAATTTACATGTGTAAATCTCATTACCAGAAAAACATCCCGAAAACACAATGTATAGCATGTATAGCTTAGTTTATTAGGGTTTAGCACATGATAAGGGTAATTTTAAAAGGTATTAAAACTCGTTCACATTGGATGGGGCCGACGGTTTGAAGAAACTCGTCAGCTGTACTCTTCATTTAATAAAGATGACACCCTTATAAAACCGACAAAGCCGATGACCTTGATCCTAACTCGACGACTCCACTTCTAGGTAGACGGCATTTGGGACCTGAGGGGAAGCTGACGGGGATAAAGAAGCCCTTAACGGGCCTAAGATGGCTGTGCTTGTATTCCATGAATAACCCTAATCAAGAAGATCTCTACAAGGAAAGAATCCTGTAAGATACGTGCATTTAACAAGGATCTTCCCCATAAGGAAAGACCCTTTCTGCCAATGAATGAATGTTAACTCTACATTACTATAAAAACCCCAAAACCCTCGCAAACTAAGGTACGCATAATTTCTTCCAATTCTGGCACTTTAGAATGGTGAAAGTTTACTAACTTGACCTTTGGAGGGTATTTGGCCGGTACCACATTGGTACTCTTTACAAGGATTTCTTTGCTTTTATTTCGCAGGTGTTGTCTCAAGTACGTGAGGGCTGTGTGACTTACTAAAGAATTTCAACATCATTAGTTGACGTCGTCTGTGGGAAAGGGTTTTTCGTTTTGTAAGCCATACTACCACTTCCTGGAAAAAGAGTTGCATTGTACTTACTTGCTCGATGGCGACCACTAACAATGCTCAAGGAGATGAATCATGTACCACCGCCCTCGAGAGGTAGGTTCAAACTCTCGCTACTGCAGTAGAACGTCTCACTAAGCAAAACCATGATCTAGAGGAGAAGCTGCGCTAGAAAAATGCGGGGCTTAGCACTCAAGAGGAGGACCAATAAGGCACTAGCGTGGAGAGAAGGGACTAAGAGGAACTAGAGGGTAGCAACACCCCAAGCAGACCAAAGCGATAGGACACGAGCTGTTCATCCATCATAGATACGGCTCCACCTTACATAGTCGCAAAGATGCAAATGTGAAGGAACAGATGGACTTCATGATGAACGCCCTCAGAGGATGAGTATCGAGCGACCTCAATGAGTTGGTCCACAGGACGGACTCACCCTTTACCGTATCTGTCACTTCATTCCCCCTACCACCAAAGTTTCGTATGCCATTAGTTGAAGCCTATGACGGATCAAAGGACCTTTTAGACCACCTGGAGTCGTTCAAAACTCTCATGCACTTGCGAGCATGGTAGATGAGATCATATGTTGAGCGTTCCTAAATATGCTAAAGGGTTCTGCAAGGGTATGGTTTAGCCGATTGACGCCCAAGTCCATCAGTACTTTCAAGGAGTTAAGCGCACAGTTTGACTCGCACTTTATAGGGGGCACAGGTATAAGAAGTTCACTGCATGCCTGATGAATGTTAGACAATGAGAGGACGAGATGCTAAGGTCCTACATAACACGCTTTAACAAGGAGGCGCTCTCGATTGACGAAGTTAACGACAAGATACTTGTAGCCGCATTCACCAATGGGTTACAAAAGGGTAAGGTTCTGTTTTCTTCATATAAGAACGATCCAAAAACTATGTCGGATGTGCTTTATAGGGCTACTAAGTACATGAATGCAGAAGACGCATTATTGGCTTGAGAAGAAAAGCCTAAGAAAAGAGGAAGACAAGAAGACGTACAATAGGATAGAGGGTGGAAGATGGCTAGGATCGGAGAACGGGGGGAGGACAGGCACTCCAAGCCCCCCACAGGGAGGTTCACAAGCTTCACCCCGCTGACTGCCTTGATTGACCATGTCCTGATGTAAATCAAAGATGAAGGAGGCTTGACATTTCTCGGTAAGCTGAAGGGAGATCCCAATAAGAGGTATAAAGATAAGTACTACCGCTTCTACTGTGACCATGGTTATGACACATTTGACTGCTACGACTTGAAGCAACAAATAGAAGCTTTCAATAGACAAGGAAAGTTACAGAGGTTTGTTAGCAAGGAGAAGGCGGACCAGCCCCGAGAGCAACCTGCCCAAAGAGAAAATGATCGTCCTAGACCCCCACTAGGAGACATGAGAATGATTGTAGGAGGAACCACAACATCCCACTCATCCAAGAAGGTACGTAAGACCTACCTTCGCATGGTTCAAAATGTCTAGCTAACGGGATTAGTCCCAAAGATGGCATGGACCGATAAACCTATGATAGGGTTCACAAAAGAAGATGCGCGATGTCTTCACCACTCGCACGACGATGCGCAACGTCTCTACCACCTGCATGATGATGCGCTTGTGGTTAGCATAAGGGTTGGGGACTACAATACTCAATGGGTCCTTGTAGACAATGGAAGCTCTGCCGATATCCTTTACTACCTTAGCATTCCAGCAGATGAGAATTGTAAGAGAACGACTGGCCCTAACTAATGCACCCCTCGTTGGATTTAGAGAAACGAGAGTATATCCACTAGGGGCAATAACTTTGCCTGTAACAGTTGGTGATTACCCTCAGCAGATTACCAAAGATGTTACCTTTTTGGTTGTCGACTATTCGTCTGCCTACAACGCCATCCTAGGTCATCCTACCCTCAACTCTTGGAAGGCCGTGACCTTAACCTACCATCTCATGGTCAAGTTCCCAATTAAGTACGATGTAGGGGAAGTACGGGGAGATCAAGTGGCGGCATGTGAATGCTACATTGCCATGCTGGAAATGGATGATCATTTATAGACTATGTGTATAGGAGAACAGGGGACGGTAGCGGAATCGGTGGAAGGATTGGAAGAGGTAATCCTAGATGATGTTAGGCTCGAATTGATGACCAGGATTAGAACTTTGGCTAGTCCGCTGGTCCGCTAGGCACTCACGACGTTTCTAAAAGAAAACCAAGACATGTTCGCATGGAGCCATGAAGACATGCCCGGTATTGATCTTTCAATCATAGTCCACAAGCTGAATGTGTCACCTACCTTCACTCCCATCCGTTAGAAAAAAAGGGTGTTCACGCAAGAACAAGACCAAGCTACAAGAGGTAGGCTTCATCAGGGAAGTCTACTACCACGACTGGCTGGCGAATGTGGTGATGGCTAAGAAAGCCAACGGGAAATGGAGAATGTGCGTGGACTTTACAGACCTGAACAAAGCATGCCCTAAAGATAGCTACCTCCCACCGCGGGTTGACATCCTAGTAGACTTTATGGCTCAACATCAGTTATTGAGCTTTATGGACCTTTTTCAGGTTATAACTAGATCAAATGGACAAAGCAGATCAGGAGAAGACTTTGTTCATTACAAGCCAGGGCTTTTTCTACTACAAAGTGATGCCATTTGGCCTCACGAACATGGGCGCAACATACAAGAGGCTCATGAATAAGATGTTCGCACATTAGATTGGAAGGAATGTCCAAGTCTACATGGACGACATGCTAGTAAAAAGCCGAAGGGAGGACAATCATTTGGATGATCTCAGGGAAACCTTTGACACCCTACGCTCTTACAACATGAAGTTTAATCCAAGAAATTGTGCCTTCGGGGTGACGGTAGGAAAATGCCTAGGGTTCATGGTGTCTCAGAGAGGTATTGAGGCCAACCCAGACAAGATCCAGGCCGTGGTAGAAATGCCCCCCCTCCCCCCAAAGAACGTGAAAAAAGTACAAAGCCTCAACGGCAAGGTAGTAGCATTGAATAGAATTGTGTCGAGGGCAGCGGATAAGTGTCTACCTTTTTTCCGCACGCTGAAGAAATCTTTTGAATGGATGGCTGAGTGTCAGCAGGCATTCGAGGATCTGAAGGCCTACCTCTCTTCCCCGTTGTTACTAAGTCTCTCAAAACTAGGGGAGGAACTGTTCCTCTACTTGGCTGTATCCCTGGCTGCCGCCAGTGCGGCCTTGATCAGAGAAGAAGACAACATGCAAAAGCCCATATACTACTCCAGCTAGGCACTTCGTTGTGCAGAGGAAAGGTATCCACTGATGGAAAAGCTTGCCTTTACTTTGGTTACAGCAGCCCGCAAGCTCAAGCCATATTTCCAAGCCCACACGGTGATCATCCTAACTAACAAGCCTTTAAGATGAGCAATGAGTAATCCTGAAGTTGTTGGACGAATGGCATTATGGGCAATAAAGTTGAGTGAGTTTTACATACAGTATCCCCCGCATACTGCCATTAAGGGGTAGGCAGTCGTTGACATCATTGCGGAGTTCACTAACGCAGAAGATCAGGAAGCAAAAGAGTGTCCTCAGTGGATTATACACACGGATAGATTGTCCAACAAACAGGCTGGCAGAGCCGGGTATTGTACTTTATTCTCCAGAAGGGGACGAAATTGAATGCATGGTTTGTCTCAACTTCCCTACGACCAACAACAAAGCGGAGTACAAAGCTTTGGTAGTGGGACTAGATCTCGCTAAAGCGGTAAGGGCCACGAGTGTGGTTATTCATTGCAACTCCCAAGTTGTCACAAATCAATTAAACAATGATTACGAGTGTAAGGGCGGGAGGATGAAGAAGTACCTAAACCAAGCAAGGAGAAGGGTGGACAACCTACAAGCTAAGATTGTTCAAATCCCAAGAGGGGAGAACGAGCAAGCTGACCGTCTTGCCAAGGCTGCATTAGCAGAACACATAATCATCCTTAATAAGGTACTTTCCTTTGTTTAGTTTTCACCATTGATAGATCCTATCGATGTGCAGGAGAAATATTTTGGAAATAATTGGACCACATCGTTGTATCCTACTTAAAAAGCGGCGCATTGCCAGACGATAAGGAAGTCGCAAGAAAGTTGAAGGTTCGAGTAGCATGATTCGTCTTGATAAAGGATGTCTTGTATAAGAGAGTCTTCTCCCGCCCATACCTAAGGTGTTTAAGCCCCGAGGAAGCAGGTTATGTCATGAGAGAAGTCCATGACGGGATCTACAGAAACCATGTAAGGTCACGGTTATTGGTACACAAACTGATTTGGGTTGGATACTATTGGCCTACTATGCAGAAGGATGCTTAGACCTATCTCAAAACCAGCGACAAATGTCAAAGGTTCCGTAACGAGATTAGATAGCCGACAAAAGAACTGACCCCAATGACAACCCCATGGCCATTCGCTCAATAGGGATTAGACATCATGGGCCCATTCCCAATAGCAATGCGGTAGCTGAAGTTCCTTATAGTCGGCATAGATTATTTCACCAAATGGGTAGAAGCCAAAACCTTGGCCGCCATCACAGAAAAGAACGTGAGAAGCTTTGTATAGAGAAACATCATCTGCAGGTATAGAATCCCTAAAGTCTTAGTCTCAGATAATGGTAAATAGTTCGACAACGACTCCTTCAGGGATTTTTGCTCAAAGTTGGGAATCAAGAATCACTACTCCTCTCTTGCTCACCCTCAAGCCAACGGACAGGTTGAAGTCACAAACCGATCCTTACTTAAAATCATCAAAACTCGGCTCTAGGGGGCAAAGGGTATATGGCCGGAAGAGCTACCAAGCGTACTATGGGCATACAAGACAACAACCAAAACTCCTACAGGAGAGACACCGTTTCGACTAGCATACGGGAGCGAGGCAATTATCCTAGCTGAGGTCGAACTCACAAGCTACATGATGGACAATCATGACAAAGGAAAGAACGACAAGGCCATGGGTCTACAACTCGATTTAGTGGATGAAGTCAGGGCAACAGCTGGATAAAGACTTGTATGATACCAGAACCTCATGGCCAAGCACTACAACTCCAAGGTCAGGCACAGAGACTTCAAGGTCGGAGACCTCATTTTAAGGAAGGTGACGAGCACCACTAGAGATCCCACCCAAGGAAAACTCGGTTCTAACTAGGAAGGACCCTACAGAATCACCTTATGGCAAATGAAAGGCACCTACCACCTAGAGACGCTAAATGGACAGAAGTTACACCACCTATGGAACGCCGAGCATCTCAGGAAATACTATCAGTAGATGATGAAGATTGACACTCCTCATTCCCGGTTTATTTCTTTTAGTTAATTTTTACTATCGGCAGTATCTTTTAAACCCAAAGGGCAGGTTTTTATTCCTTCAAGAACAATTTTTTACTTATGAACGTATTCATCATAATAAGAGGAGTTATTTAGATATGATTGTGTATATACGTGTCTCTACAAAACTACATTTGTAACAAAGTCCACAAGTGGACGAGCTCATTATCAAGTCATTAAATGGACAAATTCATTACGTCCTTAAGTCCAATACTAAATCCTTAAGTGGATAAGTCCATGAGCGGACGGGTTCATCCCATAGCGATGCCTTGAAATCATTCAAGTCTACAAGTGGATGGGTTTACTACAAAGTCCGCAAGTGGACAGGTACATCCCATGGGGATGCCTTGAAATCATTCAAGTCCACAGGTGGACTGGTTTCTTACAAAGTCCACAAATGGACAAGGTCAATATTAAGTCCGCAAGTGGATGAGTTCATCCCATGAGGATACCTTAAAATTACAAAGTCCTTAAGTGGACAAGTTTATCACAAAGCCCACTAGTGGACGGGTTCACCACATTGGGATGCCTTAAGCCCACAAATGGACGAGTTCAATATTAAGTCCTTAAGGGACAAATTCAATATTAAGTCCTTAAGTGAACGAGTTCAATATTAAGTCCTTAAGTGGACGAGTTCATTATTAACTCCAAAAGTGGACGAGTTCACCACATTGAGATGTGTTAATATTGTTAAGCCCCCAAGCAGAAAAATTTATTAGCGGAGTCCATAAATGGACGAGTTGATTATTTGGTCCTCAGATGGGACAAGTTTGTTGCTATCTAAAAATGGACGAGTCCAACAAAATAGACGGATTCACACATAACAGACAAGCACATATTATGTAATAAAAACGTACTAAAAGCGACGGATATAAAATAATACCATAGATAAGGTAAAGTGTGCACAAGCAAAGCCCAAAACACATAACGACACTTAATATCGTTTGGAAATTGGACGAAGTACACAACAACTTACCATTACAAATAAAAAAGGGGGAGCTAAAACTAAGGCAGTCTAGGCATCTGAAAGGTTCTCATCGTCTTTGAAAGAAGGATCCTAGGCGTCCAAAGTGGGTGGATCTTCAGCATCTTAAGCTTCGACGGACGGGATCATAGGAGCGTCAAGTTTCTCCACTATAGGTTGAGCAAGAATGACACCATCATCTTTTGGATCCCGCTCTAACTCGGTGGAGTCGTCGTTCTCCTCAAGGATAGTGTCGCTAGTTGGAGTAGATGGCAAGGGATCGTCCATGGTAACCTTGGATAAATTCAAGTGTGGGTAGATGGATCTAACCTACTTCAGGCGGTCCTCAAACCCGTCACCATAGTAGACGGCACAAGAATCAATAAAAGTCTGTGAAACCTTGAATTCAGCAACAACGTTAGCCCTGGCCGTCTCCACCTGCCCGAGGAGAGCTGTTATCTCTTTTTCCAAGTTCACCTTTGCCTCTTTCTTCTCTTCCCGATGACAGGTCTCCTCCTTCAGCTTTTCATTTAACTCCATCACCTCCTAGTTGAGAGTACGAAGGGCCTCCTTATATTGATCTTGCGTGTTGGTTAAGTTTTCGTTGCACTTCTTGAGACAACTGACCACCCCTTCCTTAGCAACGCACCTGTCTTGGAGCACCTTCATGCACACCAGTTCTTGAGAATGGAATGCAACCGTTAGTTGGAGAATAAAGAAAAAAGTAAAACTGATTTGTAGAGAAATCTACACGTGAAAGGTCAAAAATGCCTGACGACCCCAACTCCTCTGTCATCTGTTCAACACATGTATCCATGTTTGTGTCCTTGATGATGGAATCCATCACCTCAACGACATGTTCCTTGTGAGTGAGAAGACGACAGACAGATCCCTCAGTGACGGGACCAGCCGACGTTATCAAACCTTTGCCAGCTCCATGGCTAGATTTGAGAGGTGATGACTTCTTTGGCTTGCTACCTGTAGGAATGATCGGTCCTCTCTTAAGAGGACCGTCATCCTTCCCCTTATTCTTCCTCTTAGACGTCACTTTAGTGATGACCTTGGGAGCTAATGTGGAGGCCCCATCCTTCTCATTCTTCTTGTTCGCCACGGCTGCCTTTACTAGAGCTCAATGCCTCGCTGCTTCCATTTCTGCAATGTGCAAGTGACGGGTGTTAGATTAGCAGACGCAAATAAAGACAAAAAAAAAAAAAAAAAAAGTAATGACTTACGTCGATGGGAGTAGGCATTTAATCTGCGAGCTACTGGCGTCGGCTTAGGACCTTCATAATAAGCGTGCAAAGTGAGGGGCTAAAGCCAATCCTATCCTTTTTATTTTAGCATAAGAATAAATAAATCCAATTAAAGATTACATGTCAAATTTATAATTAAATAGCTGATATGGTATAAGACACTTAAGTTGCTACGACAGTTTGTAAGTGCCTGCAGTAAAATTTCAAATGCCATGTCACTTTTCCGTTAGCCACATAAGCAATACTTTTAATAGAAGTTAGCCAAAGAACTAATACCACTCATTTTTTAAACTTTAAGTACTAATAGTCCTCATGTGAAACTTGAGGAACCAATTGCGCTCACAATATAACCCCACTACACGGTAACCTATTTTTCTTTTTCTTTTCCTTTTTTTTTCCCTTCAAACATATTTTGCAAGTCTAAAGTCTCTTTCATTTTTTTTTTTTATTTCCTACAAAAAAAAAACATTTATATAAAGATTATATTAAAAATTAAAAATTCACGTTAAGTTAAAGGCTTAAAGCTGACTTGGAGATAAAAAAAAAAAAAAAAAAAAAAAAAAAAGAAAAAAGAAAAAAGAAAAAAGAAAAAAAAAAAAGAAAAGAGAAGCTTTTATCCTCATCCCATCATCCTATGTAGTTTTTATTTATTTATTTCTATGAGATTATCGGATCCACTGTAGGTAAAAGAATATCTAGTTATCCACACTCTTTTTCACTTATTTGAGTAATTTTATTAAGTTTTAAAGTACTAAAATTTTGGCTACTTATAATTTTTTTTTGCTTCTTTCTCACATTTTTTTTATGCACGTTCTTCTCTCTCTCTCTCTCTCTCTCTCTCTCTCTCTAAATAAATATATATATATATATATAAACCAATTAGTCATGTTGAGTTAAGAGTATCAAAAAAAAAAAAAAAAAACCATTATTATTATCGTGAGCTGTTTTTTTTAAATCCAAATTACAACTTAAAAGAATAATCACCACTCTTCTTCAATTTTCTTCTATTTCTAATGCAAACTTTAGATTCAAAAAATCATTTTCCTAAAAAAAAAATTCAAAAAATCAAGGTTAAGACACAAATGCATATCTTCACATTTCTTCCTCTCTCAATTTCTTCATGGAGAATTTTAAAGAACAAGATCTATACTATACAATAATTTTTTCAGGTATTTTTTTTTCACATCATATATAAAATCGTCTTCATATTATTTTTGCTTTTAATTAATTACTTCAACCATTGCTACTATTGTTACTATCTGTCTGTTACTCATAAGATTTAACTCTCAACTAATTCTTATTTTACCTTACTTTTGTAGTCCATTTGAGCAAGCCTATGATCATCTTTAACGCGTCCTACCAACTAGTGAGTTCCACTAGTTTATTTTACTTTTGTTTAATTATCTATTTTGTTGGGAAATTTAGACCCTGGTTGATAGAATTAACAATTTTTAAACCCAAATTAGACCCCTACACATACATGTCAGTATGAGCTGAAAATCAGATCTGGAAATTTTGATTTCGTAGATCTCGACAGATTCAGCTTCTGTCGAGCTTCGTTCTTAAATCTCGATAGATACTATTTTTGTCAAGATATCTGTTGAGCTTTAATGAACAGTCTTTCTTCACTTGTTTCTTAGTCCAATCTTCATGATTTTAATACTTAACTTGAACTTTTACTTCTTGAAGTATTAAACCCATCCTAGATCTACCTAATTACAAGTAAAGTACATTTTGTCAAAGGGTTAGCCAATTACGTAAAATATGTCCTTAACATATTTTCTTATTTTTATTCGAGTTGTATTTAATGGGAAAACTCGAGATTTTAGTTTTGGTTTGCAATAAGGATTGTTTTAAATTTCTTGGAAACTATGTATTTCTTTTGGCCACATAATTAATATGCTCTTTTATGTGTGTGTGTGTGTGTATGAAACAATCTGCTAAACACACACGTACTTTAATTACACTCTCTCACCAAGCTCAAACACATTATTTAACCCAAAGGACTACTACAAAAGAGCCTTCTATTGTATATTAATTGTCAATTTGTCAAACATATTTGATTATAGTTTGAAACATTTTTCCCTTTTAGTACTTATCATCCCTCCGGCAGTAGACATATGGTTTTACACAAAAAGTACTCAACCAAGGTTAAACAAAAATTCTAAAAATGATTTTGCCGAATATTTTTAAAACAGTAAAAGATTACAAATTTAGCAAAACCCCTGCCCCATGCAAAATTTCATCATCTAAGTACCAAAAATCTAACCAAATGATTACAAATTTACAATTGGCCAAAATTATACAAGTAACGAAGCAAAGATAAGTTGTCTCATTGGACAATTTTATTTAATTTTAAACATATTACATTACACAGTTTGACACATAAACATAGGTAACCATAACAGTCTAGGCATCAACAAAGGGGTAAAGCTCATATCTAACGTTACAACTGCCACCAACAACTCGCCCACCTCGTTTTCCATTGCAACAGTTGGGAAGTTCACTAATCGCAGTATCAAGACACTTCTTACAGTCAAGACCTGAAAGGTCCCTGGTGCATTGAGCCAAACCATATAGTTTGCTTGATGAATCAAGCGTTAGGTCCCCGGTAGCGTAGAATTTTGGATTGGCATAAGCTATATTAGATAACCTGCTTAACAAATCCTTAACTTTTGGATTGAATGAAGTGGGATTTTCTACATCTTGGACGTTCAACATGTAGAACTTGTTTTTGTTATCGATTTCTCCAAAGAAATCTATGTTCGAGTACTTTAAAAGGCAGTTATCATACCAAATTATTGCTCCTTTTTTATAAGGACAACGATCACCAAGCTCTTTGCCAGCATCAACGACACAGGTCTTACAGTTTGTTTCTGAGACATCACCTCGGCATAGGGCTAAACCATGTGCTTGATTTTGGCCTCGCCCAGTCGAGCTGAGCGCAAACCCTCTTGGAGGAACTCTGGTGGACAAAATATAGAGCAAGCCATTCAGGTTTGTAACATAAGGGCCATTGGCAGTGTAGTTTTCCTGGCTAAAACAAAAATGGTATAATGGATCAGCACAATTGACTGCATGGAGGGAGAGGCTGAATAATAGAAAGCTGACAGAAAAATATTTTGAGCACAACATGTTGAATGAAATTGAAAGTTGGTTTTGTGGGTGTGTAATTCTCTCCAAGAACTCTATAAATAGACGAGACATTTCAAGTTTTGGCCAAGTATGGAGTTGAAAATGCTGACTTTATTCTTAGTGGCAACCTCATCTCTGTCCTAATCCTAATCCTTTCGATTAATAAGACTCTCAAAGTCGCACTCAGACTTTGAACGTGCTGGGGAGGAGTCAGTAATCTTGCACACTATCTTTTGGTGGCCCTTTCATATTAATTAACTCATGAAAGTTCTAAGGAAACTTAAATTCTTATACACGTTTCTCTTTTCCCCATAATGGTGGCCACGCACTCCCTAAAGTTAGCCAAAAAGACCCTGTTAATAAAGCACATATTAATTACTACACTTTACAATATGCTCAATATCAAATGTTTTTTTTTTTTTATCACTTTATTTAGAATAATATAAACAACTTATTAAAATAATAAAAAAAGAGACAAAATTTGAGTTTTTTAATTGAAGGAAGATAAATAATCTTAATAAAATATTGTATTTTATTTTCAGTAACTTGCTATAGTCAACAAATATTTATACCAGTTTGTTGTAATTGCAAAAAAATTAGATTTAGTTCCTCCAATAACACATGATTTTTTGGTTCTTTAGTGGTAAAATGGTTTTTTTTTTTTTTCCTGCTAAAATACAATCACCTTTATGAATGTTTTTATTATTTTTATTAAGTTTTTGAGTTGGATAGCTGCTATTTGGATAAAGCTAGCTAAGCTTACTGAGGAGAAAGATGGCTTGAGATTTTGGAAGGGGGCTCACCTAAAAAAATTGGACCCAGGGGGGTCCGAGCTCCCTTGGGCCCCCACCTAGGTCCATCCCTGTTAACGGGTGCCATAAGGCACCGTTAACCAGACCCTTGAACAGATGGAATAGATGGTGGTACAAATGCCTTACTTTCCAAGTAATTTGGTCAGAGTCAGAATACCGTAAAGTGTATGGACCCGTTACATAAAATGCCACTGTAGCTCTTGCATTTTTATTCACTATCTCCGGGCTTGTTTTTGCGCAACCGCAGCTAGAAAGAAATTGTTGGCCCTTTTTTTCTTTAGTGAGGAGTAGTGGGGTTGAAAGTTTGCAAGTGATGAACCAATTAACATGTATGGGGTGACATGGACGATGGACACTTGCAAAAAAAGTAATTAGAAAGATATTAATAAATATTCTCTTTCTTTCTAAGGAAAAAACCAATTAGTCCATACCTTGATCAGAGCATGGAGATCTATTCGGTATATACATTTAAGTGAAGTTTCCTATAAAATAATAATAAGAGCGAGTAGTTAATATAACATAGTTGGACTAAAACCCATAAACTTAAATTTTTAGGTTAAGTATATGTTTCTCTCTACACATAGTATACGGTAAAGGTGGCAAGGTTTTTTAGGTACGTTAGGTTCCCTAATTGAATTCAAATACTTGGCTGTTTCGGTTTGTTTCATCAAATTTTGTGGAGAGTTCTTCTCGTCCCAACTCTACTCACTTAGTTTTTTTGTGGCTAGCCTATAAAGCTTTTCATGCTTCTTAAAATTCTCGTAAAGCTTTGAGTAGATAGTATGGATATCATCTTTCTCATCCATCTCTTCAAACTTAGACTCTATCACATCCTTTTCAGACTCTTTGGATGAATCAATAGTAACTGTGAAAATGCTGACTATTCCTTCTTGATCACTGTCCTTTGAATTTGCTTTTGGTTCAGTATCGCTCAGGGTGGCAGCTAGAGTTTTGCTCTTGCCAATTGGCTTGAGATGGGTAGGACACTCTAGCTTCGTGTGTTTGTACCCTTGACACCCATAGCATTTTGGACCAGTCGGAGTGTTGCTGTTTTGTCCAACTTCTTTGAATTCTCTCTTGAATTTATCTTGAGACTTATATTGAGAAAATCTAGACTGTTTGCGATCCTTGTCATTTGCCTTGACGTTTGCATTTTTTATGATCTTCTTGAATTGTTTGGTGACGTAAGATTTGAACTTTGAGTTTTCGTTTTCAGATGACTCATCTTCTTCATCATTCTTGGCTCTCAGAGCTATATTCTTGCTTTTGCTTCCCTTGCCAATCCTTACTAAACCTAATTCATAGGTTTGCAGATTCCCAATCAATTCTGTTAATGAAATAGTAGCAATGTCATTTGATTCTTCAATGGCAGTAATCTTTGCATGGAACCGCTTTGGAAGAGATCTGAGTATCTTCCTCGCAATTTTAGGCTTTAGATTGTTCACCTACATTAAAGGTGGAATTCACTATATCCTTGAGTTTGGCATAGAAATCATCAAATGCCTTATCATTATCTATCCTTATTTCTTCAAAGCTTGTGGTAAGCCTTTGAAACTTGGAATCTTTTACAGCTTTAGTATTGTCATAAGTGTTTTGAAGGGTTGTCCATGCTTCATTTGCACTCTTAGTGGATGAGATCTTCTTAAACTCCTTGTTAGTCACAACACTAAACAAGGCATTCGACACCCTATTGTTGAAGTTTGCAGCTTTGGTTGTGTCATCATCTCAAGATGTGGGTGGATCAGTAGGTTTGGTCCATCCAACCTTGACAGCCATCCACACTCTTTCATCTAAAGACTACAAAAAAGCTGTCATGCGTACCTTCCAGTATGCATAGTTAGTATTATAAAATAAAGGAGATATAATTAGAGATTTTCCACGATCCATAACAACATGGGTCAGTGGATTACACAGCAAAGATTAAAATTTAATCAGAGTGTGTCTACTCTGATACCACTTGTTGGGTTAAAACAAATTGACATCAGTTAATTAATTAAATTACCTAAGTTGATCAATTAGTTCAAATTACATGCAAATCGTGGAGTCACCAACAAATCACCAAATAAAATAAATGTAGCGGAAATTAAATTAACAAGGTGATTTATTGACAAATGAGGAAAACCATTCGTAAAGCAAAAAACCCATTGGGTGAATTTAAGGTCCTCACTCCCAAGAATCCACTAATCAATAATCAAGCGGTTATAAGTATGAGTAATCTTACCACTACCCGAGCCTATCCCAATATACCAACCTACAGTTAAACCTTTCCTCCAATACCCGATTGGACTTGATCTTGTAGCAGCCTTATTTCCTTTGTTGCACAAATCTCCAATCTGTGACTAGATCCTTTGCATGGATCCTAGTACGTGACTAACTCCAGCAACTTGAATGATTGTTGTTGGTTGCAAAATTCTTCACTTCATCAACAATGAAGATCAGGAAGTACTTGGTTACAAAATCCTATGGCGTACACACGCAGTTACTTCACATAGAGAATATATGTTTTTAGGTCTCGATTTCCATGCATGATGATTTTTAAAATAAGCCTTATATATGAATCGGGTTGTGAGAAAAAAAAAAAACCCTAATCAAACAAGTTTTTATAGGCCGAATTTCAGATCTAGAAATTCTAAAATTGTAGTTCTCGATAGATCGAGCTTGTGTGAAGATTCTCCATTAATCCTCGATAGCTGCATCTATCGAGCTTGTGTCAAGAGTTAATGAATCAGCTTTCCATCACTTATTTCTAGGATTAAGCTTCATGTCTTCAATGAAACCACTTGATATGTTTGAACAACATACTTCTAGATACATTAAACTCAACTTAGATCTATCCAATTACAAATGACGTACGTTTTGTCAAAGGATTAGCCAATTACAAAGAAAATATAACCCTAACAACTTGTTACAAATCTCCATCAGGTACCATACTTAGTAGAGTAGCATGTAACCCTAATTAGATATTGATTGAATATTGACATAAATTGGTTAAACCATGTTCAATGTAGCATGATTTATATGGCCAGCTCGATACAACTTGAGGTTTAAAATGTCAATTCAACGTAAGACATTTTCTTATATCTATGCCTTCCATTGTCTCTCATGTTGTGGGGTTGACCTACCTCTCCCTCCCCTTTTGAATTTTCTTTTTTACAAGAAAAAAAAATTAAATAATATATTGAAATTTATATATTATAATTTATATATTATAATTTCTTTTTTAAATTATCAACTCAGTTTCTCACCTTTTTTTTTAAAATGCAAAATTGTTAATTAAGTTTTTATATTCAAGTTTTTCCAACATCACAAATTAAATTAATAATGTAGTAATCCACTTATTATGTCTTTAGATACGGCTGATCTTAGATCATATTTACCAATTTTAATTTTGTAAATTTTCTTTTTACTAAAATAATTATAACACTTCGATAAAATTGTGTAAGTATTAGATGTATTTGGAAAAGAATACAGCCCCTTTATATAATTTCGAACATTATTTGGAGTATTTTCTACTACTTATAAAACATATTTAAAAAGTTTTAGTTTTGAAAATAAATCTAAACATCCAGTATCATATTAAATATCACGACTAAAAAACATGTAAGACATAAGACCATCTTTTTGCAAATTATCATGATTTAGTGAGAGCCTGTAAAACTAAAATTATGGGATCTTATTCTACTTGAGGCCTTAAACAATTGCCTCAATGACATAAGGCAAAGTTGGTTTATGACCTGTTTGGTTGACCCTAAACGTATGATCATGGTATCACCTTTTTATTTTATTTTATTTGTCATTTTACTAAAGCATATCATTCATGGATTTGATGGGGGCATTTTCGACAACTGTTAAGGACGTTTGTGAAAACTGATGACCCCCAAAGGGCCGTCAGCTTCCCAAAAATTGATGGGCCCTTAAAAGCAACAGGTGCACCTCCCTCCACGAACCAACGAGTATTGCTCCTATGCAAACTGATGGGTGCGCTGAGCGATGGGAGACCCTTGAGTGACGAACAAGCATATACCAACGGAAGAGAAAGGCGACAGGTCCTACTTTGCTTTGCTTGGTCCTCACAAATGCTCGTATAAGGAAACATCTTGCATATCACGCAAGGTGAATCTACTACTGATTCATATCTCCCTCATATGGAAAGACACCCTACAATCATGGAAACCCTAGCACCAAATCCTCCCCATAAGGAAAAATCCCCACTCTTAAGGGATCTTGGTTCACCATTCGCCACCATATAAGCACCAGGCCCCTCTTTTCTCAGGTACGCAGAAAATCTTTAGTTTTTTCACCACAGAGTTTTGAGAGATTCCTCATTCATTAACTTGACTTTTGGAGGGTTTTTGACCGGTACCACATTAGTGCCTTTTGTTCTTATTCCACAGGTACACATTGGTGTGATTTGGAGCTTGCAACTCACTGACGATTTTCGTGCATCATCAGATTTTTTAACAATGTATGTTGTTTGAAATTAACATTAAACACAGTTAAAAAGACTGTACAGGTCTTTTTATTTGCTATTGAATTGGAACTTTAATTGTATTATTTTAACTACTTTTGCAGGGTGCCTATTTTCTCTTATATGTATTGATTTATAATTTTTTTAGATCGATTTTTTTTTTTGAAACATAAAATAGCAGTCGCACTTTGTTCCAAAGCATGTGAACACGAGTTTGGGATAGTTTTCACCTTTTAAAAAAAATAAATAATAATTATATTAAGAGAAATAAGAGTGAAGGGGCTAGGACTATCTCTAACTACCAAATTAGAAGCCCAATTAGGAAGAGAATAAATGACAATAGGCCCATTTACAAAAAACATCTCAACAAGCTAAGTTGTGAGCAATGTAATTAAGGTTCTGAATAAGTTTTCTGTCTCCAATATACATTCCTTTGAAGATTATTTATGTACTTTCTTTGAATTTACATAAATTTTCGTATTCATCGTCAGCTCGCTAAAAAATAATCATCGAGCTAGAATCCTTAAATATTTTACTCTTGATTGATTATTTTCATTAAATATTTTGCTCTGGATTAATTATTTTCAATTGATTTACAAAATGTCCATTACTAGAAGAGCGAAATGTGCTATGGTCATGCATAATGGAATGGCACTCAAAAAAAAAAAAAACAAAGTTTAATGTGACCTTGAATTACAACTTAAAAAAATATGTATATGACCTTGAATTAGTGGAGAGTTCAGATCACCTCCCATTTTACCAGAGTTTGAAACATTCATAACATTGTGTAAAGTTTGATACTTAGGGGGGAAAGAATTACCTAACAGATTAATGGCCATATTCAATATTCACAATCTTTTTAGACATCTTCGGTACCAAATCCGAACATTACATAAAATTCCTGCAATTTATACTGACTAGACAAAGTGTTATCGCTGGCCAATTTCCTAGAGTCAATCACATTCACATCATTTTCTTCCTCTTTGGTATACAGGAATGATCACTTCCACATTTAAACTTCATCTTACAAATTGGCTTTTTAAAGTTTTGACAAGATATCAAAATGTTGACATATACCAAAGCAATGGCGTAATACTTAATGAGAATTTTTGCCACTTAACATCATAACCTCCACTTTACAGCTCTTGATTTTCAAAATTTGATCTTGCTACAAATAAAAAGTGAAGGAAGATAGAATTAAAGATTATTATGAATCAAAGCTAAAATTAAAAAGTCATGGTTATGCTAATGACATGGTGTCAAGCCCAGAAGGCCATGTTAAGTGGCAATAATACGACTCTATTGTAAAATTCTTAATCTAAAGGGAAAAATATAATCAGTCGAACCTCCAAAGGGAAAAATATTTCATTGGTGTAAATAATTGATGAATTTTGAAACATTAACACCTTGGAGTTAGACAAATTTTATAAATTGATCAACTTTTTCCCTTCTTTTTTTTCTTCTTCTTCCTTTCTATTTTTAGATTTTTATTATTATTTTACGTTAGATTTTAAAATTATTTTGTGCCTTAAGTTTTGGTTTGGGTTGAAAAGGTCTAATGGTGGAATTTTATGATGACTTCAGGTTGTTGCATACTTTGGTTCAATACTGTCCAAATAGAGTTTTTTGTTGATTTTTGGGCTGCAAAGGGTGTCCATCTTCTTCTCACTACAACAAAATGTATTTTTAGCGATGAAAATTAGTGAGGAAATAATTTTTGTCACTAAAAATACAAATTTAGCGATGAAAAGTAATTTTCGTCACTACTGATGATCTAAAATATGAGAGCCAAAAGGGAAAATTGTGGCAAGAACTTAATTAATCTATAGTGATGAAATATTTCGTCACTAAAAGTTGAAATTTTTAGTGACGAAAGATTTCGTCACTTTAGGTGTTGCTATGAATAGTATTTGCGACGAAAATTATTTCGTCACTAAAAGGGAGCATTAGCAACGAAAAACTATCGTTGCTGAAAATATTCACCCAAAATAGGTTTTTCATTTCATAGTTTTGGCGACGAAATCATAATTTGTCACTAAAAGTGTGCTATAGCGACGAAATTCAGATTTCATCGCTAAAAATCGTAACAAAATCAGGCTAAAAGTATGTTATAGCGACGAAATTATATTCCTCGCTAAAAATTGTAACAAAATACGGCTAAAAGTATGTTATAGTGACGAAATTATATATTTCGCTAAAGAGTACAGTTTAAATGGGTTAAATTTCAGCAAAAAAATTTTCCTTTCCCACATAAAATTTCATTTCTCCCACCCACTAACTTAAAAAATTGTCAGCCCTCCGTCTCTCATTATCACTCACTCCCTAACTCAAACACAAACTCAAATACAAACACAAATACACACATCCCTCTATCTCTCCCTCTACCAAGTCTCTCCTCCGTCTTGGTCTATTGGTTAGCTTCTACTAGATTTGTAGTCATCAAATTCTTATCCATGGTTTGACTTCTCATAACATGATTCTAAGGTAAAATCTCCATGACACACCTTCTAATATCTTTGGGTTTTTATCTTATATTGTTAGGATTGCTCTTTATGTTCTGGGTTTTGTTTTAGAAGTAGTTTGTTGTGTTTGTTGGTACATTTAAAATCTTATTGGAGGTTTTAAATTTAATGGAGTGAAATGGATTTTATTGTTTGGCAACTATGTGAGTAAGAAATCATTTGGGTTTTTGACTTATATGGGAGATTGGGTTAATTTTAGGAAAAGGGTTTTCTTACATTTTGAAATGTCTTTGGCATATGTGGTTGTGATTGTGTTGTTAAATATAAATTTGTGCAAGTAATATGAGCATGTATCTTTTTCTTACCAAGCGTTTGACAAATTGCCTATATGAGTTACGAAATGGATTTTGTTGTTTGACAACCATGTGAGTTGGGTTTCTTGAGAAATCATTTAGGTTTTGATTTATATGGGAGATTGGGTTAATCTTAGAAAAAATATTTCCTTACATTTTGAAATGTCTTTGGCATATGTGGTTGTGATTGAGGTGTTAAATATAAATTTGTGCAAGTAATATGAGCATGTGTCTTTTGCTTACAAAGTGTTTGACAAATTGCTTATATGAGTTATGAAATGGATTTTGTTTGTTTGGCAACCATGTGAATTGGGTTTTTTGAGAAATCAATTGGGATTTCGATTTATATGGGAGATTGGATTAATTTTAGAAAAAAAGGTTTCCTTGCATTTTGAAATATCTTTGGCATATGTTGTTGTGATTGTGGTGTTAATTATAAATTTGTGCAAGTAATATGAGTATGTGTCTTTTGCTTACCAAGCGTTTGACAAATTGCCTATATGAGTTATGAAATGGATTTTGTTGTTTGGCAACCATGTGAGTTGGGTTTCTTGAGAAATCATTTGGGTTTTTGATTTATATGGGAGATTGGGTTAATTTTAGAAAAAAGAGTTTCCTTGCATTTTGAAATGTCTTTGGCATATGTGGTTGTGATTGTGGTATTAACTATAAATTTGTGCAAGTAATACGAGCATATGTCTTTTGCTTACCAAGTGTTTGATAAATTGTCTATATGAGTTATGAGATTGAATTTCTTGACTTGTGTTGTGATGATTGTTATATGAGGTTATGGGTTGTAATCCTTGTTTTTTATATGTACTAACATGTGTAGTTTTAAGGTTTAATCAAGTCTCAAATTTTTTGGCATAGGGTTAAAATTATAGTATTTTTCTTTTGTGACTTTATACAGATTTGAGTTAGATGCACTTCATGATTTTTAATAAATTATAGAAAAATTATTTTGAACTGAATTTTTGATGGTACATACTAGACATATAAAGGCTTATCCCTAATTAATTTCAAGATTTTTGGACAAAATTAAGTGGACCAAATTTTTTTTTAAAAAGAGTTGACCTGTTACAAATTTAATCAGAAAGTATGATTAGAATGTTGAGACTATAAGAAATTTACTACAAGCTTCTGTTGTGTGGTCTATCTTCTAAGTTCATATGTGCTTTCCTTGACAAGTTTTTTACTTTGGCTAATTTTATCATGGTTTGGTAATGACATGCTTTGTATTAAGTTGGTAAATGTACATTGTTTGGGGTAGGGAAAATAAAAGGTTTTGGTTGTGTTAAAGCCTATACGTTTCTTGTATGCTTGCTTGGTTCCTTTTTGGGTAGGAGTATTCGTCTTAGGATGGTAAAGTTAGGCTTTAGGGCCTTAGATTTTGATTGAGTTATTTTTGTTGATTACTTTTTTTTTTTTTTCAATACTTGAAGCATTTGGAGGTCTTGGTGGTGTGGAGAGGTGAGTATATGATAATTTGATGGTTTGGGTGCTATGAACCTGTTTTAAAACAAATGGGTAATGAAGTGTTAACCATGAAAGTTTAAGTGCTTTGAGGTTTTGCTTTTTGTACATAAAGTGTTTGATATATTATCTCAATGAGTTATGAAGTTGGGTTTAATTGTTTGTTGTTGATTATTTAATTTGAAGTTGGGCTATGTGATATATATATATATATATATATATATATATATGTGTGTGTGTGTGTGTATGTATATGTGTGTATATATATATATATATAAAGTTTCTGAAATCTGAAATTTTGTTTAAATTATTTTTCTCTAGAGGTGAGTATGTGATATTTTGATGGTTTGGGTGCTATAAACTTGTTTTAAAACAAAGGGGTAATGAAGTGTTAACCATGAAAGTTTAAGTGCTAGTGTCTCTTCTGTCTCTTGGCCTTTTGGTTTCTTGTAATGGGATATTTGGCTATCAATCTACCCTACAAAACTTTTTCATTCCCCCGACATGATTCCAAGGTAATTTTCCTTGATTATTTGTCTCTATGATTTATGAGTTTTGGTTTCTTGATTTGTTGTTGTGGTATTTGTTTATATGAGATAAAGGATTTCATTCCATGTTTTTAATATTCTTTAACATGTAGTTCTAATGTGAATAAAGTCTCAAAAAATTTTGGCTAGTTTTAAAACTATAGCAATTTTCTTTTGAGAACCTAAATCTATCAAGGGGAAATTTGAGTCAGCTGCAATACGTGCTTTTTAATAAATTATAGAAAAATTATTTTGTGCTGAATTTTTTATGGTACATACTAAACATATAATAGCTTATCCCTATTTAATATCAAGTGAATTAGATAACTTTTCATGGACCAAATGAGTTTTACAAAAGGGCTGACTTGTTATGCAGTGAATCATAAAGTATGACGAGTGTGTTGAAATTTTTTGAAATTTACTTGAAACCTTTGTTGAGTGGGTTGGCTTGTAAATTCCTACATTTTTCTCAACATGTGTTTTACTTAACTAATTTTAATAATGGTTTGATTTAATCACTTGCAGTAGTGTATTAAAATGCTTTGGTTGTGCTATGGTTCTTTGGATCACTTTTTTTTTTTTGGTGGCAATTGATTCTGTTTTAAATCCGAAATTTGTTGCTTTTGTGTCATTCTGATTGACTTAGATTTGATGGGTCATTGTGATAAAGCTTGAATTTTTCTTTGTATTAATATTTATGTGGGAATTTAGTTTAAGTTCTTGAATTGTGTTAGATCTGATAATTGAGACTATTTTTTATTTGTCTTTGTAGTCTATGGCTCTATGCATTAATGCCCAAATTGGGTTTTTGTTGTTTACTTTGATTGAATTATAGAGTAAATGATTTAGTTCTACCAAAAATGTTGTCATTGAATTATGCAATGTGATGTTGATAGCCAAATTGGGTTTGAAGTTTGTGTCTTGGATGAACACACACACACACACACACACACACACACATATATATATACACACACAAATATTCAATAGAGATGTTTCTTATAACATAGTTAATGTTTTTACTTTACAAGTTTAATGTAGTATTGTTTTTACATTTGTGCAAATTTCTTATTGGTGGCTTTTAGGGCATTTTATTTTGGCACTACTTGAAGACGTTTGAGGACATCTTCTTTTAGCCCTTAGTGTTTTATGTTATTGTATGTTATAAAACATCTTGTATTATTGTATGTGTGCGCGCCAGAAACGAGGTTATTGGGCTTAACCTCCCTTAGGCTCACAACTTATTTTTGAGATGGGCAAGGATTTCCTACCCTGGGTCTTTCTCGTCACTGAGATTCAATGAGATCACTTTTCTCTTCTCAAATTCTTGAATCACCTTCTTCTCTCTTTGCTCTCAGTCTATCTTTCCCTGTTTCTTAGTGAATTTTTCCAACCCTCTCTCTTCCCCAAACTTCTCATATTTATAGTGCTAAGTTAGTGGAGAGGTTATGATCACCTTTTGGTTAGTGCAACAAGCGGTCCAGTATTATTGATCGTAAGTGGGTGGTTAGGTGGGAGTGGGAAGCAGTGAGGATGGCTTTGGAACTTAGTTCCCACTTCCGGAGATACGCTCGGCAGCGGTGCATCAAATGTGTTGCCGGTCACACACCGGACAGGACGTTTGGATGTCATCCATAACATTGATCGGTAAGGACTTGCCTAACACAAACAAGGTGGCAAAACTTAGGCCAGCGACTTGTACAGATTCGGGTAGGGAGTGCGGAGAGAGAGAGAGAGAACAGGATCGTGGGTCGTATCTTTTCATAAGAATTAAGGGCCCAGGTATTCTTGGGTATAGGATGCCGTACAGAAACCATGGGCCCACTCGCACACTTTGGGCCCAAGCGTCCAGATGGTCCTAGGGGAGGTGCACCGTACATTAGCCCCCCCTTGATTCATGCGCGGCAATTGAGGATGAATCAAGGATCCTCGGGCATAGTTTTCGTTCGGTAAACCGATTAGCATGCATTGGGAATTGGAGAGGCCAGTTAATGCATCCTCAAAAGACGCGTCGTGCGTGATGGTTGGTTCTATCGTCATCATTCCCTGACGGTTCGTGAACCGAGGTGACACACGTGCGACATTTTGTGATGGGACTCTTGGGGTTTCCCGTGTCTCATTTAATGAGTGGCATTTACTCTCCCCTCTGGCCCCTATAAATCCCCCATTCTGAATCATTTCTCCACTTTTCACTCTCTTCTCTCTAAATCTTCTCTCCTGCTGTGCATCCATCTGCGCACTGCTTGATCAACCCAGAGCCTCTATCTTCCCTTTAGCCCAAAGTAAGTTCTCTAGCCCCTTCTATTACTTCAACTTCTTTCTTCAAATTCCCTTCTTCGCATTTAGAGTTATAAGATGGGTTTTGCTTACCTTTTGAATACTGAGGTGTCCTTGGCCACATTTAGGCAGAGGTTTAGTATCCCCAGTGATGTGGAAGTGGCATATTGCCATGAGAGTGAATTTGCTCTCCACAAAGGGGGCAGCATTGCCTTCTTCCCCTTAATGTCAATCCTGGAGGGCGGGGTCAGATTTCCCATGGACCCACTTCTGCTTAGCACTCTTAGGTATTACGAGCTTTGCCTCGACCAACTCCCCCCCAATTTTTACCGAGTGGTTAGTTATGTCAGTAGGTTAAACCAGGTGTTCGGTTTAGAGCTAAACCACCACGACATAAACCACATGTACAGCCTGTGTGGGAATAAAAATACCAATTATTACTTAAAGACTAGGGATATGAGGGTATGGCTCATTTTTTTCATTACAAGCTAGGGCCTCTTCTATTACAAAGTGATGCTATTTGGCCTCAAGAACATGGGCGCAACATACGAGAGGCTCATGAACAAGATGTTCGCATATCAGATTGGAAGGAATGTCCAAGTCTACATGGACGACATGTTAGTAAAAAGCCAAAGGGAGGACGATCATTTGGATGATCTCAGGGAAACCTTTGACACCCTACGCTCTTACAACATGAAGTTTAATCCGAGAAATTGTGCCTTCGGGGTGACGGTAAGAAAATACCTAGGGTTCATGTTGTCTCAGAGAGGTATCGAGGCCAACCCAGACAAGATCCAGGCCGTAGTAGAAACGCCCCCCCCCCCCAAAGAACGTGAAAAAAGTACAAAGCCTCAACGGTAAGGTAGTAGCATTGAATAGAATTGTGTCGAGGGCAGCGGATAAGTGTCTACCTTTTTTCCGCACGCTGAAGAAATCTTTTGAATGGACGGCTGAGTGTCAGCAGGCATTTGAGGATCTGAAGGCCTACCTCTCTTCCCCGTCGTTACTGAGTCCTTTAAAACTCGGGAAGAACTGTTCCTTTACTTGGCTGTATCCTTGGCTGCTGCCAGTACGGCCTTGATCAAAGAAGAAGACAACGTGCAAAAGCCCATATACTACTCCAGCTAGGCACTTCATTGTGCAGAGGAAAGGTATCCACTAATGGAAAAGCTTGCCTTTGCTTTGGTTACAGCAGCCCGCAAGCTCAAGCCATATTTCCAAGCCCACACGGTGATCATCCTAATTAACAAGCCTTTAAGATAAGCAATGAGTAATTCTGAAGTTGTTGGACGAATGGCATCATGGGCAATAAAGTTGAGTGAGTTTTACATACAGTATTGCCTGCATTCTGCCATTAAGGGGTAGGCGGTCGTTGACATCATTGCGGAGTTCACTAACACAGAAGATCAGGGAGCAAAAGAGTGTCCTTAGTGGATTATACACGGATAGATTGTCCAACAAATAGGCTGGCAGAGCCGGGTATTGTACTTTATTCTCCAGAAGGGGACGAAATTGAATGCATGGTTTGTCTCAACTTCCCTACGACCAACAAAAAAGCGGAGTACAAAGCTCTGGTAGCGGGACTAGATCTCGCTAAAGCGGTAAGGGCCGCTAGTGTGGTTATTCATTGCGGCTCCCAAGTCGTCACAAATCAAATAAATGGTGATTACGAGTGTAAGGGCAGGAGGATGAAGAAGTACCTAGAGCAAGCAAGGAGAAGGGTGGACAACCTACAAGCCAAGATTGTTCAAATCCCCAGAGGGGAGAACGAGCAAGCCAACCGTCTTGCCAAGGCCGCATTAGCAGAACACATAATCATCCTTAATAAATTACTTTCCTTTGTTCAGTTTTCACCATTGATAGATCCTATTGATGTGCAGGAGAAATATTTTGGAAATAATTGGACCACATCGTTAATATCCTACTTAAAAAGCGGCGCATTGCCAGACGATAAGGAAGTCGCAAGAAAGTTGAAGGTTCGAGTAGCATGATTCGTCTTGATAAAGGATGTCTTGTACAAGAGAGTCTTCTCCCGCCCATACCTAAGGTGTTTAAACCCCGAGGAAGCGGGTTATGTCATGAGAGAAGTCCATGACGGGATCTACAGAAACCATGTAAGGTCGCGGTTATTGGTACACAAACTGATTTGGGTTGGATACTATTGGCCTACTATGCAGAAGGTTGCCTAGACCTATGTCAAAACCAGCGACAAATGTCAAAGGTTCCGTAACGAGATCAGACAGCCGACGAAAGAACTGACCCCAATGACAACCCCATGGCCATTCGCTCAATAGGGATTAGACATCATGGGCCCATTCCCAATAGCAATGCGGTAGCTGAAGTTCCTTATAGTCGGCATAGATTATTTCACCAAATGAGTAGAAGCCGAAACCTTGGCCGCCATCACAGAAAAGAACGTGAGAAGCTTTGTATGGAGAAACATCATCTGCAGGTATAGAATCCCTAAAGTCTTGGTCTCAGATAATGGTAAACAGTTAGACAACGACTCCTTCAGGGATTTTTGCTCAAAGTTGGGAATCAAGAATCACTATTCCTCTCTTGCCCACCCTCAAGCCAACGGACAGGTTGAAGTCACAAATCGATCCTTACTTAAAATCATCAAAACTCGGCTCTAGGGGGCAAAGGGTATATGGCAGGAAGAGCTGCCAAGCGTACGATGGGCATACAAGACAACAACCAAAACTTCTACAGGAGAGACACCGTTTCGACTAGCATACGGGAGTGAGGCAATTATCCCAGCTGAGGTCGAACTCACAAGCTACAGGATGGACAATCATGACAAAGGAAAGAACGACAAGGCCATGGGTCTACAACTCGATTTAGTGGATGAAGTCAGGGCAACAGCTGGACAAAGACTCGTACGATACCAGAACCTCATGGCCAAGCACTATAACTCCAAGGTCAGGCACAGAGACTTCAAGGTTGGGGACCTCATTTTAAGGAAGGTGACGAGCACCACTAGAGATCCCACCCAAGGAAAGCTCGGTTCTAACTAGGAAGGACCCTAAAGAATCACCTTATGGCAAATGAAAGGCACCTACCACCTAGAGACGCTAAATGGACAGAAGTTACACCACCTATGGAACGCCGAGCATCTCAGGAAATACTATCAGTAGATGATGAAGATTGACACTCCTCATTCCCAGTTTATTTCTTTTAGTTAATTTTTACTATCGGCAGTATCTTTTAAACCCAAAGGGCAGGTTTTTATTCCTTCAAGAACAATTTTTTACTTATGAACGTATTCATCATAATAAGAGGAGTTATTCAGATATGACTGTGTATATACATGTCTCTACAAAACTACATTTGTAACAAAGTCTACAAGTGGACGAGCTCATTATCAAGTCATTAAATGGACAAATTCATTAAGTCCTTAAGTCCAATACTAAATCCTTAAGTGGATAAGTCCATGAGCGGACGGGTTCATCCCATAGCAATGCCTTGAAATCATTCAAGTCCACAGGTGGATGGGTTTACTACAAAGTCCGCAAGTGGACAGGTACATCCCATGGGGATGCCTTGAAATCATTCAAGTCCACAGGTGGACAGGTTTCTTACAAAGTCCACAAATGGACAAGGTCAATATTAAGTCCGCAAGTGGATGAGTTCATCCCATGAGGATACCTTAAAATTACAAAGTCCTTAAGTGGACAAGTTTATCACAAAGCCCACTAGTGGACGGGTTCACCACATTGGGATGCCTTAAGCCCACAAATGGACGAGTTCAATATTAAGTCCTTAAGTGGACGAGTTCAATATTAAGTCCTTAAGGGACAAATTCAATATTAAGTCCTTAAGTGAACGAGTTCAATATTAAGTCCTTAAGTGGACGAGATCATTATTAACTCCAAAAGTGGACGAGTTCACCACATTAAGATGTGTTAATATTGTTAAGCCCCCAAGCAGAAAAATTTATTAGCGGAGTCCATAAATGGATGAGTTGATTATTTGGTCCTCAGATGGGACAAGTTTGTTGCTATCTAAAAATGGACGAGTCCAACAAAATAGATGGATTCACACATAACAGACAAGCACATATTAAGTAATAAAAACGTACTAAAAGCGACAGATATAAAATAATACCATAGATAAAGTAAAGTGTGCACAAGCAAAGCCCAAAACACATAATGACACTTAATATCGATTGGAAATTGGAAGAAGTACACAACAACTTATCATTACAAATAAAAAAGGGGGAGCTAAAACTAAGGCAGCCTAGGCATCTTAAAGGTTCTCATCATCTTTGAAAGAAGGATCCTAGGTGTCCAAAGTGGGTGGATCTTCAGCATCTTGAGCTTCGGCGGATGGGATCATAGGAGCGTCAAGTTTCTCCACTACAGGTTGAGCAAGAATGACACCATCATCTTTTGGATCCCGCTCTAACTCGATGGAGTCATCGTTCTCCTCAAGGATAGTGTCACCAGCTGGAGTAGATGGCAAGGGATCGTCCACGGTAACCTTGGATAAATCCAAGTGTGGGTAGATGGATCTAACCTACTTCAGGCGGTCCTCAAACCCGTCACCAGAGTAGATGGCACAAGAATCCATAAAAGGCCGTGAAGCATTGAATTCAGCAACAACGTTAGCCCTGGCCGTCTCCACCTGCCCGAGGAGAGCTATTATCTCTTTTTCCAAGTTCGCCTTTGCCTCTTTCTCCTCTTCCCGATGACAGGTCTCCTCCTTCAGCTTTTCATTTAACTCCATCACCTCCTAGTTGAGAGTACGAAGGGCTTCCTTATATTGATCTTGCGCCTTGGTTAAGTTCTCGTTGCACTTCTTGAGACAACTGACCACCCCTTCCTCAGCAACGCACCTATCTTGGAGCACCTTCATGCACACCAGTGCTTGAGAATGGAATGCAACCGTTAGTTGGAGAATAAACAAAAAAGTAAAATTGATTTGTAGAGAAATCTACACGTGAAAGGTCAAAAATGCCTGACGACCCCAACTCCTCTGTCGTCTGTTCAACACAAGTATCCATGTCTGTGTCCTTGATGATGGAATCCTTCACCCCAACGACATGTTCCTTGTGAGTGAGAAGACGACAGACAGATCCCTCAGTGACGGGACCAGCCGACGTTATCAAACCTTTGCCAGCTCCATGGCTAGGTTTGAGAGGTGATGACTTCTTTGGCTTGCTACCTGTAGGAATGATCGGTCCTCTCTTAAGAGGACCGTCATCCTTCCCCTCGTTCTTCCTCTTAGACGTCACTTTAGTGATGACCTTGGGAGCTAACGTGGAGGCCCCATCCTTCTCATTCTTCTTGTACGCCACGGCTGCCTTTACTAGAGCTCGATGCCTCGCTGCTTCCATTTCTGCAAAGGGCAAGTGACGGGTGTTAGATTAACAGACGCAAATAAAGACAAAAAAAAAAAAGTAATGACTTACGTCGATGGGAGTAGACATTTAATCTGCGAGCTATTGGCGTCGGCTTAGGACCTTCACAATAAGCGTGCAAAGTGAGGAGAGAGTGAGGGGCTGAAGCCAATCCTATCCTTTTTATTTTAGCATAAGAATAAATAAATCCAATTAAAGATTACATGGCAAATTTATAATTAAATAGCTGATATGGCATAAGACACTTAAGTTGCTACGACAGTTTGTAAGTGCCTGTAGTAAAATTACAAATTCCATGTCACTTTTCCGTTAGCCACATAAGCAATACTTTTAATAGAAGTTAGCCGAAGAACTAATACCACTAATTTTTTAAACTTTAAGTACCAATAGTCCTCATGTGAAACTTGAGGAGCCAATTGCGCTCACAATATAACCCCACTACAAGGTAACCTATTTTTCTTTTTCTTTTCCTTTTTTTTTTTTTGCCTTCAAACATATTTTGCAAGTCTAAAGTCTCTTTCATTTTTTTTTTTTTATTTCCTACAAAAAAAAAAAAAACATTTATATAAAGATTATATTAAAAATTAAAAATTCACGTTAAGTTAAAGGCTTAAAGCTGACTTAGAGATAAAAAAAAATAAACAATAAACAATAAAAAAATAAAAAAAAAAGAAAAAAAAAAGAAAAAGAAAAGAGAAGCTTTTATCCTCATCCCATCATCCTATGTAGTTTTTATTTATTTATTTATTTATTTATTTCTATGAGATTATCGGATCCAATGTAGGTAAAAGAATATCTAGTTATCCACACTGTTTTTCACTTATTTGAGTAATTTTATTAAGTTTTAAAGTACTAAATTTTTGGCTACTTATAATTTTTTTTTGCTTCTTTCTCACATTTTTTTTTATACACGTTCTTTTCTCTCTCTCTCTCTCTCTCTCTCTCTCTATATATATATATATATAAAGCAATTTGTCATGTTGAGTTAAGAGTATCAAAAAAAAAAAAAAAAACCATTATTATTATCGTGAGCTGTTTTTTTAAATCCAAATTACAACTTAAAAGAATAATCACCACTCTTCTTCAATTTTCTTCTATTTCTAATGCAAACTTTAGATTCAAAAAATCATTTTCCTAAAAAAAAAAAATTCAAAAAATCAAGGTTAAGACACAAATGCATATCTTCACATTTCTTCCTCTCTCAATTTCTTCATGGAGAATTTTAAAGAACAAGATCTATACTATACAATAATTTTTTCAGGTATTTTTTTTTCACATCATATATAAAATCGTCTTCATATTATTTTTGCTTTTAATTAATTACTTCAACCATTGCTACTATTGTTACTATCTGTCTGTTACTCATAAGATTTAACTCTCGACTAATTCTTATTTTACCTTACTTTTGTAGTCCATTTGAGCGAGCCTATGATCATCTTTAACGCGTCCTACCAACTAGTGAGTTCTACTAGTTTATTTTACTTTTGTTTAATTATCTATTTTGTTGGGAAATTTAGACCCTGGTTGATAGAATTAACAATTTTTAAAACCAAATTAGACCCCTACACATACATGTCCGTATGAGCCGAAAATCAGATCTGGAAATTTTGATTTCGTAGATCTCGACAAATTCAGCTTCTGTCGAGCTTCGTTCTTAAATCTCGATAGATACTATTTCTGTCAAGATATCTGTTGAGCTTTAATGAACAGCCTTTCTTCACTTGTTTCTTAGTCCAATCTTCATGATTTTAATACTTGACTTGAATTCTTACTTCTTGAAGTACTAAACCCAACCTGGATCTACCTAATTACAAGTAAAGTACATTTTGTCAAAGAATTCGCCAATTACGTAAAATATGTCCTTAACATATTTTCTTATTTTTATTCGAGTTGTATTTAATGGGAAAACTCGAGATTTTAGTTTTGGTTTGCAATAAGTATTGTTTTAAATTTCTTGGAAACTATGTATTTCTTTTGGCCACATAATTAATATGCTCTTTTATGTGTGTGTGTGTATGAAACAAACTGCTAAACACACACGTACTTTAATTACACTCTCTCACCAAGCTCAAACACATTATTTAACCCAAAGGACTACTACAAAAGAGCCTTCTATTGTATATTAATTGTCAATTTGTCAAACATATTTGATTATAGTTTGAAACATTTTTCCCTTTTAGTACTTATCATCCCTCCGGCAGTAGACATATGGTTTTACACAAAAAGTACTCAACCAAGGTTAAACAAAAATTCTAAAAATGATTTTGCCGAATATTTTTAAAACAGTAAAAGATTACAAATTTAGCAAAACCCCTGCCCCATGCAAAATTTCATCATCCAAGTACCAAAAATCTAACCAAATGATTACAAATTTACAATTAGCCAAAATTATACAAGTAACGAAGCAAAGATAAGTTGTCTCATTGGACAATTTTATTTAATTTTAAACATATTACATTACACAGTTTGACACATAAACATAGGTAACCATAACAGTCTAGGCATCAACAAAGGGGTAAAGCTCATATCTAACGTTACAACTGCCACCAACAACTCGCCCACCTCGTTTTCCATTGCAACAGTTGGGAAGTTCACTAATCGCAGTATCAAGACACTTCTTACAGTCAAGACCTGAAAGGTCCCTGGTGCATTGAGCCAAACCATATAGTTTGCTTGATGAATCAAGCGTTAGGTCCCCGGTAGCATAGAATTTTGGATTGGCATAAGCTATATTAGATAACCTGCTTAACAAATCCTTAACTTTTGGATTGAATGAAGTGGGATTTTCTACATCTTGGACGTTCAACATGTAGAACTTGTTTTTGTTATCGATTTCTCCAAAGAAATCTATGTTCGAGTACTTTAAAAGGCAGTTATCATACCAAATTATTGCTCCTTTTTTATAAGGACAACGATCACCAAGCTCTTTGCCTGCATCAACGACACAGGTCTTACAGTTTGTTTCTGAGACATCACCTCGGCATAGGGCTAAACCATGTGCTTGATTTTGGCCTCGCCCAGTCGAGCTGAGCGCAAACCCTCTTGGAGGAACTCTGGTGGACAAAATATAGAGCAAGCCATTCAGGTTTGTAACATAAGGGCCATTGGCAGTGTAGTTTTCCTGGCTAAAACAAAAATGGTATAATGGATCAGCACAATTGACTGCATGGAGGGAGAGGCTGAATAATAGAAAGCTGACAGAAAAATATTTTGAGCACAACATGTTGAATGAAATTGAAAGTTGGTTTTGTGGGTGTGTAATTCTCTCCAAGAACTCTATAAATAGACGAGACATTTCAAGTTTTGGCCAAGTATGGAGTTGAAAATGCTGACTTTATTCTTAGTGGCAACCTCATCTCGGTCCTAATCCTAATCCTTTCGATTAATAAGACTCTCAAAGTCGCACTCAGACTTTTAACGTGCTGGGGAGGAGTCAGTAATCTTGCACAATATCTTTTTGTGGCCCTTTCATATTAATTAACTCATGAAAGTTCTAAGGAAACTTAAATTCTTATACAAGTTTCTCTTTTCCCCATAATGGTGGCCACGCACTCCCTAAAGTTAGCCAAAAAGACCCTGTTAATAAAGCACGTACATATTAATTACTACACTTTACAATATGTTCAATATCAAATGTTTTTTTTTTTTTTTTTATCACTTTATTTAGAATAATATAAACAACTTATTAAAATAATAAAAAAAGAGACAAAATTTGAGTTTTTTAATTGAAGGAAGATAAATAATCTTAATAAAATATTGTATTTTATTTTCAGTAACTTGCTACAGTCAACAAATATTTATACCAGTTTGTTGTAATTGCAAAAAAATTAGATTTAGTTCCTCCAATAACACATGATTTTTTGGTTCTTTAGTGGTAAAATGGTTTTTTTTTTTTTCTTGCTAAAATACAATCACCTTTATGAATGTTTTTATTATTTTTATTAAGTTTTTTGGTTGGATAGCTGCTATTTGGATAAAGCTAGCTAAGCTTATTGAGGAGAAAGATGGCTTGAGATTTTGGAAGGGGGCTCACCTAAAAAAATTGGACCCAGGGGGGTCCGAGCTCCCTTGGGCCCCCACCTAGGTCCATCCCTGTTAACGGGTGCCATAAGGCACCGTTAACCAGACCCTTGAACAGATGGAATAGATGGTGGTACAAATGCCTTACTTTCCAAGTAATTTGGTCAGAGTCAGAATACCGTAAAGTGTATGGACCGTTACATAAAATGCCACTGTAGCTCTTGCATTTTTATTCACTATCTCCGGGCTTGTTTTTGCGCAACCGCAGCTAGAAAGAAATTGTTGGCCCTTTTTTTCTTTAGTGAGGAGTAGTGGGGTTGAAAGTTTGCAAGTGATGAACCAATTAACATGTATGGGGTGACATGGACGATGGACACTTGTAAAAAAAGTAATTAGAAAGATATTAATAAATATTCTCTTTCTTTCTAAGGAAAAAACCAATTAGTCCAACCTTGATCAGAGCATGGAGATCTATTCGGTATATACATTTAAGTGAAGTTTCCTATAAAATAATAATAAGAGCGAGTAGTTAATATAACATAGTTGGACTAAAACCCATAAACTTAAATTTTTAGGTTAAGTATATGTTTGTCTCTACACATAGTATACGGTAAAGGTGGCAAGGTTTTTTAGGTACGTTAGGTTCCCTAATTGAATTCAAATACTTGGCTGTTTCGGTTTGTTTCATCAAATTTTGTGGAGAGTTCTTCTCGTCCCAACTCTACTCACTTAGTTTTTTTGTGGCTAGCCTATAAAGCTTTTCATGCTTCTTAAAATTCTCGTAAAGCTTTGAGTAGACAGTATGGATATCATCTTTCTCATCCATCTCTTCAAACTTGGACTCTATCACATCCTTTTCGGACTCTTTGGATGAATCAATAGTAACTGTGAAAATGCTGACTATTCCTTCTTGATCACTGTCCTTTGAATTTGCTTTTGGTTCAGTATCGCTCAGGGTGGCAGCTAGAGTTTTGCTCTTGCCAATTGGCTTGAGATGGGTAGGACACTCTAGCTTCGTGTGTTTGTACCCTTGACACCCATAGCATTTTGGACCAGTCGGAGTGTTGCTGTTTTGTCCAACTTCTTTGAATTCTCTCTTGAATTTATCTTGAGACTTATATTGAGAAAATCTAGACTGTTTGCGATCCTTGTCATTTGCCTTGACGTTTGCATTTTTTATGATCTTCTTGAATTGTTTGGTGACGTAAGATTTGAACTTTGAGTTTTCGTTTTCAGATGACTCATCTTCTTCATCATTCTTGGCTCTCAGAGCTATATTCTTGCTTTTGCTTCCCTTGCCAATCCTTACTAAACCTAATTCATAGGTTTGCAGATTCCCAATCAATTCTGTTAATGAAATAGTAGCAATGTCATTTGATTCTTCAATGGCGGTAATCTTAGCATGGAACCACTTTGGAAGAGATCTGAGTATCTTCCTCGCAATTTTAGGCCTTAGAATGTTCACCTACATTAAAGGTGGAATTCACTATATCCTTGAGTTTGGCATAGAAATCATCAAATGCCTTATCATCATCTATCCTTATTTCTTCAAAGCTTGTGGTAAGCCTTTGAAACTTGGAATCTTTTACAGCCTTAGTATCGTCATAAGTGTTTTGAAGGGTTGTCCATGCTTCATTTGCACTCTTAGTGGATGAGATCTTCTTAAACTCCTTGTTAGTCACAACATTAAACAGGGCATTCGACACCCTACTGTTGAAGTTTGCAGCTTTGGTTGTGTCATCATCTCAAGATGTGGGTGGATCAGTAGGTTTGGTCCATCCAACCTTGACAGCCATCCACACTCTTTCATCTAAAGACTACAAAAAAGCTCTCATGCGTACCTTCCAGTATGCATAGTTAGTACCATAAAATAAAGGAGATATAATTAGAGATTGTCCACGATCCATAACAACATGGGTCAGTGGATTACACAGCAAAGATTAAAACTTAATCAGAGTGTGTCTGCTCTGATACCACTTGTTGGGTTAAAACAAATTGACATCAGTTAATTAATTAAATTACCTAAGTTGATCAATTAGTTCAAATTACATGAACATCGTGGAGCCACCAACAAATCACAAAATAAAATAAATGTAGCGGAAATTAAATTGACATGGTGATTTATTGACAAATGAGGAAAACCGTTTGTAAAGCAAAAACCCCATTGGGTGAATTTAAGATTCTCACTCCCAAGAATCCACTAAGCAATAATCAAGCGGTTACAAGTATGAGGAATCTTACCACTACCCTAGCCTATCCCAATATACCAACCTACAGTTGAACCTTTGCTCCAATACCCGATTGGACTTGATCTTGTAGCGGCCTTATTTCGTTTGTTGCACAAATCTCCAATCTGTGACTAGATCCTTTGCATGGATCCTAGTACGTGACTAACTCCAGCAATTTGAATGATTGTTGTTGGTTGCAAAATTCTTCACTTCATCAACAATGTAGATCAGGAAGTACTTGGTTACAAAATCCTATGGTGTACACACGCAGTTACTTCATATAGAGAATATATGTTTTTAGGTCTCGATTTCCATGCGTGATGATTTTTAAAATAAGCCTTATATATGAATCGGGTTGTGAGAAAAAAAAAAACCCTAATCAAACAAGTTTTTATAGGTCGAATTTCAGATCTAGAAATTCTAAAATTGTAGTTCTCGATAGATCGAGCTTGTGTGAAGCTTCTCCATTAATCCTCGATAGCTGCATCTATCGAGCTTGTGTCAAGACTTAATGAATTAGCTTTTCATCACCTATTTCTAGGATTAAGCTTGATGTCTTCAATGAAACCACTTGATATGTTTGAACAACATACTTCTAGATACATTAAACTCAACTTAGATCTATCCAATTACAAATAATGTACGTTTTGTCAAAGGATTAGCCAATTACAAAGAAAATATAACCCTAACAACTTGTTACAAATCACCATCAAGTACCATACTTAGTAGAGTAGCCTGTAACCCTAATTAGATATTGATTGAATATTGACATAAATTGGTTAAACCATGTTCAATGTAGCATGATTTATATGGCCAGCTCGATACAACTTGAGGTTTAAAATGTCAATTCAACATAAGACATTTTCTTATATCTATGCCTTCCATTGTATCTCATGTTGTGGGGTAGACCTACCTCTCCCTCCCCTTTTGAATTTTCTTTTTTACAAGAAAAAAAAAATTAAATAATATATTGAAATTTATATATTATAATTTCTTTTTTAAATTATCAACTCATTTTCTCACCTTTTTTTTTAAATGCAAAATTGTTTATTAAGTTTTTATATTCAAGTTTTTCCAACATCACAAATTAAATTAATAATGTAGTAATCCACTTATTATGTCTTTAGATACGGCTGATCTTAGATCATATTTACCAATTTTAATTTTGTAAATTTTCTTTTTACTAAAATAATTATAACACTTCAATAAAATTGTGTAAGTATTAGATGTATTTGGAAAAGAATACAGCCCCTTTATATAATTTAGAACATTATTTGGAGTATTTTCTACTACTTATAAAACATATTTAAAAAGTTTTAGTTTTGAAAATAAATCTAAACCTCCATTATCATATTAAATATCACGACTAAAAAACATGTAAGACATAAGACCCTCTTTTTGCAAATTATCATGGTTTAGTGAGAGCCTGTAAAACTAAAATTATGGGATCTTATTCTACTTGAGGCCTTAATCAATTGCCTCAATGACATAAGGCAAAGTTGGTTTATGACCTGTTTGGTTGACCCTAAACGTATGATCATGGTATCACCTTTTTATTTTATTTTATTTGTCATTTTACTAAAGCATATCATTCATGGATTTTGATGGGGGCATTTTCGACAACTGCTAAGGACGTTTGTGAAAACTGATGACCCCCAAAGGGCCGTCAGCTACCCAAAAATTGATGGGCCCTTAAAAGCAACAGGTGCACCTCCCTCCACGAACCAACGAGTATCGCTCCTATGCAAACTGACGGGTGCGCTGAGCAATGGGAGACCCTTGAGTGACGAACAAGCATATACCGACGGATGAGAAAGGCGACAGGTCTTACTTGGCTTTGCTTGGTCCTCACAAATGCTCGTATAAGGAAACATCTTGCATATCACGCAAGGTGAATCTACTATTGATTCATATCTCCCTCATATGGAAAGACACCCTACAATCATGGAAACCCTAGCACCAAATCCTCCCCATAAGAAAAAATCCCCACTCTTAAGGGATCTTGGTTCACCATTCGCCACCATATAAACACCGGGCCCCTTTTTTCCTAGGTACGTAGAAAATCTTTAATTTTTTCACCACAGAGTTTTGAGAGATTCCTCACTCATTAACTTGACTTTTGAAGGGTTTTTGACCGGTACCACACTAGTGCCTTTTGTTCTTATTCCACAAGTACACATTGGTGTGATTTGGAGCTTACAATTCACTGACGATTTTCGTGCATCATCAGATTTTTTAACAATGTATGTCGTTTGAAATTAACATTAAACACAGTTAAAAAGACTGTACAGGTCTTTTTATTTGCTATTGAATTGGAACTTTAATTGTATTATTTTAACTACTTTTGCAGGGTGCCTATTTTCTTTTATATGTATTGATTTATGATTTTTTTAGATCGATTTTTTTTTTTGAAACATAAAATAGCAGTCGCACTTTGTTCCAAAGCATGTGAACACGAGTTTGGGATAGTTTTCACCTTTTAAAAAAAACTAGTCGCTAACCCGTGCGATGCACGGAATATATTTCACTTTGCTTAAAATAAAATTTAAAATGAAAAAACATCATAACTTATCAAAATAAACATAAAATATACAATATTTATCGCAAAATGTTATTTGAGAATAAAATTACCATCAAAATGATATAAAGAAAAATTTCATGTCCAAACAACTCATCAAGGTGGAATCTGGTTATTACTAAGATCCTATATGCAATTTACCAGAAAGATATCATGTCAGTTTTGATCTTCATTCTCTTTTTGCATATTAATTACTACTTTTAACTTCTATGTAAAATTTTGCTTTAACACAATTGTTATCTTGAGATAAATCTATAGTTATCTCATCTTTACTACTGGTACTCATCTCATGTCTATCGCCATTGTAACCGTAAAACATAAAATCATACCTATTGAAGAAGAAATTCAAAGTAGTTCATCTAGCATTACACCAACAACATTCAAGGCAAAATCCTTCCTATGAAGGGGGAAAAAAATCAATCATCCATAAAAACAAAGATTCATAAACTGAAGAAGCTCAAGATAATTTTAGAACTTGTCAAGATATATAACCACAAACCAAAAATTTTAAGAACCAAAAGGGGATTATCATAAGAAATAAATGTGCCTTAGTTTGTATATGAATTTAATTTGTGGAAAATTTATAGCCACATACCAAAAGATTTAAGAACTAAAGGGGGATTATCATAAAAAATAATTGTGCTTCAGAATTTGTATAAATTTATTGGAAATTCAACAGTGATTTATGAATAGCACACTTGATTATCAAAAGCAAATTCCTAACTTCAAATTAAAGGGTTGCATGTTCTCTAACTAAAATTTCTATATCACAACTGCAAATAATAATTATATAAAACTGATACAAACCATGCATAGACAATCAATAGGCTTTGTTGCTGGTCTTAAGCACTAAGATTTGAATCGCATTGTAATCATAACTGCATAATACATAATTAAATGTCAAGGCTTTTTAGGGCTTCACATATACTTCTTTAGGATCCTCTACAACACTTGTAGCAATGCAAAAGTTAAAAATAAAAAATAAAAATAAAAAGTAGTAGAGATTGCAAACAGAGAAGAGAGAGTACTAAGTTTTTGTTGGGTTTTATGCTTCCACACCTTGGGCTAGAAGACATAGGTTGCAGCTTTGATTTTTCTCCAAAAAATAGAGATTTATCTGCCATATACAATATAAAATAATTATTAGAATTTCAACTCAAAAACCAAACCCATAAAAACACTATCAAAATATAGAGATTAACCCAAATACTTATAAGAAAATCAATTCTAAACATAATAAAACAATAAGATAGAATGAAAATTTCAGGCACATATGAAAGCAAATAAAAAAAGACAAAACCTACGCTTTGAGTTTAGGGTTTTGAGATGGTAATTGCTAGGGTTTTAAGGAGAGAAAAGATTTTGGTATTTTTATGCAAAAAACGTTATTTTAGGTCTAGGTGATTTATTTCCTTGTTTTTAGGCTCTTTTAATGTTTTTTTAGGTCAAATTTGGTTCCTATTATGGTTAGGTATTAATTAGGGCTTATTTTAGAATATATTTTCTTGTCCATCAAGTTTTATGGAGCCCTTAAATAGGCCTCTAAGTTTGTATACGTTTTTCAATATTATTGTTATAAGATATAAAATCTAAAATAAAAAGAATCAAAAATAAAAAGAAAAAGAAAATAGTGATGATGTGGAAAATTGTGAGAGCTTCAAAAGCTTCGGTTTTATATATATATATATATATATATATAGATAAATAATAATTATATTAAGAGAAATAAGTGTGAAGGGGCTAGGACTATCTCTAACTACCGAATTAGAAGCCCAATTAGGAAAAGAATAAATGACAATAGGCCCATTTACAAAAAAACATCTCAACAAGCTAAGTTGTGAGCAATGTAATTATGGTTCTGAATAAGTTTTCTGTCTCCAATATACATTCCTTTGAAGATTATTTATGTACTTTCTTTGAATTTACATAAATTTTCGTATTCATCGTCAGCTCGCTAAAAAATAATCATCGAGCTAGAATCCTTAAATATTTTACTCTTGATTGATTATTTTCATTAAATATTTTGCTCTGGATTAATTATTTTCAATTGATTTACAAAAAGTCCATTACTAGAAGAGCGAAATGTGCTATGGTCATGCTTAATGGAATGGCACTCAAAAAAAAAAAAAAAACAAAGTTTAATGTGACCTTGAATTACTACTTAAAAAAATATGTATATGACCTTGAATTAGTGGAGAGTTCAGATCACCTCCCCTTTTACCAGAGTTTGAAACATTCATAATATTGTGGAAAGTTTGATACTTAGGGGGGAAAGAATTACCTAACAGATTAATGGCCATATTCAATATTCACAATCTTTTTAGACATCTTTGGTACCAAATCCGAACATTACATAAAATTCCTGCAATTTATACTGACTAGACAAAGTGTTATCGCTGGCCAATTTCCTAGAGTCAGTCACATTCACATCATTTTCTTCCTCTTTGGTATACAGGAATGATCACTTCCACATTTAAACTTCATCTTACAAATTGGCTTTTTAAAGTTTTGACAAGATATCAAAATGTTGAGATATACCAAAGCAGTGGCGTAATACTTAATGAGAATTTTTGCCACTTAACATCGTAACCTCCACTTTACAGTTCTTGATTTTCAAAATTTGATCTTGCTACAAATAAAAAGTGAAGGAAGATAGAATTAAAGATGATTATGAATCAAAGCTAAAATTAAAAAGTCATGGTTATGCTAATGACATGGTGTCAAGCCCAGAAGGCCATGTTAAGTGGCAATAATACGACTCTATTGTAAACTTCTTAATCTAAAGGGAAAAATATAATCAGTCGAACCTCCAAAGGGAAAAATATTTCATTGGTGTAAATAATTGATGAATTTTGAAACATTAACACCTTGGAGTTAGACAAATTTTATAAATTGGTCAACTTTTTCTCTTCTTTTTTTTTTCTTCTTCCTTTCTATTTTTAGATTATTATTATTATTTTATGTTAGATTTTAAAATTATTTTGTGCCTTAAGTTTTGGTTTGGGTTGAAAAGGTCTAATGGTGGAATTTTATGATGACTTCAGGTTGTTGCATACTTTGGTTCAATACTGTCCAAATAGAGTTTTTTGTTGATTTTTGGGCTGCAATGGGTGTCCATCTTCTTCTCACTACAACAAAATGTATTTTTAGCGACGAAAATTAGTGAGGAAATAATTTTCGTCACTAAAAATACAAATTTAGCGATGAAACGTAATTTTCGTCACTATTGATGATCTAAAATATGAGAGCTAAAAGGGAAAATTGTGGCAAGAACTTAATTAATCTATAGTGATGAAATATTTCGTCACTAAAAGTTGAAATTTTTAGTGACAAAAGATTTCGTCACTTTAGGTGTTGCTATGAATAGTATTTGCGATGAAAATTATTTCGTCACTAAAAGGGAGCATTAGCAACGAAAAACTATCGTTGCTGAAAATATTTACCCAAAATAGGTTTTTCATTTCATAGTTTTGGCGACGAAATCATAATTTGTCACTAAAAGTGTGCTATAGCGATGAAATTAAGATTTCATCGCTAAAAATCGTAACAAAATCAGGCTAAAAGTATGTTATAGCGACGATATTATATTCCTCGCTAAAAATTGTAACAAAATCCGGCTAAAAGTATGTTATAGTGACGAAATTATATATGTCTCTAAAGAGTACAGTTTAAATGGGTTAAATTTCAGCAAAAAAATTTTCTTTCCCACATAAAGTTTCATTTCTCCCACCCACTAACTTAAAAAATTTTCAGCCCTCCCTCTCTCATTATCACTCACTCCCTAACTCAAACACAAACTCAAATACAAACACAAATACACACGTCCCTCTGTCTCTCCCTCTACCAAGTCTCTCCTCCCTCTTGGTCTCTTGGTTAGCTTCTACTAGATTTTTAGTCATCAAATTCTTATCCATGGTTTGACTTCTCATATCATGATTCTAAGGTAAAATCTCCATGACACACCTTCTAATATCCTTGGGTTTTTATCTTATATTGTTAGGATTGCTCTTTATGTTTTGGGTTTTGTTTTAGAAGTAGTTTGTTGTGTTTGTTGGTACATTTAAAATCTTATTGGAGGTTTTTAATTTAATGGAGTGAAATGGATTTTGTTTTTTGGCAACTATGTGAGTAAGAAATCATTTGGGTTTTTGACTTATATGGGAGATTGGGTTAATTTTAGGAAAAGGGTTTTCTTACATTTTGAAATGTCATATGTGGTTGTGATTGTGGTCTTAAATATAAATTTGTGCAAGTAATATGAGCATGTGTCTTTTTCTTACCAAGTGTTTGACAAATTGCCTATATGAGTTACGAAATGGATTTTGTTGTTTGACAACCATGTGAGTTGGGTTTCTTAAGAAATCATTTAGGTTTTGATTTATATGGGAGATTGGGTTAATTTTAGAAAAAAGATTTCCTTACATTTTGAAATGTCTTTGGCATATGTGGTTGTGATTGTGGTGTTAAATATAAATTTGTGCAAGTAATATGAGCATGTGTCTTTTGCTTACCAAGTGTTTGACAAATTGCTTATATGAGTTATGAAATGGATTTTGTTTGTTTGGCAACCATGTGAATTGGGTTTTTTGAGAAATCATTTGGGATTTCGATTTTTATGGGAGATTGGATTAATTTTAGAAAAAAAGGTTTCCTTGCATTTTGAAATATCTTTGGCATATGTTGTTGTGATTGTGGTGTTAACTATAAATTTGTGCAAGTAATATGAGTATGTGTCTTTTGCTTACCAAGCGTTTGACAAATTGCCTATATGAGTTATGAAATGGATTTTGTTGTTTGGCAACCATGTGAGTTGGGTTTCTTGAGAAATCATTTGGGTTTTTGATTTATATGGGAGATTGGGTTAATTTTAGAAAAAGAGTTTCCTTGCATTTTGAAATGTCTTTGGCATATGTGGATGTGATTGTGGTGTTAACTATAAATTTGTGCAAGTAATACGAGCATATGTCTTTTGCTTACCAAGTGTTTGATAAATTGTCTATATGAGTTATGAGATTGAATTTCTTGACTTGTGTTGTGATGATTGTTATATGAGGTTATGGGTTGTAATCCTAGTTTTTTATATGTACTAACATGTGTAGTTTTAAGGTTTAATCAAGTCTCAAATTTTTTGGCATAGGGTTAAAATTATAGTATTTTTCTTTTGTGACTTTATACAGATTTGAGTTAGATGCACTTCATGATTTTTAATAAATTATAGAAAAATTATTTTGAACTGAATTTTTGATGGTACATACTAGACATATAAAGGCTTATCCCTAATTAATTTCAAGAGTTTTGGACAAAATTAAGTGGACCAAAATGTTTTTTAAAAAGAGTTGACTTGTTACAAATTTAATCAGAAAGTATGATTAGAATGTTGACACTATAAGAAATTTACTACAAGTTTCTGTTGTGTGGTCTATCTTCTAAATTCATATGTGCTTTCCTTGACAAGTTTTTTACTTTGGCTAATTTTATCATGGTTTGGTAGTGACATGCTTTGTATTAAGTTGGTAAATGCACATTGTTTGTGGTAGGGAAAATAAAAGGTTTTGGTTGTGTTAAAGCCTATACGTTTCTTGTATGCTTGCTTGGTTCCCTTTTGGGTAGGAGTATTTGTCTTAGGATGGTAAAGTTAGGCTTTAGGGCCTTAGATTTTGATTGAGTTATTTTTGTTGATTACTTTTTTTTTTTCAATACTTGAAGCATTTGGAGGTCTTGGTGGTGTGGAGAGGTGAGTATATGATAATTTGATGGTTTGGGTGCTATGAACCTGTTTTAAAAAAAATGGGTAATGAAGTGTTAACCATGAAAGTTTAAGTGCTTTGAGGTTTTGCTTTTTGTACATAAAGTGTTTGATATATTATCTCAATGAGTTATGAAGTTGGGTTTAATTGTTTGTTGTTGATTATTTAATTTGAAGTTGGGCTATGTGATATATATATATATATATGTGTGTGTGTGTGTGTGTGTTTATGTATATGTGTGTATATATATATATATATATATATATATATAAAGTTTCTGAAATCTGAAATTTTGTTTAAATTATTTTTCTCTAGAGGTGAGTATGTGATATTTTGATGGTTTGGGTGCTATAAACTTGTTTTAAAACAAAGGGGTAATGAAGTGTTAACTATGAAAGTTTAAGTGCTAGTGTCTCTTCTGTCTCTTGGCCTTTTGGTTTCTTGTAATGGGATATTTGGCTATCAATCTACCCTACAAAACTTTTTCATTCGCCCGACATGATTCCAAGGTAATTTTCCTTGATTATTTGTCTCTATGATTTATGAGTTTTGGTTTCTTGATTTGTTGTTGTGGTATTTGTTTATATGAGATAAATGATTTCATTCCATGTTTTTAATATTCTTTAACATGTAGTTCTAATGTGAATAAAGTCTCAAAACATTTTGGCTAGTTTTAAAACTATAGCAATTTTCTTTTGAGAACTTAAATCTATCAAGGGGAAATTTGAGTCAGCTGCAATACGTGCTTTTTAATAAATTATAGAAAAATTATTTTGTGCTGAATTTTTTATGGTACATAGTAAACATATAATAGCTTATCCCTATTTAATATCAAGTGAATTAGATAAATTTTCATGGACCAAATAAGTTTTACAAAAGGGCTGACTTGTTATGTAGTGAATCATAAAGTATGACGAGTGTGTTGAAATTTTTTGAAATTTACTTGAAACCTTTGTTGAGTGGGTTGGCTTGTAAATTCCTACATTTTTCTCAACATGTGTTTTACTTAACTAATTTTAATAATGGTTTGATTTAATTACTTGTAGTAGTGTATTAAAATGCTTTGGTTGTGCTATGGTTCTTTGGATCAAATTTTTTTTTTTTTTTTTTTTTTTGTGGCAATTGATTCTGTTTTAAATCCGAAATTTGTTTCTTTTGTGTCATTCTGATTGACTTAGATTTGATGGGTCATTGTGATAAAGCTTGAATTTTGCTTTGTATTAATATTTTTGTGGGAATTTAGTTTAAGTTCTTGAATTGTGTTAGATCTGATAATTGAGACTATTTTTTATTTGTCTTTGTAGTCTATGGCTCTATGCATTAATGCCCAAATTGGGTTTTTGTTGTTTACTTTGATTGAATTATAGAGTAAATGATTTAGTTCTACCAAAAATGTTGTCATTGAATTATGCAATGTGATGTTGATAGCCAAATTGGGTTTGAAGTTTGTGTCTTGGATGAACACACACACACACACACACACACACACAGACATATATATATACATACACAAATATTCAATAGAGATGTTTCTTATAACATAGTTAATGTTTTTACTTTACAAGTTTAATGTAGTATTGTTTTTACATTTGTGCAAATTTCTTATTGGTGGCTTTTAGGGCATTTTATTTTGGCACTACTTGAAGACGTTTGAGGACATTTTCTTTTAGCCCTTAGTATTTTATGTTATTGTATGTTATAAAACATCTTGTATTATTGTATGTGTGCGCGCCAGAAACGAGGTTATTGGGCTTAACCTCCCTTAGGCTCACAACTTATTTTTGAGAAGGGCAAGGATTTCCTACCCTAGGTCTTTCTCGGCACTGAGATTCAATGAGATCACTTTTCTCTTCTCAAATTCCTGAATCACCTTCTTCTCTCTCTGCTCTCAGTCTATCTTTCCCTCTTTCTTAGTGAATTTTTCCAACCCCCTCTCTTCCCCAAACTTCTCATATTTATAGTGCTAAGTTAATGGAGAGGTTATGATCACCTTTTGGTTAGTGCAACAAGTGGTCCAGTATTTTCGATCATAATTGGGTGGTTAGGTGGGAGTGGGAAGCGGTAAGGATGGCCTTGGAACTTGGTTCCCACTTCCGGAGATACGCTCGGCAGCGGTGCATCAAATGTGCTGCCGGTCACACACCGGATAGGACGTTTGGATGTCATCCGTAACATTGATCGGTAAGGACTTGCCGAACACAAACAAGGTGGCAAAACTTAGGCCAGCGATTTGTACAGATTCGGGTAGGGAGCGCGGAGAGAGAGAGAGAACAGGATCGTGGGCTGCATCTTTGCATAAGAATTAAGGGCCCAGGTATTCTTGGGTATGGGATGCCGTACAGAAACCATGGGCCCACTTGCACACTTTGGGCCCAAGCGTCCAGATGGTCCTGGGGGAGGCGCACCGTACATTAGCCCCCCCTTGATTCATGCACGGCAATTGAGGACGAATCAAGGATCCTCGGGCATAGTTTTCGTCCGGTAAACCGATTAGCATGCATTGGGAATTTGATAGGCCAATTAATGCGTCCTCAAAAGACGCATTGTGCGTGATGGTTGGTTCTACCGTCATCATTCCCTAACGGTTCGCGAACCGAGGCGACACACGTGCGACGGTTTGTGATGGGACTCTTGGGGTTTCTTGCGTCTCATTTAATGAGTGGCATTTACTCTCCCCTCTGGCCCCTATAAATCCCCCATTCTGAATCATTTCTCCACTTTTCACTCTCTTTTCTCTGAATCTTCTCTCCTGCTGTGCATCCATCTGCGCACTACTTGATCAACCCAGAGCCTCTACCTTCCCTTTAGCCCAAAGTAAGTTCTCTAGCCCCTTCTATCACTTCAACTTCTTTCTTCAAATTCCCTCCTTCGCATTTAAAGTTATAAGATGGGTTTTGCTTACCTTTTGAATACTGAGGTGTCCTTGGCCACCTTTAGGCAGAGGTTCAGTATCCCCAGTGATGTGGAAGTGGCGTATTGCCACGAGAGTGAATTTGCTCTCCACAAAGGGGGCAGCACTGCCTTCTTCCCCTTAATGTCAATCCTGGAGGGCGGGGTCAGATTTCCCGTGGACCCACTTCTGTTTAGCACTCTTAGGTATTACGGGCTTTGCCCCGACCAACTCCCCCCCAATTTTTACCGAGTGGTTAGTTATGTCAGTAGGTTGAATCAGGTGTTCGGTTTAGAGCTAAACCACCACGACATAAACCATATGTACAGCCTGTGTGGGAATAAAAATACCAATTATTACTTAAAGACTAGGGATATGAGGGTACGGCTCATTTCGTGCCTGCCTGACTCCAATAGGAATTTTGCTGGGGAGTTCCTCCGGGTGCACAGCAACTGGTTTGCCGGTGACATTCCCTTCCCCCTCTCACGGCGCAAAGTGGGTTCGTACCTCCCTTAAACTTACTCGTAATTTATATTTTATTTCATTTTATTTTTTATTTTTTATGGCAATTTTACTTTTTCGAATACTGATTTACTGTGGTTCTGTTTGTAGAAGGTAAACTGTTCACCTTGGACATTAGGGCGGTTCACATCGGGGACCTGAACTTCATACTACAGTCTAAAGTTTTTGTACACTCGGACAGGCAGCTTCGGGCCTCCCACCTTATACTCAGTTGCACCCCCGTGTATAGGACTTGGCAGTCCTTTAGCCAAGCCCTCACTGTTGACAGCCCGTTATTGTCTTATGTAGATGTCCTGCATGCCAACTTTCTCCCTCCTAATCTGACTACTGTGGAAGCTCGAGATCAAGGCCCCAATTAGTTAACCGTGGAAGATTGTGCCTCGGTTAGAGACGAATCAGCAGAATGTGTTTCTCAGGCTTTACGGGAATTAGCGCACGCTCCCGTCAAAGCCCAAGCAGAAGAGGCTGGAGAACAAAAGGCCGAGCAAGAATTAGTTGAAGAAGAAGAAGAAATGGTGACCAGAAAGAAGCTAACTATTGATCGGTTCCTATCTGGCTCACGGCCTTCAGCCCAGCCACAGCAAGCTCGTCCAGCAAACTGTACTCCCCCTACTCCTCTTCCTTCTGGCCGGCAGAAGAAAAAACAGCGTATGGACAATAAACCGGCTAGAAACACAAGCGAGGGGCCCGCCAAGACTATTCCCCGCCCCACCGGAGGGATCGTAATTTGGGAGCCAGCAAGTGGCACACAACCCGCAGCCCCTGGCGGTCCTGAGGTCGCATCTTCTTTGAGGGCAGCGCCCAACTGGTAGCCAACTTATATGCTCGGTGGTGCGCCTTTGCCATCCAGTGCGAGCGTGAAGATGTGGGCGCAAGGCAAGGGGGGAAGGGTGGCGGAAAGCTTGGTGAGCGGGTTGCTTTTGCCCGAGGACATACATTTTTGGTCCGAAGGCTCTGAGGTCTCCATTATTCGGCGGTTGCAGTGGCATTCCATCACAGTAAGCTCTCTTATTTTGCCTCATGTTTATCTTGCTTATGATAAATTCCTCCCTTTCTTCCTCGTGCATTTTCCTAATTCGGACTTGGTGATGTTAAGCCGTGCAACTTACCCACATACTCGGTGAGAAGGCCTGCGAGCTTGCTGAAGATGCCAAGCAGGAGAAGGCTCTGAAGGAAGTTGCCATTGATGCGGCCCAGGATAAGGTTAATGAAGTTGAGGTGGCTGAGGTGAAGGTATAATCTACGGAGACTACGCGGCAATTAGCTGAGCAAAGGCTGGCCAAGACTAAGGGGAGGTTGGGGGAGGCTGAACTGAAATTGGTGACGACTGAGAGCCTAAACTCATTTCGTGACAAAGAAATCGCTGAGCTTAAGGTTGCCTTGGACGCTTGTGAGACTAAATGGTATAACGAGGGGTTCATGGATGCGGAGAACTCCGTGGAGTCCATCGTTCTTCAAGCTCGGGCTCAGGGTTTTGATGAAGGCTGGTTGGCTGCTCTTCGAGCAGTGGGGATTCTCGGGGACTCGCAATTATGGAATCCAAAAAACATCCCCCACCCCGCTATTGCTCTTTCGGTCCAGAGTCAGGCTGAGGCTGTTGATGACGAGGATACCCCCAGTATGAGGGCCTTGGTAGAAGCCATTGACACTCATGTTGAGAACCCCAACATGGAAGCCACGAGCAACCTCAATGCACCAGGCCATGTTGAAAACCAAAGGCCAACCATCGAGGAGGCCACAGGACGAACCTCGGAAGACATAGTTGAGCTTTTCCAAACCAACCCAGCCGCTTAATACTTGCAAACTCTATTTTTCTTTTGTACTGATCCTTTATTACTTTGGCATCGCCTAGTCACCGGGTTGTGGTGACTGAACATCTTTTATTTTGCTGTTTTCTTTTACCTGCTTTGTCTCCGAGTCATGGTGACCGAACAATTTACTTTTGGTTTATGACTTTGACACTAAGTAATGAGGACAAATATTTTATCATTTGGTAATACATCCTTTATTTGTTTTGAAATGTTTTATCATTCGGCTATGGGAACCAAGCGTTCCATGACCTGCCATTTTATTGATGTGATCGTTTTTGTTTGCCATCGAGGAATTTAGAATAAGGTTGTCACCTGCCTGTTGATGAAGATTGAAACGAGGATAGGCTTCCATCTTCAGGTCGCTTTTAGTCCAAGGTCTCTTCCTGATCGGTGACGGATATCGACCCGAGGATAGGTTTCTACCCTTAGGAAATTTAGGCTAAGGTTTCTACCTACCTGGCGATGAAGATCGGACCGGGGACAGGTTTCCGTTGTAATTGTTTTAAGGTTCCACATGCTCACTGATAGGTGATAGGGATTGAATCGAGGCTCAGGTTTCTGTCCTTAGAAAAACTTTTTAAGGTTTCCATCTGCTCGATGATAGTGATCAAACTGAGGGTCAGGTTTTTGTCCTTAGAATAACTTTTTAAGGTTTCCACCTGCTCGATGATAGGGATCGAACCAAGGGTTAGGTTTCTATCCTTAGAATAACCTTTTTAAGGTTTCCACCTGCTCGGTGATAGTGATTGAACCGAGGGTCAGGTTTCTGTCCTTAGAATAACTTTTTAAGGTTTCCACCTGCTCGGTGATAGGGATAGAACTGAGGGTTAGGTTTCTGTCCTTAGAATAACTTTTTAAGGTTTCCACCTGCTCGGTGATAGTGATCGAACTGAGGGTTAGGTTTCTATCCTTAGAATAACCTTTTTAAGGTTTCCACTAGCTCGGTGATAGTGATCGAACCGAGGGTCAGGAGTAGAACAATACAAATCTGCATGAGCAAACATCGTTATTCTTATAACAAAACACATACAAGATACCACACTTAATTTTCTGCTCGGCGAATTGCCGATTAGTGGTAGTACTTCTTCAGATTATGGACGTTCCACGGTCGGGGTAACGGTCTCTCGTCCAGGTCTTCCAAGTAATAAGCTCCTGTGCCGGCCATAACAGTGACCCTGTAAGGCCCTTCCCATGTTTGTGCCAATTTCTCGGCATTAGTATCTTGCATATTCCCTACGGCCTTTCTCAAGACCAAATCTCTCGCGCCAAACCCCTTACTTTTACGTCTTGACTGTGCCTCAGGGAAAGTTTTTGCCGATATTATGCTAGCCTTATAGTCGTCACTTCACGGCATTCTTCCAACATATCCAAGCATCCGACCATCATCTCAACGTTCTGGGCAGGATTGAATCCCATCACTCGTGCACTGCATAGACTTACCTCGGTTGGTATCGCGGCTTCAGCTCTGTAAGTGAGAGAAAATGGGGTTTCCCTCGTGGATTTCTTGGGGGTTGTTCGGTATGCCCATAATATGTTGGGAAGTTCCTCAGCCCATCTCCCTTTTGCACCCTCCAACCTTTTCTTCAGTCCATTCGCAATTACTTTATTTATAGCTTTGGCTTGGCCATTACTCTAGGGATATGCGGGAGTAGAATATCTGTTTTTGATGCCGAGGTCTCCGTAAAATTCATGAAAGTTCCGGCTGTCGAACTGCAGCCCATTGTCTGATATAAGAGAGTTCGGCACCCCAAAATCTTGTGATTATATTCTTCCATACGAACTTTTTCACATCTGTGTCCCTAATATTGGCTAAAGCCTCCGCCTTCGCCCAATTGGTGAAATAGTTGACAGCCACCAAAACGAACCTTCAATTACCCATTGCCCGGCGGCATCTTTTTGCATTTGAGGCCACCAAAAGCTTTAAGTCATTGCTCGGTGCGCCAACAACCGTCCTCCTACATGACTGCCGCACACTCCATCATGAAGCTCGGCCAAAAGTTCGCTTACTTTCATTGGGTGTAAGAACAAGAGGTACAGCCCCCCAAAGGATATCCGATACAACTTCCGATCTTCTGATAACCAATACCGAGGAGCAATTCTGCGAATCTTGCTGGCTTCCTTTTCATCTAACATGACTCGGTCTTTTGTCAGGAAGTCAACAATAGGGTCCATCTAGCACGGCCTAAGCGTTGAAACTACTGTGACATTAATCCCTGCAGCTATCGGATCATTTGCTACCCTAATGCTTGGCTCTTGAATAAGCTCCACTTTAATTAGCCGGGGTATCTCTTCGGTTACTGTTGATGCCAGCGTGGCGAGGGAGTCGGCGTGTCTATTTTGCGACTGAGCAACTTGAATCACTTTCACCGTTCTAAAGCTGCTTATAGCTTGCTTCACCTGCTCCAAGTATGCTTTCATCCGAGGCTCTCAAACTTCAAAACTGCCCTGCACTTGATTGACAACCAGATGTGAATCCGAATAGATTTCAACATCCTGGGCCCCCAAGCTTGAAACTGTCCTTAGTCCAGCTAGCAAAGCTTCATATTCTGCGTCATTGTTGGAGGCTTTGAAACCCAGCCTATATGAATGCCCTAACTGGATTCCCTCCGCGATGACAATGACAATCCCAGTGCCAGCACTAGTGGAGCTCGACACTCCGTCCACGAATACCTTCCACGGGCGCATCTGCACCTTGAAAACTATCTCTTCGTTGTTCTTTGGCGAAAATTCAGCTGCAAAATATGCAAGGACTTGGCCCTTCACCGAACTTCATAGTCTGTACCGTATGTCAAAAGAACCGAGCCTAGTCCCCAATTTTGCTATTCGGCCTGTGAAGTCTGATCTCTTCAATAGTGACTACAAGGAATACTCGGTCAAGACGTAAATCAGATGAGCCTGAAAGTAGTGCGGCAGCTTTCTCGTAGCATGTATTAGGGCTAACACTAATTCGGCAGCAAAATCTACAAGGACTTGGCCCTTCACCAAACTTCGTGGTTTGTACCGTATGTCAAAAGAACTGAGCCTAGTCCCCAATTTTGCTATTCGGCTTGTGAAGTCTGATCTTTTCAATAGTGACTGCAAGGGATACTCGGTCAAGACGTAAATCGTATGAGCCTGAAAGTAGTGTGGCAGCTTTCTCGTGGCAAGTATTAGGGCTAACACTAGCTTCTCCAGTGGTAAGTATCTTGTCTCGGAATCAACTAGAGTCTTGCTGATGTAATATACAGGTTGCTGGATCCCTTGGTCCCTCAGTAGCACAGCGCTCACGGCATGTTTGGACACTGCCAGGTACATGAATAAATCCTCACCAGGTTCTGGTGCTGTCAGCATAGGTGCCCGCACCAGATAATCCTTTAAATCCTGAAAAGCTTTGTCACATTCTTCGTTCCATTGAAATCCTGTCCACTTCTTTAGGAGTTGGTAAAATGGTCAGCACTGATCGGTGAATTTGGAGATGAACTGATTGAGGGCAGCTAGCATCCCGGTCAGCACCTGTACTTCTTTCGGATTGCTTGGTGGCTTCAGTCTTTTTACAGCCTTAATTTGGTTGGGGTTGACTTCTATTCCTTGGCTGGTGATTAGATACCCCAGGAATTTTCCTGTGCCCATGCCAAACGCGCACTTCTCGGCATTAAGTCGTAACTTGTATTGCCGAAGAACCTCAAATGCTCCCTGAAGATCCTCCATATGCAGCGCTACCTGCTTGCTTTTCACCACCATGTTGTCTATATATACTTCAACTGTACGTCTGATCTTGTCTAGGAACATCCTCGTCATCATTCGCTGGTACGTGGCCCCGATGTTCTTTAATCCAAAAGGCATCACCGTGTAGTGGTAATTGGTCTCCAGGGTGATGAATGCTGTCTTTTCTTGGTCTTCAGGAGCCAATGCGATCTGGTGATACCCCTGAAAAGCGTCCAAAAAGCTCATCCTCGGATGTCCATATGTTGCATCCACCAGCTGATCGACTTTTGGCACGGGGAATGGGTCCTTTGGGCATGCTCGGTTCAGATCTGTGAAGTCCACGCAAACCTTCCACTTACCGTTCTTCTTCTTTACTACCATGGTATTTGCCAACCATTCCGAGAAGAAGATTTCTCTTATTGCCCCAACATCCTTCAACCTTTGGACTTCTGCTCTTACTGCCTTGACATGCTCCCTGACTGATCTCCTCGGCTTCTATTTTTTAGGAGGGAACGAGGGGTCGACTCTAAGTCTATGGACGATATACTTAGGATCCATCCCGGGTACTTCGTATAGGCTCCATGAAAACACATCCACATTCTGAATCAGGAGTAACAACATCTTAACTCTATCCTGCTCGTCCATGCTTTTTCCCACATGGAAAAACTTGTCAGCATATGGAAGTATCCTCACTTTCATCATCTCCTCGGCGCATCCACTTCCCTTCTCCCCTTAAGGATTCTGTAATTGCTATAATGAGGCGCTTGGTGGCGGGCCCTTCTGCTCGGCGTGCTCCTTTTGTTCGGCCATCCCTTTCTTCTAGTTAGCTATGGCGACTAAACACTATTTCACCGTCTGCTGGCTTCCCCTTACCACAGCAATACCATGCTCGGTAGGAAATTTCACTTTTACATGCAAGGTGGATGGGACGACCCCCATTGCGTGGATCTAGGGTCTTCCCAGTATTGCAGTGTTCGAGGAGAAAGAGGCCACTACTATAAATGTTACCAACACCTCCTTACCTTCCATATTCATGGGTAGAGAGATTTGCCCTGAAGGGATCACGACCTTGCCATCAAATTCGACCAGGGGCGTACTGTATTTTGAGAGATCTCCATTCCTTAATTCGAGCCCTTTGAATAGGTCCGGATACATTACGTCGACGCCACTTCCCTAGTCTATCATCACCCTTTTTACCAAGAAACCACCTATTCGAGTAGCAACTACCAACGCGTCATCGTGCGGCTGGATCGTTCCTTCCAAATTGTTATCATTGAAAGCGATAGGTGCCCTGGTACGTTTCACTTTCTTCCCTAGTGGATGTGCATCCGAACTTCCTTCCACTAGGACTACAGTCATCATCCCTTTCTTCCTTGCCGCAGCAATACTCCTCGGGGGTATGTGGATGACCTCAATTATCTCGAGTGGGGGCGGTAGGGGGTTACCCCTCTGCAGAGCGCCCTATTCTGTTCTCTGGTCCCCCGTGCCTACTACAAACTCCTTTAGATACCCAGCTTTGGCCAGTTACCTGAGATGGTCTTTCAACACTCGACACTGCTCGGTGGTATGACCTTTATCTTTATGATAAGTGCAAAACAAATTTTGATTCCTCCTAGAGGGCTCACCACCCATCCTGTTCGGCCACCGGAAATATGGCTCGCGCTTAATTTTGTCTACAATTCTGTGTACCGGCTCTTTGAATGTCACATTTACCTCCCTTGTTGGTGCTTTTGGCTCCTAAATCCTAAAATTTCCCCGGTTTCTCGGCTAAAATCCACTCTGCCGAGGACGATTTATCATTGGTGCCTTACCCTTGCTTTGTAGCCGGTCATCTTCCAGCCGTTTATACTCCTCGATGTGCCTCATTAGCTTCTTCATGCCCTCGAGAGGCTTCTTCGTCAATGATTCCCTCAGCCCAGAGTCCTTGGCAATCCCATTCTAAAAATGCTCGCAGCGATCTTCTTGTTCCCTCCGCTAATCTCGTTGTAAAGCTCCCAGTACCGGCTGGCGTAACTACGTAGGGTCTCTCCTACCATCATTTTCATGGAGAGCAGTGCGTCTACCGGTTGTGGCACCCGGCTGCAAGTTACAAATCAGATTCCAAACTCCTGTATCAGCTTGGCGAAACTGTGGATGGATCCCTTCCACAACCTGTTAAACCGTCTTAAAGCTGTAGGGCCTAGGCTCGAGGGAAAAACCTTGCACATTAGCGCGTCATTGTGGGTATGCAGTGACATCATTTGGATATAGTGGCTGACGTGCTCAATCAGGTCTGTTTTCCCGTCATATGAATCAAAAGAAGGGCGCGTAAATCTGTCCGACATTGGTGCCCGCTCAATATCTGCTAAGAATGGCGATCGAGCTGCTCGGTGAAGTGCACGGCTCATCGCATCCATTGCCGCACTATGGGATCGTATTTCTTCCGGGGAGTCTGAACCCTGATCTGCATATTCCTGTGAACGTGAATGGTCTCATTGTCGGTGAGATTCCCTTGATTGTAAGCGGTCTCGGCGTCGACGAGACTCTCTCGAAAGCGAATGTTCTCGGCGATGATGGGATCTAGACTGATTGGACCCTATCCCTTATCGTTCTTCCTCGGTACCAGGCCTCTCTTGGTTGTTTCGAGTCATTCCAGGGCGCTGGTTTCCTGCTTCCAACTCCAAATCCCTCACTAGCCTACGCAGCCGTTCAAGCTCTTCATCCCGTTCGTCGAATTGCCTATGCCTAGAAGCATTGGACATTGTTCTTTGTGTCTGATATGACCCTTCTCTGAGACCGGATCGCTCTTCACCTAGCTCACGATCCCTATCTTCATGCCTCTTCTGCCTCTGTTCTTGCCATAAAAATCCCTGAGAAGATCCTGCGGAACCACTTTCAACATCACTTCCAGAGCGTCTCCCAGACATCTCGTGTACAGATCTCAGTGGGACCACTGCCTGATAGGAGATTCCCAAAGACGGCGCCAATTGTGGGCGCCAATTGTGTGCGCCAGAAACGAGGCTATTGAGCTTAACCTCCCTTGGGCTCACAACTTATTTTTGAGATGGGCAAGGATTTCCTACCTTGGGTCATCCTCGACACTAAGATTCAATGAGATCACTTTTCTCTCCTTAAATGCTTGAATCACCTTCTTCTCTCTCTTCTTTCAGTCTATCTTTCCCTCTTTCATAGTGAATTTTTCCAATCCCCTATCTTCCCCAAACTTCTCATATTTATAATGCGAAGTTAGTGGAGAGGTTATGATCACCTTCTGGTTAGTGCAACAAGCAGTCCAGTATTATCGATCATAAGTGGGTGGTTAGGTGGGAGTGGAAAGCGGGGATGGCCTTGGAACTTGGTTCCCACTTTCGGAGATACGCTCAGCAGCGGTGCATCAAATGTGCTGCCGGTCACACACCGGACGGGACGTTTGGATGCCGTCCATAACATTGATCAGTAAGGACTTGCCGAACACAAACAAGGTGGCAAAACTTAGGCCAGCGACTTGTACAGATCCAGGTAGGGAGTGCGGAGAGAGAGAGAGAACAGGATCATGGGCTGCATCTTTGCATAAGAATTAAGGGCCCAGGTATTCCTGGGTATGGGATGCCATACAAAAACCATGGGCCCACTCGCACACTTTGGGCCCAAGAGTCCAGATGGTCCTGGGGGAGGTGCACCGTACAGTATGTGTTGGAAACAATTTGTATGGATGGATTGAGTAGAATACTTGTTTTATTTTTACATTTGGAATGTATGGATCATTTCTTATAAATGTGTAGTTGACATAATTGTGTTATTCAAGTGTAAGGAGTTAATAATGTAATGACAGGTTACATATAGGGAAAAAAAAAATTTAAAACAAATAAGTAGCTTTAGTGACGAATTTGTCCATCACATTTAGCTACATTTAGTGACAAAATTTTTCGTTGCTAAATGTAACTAAATTTATAAAAAACACTTTCAACGACGAAAATTTTTGTCACTTAATATAGTTGAATTTTTTAGACAATAGTTTTAGCGACGAAAATATTCGTCGCTATAAGTACCTGAATATTCTTAAAAATAGTTTTAGTGATGAAAATATTTCTTTGCTAGAAATTATCTAATAAAATAAGGTACATGTAGCGACGAAGTAGTTTCGTCGTTGAATAGTATTTTTAACGAGGAAAACATTTAGCAATGGAATATTTCGTTGCTAAAAGTGTTTTTAATTTAAAACAACTCGGATCTTTAGTGACGAAATTGTTGAAAGTTTTTGTCGCTTATACGTTTATCGACAAAATGAATTTCGTCACTAAAAAGAAGAATTCGTCACTAAAGGTACTAGGCGATGAAATATTGGACTTTTAATGACGAAAATTTTTGTCGCTAAAAATACATTTTGTTGTAGAATAAATGTATGAAATTATTTAATTCAATTGGTATGTTTGAAATACAATTTTGTAAAGTTGTGATTTACAACTATGTTTTATGTTGGCTTTATTTCATGACAAAAAGTGTTGTAATTGCTTTAATTTTGTTCCTTGTATTTTGCGGGATTTTATTGTATTAGGTTTAATATTAAGTTGGTAAAGACTCAAGCTTAATTGAAGATCAGTGCATTTCGCGACTAGTTCGCGAGAAGGGTTCTCGCAAAAAGGGCATGTGAGGAGCACATGACTAGAAGCTAAAGAGTCATGCTAGGCTGTCGTTTTCGCGAGTGTCTAGCGGGTAAGGCCTTCTCGCGAGGTAGTCGCGTAACATTATGCCTGGAGGTTTTTTAAGTGTGACTTTCTTACCCTTCACCCATTCTATATATACCTTCATTACACACAAATGAAAAGAAGGTCATTCATAGAGAAAAACCCTAAATAGGTTTTCTACAACACACACACCCATCTTTTAGAGAGAGAGCTACACATCTATAGTGAGAAATCATTCTAGCCTCTAATCCTTTCCTCTCCCATTGTCATACCTTGAGAGGATATTTGTACCCAAACACAACTCACACATTTTCATAGTGTAGAGAGTGTTTTGGAGTTTGGGAAGCTTTGGGGATTTGCCAAAAGAAGCCGGTGAGGTTTGGCGAATGTAATCAGGCATATTACTGGATCTGAAAAGTTAGCAAGACACGGTTCCGAGAAGCCTTGTTGGAGTAGGAGCTTAGAGGGCTTAGGTATATTGGGTAGATTAGGCTTAGAGGGTCTCTTGCTATTATTGTATCCCAGCTTATTGTCTAGTGGATTGATTTTCCACTTGGAGGGCGGCAAAGAGGTTTTTCACCGAGTTCTTCAATTTCCTATTTGATAACAAATCGCCATGTTATCTTGTGTTTGCATCTCTTTTCTCTTACTTTTGCACTTTACTTTTATTGTTTGTTGTTCATGTTTATGCACTAGAGTTGTATCAGTTGATTGCGCTTCATTTACTCTTGTTTCCGCACTTAGATAAGTTAGAGTAAAATCAACCGAGCCATAATTTTTAATTGGGGGTCTAAACAAGCTCTTGTGTTTTTAACATATTTTTGAGCTTTCAAATTTTATGTTTAAGTACATGTTTATGTTGAAGTAAAGTTTTGAATGATCACCCCGAAAACAAACCAAAGATAAGTTAGCATGACTATAATCTTGATTGTATTTGGGCAATTTCTCTCTTATTTCTATATTTAAAGTTTTAGTAAAATCAATATTTTCTTTTAGTTTAATTTAATTATGTTATTTATGTATGTCGATAATGTATTTTATCCAACTATTGAGTCAAAAGAGTTTGTTTATCTTAGAAAAAATTGTTAAGTTCGTTGTATTTAACAAATAATCAAGAGATTTATAGTCTTATGCTACTCGTAAAAGTTTAAATTTTTTAGTGTGTAAATGGTACATTATTTATCTTAATATTTGTGTTCACTACCTTGGAAAAAATCATTAGCTTTATGTTTATAGCTATTTGTGATCTTGTCCTCTTAATTCATTTTTATTAACATAAAATGTCATTTATTTTCATTATTTTCTTTACTTTAACCATTTTCTAATAAAAATATTTTTGTATTAACTATACAACTTGTTCAATTTACTCTTTTTTCTTGTTGAGTCTGTCTTATACTTACCGCATCCAGCAATTCACTTGTAATGCACTAAAATGATATCTGACAATTTTTTTCTTCTCTCCTTGTATTGATATAAGCCAATTGTGCCATAGAATGGCTCTACAAGATAAGAATTAAAAGTCAGAAATCTTAAAATGGCTTAAACCAATAAATTATGAATCCAATATTAGAGTTTGATTTGAAATCAAGACATTTCTTTCGTTATTATGTTTCCATTGAAAATACTAAGGATACTAGTTGAGCTACAAAATTCTTGGCAAAATAGTTTTTTAGTTGCTATAACTTAGAATCTCCAATTAATTTCAACCACATAGTATCAAATTATCAATTCACTACTAACAATTTCTCTTTCATAAGAACAATTAAATTCAACCTATGTGAGTTGTTGGTAGAATATTATATGGTACTTAACACGAGAAAAAAAAAAAACTATTTAATGCAAAAATATGACATAAGCTTAAAAAACCATTTGAAAATAAAGTTAGACTTTTGTATTACGTGACTTAAATAAAATACAGTAAACAAAATATTGATGAGGAGAAGAAGCAACTGAAGTAGAAGATAAAGGGAGCATTATTAGGACAATAATATAAATCAATCAAGCTAGCTGTTTATGAACTTTGAACTTGACTCAGAAAAAAACTTGTTTATATTCGTTTATTAAGTAAATAAGTTAAGCTCAAGTCTAAGTTTAAGCTCGATTATTAAACAAATCATGCTCAAACATAATAATATATTGTGAACGAGCTTGTTAACATAATACTCAATTTAGCTATATATAATCTATACTATATATAAGATAATTTCCCTATTTGAACTAGATTTTTACGTGATTAAAAAATACCCTCATTAACAAATGATAACTTTCTTAAAAATAGGGTCATAAATGTCAAATAACAAATTTTATTTTAAATTTAAAAAGAGAAATTATTACTTATCTCTAAAGTTTATCATTTTTATTGTTAATTTGAAAAACAAAAATATATATTTTCAGATTATAATAAATGCAAATTATTAACTTGTCTAAAAATACTTATATACACTTGAAATTGGATTGTATAAGTTTGTAAATGGGTTCATATGATATCAAAAAGCCATTAATGATAATATAGACAGACCATCCATCCTAAAAAGCCATTAATTTATGAAGAGATAAAATAAATTAATCAAATAATTTGTAAACAAGCTCAAACTTATTCAACAAAAAAATAAACAAAGCCTAAACATGTAATCTTGTTTGCTATTGAATTCAAGCTCTCCACTTGTGTTCAAAATAAAATTAAACAAACAAATATCAACTTTAAAACTCGGTTTGGCTAGCGGTACTACCAATAGCAAAAAATAATAATAAGAACTTACCTACTGAAACTTTGACAGAGATCTTCAAACCACCAAGACCGTCCAAAAAAAGAAACAAAGAAAGATGTTTTGGTGAGAAATCATTTTCGTGCATGTACACCTTAACGTTGGCCGTATTAAAAAAATGTTTCCGGTACAGCGTGAGAAATAATTTGCCTGTAAAATGTTTTTGAGAGCCCCTTCTCATGAGCCTGACTCTTCATTGTCCTTGCCCAGATGTTTCCACTCATTGCTTATGGGCCAAAATGGGCAAATGCCCTTTTCGCGCAAAATATACAGCATTCTGCCCTATTCTCCAAACTAATTAGGAAAATGCCCATCTTTTGTAACTCGATTTTCTCAAAATCGAGTTTCAATGTAAAACTCGATTTGTAGAAAATCGAGTATGGGACCATCAAACTTAAAAAAATAATAATAATAATAATAATAAAAAAAAAATTGCATGGAACTCTAGTTCCTTAAAAAACGCTACTATGGGCATCCATGAAACACAGCTATATGCAAAACTTTAATTAAAAAAAAAAAAAAATTGTATGGAACTCGAGTTCATGGAGCTCAAGTTCCATAAAAAACACTACTATAGAGATTTAAAATGCCACTATAGAGCTCCCTATAGAGCGATCAAACTTTTAAAAAAAGAAAAAAAAGAAAAAAAAAAAAGAACTTGCATATTTTAAAACGCCACTATAGGGCTTTAAAAAATTGCATGGAACTCGAGTTCATGAAGCTCGAGTTCTAGTAATTTTTTTTTTTTTTAAATTTTCAGTTTGTTATAACTCGATTGTCCAAAAATTGAGTTTTAAATTGAAACTCGATTTTTAGAAAATCAAGTTTCAAAAGAGGGGCATTTTCTTAATTAGTTTGGAAAATTTGGCAAAACGCTGTATATTTTGTGCAAAAAGGGCATTTGCCCATTTTGGCCATTGCTTATGTGATGAAGATGGGCCTGCCTCTCTTTATATTTTCTTTTTTTTTGGGGGGGGGGGGGGGGGGGGGTGGGAGGAGTAATTGCACTCCCCTTCCGCTAGGTTTAGTGAAATGACACTACCTAAATTTGATAAGGAAAAGACACTTTCTAGCTTGATATCCGATTGTGCAAATTTTGTTAAATTTTTAATTAAAATGTATTTTAAAAAATTAAGTGTGAAATTTTACTCTTTTTTTATTTTTTTCAACGTGTTATGGAGAGATTTTTCATTGTAAGTGTTTTGGTGCTTAATAATTTTTTTTTACTAACAATGATAAAAAAAATTCTTATAAAACTAATATAATAAAAATGAGAGAAAGTGTTAATTTTTTCAAATCACAAAAGAAGAGAGTGTAATTACCCCTTTATTTTTTTTTTCTTTCTCCTGATTTCTTATGATTATTTTCCCTTATACAGATCTTGCCCTTTTTTTTTTTTTTCTTTTCCTGTAGTTGTTTTCTTAATAGCCGATCAAACATTTCTCAGGTGCATTTTTTGTTGTTCTTTGTATTTGATGAGTGAGAGAATTATTGGAAAATGTTTTATGGATATTTTAAAATTAAGAAACAAAATTTAAAAAGTTTTTAGTTGAATAAAGTTTATGTATAATTTTTTAAATTCAAACGAATTATTTCTAAAATAAAAATGTACAATACATTAGGTTTATTATATTTAATTTTATTGTCCTATAGAAATCTTGGGACATAAATTGTTTTACACCCCTTAAGAGTTGTAAAACAATTTATGCCCCACATCCCTCTTAGCAATCTTGCTCTCATCTTGCTGATCGGATTTCTGAAGTCACCGGTTTGACATTCCAACACTAACATTACTTATTTCGCTCAATCAATCCACTCACTCTACCACGACTCAAACTTCTTTCTCACTGTTGATCTGGTTATTGTTAAGGCCCTCTTTCATTTTATAAATTTTTTTTAGATTCAATTAAAAGTTTGTTAAATGTTGTACTGGTTGGAAAATAGTAATTTGTTGCTTTCAATGGTGAACATTCCAAGCAAAACGAGTAGATTGTCATTAATTTTCCTCAAGTTTCAGTCAACTAGTTGGCTAAACTCTAACCACAAAAGTTGCTTTTCTAAAAGGAAATTGACCGTCTCAATTTGCTGAGTTTGAGGATTAGAAAAATTAGCATTAAATGTTGATTGAATCGTTTATTAGGAGCAAAAATGTGTGTCGAGCATATTGGTTTTTCCATGAGTGGCTAGGCTTTGCACGTTAAACTCAGGCATGGGCTTTATGGTTCCTCAAGAGTTCCAAGCCCAGTGGAGAGACCTTTTATGAGTCCAAGTTTGGTGCAAAATGACTCTTTCCCTCCAATCCACATCTATATGGATCACCCCTTTGTTAGGTTTCTCCTTCACAAATTAGGGCTTGGTCCACACAATAAGTAGGGCAAAGAGTTTTGTTTGAGCATTAGCCTAGTGTCCTTTGTTGTAACAGTGGGCATCAAGGGCCTGACCTAGCCATATTCGCCAGCATAGTCTTGTCAACTCTAAAGGCCGAAATGGTGGATCTTTGGGTTAGACCTTGTGGAACCCGAGTCTAAACCAGTGGAGTATCTGATTTTGCCAAATATATGCGCTTCTTTCCCAGGTTTGTGGGCCTGCGTTGCTGGAAAGATTGAGCTTAAGAGGGTTCAACATGAAAATTATGCCACTACAAAATCACTCACTCACCTGTAATCAATAAGAAACTTATTAAGTTAGTAGGCTTGCCGTGCATGTTTTTGAGTTATAACTTCGATCTGTAAGCTCAGTGTTCTAATAGGTCTATGATTCTTAGTACCATCTAGGTTCATAATACTTGTACATCAATGGAGGCAAAAGGTCAAGTATTTTGGCATCTGTTTGGAAAACCATAGAACTGATGAATTCTAATAGATTTGAATTTTTTTTTTTAAATAAATTATAGAAGAAACACCACAGAATGAAAATAAAAATATATGGAGAGAATATAAATATGGTATCTAGCCATTAAACTTAATAGTTTGTTTAGACTGATGGAGAGGGAGGGGAAGTAGAGTAGAATTAGCCCAAAATTATTATTATTATTATTATTATTATTTTTAAGTCAACTCTACTCTACTCACTTTCTCTCATCTATCAATCCAAATAGACCCTAAAACATTAGAAGAGTGTTCCAACCTCTAAATTTGTAGTTTTGGTCAGATTCTTGGCCAACAACTTAGCCATGTCCTTTATTTCATGTAATAATTCTTTTCAATTTTTCTTATAATTGCCATTTGTTTCTTAGATATGTATCTTTATTATTTCAACATAATTTGATTATAGTTGTGTAGACACCGTGTGGTCCCTTTCAAGTGGATAGGCAGAATTGAGTTTAAAGTCTTTGGATTTCTATTATGTTTGTTTTTGTTAAATAATAAATAGACAAATATTAGTCAGGAGCCTTGTAGCTCAAGTTTTCAATTGACACCTCTTAGAATTTTCAACATAAATATTTAGGGTTCAAATACCCTACCCTCATTATAAAAATTGAATTATCGGGAAAAAAAGAAGATGGATATTAAAAAATAAAAATAAAAAGATTGAATCACTTATAATCACAAATCTCACAACTATGGTAGACCCTAAATAAAGCAGAGGAAAAGTGTTACTAGGCTAAAAGGTTATTGCACCTTGTGTCATCTTTAGCACAATCTAGAGATGAAGGAAGATGACAAAATATCGACTGAAGACAATATAAGCACTGCTTGTCCTAGTTGCATTGCTTTATTATCTTTTTTTTTATGTGTTTTACGAATTAAAGTTGGCCTAATTTACATTGGTTTTGGACTTTATACAAATTATAAGATGCTGTAGTTACAAATTACTAAAATTGAGAAAAGTCATTGTCATTTTTAACTTTTATTTTGTATACCTAGAGCCATTCAGTTTCAGGGGGGTTAAACTTTGGAATTTCAACACTTTGAACCAAATTTCTTTCGCAATGAGGATCTGTTCAATCACAAACCAAAGAGACATCATTCCTGTTTGGAGGAACATAGTCAACATTAAAACCCCTATTCTTCACCAAGAGAGATGGCTGGTTGGACAAGGCTTCCCTTACCCTCTATACCACCCAGCTTGGTTTACACCAATTCATAGTAATCCCAACTTAGTTGAACATCAATCTACTACAGTAGCTAAGCTTATTGATCCTATCACTCATTCTTAAAAAGCTGATCTAGTTAGAAAACTCTAATCTACTTAGGTCTGAACAAATTCAATACACCCCCTCCGTAATCCAAAGAGGCATACCTGCTCAACCCCTTTATCCTTTTTGCCACGAGGAAGAGGAAACTATTCACCATCACTTTCTCAAATGTCCCTTCTGAAGGGCCATATGGTTGGGATCTGATCTTAGCTTCAGGGCCACAGAATTACAGCAGCAGTCATTACACGATTGGCTGGCCAGTTGTATCTTGAATAAGCAGCCACATATAGAGGATCATATACATTATATGCAAGCACTCTTCATCACCCATTGGACAATCCGGATACATAGAAATCAGATCATCCACGAAGGCAAAACGCCAAGTCCTTTTTGAAAACTACTAACATCCAAAACTATGATTTGCAGGTATTGTCAAACTTTGTTGGACCATCAAGACCAAAGCAACCAAAGGAAACCAGCAAACCACAACAGAACACACATCTTAGATTGGCAGCTCCTAATAAAATTTAATGGAGTTTGACACACACATGCCAGGAAAGGGGGTGTTGCCTTTGAGGCTAAATCCAGAGTAGGAAACAAAATCTTTGAATGATGCTTCAGCACCAAAGCAGAGACCAACCTCAAAGCCAAGCTCTATGCCCTTAAAATAGCAGAGCTCAAGTCTAAAGAGTTATGACACTACAAAATCAAAATTTCCATACTAATGGACAGTAATGATGCCGAAAATATCACCAGTGAGTTGCACAATGCTTGTATGCTCAAAACGACACCTGCACAACAAAAAGGAGAAGACCTAACAGAGAGCACCGGTGTGGTGCCGGCCAAATACCCTCCGAAGGTCAAGTTTGAACTTCTTTCAACTCTAGAGTGCTAGAGAGGGGTGAATTATGCGTATCTCGATTTGTGTGGGTATTGGTGGCTTTTATAGTAGTAGAGAGTTGACCTCTTTGCCTTGAAGTAGAAATCTTTTCCTTATAGGAATCATTTTGAGCGTAGATTACGGAATCCTTTCCTTATAGGACCCTTATATTGAACGTGGAATGCAAGTCATCATTTTATAGCTTATGCGTGGTGGCCAAGTCAAATTTCTTACTAGGCCCGTCAGCTTTGAGACCGTCAGTTTGTCCCAACCCCCTCAATCAGGAGGAGTCGTCAGCCTTACAAGGGAGTCAGCCCTTAAAGGTTCTCCGTGATCCTTCGGCCTATCACTGTCCGTCAATTTCAGGGCCCTCAGCCTTCTTTGTAACTTATCCCGTCAGCATGAGCTGAAGGATTCAAGCCGACGAGTTGAGCATGGGGTGCCTTGTGGCATACTTTTGCCTTATCAGTTGCCCCCTACTCCATATCTCCGTCAGTTTTAACTGACGGGTTATGGAGTCGCATTATTTGTTAATTTCCACCTAGGTCAGGAGAGGAAGTAATTACTAGGTAACTCCTCGAGCCGCCAACCATTAAATGCTCAGACACGTGGCGTACCCTGGCTGGCTCCGCATCTGGAGGAGGGCGTCGCTTCGTCTTCCGCGCCTTTTCTTCCTTATATATATAACCCATTTCCTCTCCATTTCTGCCATTATACCTTTAACGTTTCTTGAAGAGACGATCCGTCAGCTCTAATTCGTCAGCCTCTCAACATCACTACTTGGATTGCTTCCGTCGCTTTTAGAAAAGCCGTCACTTATTTCGAAAAACTTGTGAGTCCTTTTTCTTTCTTTGCACGTTCTATTTCAATTAATTAATTTTTTTTTATAGTGAGGCTGTCATTCTAGGTGCTTAGAACCAATCCGTCACTTGTAGGTAGTCAGATGTCAAGTGACGCGTCGAGTGATCAGTCGTTGGTCCTCGACGGAGCGGGCTACGACGAAGTATTTGGTTTGGGGGATGAGTCCGGGGGCTCTTCCCAGTCATCAGAGAGAGAGTCGTCTACCCAATCTCCCGTCGAGGAGGTAGGGAGTCATGGTAATGAAGGTTAGGAAGGAGTAGAAAGGGGGGAGAGTAATGTTGAGGAGGATGAGAGTAGTAGTGACGGGGATGAAGGTGACGAGGAGTCCTGTAAGGGAACTTCAGGGAGTCCTGAAGGCAACCGTCCCTTCATCCTTCCCGAGGAATGGGCCGTTAACAAATTTTTACCATCAATGAGTGAAAAGGTTTTTAAGGAGTTACGCGTCCGTTACCAAATCCTAGACCACATCCCAATCCGTCTCCCTAGGGAGAATGAAAAATGCTACATGGGGAGAATCGCAAACGTTGGGATGTATGACGCCATGTTCGCCGCGGGGCTCAGGTTACCCTTGACGACCTTACATCGTCAGCTGGTTGACTTTCTGGGTTTGTCTATTAGCCAGATTGCCCTAAATTCGTGGAGAATCTTTATAAGTGCCGAGATCCTATAGGGCCATCTAAGCGGAGGACACCATCAACTAACCCTAGACGAATTCTTTTATTGCTATAGACCCCAGCACCTCTCTTCTTCTAAGGGGATGTACCATTTCGCCGTCAGGGAGAAGGAGTTAAAGTTAGTGTCTGAGATGCCAGACTCCAATAGAGTTTAGAAAAGTAGGTTCTTTTTTGTTAAGGGGACGGACTGGGTGTGCCGTCAGAAGGACTGGGAAACAATTCCTCATGGCTATTTTGATAACACCTGGGCCTTTGTCAGGGACTCAGGTTACAGCTTTTAGCTCCGTCGGTTTTTACTTTATTTATTTACTTTGTAGCATCTTAACATCGTTAGCTTTATTTTTCTTTTCAGCCCTTGTTCGTCCTCTCATTACTGACGAGCAAAGAGACTTCATCCGTCGGGTTCTCAAGATCCCTCTAGAAGAGCGAAAGTGCCGTCACCTAATTACTCTTGACGCTCTTCACGCATATTGTGGGGGTTCGGAACTGTCCCCAAAAGCTCTTAAGTTAGATGAATTTTCCCACCGCCGTAAGTAGCTATTTCTGTTGTCCAGTTATTTTTAGTTGTCACCGTCAGTTTTTCTCATGTGTCTTATTTTTGTAGAAATGGAGGCAGCAAGGCAACTTATAAGAGTTGCAGCAGCTCGTCAGAAGGAAGAGAAGAGGGCCAAGGGGGAGTTGGTGTCTTCATCAACCCCCAAGGCCGTCTCAAAGGGTTCCTCTAAGAGAAAGAATGACGGGAAGGACGTCCGTCCACACAAAAAGGTGGTCGTCACTCCTAGGGACGAGGCCCCAGAGAAGTCACCTCCCAAGTCAGCCCATGGGGCTGGGAAAGGGGTGATAACTTCTTCTGGTCCCATCCTTAAGGGACCTCGTTGCCTTCTGACACACAAGGATTATGCCGTCGAGGAGATAGAATCTTTCATAAAACCGACGGACATTGATCCTTGTGCCTTGCTGGGGACGGAGGACTTGGGGGCGTCGGCCTTGTTTGACCTCACACGGGTAAGCCGTTTCCCTTAACTAACTTTTCTTATTTTTCCTTTGTTTTTTCTTTTTTAACTGACGGTTGTGCCCTTCTCAGGCTCTGGTACGTGTAAAAGCGCTCCAGGACCGGTGTGTGGCCAAGGAAGGGGTCGTCACTTGTGTTAGTAAGCACAATGCTAACATGCAGAACCAATAGGCGTAGTATAAGGAGGCCGTCCGTGTTTTGAACGTTGAGCAAAAAGAAGTAAGGCCGAAGCTGGAAGAGGCAGACCGTCAGAAGGGGAAATTGGAACAAGAACTGACGGCCCTATGTGACCAGGTAGAGACCGCTAGGGCTGACGCGGTCCAAAAGTTTAAGGCGTCAGATTCCTTCATCGATTCCTGCGGGGGATATTACAGTGCTGGATTTGATGACTTCCTTAAGCAGGTCACGTTGGTTTTCCCAGACTTGGATTTATCTGGGATCACGTTGGATGACGCTCTGCCAATGACGCCTGCTAATGACGCCGTCTATATTGAAGGTGACGATTCTGAGGACGCTTCTCTGATGGAGGATAGTGGTGTCGTCTTGGCCCAACCAACTGCGAACCCTCCAACAACTACCCCCAACCCTTCTATGGAGTTGCTTGACGGGGAAGATCCCCCTACTCAGAAAAAGTAGAATGACGCCCTTTGTTTTTTTTGTGATTGATGTCTCTTCTGCTTTATTTTTATTTTGCACACATTTTTATTAAGTGCCCCTTGGGCCTTCATTTGTAACTTTTCAAGCAACTTTTTAAGTCCCCTTTTGGGCTTGGACTTGTTTGTAATGCTGTCGCCTTTAATTATTCATGTACCACTACTTTTGTCTGTGCACTTCATTTTCTTACTTGTTAAACTGAATTTATTTTCTTAGTAGGCTGAGGTCGTCAGCCTTACTGTAATCTAATGTGTTTATGACTTCGTCAGCTTGATAAGCCCGTTACCTTCTCGTTAGGGGATTTTTGTTCTTTTATCCGATGTTGGGCTTGTCTAGTGGTAGGTTGTGACTCTGAAAGAACGGAATCATGACTATGGACCCGTTTAGTTTAGTGGCTCCGTCAGCTTTATTAAACTGTCGGTTTTGCCTTTACTTTGAGCTTTCTGGTTGAACCGTCTGCTCAATAAAGCTGTCAGTATTTGACCATTTTTAATGGTAGACGATCATCCTGGTGTGCCCGTCATTTTACTGACTTCGTCTATTTTAGGGGTCAGATAGGCTTGACCAGGTTTTGATTATTTTTTGAGATGAGGTCACTCAAGTGGGACCGTCAATCTTGTAGCTTTTGTCTATACTATGGACTTCAACCATTTTTTTTATTTATTATTATACCGCCTGTTTAATAGCTCCATCCATCTTGTGGATTTGGCCAATTCGTCGGCCTTTTACTAGACCGTCAGCTTGATAACTTCATCCATTTTGTGGACCTGGCCGACATCTTTTATTTGACCGTCAGCCTTGTAGATTCGTCCATTTTGTGGACTTGGCCAACTTTAGTCTTTTATTAGACCGTCAGCCTTGTCAATTCGTCCACTTGGTGGACTTGGCCAACTTCAGTCATTTATTAGACTGTCAGCCTTGTAAATTCGTCCACTTGGTGGACTTGGCCAACTTCAGTCATTTACTAGACCGTCAGCCTTGTAAATTCGCCCACTTTGTGGATATGGCCAACTTCACTCATTTATTAGACCGTCAGCCTTGTATATTCGTCCACTTTGTGGATATGGCCAACTTCAATTATTTATTAGACCGTCAGCCTTGTAAATTCGTCCACTTTGTGGACTTGGCCATTTCGTCGATCTTTTGTGAATTTAAATTTGTAAGTAGAAGCTTCAGTAGTTCTGAATAAATTCCTCTTATTGCCATGCATCTATATAAAAAGTAGTTTAAAAAACCTGCCCTTCTGGGCTTATTGTAGCAAAACCAAAGTAAAAAACATGCCCGTTGGGCTTATTGTAGCGAATACTTAAAGTAAATAGTAAATCTGAGTGAACTAAGAGTAAAAAAGAGGGGTGTTGTCCTTCACGTCATCGCCTCTACTGGTCGTACTTTCGTAAGTGTTTAGCATTCTAAGGATGCGGTAGCTTCCGTCCGTCCAGTGTTTCTAGATGGTAGGTGCCCTTCCTCTGCCACGCCGCGACTCGGTAAGGTCCTTCCCAATTTGGGCCAAGTTTTCCTTGGGTTGGGTCTCTTGCTGTGCCCATGACTTTCCTTAGAATGAGGTCTCCAACCTGGAAGTCTATGTGTCTGACCCGGGAGTTGTAATGCTTGGCCATGCGGTCCTAGTACCGTGCAAGCCTTTGCTCTGCCGCCGTCCTGACTTCGTCCACTAGATCGAGTTGCAAGCGTATGGCCTCGTCATTTTTCCTTTCATCATGGTTGTGCACCCTGTAGCTTGTGAGGTCGACTTCGGTTGGGATGACTGCTTCGTTCCCATATGTTAGTCAGAATGGTGTCTCTCCTGTTGGCGTTCTTGCCGTAGTCCTGTAGGCCCATAGTATGCTCGGTAACTCTTCAGCCCATATACCCTTTGCCCCCTCGAGCCGAGTCTTGATAATCTTCAACAAGGATCGGTTTGTGATTTCGACCTGTCCATTGGCTTGAGGGTAGGCGGGGGAGGAGTAGTGGTTCTGAATCCCCAATTGCGAGCAGAAGTCTCGGAAGGAGTCGTTGTCGAATTGCTTCCCGTTGTCCGAAACTAAGACGCTAGGAATGCCAAATCTGCATATGATACATCGCTAGACGAAACTCCGTACGTTTTTCTCCGTAATGGTGGCCAAGGCTTTAGCTTCCACCCACTTCGCAAAGTAGTCAATGCCTACTACTAGAAACTTCAGTTGTTGTATTGCCGTAGGGAACGGCCCCATGATGTCCAATCTCCATTGAGCGAACAGCCATAGCGCCGTCATCGGGGTGAGTTCTTCGGGTGGTTGTCTGGTGACATTGTTGAACCTTTGGCACTTGTCGTAGGTCTTTACATAAGCCTCGGCATCCTTCTGCATGGTTGGCCAAAAGTATCCCGTTCGCACTAGCTTGTGCACTAGTGACCTCGATCCTGAGTGGTTTCCGTAAATTACTTCGTGCACTTCTCTCATGACGTAATCTGCTTCTTCAGGACCTAAGCATTGTAGAGAAACCTCTTTTATATAAGATATCTCTTATCAGGACAAACCTCGCTGCTTGGACCTTCAGTTTTCTTGCAGCTTCCTTTCCGTTCAGTAATACGCCGTTCTTCAAGTAGGAAACTAATGGCGCAGTCCAATTGCTTTCGGAACCAAACTCCTGTACATCGATAGAATTTATAAGTGGAGAGAGCTGAACGAAAGAGAGTACGTTACCAAGGGTGGCCATATGTTCGGTTGAAGCGGCTTTGGCTAGGCGATCAGCTTGCTCGTTTTCTCCTCGGGGGATCTGTGTAATTTCGGCCTTCAGCTGGTTGACCCTTCACCTCGCTTGGTCCAGATATTTTTTTCATCCTTTTGCCTTTACACTCATAATCCCCATTGATCTGGTTGACCACGACTTGAGAGTCGCAGTGAATGATCACTCTTTCGGCTCCTGCAGCCTTGGCGAGGTCAAGCCCTGCTATCAGAGCTTCGTACTCCATCTCGTTGTTGGTGGTAGGGAACTTAAGGCGGATCATACACTCAACAATGTTTCCTTCGGGTGACTGTAGTACGACGCCGGCCCCCCTAGCTTGCCTGTTGGAGGATCCGTCTACATGTATGCTCCATTGGAGAGATTCTTCTGCCCCCCTGTCCTCGCCGTTTGTAAACTCAGCTATGAAATCTTCAACGACCTGTCCTTTAATGGTAGTTTACGGGCGGTACTGAATGTCAAACTCGCTTAATTCTATAGCCCATAGTGCCAATCGCCTAGCAGTTTCAAGGTTGCTCATTGCCCGTCGCAAAGGCTTGTCAGTTAGGACGATCATCGTGTGGGCTTGAAAGTACGGCTTTAGTTTGCGTGCTGCTGTAACTAGTGCAAATGCGAGTTTTTCCATGGGCGGATATCTTTCTTCGGCTCCGTGTAGCGCCCGGTTGGTGTAGTACACAGGTTTCTGCACTCTATCTTCTTCTCTGATCAAGGTGGCGCTGACGGCGGCTAGGGAGATGGCAAGATAAAGAAAAAGTTCTTCATCCGGTTACGAGGGACTCAGCAGTGGGGGGGAAGAGAGATAAGTTTTCAATTCCTCGAATGCTTGTTGGCACTCGGCAGTCCACTCGAAAGATCTCTTCAGTGTGTGAAAGAAGGGTAAGCATTTGTCCGTTGCCCTTGAGACGAGCCTATTTAGTGCTGCTATCTTGCCATTAAGGCTTTGTACTTCCTTCACATTTTTTGGTGGTGTCATCTCTATTATAACTCGAATCTTGTCCGAGTTGGCCTCGATGCCCCTTTGGGAAACCATGAATCCTAGGAATTTTCCTGCCGTCACCCCGAAGGCGCACTTTCCTGGATTCAGCTTCATGTTGTAAGAGCGAAGAGTGTCGAATGTTTCCCTGAGGTCTTCCAAGTGATCTTCCTCCCTTCGGCTTTTCACTAGCATATCATCTACGTAGACTTGGACATTTCTCCCGATCTGTGGTGCGAACATTTTGTTCATAAGCCTCTAGTATGTTGCGCTGGCATTTTTTAGACCAAACGGCATTACCTTGTAACAGAAGAGGCCTTGGCTGGTCACGAACGAAGTTTTCTCTTGATCGGCTTCGTGCATCTTGATTTGGTTGTAACCGGAGAAAGAGTCCATAAAGCTTAAAAGCTGGTGTTGAGCTGTAGAGTCTACTAGAGTGTCGACCCTCGAGAGGGGGTAGCTGTCTTTGGGGCACGCTTTGTTTAGATCGGTAAAGTCTACGCACATCCTCCACTTCCCGCTAGCTTTCTTGACTATCACTACGTTGGATAGCCAGTCGGGGTAGTAAACTTCTCTAATAAAGTTTGCCTCCTGTAGCTTGCGGACTTCTTCAGCTATGGCTCGATCTCGTTCGGGTGCAAACACTCGCTTCTTTTACCGGGCAGGTGGAAAGGAGGGTGATACATTCAACTTATGCACCATGACTAAAGGGTCTATTCTTGGCATGTCCTCGTGACTCCAGGTGAATACGTCCCGATTTTCTCTGAGGAAGGCTGTAAGTGTTAGTCGGACCATGGGACTTGCAAGGGTCCCAATCTTTGTTGTTTGGTCAGGTCTGGAGTCTTCAAGGGATATTTCTTCAAGCTTCTCGACGAGCTCTGTCGTACTCCGATGTTCTTCTATGCTCATGGCTTGGAGGTGATCATCCATTTCCATCATAGCCACATAGCATTCGCGTGCGGCCACCTGATTTCCGCGTAGTTCCCCTACTCCGTATTCGGTAGGGAACTTGATCATTAAATGATAAGTTGAGGTTGCTGCCTTCCATGAATTGAGGGTGGGTCTCCCTAAGATAGCATTGTAGGCGGACGAACAGTCGACCACGAGGAACGCCACGTCCTTTGTGATCTGCTGAGGATAGTTGCCTGCCGTTACAGACAATGTGACCGCGCCCAGGGGAAACACCCTCGTTCCTCCAAAACCGACGAGTGGGGCATTCGTCGGAATCAATCGTTCTTTGCTGATTCCCATTTGCTGGAATGCCGGGTAGTACAGGATGTCAGCTGAGCTCCTATTGTCGATCAATACCCGGTGTAAGTTGTAGTCCCCCACCTGTAGGCTGATAACAAGCGCATCATCGTGCGGATGGTGAAGACATCGCACATCTTCTTCGGAGAACCCGATGACGGGACTTTCTCTTCGTGCTATTTTTGGTATTGAGCCCGTCAGCTAGACGTTCTGGACCATCCTGAGGTACGTCTTCTGCGCCTTTTTGGATGACCCGGTAGCCGTCCCCCCTACAATCATCCTTATGTCGTCAATGGGAGGCCTGGGGCGGTCATTATCCCGTCGGGGGGGTTGTTCCTGAGGCGGTGGATCCGTTCTTTCCTTACTTACAAATTTCTGTAATTTCCCTTGTCGTATGAGGGCCTCAATCTGCTGCTTCAAGTCGTAACACTCGGCTGTGTCATGGTCGTGATCTCGATGGAAGCGGCAGTATTTGTCTCTAGAACGCCTGCTAGGATCTCCCTTCAGCTTTCTAGGGAAGGTCAAAGCCCCTTCATCCTTGATTTGCATTAGGACTTGATCTATCGGGGTGGTTAGCGGGGTGAAGCTTGTGAACCTTCCTCCCAGGGGTTTAGAACGCCTCTCGTCCCTTCGATCTGTTGTTCTCGGCCTCTTCCGCCCTTGATCTTATCGTGCATCTTCCTGCCTCTCCCTTTTTCTTGGCTTCTCTTCCCGGGCCTGCAGCGCGTCGTCAGCATTCATATACTTTGTGGCCCTGTAGAGTACTTCCGACAAGGTCTTCGGGTCGTTTTTGTACAGGGAGAACAAAAACTTACCCTTTCGCAACCCATTTGTGAAAGCTGCTACAAGTATTTTGTTGTCGGCTTCATCAATCGATAGCGCTTCCTTATTGAAGCGCGTTATGTAGGATCTCAGCGTCTCGTCCTCTTGTTGCTTGATACTCATCAAACATGCCGTGGACTTCTTATACCTGTGTCCCCCAATGAAGTGTGTAGGGAACTGAGCACTTAGCTCCTTGAAGGTGCTGATGGAGTTAGGCGTCAGTCTGCTGAACCATACCCTTGCGGGGCCTTTGAGTGTTGTGGGGAAGGCCCTGCACATAATCTCGTCTGCTACCCCCTGAAGATGCATTAGGGTCTTGAAAGTTTCTAGATGGTCCAGAGGATCCTTCACTCCGTCATAGCTGTCTATATGCGGCATGCGAAATTTGTGGGGTAGGGGGAAGAAGTTCACAGCCGCAGTGAAGGGCGAGTCGGTGCGGTTGACTAAATCGTCAAGATCACTGGAAACTCGCCCCTTGAGCGCGTTCATCATAGCCTCCATCTGTTCCCTCATTGCCTGCATCTCTGCGGCAATATGTGGTGGAGTCGCATCCGTGAGGGATGGCATGCTCAAGTTCTGCCTCTCCGGTTTGCTTGGGGCGTGGCTGCCTTCCGGTTTCTCCTGATTTTTCTTTGGAGCACTGGTCCCTTCCTGATCTTCTTGTTGGTCATTCAGTGCTGCATTCTTCTGGCGCAGCTGTTCTTACAAGTCGTGGTTTTGTTTGGTGAGACGTTCCACGGCAGCATCGAGAGTCCGAACTTGTCTCTCGAGGGCAGTCGTAGGTGGTTCCTCTCCTTGAATGTCGTTAGTAGTTGCCATCGAGCGAGTGAGTACCATGCAACCCTTTAGTCCGGGAAACGATAGTATGGCTTATGTATCTTTCCCACAGATGGCGCCAATTGATGATGCCGAAAATATCACTAGTGAGTTGCACAATGCTTGTATGCTCAAAACAACACCTGCACAACAAAAAGGAGAAGACCTAACAGAGAGCACCGGTGTGGTGCCGGCCAAATACCCTCCTAAGGTCAAGTTAGAACTTCTTTCAACTCTAGAGTGCTAGAGAGGGGTGAATTATACGTACCTCGATTTGTGTGGGTATTGGTGGCTTTTATAGTAGTAGAGAGTTGACCTCTTTGCCTTGAAGTAGAAATCTTTTCCTTATAGGAATCCTTTTGAGCATAGATTACGGAATCCTTTCCTTATAGGACCCTTATATTGAACGTGGAATGCAAGTCATCATTTTATAGCTTATGCGTGGTGGCCAAGTCAAATTTCTTACCAGGCCCGTCAGCTTTGAGACCATCAGTTTGTCCCAACCCCTTCAATCAGGAGGGGTCGTCAGCCTTACAAGGGAGTCAGCCCTTAAGGGTTCTCCGTGATCCTTTAGCCTATCACTGTCCGTCAGTTTTAGGGCCCTCAGCCTTCTTTGTAACTTATCCCGTCAGCATGAGTTAAAGGATTCAAGCCGACGAGTTGAGCATGGGGTGCCTTGTGGCATACTTTTGCCTTATCAGATAGCAAGGGCATTCAATTTCTTGAAAAACTAATGTAGAAAACCAAACAAAAATAAATACTTTCCTGACCAAGATAAATGAAAGAAAACTAGAATGCAAAATTACTAATTTTTCAACATAGACAATGAGCCATAAACGTTGCCAGTTTGACAGATAAATTATTCCAAAAAGATGAAAAGGAACATAAAACAAGAAATACAAAATGGAACCAGTCACCAGATAAAAAAAAGTGATCTAAGGTTGTGAAGCTTCTGTAATACTGGCATTGGATCATCTCTAAGTGCAGAGTCGACCAATGTAAGTCTAGTCAAATTTTGTGGGAGTCCGTTTGTGTTTACAATGATGGATGGATTATCTATAACTCCTGACAACTCTAGTCGGGAAATATTTTCAAGGCCTGACAAAGGCTCCAACTTTAGATGCCCCCATGATTCCTTTATAGGATATGATGTCAACTGCAAAGATTGAAGGTGCTTCAGTTTCATAACATGCTTTACCACGTTTACTTGCTTTGACGGGAAAAGCTGAAGTTCAAGCTTCAATTCTCTAAGGTTGATCGTCCAGAACCTTGTTTAGGTCTTTTCTTTTTCGTTTTTTTTTTTTTTCTTTTTTTTTTTTTTTTCTTTTTTTAGGTACCAAGAACTTGGCCCAAGCCCTGCTCTTTCTTTGAATCAAGACTAGAAAGCATGGGTGCGGCTTGAGGGCTATCGCACCCACACTCGACGCGGCGCTTATGGTGCATGACACCGCTGACCACACGTCCATGCTTGTCTTTTTTTTTTTTTTTTTTGGATTTGCGCCGATTCCAAGGGAAACGGGCGTGAAAACAGCTGATACGGCCTGATTCCGGCAGAAACAGACACCGAAACGAGCTGCCACCATGTCGTTGGCCCCCATTCTTTTGCTTCATGTGGCCTTGTGAGAGAGAGAGAAAGAAGAAGAAGAGATAAGGTCACCACTGAGATAAGGAAGAAGAGATAAACTGAGCTCTGTGACAAAGAGTGCAAGAGAGAAAGTTGTGGACTATGAATAGATTTTTGAATAAGTGTATTGGTATAAGAAATAAGGACTTGAAAATTCAAAAAGATAGAAAAAAAAAAAAAAAAGGTTAGAACTTGTGAAAATAGTAAAAATACAGGTTTTGATTCTTTGATTTTATCACCTTTACCCATCCGTTTTTATTATTCTTTAATACTTTGATTTTCTCACCTCATTACCTTTTTTTTTTTTGAAGGAAAAAAATTTAATATTATAATTATGTTATTAGGCTAAAATTAGAGTTGTGTAAACATTATAATAATATATATAAATATGCTTTTAAATTTATTAATATATGTTTACCATTGCTCTTAAATTGGGATATGTTTACCATTACATAAAAAAATATGCTTAGCAATATATAGAAAATATAAATAAAATATTTTTAATAATTTTTAATTGCCGCACCCGCACCCTACTTTTTAAAAAATTGTCGAGTCTCGCACCCGCATCCGCATCTGCATCCGCATCTGCACCCGACTCCAAATCTGCTCTTGTGCTTCACAGTCCTAGGAACTTGGCTGTCCAGGTCATTGACTAGATCCAAGTAATTATCTATAAATAACCCTTCAACGTTTGGAGATTCTTCAAACTTTTGAGATACTGCCGGGAATGTCAACTAGTTGAGGCCGAATTGTACTTCCGGTTATGTATAGGTGCTTAAGTTTCTACAGTCTCTGTATTGAACTAGGAAGAAACTTCATATTAGTATGCTTCTGATCCAGAGTTTGGAGGTTCAGTAATTTGCCAATGGAAGATGGGATGGTTTCTAGTGAAGTCCACCTTAAGCCTAGATAAGTCGGATGAATTAAATCTCCTACATTGTCAGGTAATTGAGGTTTGTACACACGTTCAAGATCTAGAATTTATAACGTTAAAAGGTGCCCACCTGCAATGCCATGATGAAGAAACTTCCCTACAAGTTCTCCAGGTTGATTTCCCTTTTGAGTGTCAATGAAAAGAATGGAGAGGGGATGTCTATATCTTTGCATATTTGTGTTGTTTCCAGGACTATGATCATCCCAAATTTGTGATTTCTCATTGGCCTTCAGAACATCATCACTACAATTGTTAATTGACAAGCGCCGACTTTTCCCATGGAAACTTGAGTCCTCTCCCAAAACTTCACAAAAATTCAACTCTGCAATTTTTGAAAGGATGAACTCACGTTACAAATCATGGACATGACAATTTTTAGCTTTCCCATCAACACTTACACTTGAAACTGGAACCAAGCTTCTACGGATGAGCTCAGATAAGTATTCATTTGCAATCTCCTCCAATGTCTTACCTTTCTCATCTTCCTTTACAAAACCCTCAACTATCCATCTTGAACATCTTATAGAATAGTCTTCAGCATACATGCCAAAGTATAAGAAACATGATTTAAGGTATTATGGTAGATCGTGATAACTGAAGGACAAAATTTTTTTGATACTTGCAAGTTGTGGATCAATTTCTAGCTCAAAACTGAGATTATCATGAAAACTTCTCCATTCAGAGGCAATAGTTTCTTTGGTTGACAGTAGACCACCTATAGCCACAATGGCAAGAGCTAATCCTTGGCATCTTGCAACAATGTCAACAGACAGTTGCTCTAAACCTTGTGGACAATGCGATCGACTGCTTGAATGCCTTTTTGCAAAAGAGTTCCATGACCTTTCTCGAGGTAAAGGTTGCATTTGTGAATAATTACAATTGAAAACTCTGTGCAGGAAGAAGTAACATCATAATCACGTGTTGTGGCTATTATCCTAGTGCCCTTATCATCTTCATCTGGAAATAAATGCATTATAGTTTCCCAAAACTCTTTATCGTATACATCATCAAAAACAATAACGCACCTCTTATTTTGTAGACATTCCCTCAATTTGGCAATTAGTGATATCACATTGAAGGTGTTGATCTCCTCGGGTGCTGTCTGCCCCATTGCTTTATAATACTGTGTTATCATCTCTTTCAGAAGCCCTCCCATGTTGTATGATTGAGATAATGTGATCCAAATACGACAATTAAAATGTTCTTTTCTTGGCAATAGTGGTCTTGCCAAGACCGCCCATGCCTACAATTGAAATTGTGGTGAGTTTAGATGAGCCCTCCACCAACCAAGCCATCATTTTTATTCTGGAGTCATTAATACCCACAACTTCAGCTTCCCCAATGAAATGGGCTGCCAGTCGAGGGTCATGCCATGTAACACCCTTTGTGTTGCTTCTTGATCCTTGCTCTTTGAATTTGTATCTATCATTTTTCTCCTTGATTTGGCAGAGTAATGCCTTGATATTTTGAATCTCTGAGGTAATCTCATGCCAATGTTTGAGACTTTTGATCTGATAATCCACTAGTGAAGATCCCAATCAATAAGGTCCGACACTTTCCAGCCCTCCTCCATATCATTTACCGGGTGTAGCAATTTATTAGAAGGGTAATTTGGGATCCATTTATCATTTGTGGCATCAATGGACTCACCATTTCCGACTTTGCAACAGAACACACTCCTCAAAATTGGCAAGGTAGCCATCATGCTCTTCCAAACAAAAGAGCTGTTAGGTGAGTCATACGCATGAAGAAAGTTGCAATGAGGGAAATATCTAGCTTTGAAACATTTAAATAGTAGAGACACTTGATTTTTTAGAAACCTCCAACCTTGCTTGGCTAACATAGCAAGATTAAAATACCTCAAATCTCGAAAACCCATCCCACTTCCTTCTTTGGTTGAGTTAAGCTATCCTAACTCTTCCAATGAAGTTTCTTATCATTTCCGACTTGCCCCCACCAAAATTTATTGCACAAGGAATTTTTTACATCACACAACTTCACTGGTAATTGAAATACTCCCATGGTATAAGTAGGAATAGCTTGGGCAATTGCCTTGATAAGTACTTTCTTCCCCGCCTTGGATAACATTGTCCCTTTCCAATCCTGCAACTTTTTCCAATCTCTATCCTTCAAGAAAGAAAAAGTTTGGTATTTTGCTCAACCCACCAACGTAGGAAGACCCAAATAAGACTCAAAATGCTCCACCTCTTTCACCCCCCAAAGTGATACAATCTCATCCCTTTGTCTGCCACGGGTATTACTACTAAAGTAGACCGATGATTTCTCCATATTAATGCATTGGCCTGAAGCATTAGCATAAGTCTGTAGCACTTCATTGATCACCTCAACCTCTCCAGTAGTAGCTTGACAAAAAAGAATGGAATCATTTGCAAACATTGGATTGGAGATTGTTGGCACCCCTTTACATATAGAGACACCCTTGATCCGCCTATCCATCTCAGCCTTAGCCAGTAATGAAGTGAACACCTCAGCACACAATAGGAACAGGTATGGTGATAATGGATCACCCTGACAGAGCCCCCTAGATGGGTTGATATTGCAATATGGCTTCCTATTTAGGAGAATAGAAAAATAAGGTGTGGTAATACACCCAATTAATCCAAGTCACTGGAAAGCCCAACTTATCCATTATACCCTGTAAGAACTGCCACTCAACACAGTCATATGCCTTGCTAATGTCAAGCATGCCTTGCTAATGTCAAGCTTCAAAGCCAGAGCACCTTTTTTGCCTTTTTTCCGAGAATGCATAGTGTGTAAAGTTTCATACGCCATCAATACATTGTTTGTGATGAGCCTTCCTGGAACAAAAGCACTTTGTGTATGGGATATAATACTTGGGAGGACTTGTTTCAACCTGTTAGCCAAAACTTTGGAGATAATCTTGTAAATAACATTACATAAACTAATGGGTCGGAAATTAGACATTTTCTCAGGAGACTTTATTTTAGGAATCAACACAATATGGGTATGATTTATAGCAGGAACCATGATACCAGAATTAAAATAATCCAGCACAACATTAACTACAGTAGTACCCACTACATGCCAAAATATTTGGAAAAAAAGTGCATTCATACCATCAAGTCTAGGTGCCTTAATTAGTCCCATTTCAAATAGTGCAGCCTTGATCACTTCAGCTGTAAATTCACTAGTCAGAGTCTGTTGCATTTCTGGGAGTACTGAGGCAATCATCAATCTGGGGACATGTACCTACCTAAAACAAGCTATGAAAGTAATCAGCCACCACCACAGCTATTTCTTCCTCTTCCTCCATCTAGACACCATCCGGGTTTTTTATTCTTTGGATGTGATTTCTCCTTCTACGTTGTGAGGCCTTTGAATGAAGAAATTTTGTGTTCTTGTCTCCATGTTTTAGCCAAGCCACTCTAGATCTCTAAGCCCAAAAAAACTTCTTGTTTCAGTAGTAAATAATCCAATGTCTTTCTTATACCCGAAAATTCAGCCCTTGACACTTTAGTAGTCTCCTCCATATTTAACACTTCTAATCTTTTTTGAAGCTGTTTTATCTCCTTAGTCTTTGGGTTTGTTTTAGCTGAGCCCTAAGCCCTTAAAACTTCACTACAATTCTTTATTTTATATTGCACTTGCTCCAACCCGCGGCCATCAACCTCATTAGACATCCATGCATCTGAGACTAAATCTTCACACTCCTCCTAAAGCAGTCAATTTTCCTCGAACTTAAAACACTTCTTACCCCTTCTCGGCTTCAGCTTCTGTGTTTGGAGAACAATAGGTAGGTGATCAGACTCATGAGGGGAAAGATGAGTTACAGAACACAACTGAAACTTGTCTCACCAATCCTTCATTGCAACAGCTCTATCAAGCTTGAGTTTTGTGTTTGCATCCCCTGGTCTATTATTATTCCAAGTAAAAGGATAGCCTTTGAAAGCATGAAAATGTGTTAAAAACACAAAAGCTATTTAGACCCCCAATTTAAATATTACGGCTCGATTGATTTTACTCTAACTAATACTAAGTGCAGAATAGAGTAAATGCGAGCGGATAAATAATACAACTACTCTAAGCCATAATCATTAAAACACAGCAGTAAAATGAAAGCTAAAAGAGTAAGGAAGAAGAACGCAAATACAAGATAACATGCCGATGTATTATTGAAGAGGAAACCGAAGTACTTGGCGTAAAACCTCTCCGCCACCCTCCAAGTGGTAAATCGATCCAGTAGACAATCAGTTGGGATACATGAATAGCAAGAGACCCTCTAAGCCTAGTCTACCCGATGCACCTGAACCCTCCAAGCTCCTACTCCAACAAGGCTTTTCGGAACCGTGTCGTCTAGCTCTTTGGATCCCGTAATATGCCTGATTGCATCCGCCAAAACTTGGCTTCTTCCAATACTTCCCAGCAGCACCAAAGCCTTACTAGACACTTAGAATGGGTGTAGTAAGTGTGGGCTATCAACCTCTCAAGGATATGGAAATGGAGAGGTAGGAGTTGAGCAAAAACCACAATGGATTGTGTAGAGAAATGTGGGTATAACACTCTCTAACTCTCAAGGGTTGTGGCTAGGGTTTTCTCTCAGAAGCACTCCTTAACATCTGTGGGTAATATGGGTATATATAGTGTGCGTATAGATAGTGTGTATCAGATATGATAGATTGGAAAAACAGAATATTTTGCGGGTATTTTACGGGAAGGCCTTACCTACGAGACACTCGCGAAAACCAGTTGTCACCAACCTGTCCTGACTCTTCGCATTCTAGTCATGTGTAAGGCACATGCTTCACTTCGCGGGTAAGCTTCTCGCGAGATACCCGCGAAAACTTCTTACTTTTCACTTTGCCTTGAGTCTTCACACTCTCTCTCTCATTCATACAACCCTTACAAGAAATCCCACATAAATTACAGGGTACATAAGATTGAACATAATTACAATCAAATTTGGTATGGAATTAAAGCCAACATAAAATTATTGTAAATCACAACTTTACAACCTTTAAAACCCAAATCCTCTAAATGACAATACTCCAAGGCAACTCGAAATGCATCTATTTGGCTCATTTGAGGTGGTCTCTTACTAAGCTTTTTTGTAGATTGAGTTATTGCATTAAAATCACCAATGCACATCCAAGGTCCCCTCACAAAAGTTTTAAGGTGTTGTAACAATTCCCAGGACTTATACAGCAGATTAGCTTCTGGCCAACCATAGAAACATGTCAGCCACCACTCGAAACCATCTTCTTCCTTCACTTTCACTAAGATATGATTAGCTGTGAAATTGATTAAATCCAGATCTATACCTTCCTTCCAAATCAAAGCCAACTCACCACCCATATCAGGATTTTTAACAATGATCCTATTCGAATATGGTAGCTCACCATACAACATATTAAACCCTTCCTTATCTAATCTTGTTTCCATCAAAAAGCACACACTGGGAGCTTGTTCCCTCACATTCTTGCGAAGGCTTCAACCTGTCCAAGAGTTCCCAAGCCCTAGGCAGTTCCAACTTAAGAGTTTCATTGCTCTTGGCAAGGGTGACCGTCCACCCTCGCCAATACATCTGCATCATTTGAAATTAACTTGTCACGCTTAGCTTTCTGAACTTCCTCCTATGTACGTGAAAGGGAAAGGTTAGAGTTCTGCTTACTAATTCGTTTCCCTAATATTGGACCCTCTATTACTTTAGTAATACTTCCTAGTCCATAATCCATATGTATAATTCTAGTCCAAGTAGACCTCTGCTTCTGCCCATGCGGCCCTTGCAGCCCATCTACATGTTTAGCTTGTATCTTATATGATATTGGTTGTGAATTGCTCATTGCCATGTCCACAGCAGTAGGAGTAGAATCACGTTTATTTATAACCTCTCTAGATATCAGATTGTCATCAACTTCCTCCAAATCGTTTTTCTTAGAACACATCATCTAAAACTTCGGATCTACCCCTTGATTCTCGGCCTGATCATCATACTGAGAGAAATCATCTCCGAGATTCTCGGGCTTTGATGCACCTGTTTCCTCCTCTGTAGCTTCCTTTTGTGGTGGCGATCTCAAACGTCCACCAGCAACCTTCTACCAATCTCCATATTGATACTCTATTTCCCCACCATTTTTCTCCACAGCATAGTGACTAGCACAATGTCGTAAATCATGGCCAAGCAACCCACAGTAGTGACAGAAAATAGGTAACCTCTCATAATTAAATTTCACCCATGTGCACACAGCATTTGAATTTGCAATAAACCCTTCACACCTTAAAGGCTTCAAAATAGTCAGTGCAACTCGGATCCTCATGAATAAATTTTGCACGTCTTGTCTTCGACGCCTTTCTACATCTTCCACAGTACCCAACCTACTTCCTATCTCAGTCCCTACTTGAAAAGAGAGCATGTCAAATGGAGCCCCCCAAATCTGAACCCTTAGAGAGGGATGTTCAAATTTCACATTACTAGCAGTCATCCCCTTTTGCCATCTCTTGAGCATCAGTAGTTGATTATCAAAAGCACCATGGACCCCCTTTTAAAACTCGGTTCAGATCAAAGTCAGTCTAAAACTTAAACTGGAATAAATTTGTACCCACCTCTATAGTCTGCAAACCGGACTGCTGCCCCTAGACTCTCCTTATTGTAGCCAATGCAGCCCTTTTATTAAAAGTCTTGCAAGTCAGAAATTTGCCAACTAAACTCAGAGTACAACTTTTGACCTCAGGCAGCCTGGCCTCCTCAGGCATCGTAATAGTTTCTTCCTCCAATGCAGTAAGTTTCATACTCCCCAAACTCTCAATCACATCCGCTGCCATAATAGTTGACTGGACAAACCCCTTCAAACGAAAAAAGAATACGAAAAGAAGAGAAAACTCAGATCCTTAGGCGCAGCCTAAGGGAGGAATACTCGCTTAGAAAGCGAGAGAGAAGGCTCCTACGTGAGGATGGGAAACCGTAGCCTATTGTTGACCTTTCTTCCTTCGTTAGTTAGATATTTAGCTCTTTATGTCTTTTTCGAAATTTAGTGCTTCATAGAACGCGTGTGTAATGTTGGTCGAGTTTGAATGGGAATGGGTGCTACCACATGAACTGCCTTGCTAAACTGAAAATTAATTCTTTTGCCCCTTGATGTACTTGAAAAATTTGTCACCTTATAAAAAATCCAATTTGAATCAAATTCTTGACTAAAGCTGTTCTTATCTATTTCAGACAATGACAAGCGCAAACCTGTCCATGCTCATTTGACACGACGAAATGAAACAAAAGACCAATCTCCAGATGGTACATTAAGTGGATTATACCCTGTAAAAGAGATTTTTTTTTATTATAAAAATTAAGCCTGTCAAAGAGACTTAATCTATCGTTGTTATGCTCATACTGCACCACCTCATCCGTCATGTTATTAATTATATAATCATTCTTTTTCTTATTTAATTTTTATTCCTAAATTTTGTTGACACTATTAAATATATAATATTTTTGAGAATATATATATATATATATATATATATATAGAGAGAGAGAGAGAGAGAGAGAGATTGACTTTACACATTTATCTTGGCTGGTTTTAACTTTATATATAATTTTGTCTTTACACATTCATCTACTTTAATTTAGATGTTATAATTAAGCAATAAAATCAATGAAGAATCTAAAATCGAAAACAATGTCTATACATATCTATCTATACTATTATATAATAATGGAAGCTTTAAAATAAATTTTACAAACGCTCTTTTTGTGTCATGTAATTAGCAGTTTTTTTTTTTTTTTTTTTTAACTTTTTGCGATTTTTACTTTGTTTAACCTTTAATCTTTTTCAACCATTGTCTTCTTAGTTCAATTTTTTATCTTTTCTCCAATCATTGGCTTCTTAAATTTTTTTCATTTGAATTCCTTTATAAATTTTTTATCTTTTCTCCAATCATTGGCTTCATGAATTTTACGATTCACTTTTTTGAACTTTTCATCTACTTCCACCCTTCCAACCCTTTATCTTCATAAATTCTATGGTTCCACTTTTTTGAACATTTCATCTGCTTTTACTCTTCCTCTTCCAACTCGATTTTCTTATAAATTTCTTTTACTTCATTTCCACCTCTTTCCCCTATTCCTTCCAAGTTGTTCATTACAAAAAGGCCAATCCTCTCTCTCTCTCTCTCTCTCTCTCTCCAATTTTGTCTCTTTTGATTTATTTTTTTTCAACCATTTTTCCCCCACTGATGGTTCCTTTTTTTATTGTTGATTTAATTATCACTTCACATTTTTTTCTCTTTTTGGCTAATTTGTATCAATTTTTATGCATATTTAGGTATTTTGGTATTCCAATTCCTGATCAAAAACAAAATTCTTTTTTTTTTAGTGATTCAATTAGATGTTAAAATGAGACTTTAATAAGTTTTGTTTATTTTTAAATAATTTTGTGTGAACAAAACTATAGTTTTTGTAGAGAAAGTACTCTTAATAATTGTACTAGAAATATTCTATAGTGCCACTTATTTAGATAAAAGCAAAGGTTAATCAAATGGAAATAATTGAATGACTGACATATTTCAGCTTTTACAATTGCATTTTTTTATTTTTGTCATTGTTGTTGTTGTTGTTGTTATTATTATTAATTATTATAATGATGCACATAGAAACTTAAATATGAAATTTTGTTAATAATTGTTTATTCTATAATCTTTTTGAGCAGACAAATTTGCAGCTTTTGCAGAGAAAATAATCTTAATAGATTATAAATAAAAAGTTATTTTCCTAATCGATTAAATTAATCATTGTTGAGCAATGATTGATATGATATTTTGCAAAACGATGGTTGATGAGACTTTTTTTTTTTTGCAAAGCATCTTCAATAGGCATTTTTTGATTCCATTTATTTTTATCGATGTATTGAGATAAGTAATGTATTCAAGAAGAGAGATCATGATTATACTTTGTATACTTAAAAAGAGATAGATTGGTTTGGAATTAAGGATAACATTAAAATAGGATGCTAGAAGTCGAAATTTATTAATGGTGGGAAAAAGCTATTTTTCTCATTCTTTTCTAAATGTCATTGTAAAGACTGGTGGTAAACCTCAGCCCACCAAGAACAATAGATGATAGCCCAACAAGCGTAGAACAATATATTTGTTAGCGAATGGGTTTTACAAGAAAACGTTTTAGCAAATTAAGTATGGGCCATGGCAAATAGGATTCATGCCTATAAAACTAAAAACACAAATTGAGAGAAATAACACTCCTCAGTTAAGTCCGAGGATAAGATATTCTTATATTAACTTAGACTTATCTGAATACAGTGTGTTCCTCTCTTTTTCTCCCTTCTCAAATTACATGCCCCATTTTTTATGGGGGCCTTTCCCTTATATAGTCCTTCAATCCTCCATCCCAGCCTTCGTAGGTAATCTTTTAGATGTTTGTCACATCAAAACCTCTTGGAAACTTTGTGAATAGCTGTAAACTGAGATAGCACTGTTCAAGTGTCATTTTCCCATAAATGCAGTTAGTTGGTTTCATGTAGAGCATTTAATGTGGTGGTGGCAGCCTTCTTCTCAGATATTTCTTCTCTTGTTGTTGGCTTAGTTCTGTTATCTTCCTTAATGCTTATCCTTAAAAGAACAATTACCTTTCGTAAAGCATACTTGGGATGGCTGGGTTCTAACCTTCCACAATGCTTGATCGAGGAGGCTCGACTCCTCGGAAACTATCGCCAATCTGTTATTATCTTCCCTCTTCCTCAGCCCATTGACTCCAAAATTTAACAAAACTTTTGTCCATCCTCGTGCTTCTATATATCCTTGGGCATGGCCCATGGCCCAACACACTTACTCAGCATGTTTATCCTCATAATAGCCCTTTAAAACACCACCTTTTTCTCCACTTATGAAAGTGGGGTTTTGATTTTTGCTTCAGGACTTCACACACTCAAGAAACGTTCCCATGTGATAACATCTTTTCACGTGCTCTGAACACGCTCTTGACACTTTGGCATCCCTAACGCCCCCACTTATTACTTCACATAACACTCTATCCTCCATGTTCCACGATGCGATGAAGGTCCTACATTGGAGATTCTCCATGGGAATTTAAGCGGGAACTTTCCTGCTCATCTTGTCTCCCTATATAAGGGATGCGGGAGGTTCATTTTCTCCATTTCCCAAATCTTCAGTCTTTCAAAAAAGCGGTTCAAGGTGCTCCTTGCATAGCCCTGTGTAAGTACCATTTAGTTTATATATTGCCTTTAGGATCCTTTCCTTCCTCGGCCTATGACTCTTTGATCGTTTTTCTTTTGCTTCCTAGATAGGTAGATTTGCTAGTTTGGTAGATACACCAGAGGGTCTAGAAGACTTTAAAACCTAATACAATATACTACCTGGGGTTAACATACAGTGTTGACTTTTAGTGGATTGGCATGCTCTTAGGCCAGAAGGGGTTGTGGTAATTCCTATGGTTGCCTTTATTGAAGGTGGAATGCAAATTCCTATAGGGAGAGTGACTAGGGATTTTTTAATTGCCCACAGACTCTGCCCAACCCAATGCTCCCTAAATTTGCCTAGGATATTAGGTAGTGTTGATGCTCTTAACCAGAAAATGGGAGGAAACCTTTCCCACCATGATGTTAACTCAGTATATAATTGTCAATATCTTAAGGACATTGGGTATTACCTCAAAACTAGGGTTCCCTCCATTAGATTAATTTCGTGCCTCCTCGAATCCAACAAGGGCTTAGAACAAGATTTCTTGATCATCTCGGGTGAATGGCACGATGGCTTACATTGTCCAACGAGGGATGGGAAGCTAGGTGGGGCGTTCTAGGCTTAAGTTCCTTGTTCTTTCCCCTGCCAATAATGAAAAATTTAATTTCATAGTCCCTATTTCTTTCTAGTTTATAAATGTTTTTTCTTACTCCTTCTATAATCATACTTTTATTTTTGGGTTTATGCAGATAAGAATTTTACAGCCCCCAACTTTGGCCTAGTTAATGAAGCATATCTCAAAAGAATTCTTTAGTCTAAGATCTTCCTTCACACGGACGACCAGCTGCATGCCGCCCACATTATCCTCAAATACAAACCCATCTCGTCTAGCTTCAGTTACTGAAGAACATTATCAAAGCTAAAGATCCTTGGCTACATCAGATAAACGTTGCAATTCCAGGATTCCTCATCAGACCTCCCCCTAAAGGAACTTATCACATTGAGCTGCTCAATCAACGCGTGGTTGTAGAGGAAGTAGTTTCTTCTGACTCGATGTAAGAAGAAGAAACGGTCAGGGTGTTTGAGCTAACAGGCTTAGAAGAGGACTACGAAGCCTTTAACCGACCAAACCCAGTAGAGTCTTCAGGCATTACTTCCGGGCCTCTACCCTCTACTCAAATCAATAGTAACCAAGAAGCGGGCGATATACCAGAAGCTATGGTGCTTTGATGCAAGAAGAATACTAGCCTTCTCGAGCTACTGGAGTAGAAAGTAGGAGGATCCACACTTGAAGTGGCTATCCAACCTCGGCCCCCAACTCCTATTCCTACCTGAACTTCTCCTGCTGAACAACCCGAGAAGAAGAGGAAGAGGGATAAGAAGGATAAAGAGGTGCTTGAAGAGGGTGAGCTTGCTCCTTCCAAAGGCCTCAAGCCCCAAAGGGGGTGGGGGGGGGGGGGGGGGGTTGGCAAAAGTTTCTAAAGGGACCCAGAGAAAGAACATGGCAAAGGGCTCGGGTTTGGAAATGGTACCTGACCGCCGCCCTAGTGTCTCAACCTAGAACCTAAAGCTCGAGCTGGATGGATCCCCCCTTCTACTTGATTCTTCAATTAGAGACTTTCAACAAGGGAAGGCAAGCTACGTGACCAATGCCCTAAAACAACCTTTACTCCTTCCAAAGGACATGATCGACCTCAAAACCCTAAAGAAACATGATGTCTTTATTTGGCTATGGTTAGAACTTCAACTTGTGATTTATTTTACAGAAAAACATTTTGTTGTGTTGTTGTTGTTGTTGTTTTTTTTTTTTTTTACTTATATTTCCCTCTCCTCCTAGGCCATTCAAACGACTAACATCGTCGAGGAATGGGTAGACCAGCCCATTCTCAACTCAAAGATGAGGAAGCACGCCGAGTAGCTACTATCAAGACTCTAGCTGTTGCTGAAAAGAAGATCGAAGACCTTCGCACGAAGCTAACCGAGGCAAATAGAAAGAGAGAGTGTCAAAGTCGCTCTAGCCGGTGCTGAGAAGCAGGCTGAGGATCAGCTTCAGCAACTTTGCAAAGTTAAGGAGCAATTAGCCATTGCTTGAGAATATATTGGAGCTCGGAAAAAAGAGCTAGAGAAGAAATAAGAAGCCTTTGCTCAGGCTGAGTAGTTTGGCTATGACATTGGGGTAAAGGAGATAGAAGATGCTCTAAGGGCTCAAGTCATAGGAGTTTGCCGAGCTTATTGCCTTTAGGTATGGACTGAGGCTTTGAACCTAGCTGGGGTGGATGCTTCCTTGGACTTGAGGAAAAAAGAGAACATCTTCTATTCTCCAACTCTACAAATAGTAGCCCAACCAACCTCCCAAATGACCACTACTTCTAAAGCTCCTACTGCTACTCTACCTGCTGATGCTGGCACCACCAAAGTAGCCTCAGAACCGATTAAGGAGAAAGAGGTTTCCAAGGAAAAGGAGGTTGCCAAGGACAAAGAGATTGAGCACTCCAAACCTCCACCAGCAACTAAGATCAACCCTCCACCATCTACTAGCAGTTAGGATATTATTGCTTGACATCCCTTTTGCTTTTCTTTTCATTGTTTTTTTTTTTTTTTTTTTAAGATGTAAATGTACTCCTTTTTTTAATCAATGAAGAACTTTAATGAGAAGTTTCAGTTCATTTTAAGTGTGTACTACTGCTACTGCTACTATATATATATATATATATATATATTGATCTTTATTTATGTAAGCTTTTAATTTCGTTTACCTTTTAGAGTTTTAAACCTGGATGAAATTATTTACTGAAAATTTTCCTTACCCATTGCGAATCATGATCAGAGAAAAACTTTTCATGCTCATTTCACATGGTAACACAAACCAGAAGGCCTATCTCCGTATGATAACTTAGTTTGGCTACCCTGTAAAAGGAACTAAACTAAAATAGAATTGAAGGATAACAGTAGTTAAAACTGAAAGTACGACAAACTTAACCATAAAGTACTAAGCTAATCCTCTGGTCATATTCGTCTTTACACTAGTCAGACTCAAGCAGGCAAGCAACTGTACAAACAATGTTGAAAAATAGAGAAGGAATCCTGCTTAGATTGGTAGCCCTGCTCAAGTTGTTAACATGGTTTTCCAGAATTTAAGTTTTGACATGTTTTCCCCTTGGTTTTGTTGTTTAGCCTGATGTATTATATTTCATAGTGCACAGATCCTACACTTTTATAAGCGTTAAGTATGTGTTTGTCAATCTTTTCCAAAATTTCAGAAAATATATTTTAGGATTCCCTCAAGGAAGTGAAAAGGAGCTGCATCTATTAATAGGTAATTAAAGTTATCTTTACTCTTTGACTTTAATACAAGACATGGGATACACTCTCCATAAGTGGCTGCTTAAATTTTAGCTCTCCCTATGACCCCTCTCAAGGTGTAGATTTTACTGATATGCTGGTACAGCCTCATAAAAAACATAAACACAGTGAGTTGAACTAAGTGTCTTATGCGATGAGGAGGAGGAAAACTTGGATCATTAATTCTTAAATTGCCTTGGGCTGTATGGTTTTTGTCAGATTAGACACTTAGAACTGAGTTTATTTATCCTTGCTCTTTGAAGGAGTGGTTGACTCAGTTGATGGAGGATTTGGATTTTCATAAGCAAGTATATGTGATGTTCTATAGATTGTCTTATCCTAACTCTTTGGGCCTTGAGGTATAGCCTCTACAAAGTGATGTTTGAGGTTGCAAAACAGTCTGCCTTTAAAGTGCTAATGCTCAGTAAAGCTTTGTTTTGTAGGTATACACAAGCCTATGATGCACAACATGTAGATCAGAGTAACTACAGGAAAGTATCAAGACCAGTATGTCCAGCAGGGGGGGGGGGGGGGGGGGGGGGATCGCAAGTGTTGCTGACAGTTGAGGGGCACTTGCAGAGAAGGTGCATATGGGGTTGGTTTGCCTATGTAGATAAATCATGTGCTGACAGGATAATTTTTTCAGGCTGTTGCAGTTCGGCCATATGCAAATGAGTGGCAGCTTACTGTTTGAGAAGCATTAACTAGGGCTCTACGCCAGTGGGTGTACATTTGCTGTGCATAGGAGCCACTGCAGTGGCTAGAGAGAGTCCTGGTTACTCTTGCTTCAAACTCTTTTATGAAAATTTGGTGGGCTTGTAACTCTATTACTAGAGAGTTAATTTTAGCACTCTAAATAATAGAGTCAATTTTTGTTTCAATAGTGGGACTTGAGAGTTAATTCCAGCAATAATTGCTCATGTTTAGTTGATATTCACCCTATCTGTATACTTCTATAGAAATCTTGGGACGTAAATTGTTTTACACCCCTTAAGAGTTGTAAAAAAATTTATGCCTCCACATCCCTCTTAGCAATCTCGCTTTCATCTTGCTGATTGGATTTTTCAAGTCACCGGTTTGACATCCCAATACTAATATTACTTATTTCTCTCGATCAATCTACCCACCCTACCACATGACTCAAACTTCTTTCTCACCCTTGATCTGGTTATTGTTAAGGTCCTCCATTTTATAGATTTTTTTAGAGTCAATTAAAAGTTTGTTAAATGTTGTACTTGTTGGAAAATAGTAATTTTTTGTTTTCAGGGGTAAACACTCAAAGCAAAATGAGTAGATTGTCATTGATTTTCCTCAAGTTTTAGACAACCAATTAGCTAAACTCTAAGACCACAAAAGTTAATTCTCTAAAAGGAAATTGACTGTCTCAATTTGCTGCGTTTGAGAATTACGAAACATATATGTGTTAATTAAAAATAAAAAAATATTACCACCGCGCACCTTTGGTGTGGTGGTCACTCAACAAGTATAAATGCTTATTAGGTATTGGGGGCAAGGGCTGGAGTTCAAGTCTCTAGAAGAGAGACTCACACACATATACACTTAGATTAGGCTAAAGTAGAAATTCTACCTTGTATCCAAAAATATATATATATATATATATATATATTAGTTTTTCCATTAGTGTCTAGGCTTTGCATGTTGAATTCAGACATGGGCTTTACGGTTCCTCAAGTGTTCCAAGCCCAATGGAGAGACCTTTTATGAGTCCAAGATTGGTGCAAAATGACTCTCTTGCCCTCCAATCCACATTTATAAATCACCCCTTTGTTGGGTTTCTCCTTCTCAAATTAGGGCTTGGTCCGCACCACACAATAAGTAGGGAAAAGAGTTTTGTTTGAGCATTAGTCTAGTGTCCTTTGTGGTAACAGTGGGCCTCAAGGCCTTGATCTAGCCATTTTTGACAGCATATTCTTGTCAACTTTAAGAGCCTAAATGGTGGTCTTTGGGTTAGACCTTGTGGGTCCTAATTTCAAACCAATCGAGCACTTGATTTTGCCAAATACATGGGCTTCATTTAGGGGTTTGTGGGCCTGCGTTGCTGGAAAGATTGAGCTTAAGAGGGTTTAACACTAAAATTATGCCACTACAATATCATCCACTCACCTGCAATCAACAAGAAACTTATGAAGTTTAATTGTTTAAGTTTGGAGGCTTGGCTTGCATGTTTTTGAGTTATAACTGAGATCTCTAAGCTTTGTGTTCTAATAGGTCTATGACTCTTATAGCTTGTTTGGATGGATGGAGAGTAGAGTAGAAGGAGAGAGAGTAAGTTAAATTACCTTGTTTGGATACCTTTTAAGTGGGGGGGGGGGGGGGGGGAGGGTGGATTTGGAGGAGCTTGAAGGAGCTTGAAGGGGGTTTTAACTACTTCTAACTCCTCATTTTTAATTCTCTCAAATTGGAGAGATTTGGAAGAAGAGTAGAGCATAAAAATGCTTGACCAAATGAATTACCAAATTTACTCATACTACATTAACAAAATTACAAACTATAAAAGGACTAATTATTATCCTCTCTCTTACTTATTTAAAAACATCTAAATAAGGTGGAAGATAACCATTCCCTTCTACTCTACTCTCCTTTATTCTCCTCCCCTCTACTCTCATCTCCCTCCAAACTTCCAAACATAGCATTAGTACCATCTAGGTTCATAGTACATGTACATCTATGGAGGCAAAAGGAAAAGTGCTTTGGCCTCTATTTGGAAAACCATAGAACCGATGAATTCTAATAAGTTTGAGCTTTAAAAAAAAAAAAAAAAAACTACAGAATGAAAATAAAAATATATGAAGAGAATATAAATATGGTATCTATCCATTAAACCTAATAGTCCGTTTGGATTGAGGGAGAGGAAAGAGGAGTAGAGAAAAATTAGCCCAAAATTAGTTTATTTTTCGCTAACTTTACTCTACTCCCTTCCACTTCCTTTCCCTCATCCCTCAATCCAAACGGATCCTAAAACAATAATTCTTTTCTATTGTCCTTATAATTGCCATTTATTTCTTAGATATGTATCTTTATTATTTCAACATGATTTGATTATAGTAGTGTAGACACTATGTGGTCTCTCACAAATAGATAGGTAAAACTAATTTAGATTCTTTGGATTTCCATCATTTTTGTTTTTGTTAAATAATAAATAGATAAATATTAGTCAAGAACCTTGTAGCTCAAGTTTTCAACTGACATCTCTTAGTATTTTCAATATAAATATCTAGGGTTCAAATACCCTACCCCTCATTATAACGATTGAATTATAAAAAAAAAAAAAGCCGAATATTAAAAAATAAAAATAAAAAGATTGAATTACTTGTAACCACTAACCACAAATCTCACAATTCTGGTAGACCATAAATAAATGAGAGGAAAAGTGTTGCTAGGCTAAAAGGTTATTGCTCCGTGTGTCATCTTTAGCACAATCTAGAGATGAAGGAAGATGACAAAATATCGACTGAAGACAATATAAACACTACTTTTCCTAGTTGCATTGCTTTATTATCTTTTTTAGGTGTATTACAAATTAAAGTTGGCTTAATTTTCATTGGTTTTGGACTCCATACAAATTATAAGATGTTGTAGTTACAAATTACTAAAATCGAGAAAAGTAATTGTCATTTTTAACTTTCATTTTGTAAACCTGAAGCCATTCTGTTTCAGGGGGTTAAACTTTGGAATTTCAACACTTAGAACCAAATTACTCTCTCAATGAGGATCTGTTCAACCACAAACCAAAGAGACATCATTCCTGGATTTGGAGGAACATAGTCAACATTAAAACCCCTATTCTTCATCAAGAGAGATGGCTGGGTGGATAGGGCTCCTCTATCTCTCTAGACCACCCAACTTGGTTTACACCAATTCATAGTAATCCCAACTTAACATCAATCTACAATAGTAGCTAAGCTCATTGATCCTATCACTCATTCTTAAAAAGCCGATCTATTTAGAAAACTCTAATCTACTTAGATCTGAACAAATTCTATACACCTTCTCCCTAATCCAAAGAGGCATACCTGCTCAACCCCTTCATCCTTTTTGCCATGAGGAAGAGGAAACTATACACCAAATCCTTTTGAAAACTACTAACATCCAAAACTATGATGGCATTGTCAAAATTTTTTGGACTATCAAGACCAGAGCAACCAAAGGAAACCATCGAACCACAACAGAACACACATCTCAGATTGGTAGCTCCTAATAAAATCTAATGGAGCTTGCCACACACATGCCAGGAGAGGGGGAGTTGCCTTTGAGGCTAAATACAGAGTAGGAAACGAAATCTTTGAATGATGCTTCAGCACCAAAGCAGAGACCAACCTCAAAGCTAAGCTCATTGCCCTCAAAATAGCAGAGGTGAAGGCTAAAGAGTTAGGGTACCAGAAAATCAAAATTGCCATACTAATGAACGGCAAGATAAATGAAAGAAAACTAGAACGCATAATTGCTAATAATTCAATAGAGCAAATGAGCCATAAAAAGTTGCCAGTTTGACAGAAATTATTCCAAAAAGATGAGAAGGAACATAAGACAAGAAATACAAAATGGAACCAGTCTACCAGATATCGGATGACTTTGTGCTAGTAACGACGTCTACCATTTTCTTTGGATATAATACAATATTGATCAAACACCAATGAACCAAGAAACAAATAGATAAGCAACACCTGAAAAGAAAAAACAAGCCATCCCAAGCCCAAGATGAGCGCAATAGAATTTCAAAATTTGAGCTTAAAGAGGGTTCAACACGAAAATTATGCCACTACAAAATCACTCACTCACTTGCAATCAACAAGAAACTTACAAAGTTTAAGTTAGGAGCATGGTTTTAAAAACCGAACCAAACATCAAACCGTTTTTTTTTTCCAATTTCCGGTTCAACCCCGGTTTTTGACCGGTTTTTGGCCGGTTTTTCGGTTGTTGACCGTTATTGATCGGTTTTGAGGCTTTTAACTGGACCGGATTGGCTCCCGGTTCTCGATTGAACCGGTTGGACTGGCCGATCCGGTCCGATTTTTAAAACAGTGGTTAGGAGGCAGCCCTGCATGTTTTTGAGTTATTACTTAGATCTCTAAGCTTAGTGTTCTAATAGGTCCATGACTGTTAGTACCATCTGGGTTCATAGTACTTATACATCTAAGGAGGCAAAAGGTCAAGTATTTAGGTCTCGTTTGGAAAACCATAGAAACCTGATGAATTCTAATAAGTCTGAGCTTTTTTAAAAAGTAAAAAAATTTATGGAAGAGACTACAGAAAGAAAATTAAAATATATTGAGAGAATATAAATATGGTCTCCATTAAGCCTGAAGCATCAGGAGAGTGTTCCAACTTTCCAAAGAGTGATACATCTCCTCTCTTTTCAACATCTAAACTCTCAGCTTTAATATATTGTCCATGATCTTTTGTTAGACCCAAAACTTGTGAAAATGAGGCTTCAACAAATATTACAATGTCTCTAAATCTAAATGTGCATCCATTTCAGTCGTTTTAACCTCTAAATTCGCAGATTTGGCCAGATTCTAGGCCAACATCTTAGTCATGTACTTTTGTTCAGGCAATGATTCTTTCTATTGCCCTTATAATTCCATTTATTTCCTAGATATGCATCTTTATGATTTCAACATAATTTAATTGTACACCCTCAAAGAAAAAAAGAAAAAAACATAATTTGATTGTAGTAGATAGACAGAATTGAGTTTAGAGTCTTTGAAATTCCATCATGTTTGTGTTTGTTAAACGATAGATTGACGGATATTAGTCAAGAGCTTGTAGTTGTGGTTCAAGTGTTCAACTAGCATCTCTTATGGCCCGTTTGGATGTTAAAAAAAGGAGGGGGAGTAGAGTAGAGGGAGGGAGAGTAATCCAATTACCTTGTTTGGAAGCTTTTTAAGGAATGAGGGAGAGGGGTTTGGAGGGGTTTCAACTCCCTCTAGCCCCCCATTTTTAATTCCTCCAAATTGGAGAGATTTGGAGGGGGAGTAGAGTACATAAACTATTGACCAAGTAAATTACCTAATTTACCCTTATTATATTAACAAAATTATACAAGGAGAAGGGATAATTACTCCCTTCCCCCTTATTAATTTTAAAAACATCCAAACAAGGTGGAGGGGAATCATTTTCCTCTACTCTCCTCTCCACTACTCCCCTCCCCTCTACTCTCCTCCCTCTCTAAACTTCCAAACAGGCCATTAGTGTTTTCAACATAAATGTCTAGGATTCAAATACCCTCTTCCCCATTATAATCATCGAATCATCAAAAAAAATTTTAAAAAATAAAAATAAAAATACGAATATTAAAAAAAAAAAGATTGAATACTTATAACCACAAATCTCACAACTATGGTAGACCCTAAATAAATGTGAGGAAAAGTGTTACTCGGCTAAAAGGTTATTGCACCGTGTGCCATTTTTAGCACAATCTAGAGATGAAGGAAGATGACAAGATGTTGATTGAAGACAATGTAAGCACTACTTGAAGTCGCTTTGCTTTGTTGAAAAAGTGTATTACGAATTAAAGTTGTTTTAATTTACATGGTTTTGGACTACATACACATTATAAGATGCTGTAGCTACAAATGAATAAAATTGTGAAAATTAATTGTCATTTTTAACTTTCATTTTTGTAAACCTAAGCCATTCAATTTCAGGGGATTAAACTTAGGAATTTCAACACTTGAACCAAATCCTTCTTGAAAAACAATTTTAGCACATCATAAACCACCCAAACTCCCTTTTTGGCTAAGGCCTTCAAAGCCAAATACTTTCTCAATGAGGATCTGTTCCATCACAAAACAAAGAGCCAACATTCTTGGATATGGAGGAACATAGTCAACATTAAAACCCCTATTCTTCATCAAGAGAGATGGCTGGTTGGACAGGGCTCCTCTATCCCTCTACACCACCCAGCTTGGTTTACATCAATTCACAGTAATCCCAACTTAGTTGAACATCAATCTGCAATAGTAGCTAAGCTTATTGATCCTATCACTCATTCTTAAAAAGCTGATCTAGTTAGAAAACTCTAATCTACTTAGGTCTGAACAAATCCTATACACCCCCTCCCTAATCTAAAGAGGCATACCTGCTCAACCCCTTTGTCCTTTTTGCCATGCGGAAGAGGAAACTATTCACCATCTCCTTCTCAAATGTCCCTTCTCAAGGACCACATGGTTGGGATCTGATCTTAGCCTCAGGGCCACAGAATTACAGCAGCAGTCATTGCACAATTGGCTGGCCAGTTGTATCTTGAATAAGCAGCCACATATAGAGGATCATATACATTATATGCAAGCACTCCTCATCACCCTTTGAATCATCCGGATACATAGAAATCAAATCATCCATGAAGGAAAACACCAAATCCTTTTGAAAACTACTAACATCCATAACTATGATTTGTAGGTATTGTCAAACTTTGTTAGACTATCTAGACCAAAGCAACCAAAGGAAACCATCGAACCACAACAAAACATACATCTCAGATTGACAGCTCCAAATAATATCTAATGGAGCATGCCACACACATGCCAGGAGAGAGGGTGTTGCCTTTGAGGCTAAATACAGTAGGAAACGAAATCTTTGAATAATGCTTCAGCAGAGGTGAAGGCTAAAGCGTTAGGATACCACAAAATCAAAATTGCCAACTAGTGAACAGCAAGGGCATTCAATTTCTTTAAAGAACTAATGTAGAAAACCAATTAAAAATAAAAACTTTCCTGACCAAGATAAATGAAAGAAAACTAGAAAGCATAATTGCAAATAATTCAACAGAATCAGTGAGCCATAAAAGTTGCCAGTTTGACAGAAATTATTCCAAAAAGATGAAAAGGAACATAAGACAAGAAATACAAAATGGAACCAGTCTACCAGATATCAGATGACTTTGTGCTAGTAACGAAGTCTACCAATTTATTTGGATATAATACAATATTGATAAAACACCAATTAACCAAGAAACAAATAGATAAGTAACACCTGAAAAGAAGAAAAAAGCACCCCCAAGCCCAAGATGAGCACAATAGAATTTCAAGATGCCATCTATAAGAACTTGTCAGATTTTCGTCCAATACCACACAATTCTCTGGTTCAGGCAAGTAATAGAACCAGGCACCTGTTACAAAGTGCAGTTCCAAGTTCTCACAATTTATTTATTATAAATGCAAAAAATGAAAAGGAACGGAGAAGGGGAAGAAAGACAAACCTTACACGCATATAAATTTTGAGTTTCATTCACCATGGCCGCCTAATAAGTATGGCAAGATTGGCCCAAATTCGCACTTTGGTTTCCTCAATTGTTGCTATGAATTCTTTTGACATATTAGTTAACTTCAATTGTTGGAGAGTCTTTAAATTCTCTAACCCTGTGAGGACTTTCGGACTATCACAGTATACAATCTCTAACTCCACAAGCTTTTGCAAGGCTTGTTCTTCCAGAATCAGTTCTTCCAAATTGAACAGAAATGACATTTTCAAAACTAGAAGCTGGGAAAAGCCTCCATTGGAGCAAACCATGCTACTCCCTATGTAAGACCTAGACCTATCATTGAGATACAGTGATCTAAGGTTGTGAAGCTTCTGTAACACTGGCATTGGATCATCTCAAAGTGCAGAGTTGACCAATCATTGAGATACGCTGATATAAGGCTGTGAAGCTTCTGTAACACTAGCATTGTTAGGAAACTAGTTAATGGACTGTGTGATTAGCATTGTAATTGAGTAAGGCTGTGCTGTGTATGATAATTAGCAGTTGTGGTTGTGCTCTGTTAGTTAGTAGCAATTGTGGTGTCTGTTACATATTCAGTTAGTTAGGTTGTTAGTGTTGGCGGGAAAAGTAATGAATTGTATAAAAGATGCTAAGTGTTGGGAAATGAAGATGATGCTGATAATTAACCAAATTTCCCTCTCAATTTTCTTCTAATCTCTATCTCTCTGCTTGGAGGTGGTTACCCTTGAAGTAACTGTCAACCCCTTACTTCAATTCTTTCTTTTTCTTCCACTCTGTTCATTCTTCCTTCCTTCCATTTTCTGATTAACTAAACACTTAACAGGCATTGGATCATTTCTAAGTGCAAAGTTGACCAATGTAAGGCGAGTCAAATTTTGTGGGAGTCCATTTGTGTTTACAATAATGGATGGATTATCTATAACTCCTGACAACTCTAGTTGGGAAAGATTTTCAAGGCCTGACAATGGCTCCAACTTTAGATGCCCTCATGATTCCTCTATAGGATATGATGTCAACTGCAAAGATTGAAGGTGCTTCAGTTTCATAACATGCTTTACCATGTTTTCTTGCTATCACGGGAAAAGCTGAAGTTCAAGCTCCAATTCTCTATGGTTGGTCAACTTGCCTAAGCCCTCGTCCAGACCCTTGTATAGATCATTGCCTTTTTTAAGTCCTAAGAACTTGGTCCAGGCCATTGACTGGATATGGGGAATTTTCTATAAATACCCCCTTCAACGTTTGGAGATACAGCAGGGAAATGCTTCCGGTTATGTATAGGTGCTTAAGTTCCTGCAGTCTCTGTATTGAACTAGGAGGAGATATCATATTAGTATGCTTCAGATCCAGAGTTTGGAGGTTCAGTAATTTGCCAATTGAAGATAGGATGGTGCCCCCTTGCCTAAATAAATCAGATGAATTAACTCTCCTACATTGTCAGGTAATTGAGGCTACATGCCAAATACATCTTATAGAATAGTCTTCAGGCTACATGCCAAAGTATAAGAAACATGATTCAAGGTAATATGGTAGATCGTGATAACCAGATGACAAAATATTTTTGATACTTGTAAGTCGTGGATTAATTTCTAGCTCAAAACTATGATTATCATGAAAACCTTTCCATTCAGAGAAAATAATTTCTTTGGCCGACAGTAGACCACCTATAGCAACAATAGCAAGAGGTTTTCCTTGGCATCTTGCAACAATGTCAACAGACAGTTGCTCTAACCCCGTGGGACAATGTCCCTCAAAGATTGACTGCTTGAATGCCTTTTTGCAAAGAGTTCCATGGCCTTTTTTTGGAGGTAAAGGCCAAATCAAATCAAACCAAACCTTATGAAGAGCCTAAGTCCACTTATTTTCTTAAGCATTATGACCTAAGCCCAGACTGCAAATTTGTTTTTTTAGAGTCTTCATGAAGTATTTGTTATTTCAGTTTGAGACAAGTATAATTTATTTATACTTTTTATGCAAAGCTTGAGACCAAACTACTTTTAGGCAAAGTTTCGGACTAGTTTAAATAAATTAAATTAATTAATGCAGTCCTTCCACCAATTAAAAGATTAAAGTCTGTGACCAAATTTAAATATTAAAATCCTTGACTCTAGCAAATTTTAAATCTGCCAAATTTTAATGTTAAAGTCCTCAACTCAGCCAAATGAAATACATCAATGGTGTCCTACACTCCGCGAAATGAAATACATCAATGGAGTCTTGACTCCAATAATTAAATAAACTAGTAAAAGTTAAAACCACATATTTAGTAAACCATTAAAGGAAATAGGAAATTTTTCTTAAAAAGTTAATAAAATGGATTCAGTAAACACTATAAATTTTATCAATCCTAAAAAAATTAAAAAATTAAAAAGTAAAAATGTACTATATAACAAGAAAGAGAGATGGGTCATCAGATAGGAGCGAAAGACTATGCAATGTGTTAATCACAGATTATCATCTGAACTATGCGTATTAAATCATCACATGACCCATATAAGATACATGAACAAAAAAAAAAATCAACCAATAAAAAAAAATACGCATACCTCAGAAGGAAGGCAGTAGGTAAATGTAATCACAAACTGTCATACTTTGCGCAAATACCATTTATTCTCATCACAGGCAGTTTGAACTTTGAAAAGCACAAAAGTTAAAACAAACAATTTGATAAAAAAAAATGTTTAATTCATTGCAAACCCACTCAGAAATCAAAAAGCAAGGGCCTCATTGAGAAGATTAGATTGATCCACACAGAGTGATTCAGACATATGCTTGTCTTTAAAAATATATCTAATCATTGGCCAATTCAAACACCCAAAAAATTGAAGAACACAAATTTAGTTATAAAATGAGGGACTCAGAATATGGGTGGTGATATATCAGGATGGTCGGCAAGGCCTATTGGGCCAATTACGACGAACGAGACCTTAAATCACAAATCGTCACAGTCCCCTGAGTACGCATAAATCTAAACGCAGACAGACATAGATAACAGAAAACGACGAATCATAAAAATCAAGCGAAAGAGAAAGAGAAAAAATAGAGAGAGGAGAGTCTAACACATATGAGATGAGAGACGCTCACAGAGATGGCTGTGGCTTTTGAGGTTTGAGCTTCCTGTGTTGGTTCCTGTGTGGCCAAGTTCTAGGGTTTGCGCTGATGCTACTAGGGTTTTATTTCGGATCTGCTACAAGGCGCTAAGAAACGGTGCGTTTTATGATCCAAATCTAGTACGCTGTTATCCCTTATCTATAAAACTATTTGAGGGTTCTCTTGTTTGGAATCCTCTTTTTTTTTTTTTTTTTTTTTTTTAGCAATGGTTGAAGTAAATAATTTAAAATAAAAACAATATGAAGAGTGAAGATTTTATTTATGAAAAAAAAATAAAAAAATAAAAAAACCTGAAAAAATTATTGTGTAATATAGATCTTGTTCTTCAAAATACTTCAAGGAGAAATTGAGAGAGGAAGAAAGGTGAAGATGTGTATTTTGTGGCATAACCTTGATTTTTTGAATCAAAAGTTAGGATTGAAGATATGTATTTTGTGGTTTACCCTTGATTTTTTGAATCAAAATTAGGACTAGAAACAAAAGATAATTGAAAAAGTGTGGCAGTCATTATTTTAAGTTGTAACTGCATGGGATGTTTTGGCCAAATAAAAAAATAAAAACTGCTCAGAATAAGAATTTCTTTTTTACTCAACGTGACAAAGTTAGGACAAATTTCTAACTTTTTTTAAAGAAATAATGAGAAATAAACTTGGGTTTATTTTTGATAGAATTGTACGGGCTAAAAAAAAAGAACGAGAGAGAAAGAGAGGAAAAAAAAAAAAAAAAAAGAAGATAAGATTTTATAAGTAATCTAAAATTTAAGATTTTAAAACTTAATAATTTATGTAGATAAGTGAAAAAGAGTGGTGGATAAATGGATATTATTTTAACAATATTAGATGTGATAATCTCATTAAAAAAAACCTACATGGGATGATGGGATAAGGATAAAGGGTTTTTTATTTTAAAAAATAATTTAATGTGGTCTAAATTTTTTTAAACTATAGAATAACATTATTTTTTTTTTCTTTTTTGTTAGAAGGTAAGGGAAAAAAAAAAAAAAAAACAAAGAGAAGGGGCGTAACTGTGATTTTTTTTTTTTAATTGAAAAAGTAATAGTAAATTTGAATTTTTGTAACTATGAATTGGCTTGATTCTTGCCAAGGGTACATAGGCAACCTAAATAAATTATTAGGTGCAACCACAAATGAATAAAACACATGTCCCTTCAAACATAAAAATAAATAAACTTACGTACAAAGGCAACAGGTTGAAATCAAATGGTCTTCCATTGAAATAAAGGATTGTAGTTACGAGATAAATTATCTTGAATAAAACACATGTCCCTTCAAACATAAAAATAAATAAACTTATGTACAAAGGCAACAGGTTGGAATCAAAAGGTCTTCCTTTGAAATAAGGGATTGTAATTACAAGATAAATTATCTTGAATGGACATTACTCACATTAGTAAAATCCATATGCCCTACGGCCTATAGCTATAATTATGTTTGACAAATTTCACAACATATTTTGTTAAACACGATTTAACATATTTGTTAAACATAATATTACAATTTTTGTTAAACATAATTTTACATTATTTTCCAACATAATTGTTGGCATGCCCGGTGGGACACATTTTCCTTTTCATCTCCAACTATGTTTCCTATGCATTAAATTTTGTGTTGTATATAGGTTTACCAATGGCTCCACAAGTGACTATTTACCCCCACAAACTTCCTACATCTGTCCTTCTTAAAAAAAAAAAATTTTTGCATTTGCACAAGGAGCAAGTGGTTGACACATGACATTCACTCTTGGTCACACTTCTGTCGAACTTGAGTTTCCAAATGATGCCTTGTTGATAAGGCAATTTGTTCAATCTCTCAAGGGCTCTGCACTTACTCGGTACACTCAATTAAAGTCAGGGTCAATTCATACTCGGGATGATCTACAAAGTGCTTTTCTTGCCCAATTTGCAAGTTCAAAAAGAAAAAGTGTCAATCATTGAGTTGCTCAACAAAAACTAAATGAAAGTTTTAATGACTTTATTACAAGATGGAGGAGCCTTGATCTCCAATGCTCTAAAAAATTGACGAAGCAATTTGTGGTTCAAATTTACACAAATAATTCCTTACCAGAGATTAATACTTTTCTAGGATCTGTAGAACCTCAAAGTTAGGATTAGAAACAAAAGATAATTGAAAAAGTGTGGTGTTTATTATTTTAAGTTGTAATTACCTAGGATGTTTTGGCCAAATTACAATAAAAAAAGAAAAAAAAGAAAAAGAAACACTTGCTAAGAATAAGAATTTCTTTTTTACTGAACATGACAAAGTTGGGACAAACTTTCTAGCCTTTTTTTTAAAAAAAAAAGAATAAAAAATCAACTTGAGTTTATTTTTGATAGAATTGTACTTGCATAAAAGAGAGGGAGAGAGAGAGAGAGAGAAAACAAGAGTGAGATTTTATAAGTAATCTAAAATTTATGATTTTAAAACTTAATAATTTTATTTAGATAAATGAAAAACAGTGGTGGATAACAGGATATTATTTTGACTACAGTAGATGAGATAATCTCATTAAAATTAAAATAAAAAATAAAACTACATGGAATGATGGGATAGGATAAAGGGATTTTTATTTTTTAACGTGGTCTAAATTTTTTTTAACCATAGAATAACATTATTTATACTTTTTTGTTAGAAATTACCGCCGGGGGGTGGGGGGGGTGGGGACAAAGAGAAGAAGAGTAACTATGTTTTTTTTTTTTTTTAATTGAAAAAGTAACTGTGTTTTAATTGGACTTAGAGTAATATTAGCAAATTTGAATTTTTGTAATTGGTAGTGGTTTAGTGGAGTGGGAAGTTATTTAACCCAAAAAAAAAAAAAAAAAAGAGTGGGAACTTATCATTAGCAGTTACCATAAGTTGAAACTCTCAACAAAATACCAAGTATTTAACTTAAATGCCCATCATTTAAAATGGACAAAGTCATATTTGAGGATTTTAAATTTAAAACCTCAAATTTAAGAACTATGAATTGGCTTGATCCTCGCCAAGGGTACATAGACAACCTATATAAATTATTAAGAGCAGCCACAAATGAATAAAAACACATATCCTTTCAAACATAAAAATAAATAAACTTATGTACAATGACAACAAGTTCGAATCAAAGGGTCTTCCCTTGAAATAAGGAATTGTAATTAAGAGATATGTTATCTTGAATAGGCATTACTCATTTCAGTAAAATCTATATGCCCAAAGGCCTATGGGTGAAATTATGTTTGAAAATTTTCAATGAATAACAATTTTTGTTAAACATAAATTAGCAATTTTTGTTAAACATAATTTTATATTTTTTTCCAAAATAATTTTTGGCATGCCCAGTGGGACCCATTCTTCTTTTCATCTCCAATTATGTTTCTTATGCATTAATTTTTGTGTTGTAAATACGTTCACAAATGGCTCCACAAGTGACTATTTACATCCACAAACTTCCTACATCTGCATAATTAAGGAGTAAGTGGCTGTCACATGACATTTACCCTTGGTCACACTTTCGTCGAACTTGAGGTTGCAAATGAAGCCTTGTTGATAAGATAATTTGTTTAATCTCTTAAGGGCTCTGCATTTACCGGGTATACTCAATTAAAGCCAGGGTCAATTCATACTTGGGATGATTTACGAAGTGCTTTTCTTGCCCAATTTGTAAGCTCCAAAAGAAAAGTGTCAATCATTGACTGAGCTAATGCTCGACAATAATTGAATGAAAGTGTCAATGACTTTATTACAAGACGGTGGAGCCTTAATCTCCAATGCTCGGAATCACTAAGAAAGCTATTTGCTGTAGAACTGTTCTCAGATAAGCTCTTACCATAGGTTGCTACTTTTCTAGGATCTGTAAAACCTTAGATTTAGGATCAAAAATAAATTATAATTGAAAAAGTGTGGTGGTTATTATTTTCAGTTGTAATTGCATGGAATGTTTTGGCCAAATTAAAAAAAAAAAAAAAAACTGCCCAGAATAAGAATTTCTTTTTTACTTAACGTGACAAAGTTGGGACAAACTTTCTAAGCTTTTTTTGAAGAAAGAATAAAAAATCAGCTTGGGTTTATTTTTGATAGAATTTCATGTTCATAAAAAAAAAAAAAAAAAAAAAAAGGTGAGAGAGAGAGGAAAAAAAAAATAGCAAGATTTTATAAGTAATCCAAAATTTATAATTTTAAAACTTAATTATTTTATTTAGATACTACACTTGATCTTAGCCAAAAGGTTGAGAAAGGTATTAATAATTTTATTTAGATAAGTGAAAAAGAGTGGTGGATAACTAGATATTATTTTAATTACATTAGATGAGATAATCTAATTAAAATTAAAATAAAAAATAAAATTTCATGGAATAATGGGATAAGGATGAAGGGTTTTTTTATTTTAAAAAATAACTTAACGTGGTCTAAATTTTTTTAAACTATAGAATAACATTATTTGTTCTTTTTTGTTAGAAGTTAAGGGGAAAATAAATATATACAAGGAAAGTAATTTTGTTTTCCTTTTTTAAATTGAAAAAGTAACAGTGTTTTGATTGGACTTATATTAACAAATATGAATTTTTGTAATTGGTAGTGGTTTAGTGGAGTGGGAATTTATTTAACCAAAAAGAATAAAAAAGTGGGAATTTATCAGGGGCAGATGCAACAGGTTGAAACTCTCAATAAAATAAATAAATTAAATGCTAGGTATTTGACTTAAATATCCATCATTTAAAATGGACAAAGTCATATTTAAGGATTTTAAATTTAAAACCTCAGATTTAAGAACTATGAATTGCCTTGATCCCTGCCAAGGGTACATAGGCAACCTAAATAAATTATGAGGTGCAACCACAAATGAATAAAAACACGTATACCTTCAAACATAAAAATAAATAAACTTATGTTCAAAAGCAACATGTTGGAATCAAATGGTCTTCCCTTGAAATAAAGAATTGTAATTAAGAGATACATTATCTTAAAAGGGCATTACTCACATCAATAAAATCCATATGTACAAAGGCCTATGGGTGAAATTATGTTTGATGAATTTTACTACATTACAATTTTGTTAAACATAATTTAACAAAATTTGTTAAACATAAAATAACAATTTTTGTTAAACATAATTTTACATTTTTTATTAAACTTAATTTTACTTTTTTTTCCAACATAATTTTTGTCATGCCCGGTGGGACCCATTCTCCTTTTCATCTCCAACTATGTTTCTTATATGTTAATTTTTGTGTTGTAAATAGGTTTACCAATGGCTCCACAAGAGACAATTTACTTCCACAAACTTCCTGCATCTGTACAAGGTGCAAGTGGTTGTCATATGATATTCACCCTTGGTCACCTTTCCGTCGAACTTGAGGTTCCAAATGATGCCTTATTGATAAGGAAAATTTGTTTTATCTCTCAAGGGCTCTGCATTTACTTGGTACACTCAATTAAAGCCAAGGTCAATTCATACTTGGGATGATTTACAAAGTGCTTTTCTTGTCCAATTTATAATCTCAAAAAGAAAAGTATCAATCATTGACTTAGTTGATGCTCTACAAAAATCGAATGAAAGTGTAATTACTTTATTATAAGATGGAGAAGCCTTAATCTCTAATGCTCTGAAATATTGACTAAGCAATTTGCGGTACAAATATGCTCGAATAATCTCTTACTAGAATAATAATAATAAATAAATAAATAAAAACTGCTTAGAATAAGATTTTCCTTTTTACTCAACGTGACAAAGTTGGGGCAAACTTTCTAACCCTTGTTTTAAAGAACAAATAAAAAATCAACTTGGGTTTTTTTTTTTTTTGATAGAATTGTATGTGCATAAAAAAAAAAAAAGAAAAAAAAAAAAAGAAGAAGAGTGAGAGAGAAAGAGGGGGAAAAAAAAGAGAGTGAGACTTAATCTATAATTTAGGGTTTTTAAACTTAATAATTTAATTTAGATAAGTGAAAAAGAGTAGTGGATAACTGGATATTATTTTACCTACATTAGATGAGATAATCTTACTAAAATTAAAATAAAAAATAAAACTACTTGGGATGATGGGATAAGGATAAAAGGTTTGTTTATTTTAAAAAATAACTTAATGTGGTCTAAATTTTTTTAAACTATAGAATAACATTATTTGTTCTTTTTTGTTAGAAGGTAAGGGGGGAAAAAAACAAGGAGAAGGAGAGTAATTGTGTTTTTTCTTTAATTAAAAATGTGAACGTGTTCTAATTGGACTTAGAGTAATGTTAGCAAATTTAAATTTTTGTAATTGGTAGCGGTTTAGTGTAGTGGGAAGTTATTTAACCAAAATGGAAAAAGAAAAAAGAGCAGAAAGTTATTAGGAGCGGACACTATAGGTTGAAATTCTAAAAATAAATAAATAAATACCAAGTATTTGACTTAAATGTACATTATTTAAAATGGACAAAGTCATATATGAGGACTTTAAATTTAAAACCTTAAATTTAAGAACTATGAATTGGCTTGATCCCTGCCAAGGGTACATAGGAAACTTAAATAAATTATTAGGTGCTGCCACAAATAAATAAAAAAACATATCCCTTCAAACATAAAAATAAATAAACTTATGTACAAAGGTAATTTGGTTGGAATCAAAGGGCCATCCCTTGAAACAATGAATTGTAATTAATAGATACATTATCTTGAATGGGCATTATTCACATCAATAAACTCATATGCCCAAAGTTGTATGTGTGAAATTATGTTTGATGAATTTCACTGCATAACAATTTTTGTTAAACATAATTTAACAATGTCTATTAAGCATAATTTTACATTTTTTGTCCAACAACATGATCGGCAAAAACAGTAAATAGATACTGTATATATAATAAGAAATCTACAAAATAATTAAAAACTCACTGACAAAATGCGTGAAAGATGAATGATACAAATCGAGCGTAGAGTCCCAAAATGGCGGTCTTGCAATTTATGGAATCCCACATCACCTAAGGATGCACATGAGAATATGTTATAAGAAATGACCTCCCTTTAATGTGTAAAATATTTTTCCCTACTGCCATAGCTTTGGGGGGAAAATAAAATCGTGAAGGGTATAGGCCCTAAAGTGGACAATATCTACATAATTAGGGCGGAATTGTATGGACTATGAATATATATGTTCAATTCGAGAATAATTGTTGTGCAATAACTTAATAACTCAAAAAATAAAAAATTCTTATTTGGACAAAAGAGCCCAGTCTATGCATGTCAAAGCCCAACTCAATATCCAACTCATGAGCAAATAAACCCATAATATCTCTTTCATTTTCTATGTAGGACTCAAGGATTTTCACTACTTTTTATAATATCTTCAAGTGAACACATTAGGTGTCAATTTCTTATTTACTTCGTATTATTTTTTAAACAACCTAGTAGTCACGTCGCCACTCTTTGCCATTATTGACAATGTAACATTCATGATTCTCTGTTTCTCTCCCTCCACCATTCACCTCCTCCCACTTCTCTTGAGACCCCACCTATTAGACCTAAGGCTGAGGGTCTAACACCTCATTAGCCTAATGCTCTCTTCTTTCATGCCAATCTCAATCTCATTTTGCTGATTTGATTTCTCAAGTCACTAATCTAACGTTTAGATACCACTTCTCTCTCTCTCTCTCTCTCTCTCTCTCTCTCTCTCTCTCTCTCTCTCTCTCTCTCAATTGACCTGGCCCTTTCATAGACCCACCCACCACATTGCACAGCCCAAATTTCTCTCTCTTAATCTAGTTATTGTGTGCAATTTATTGCTTTGTATGATGAGTTTGGGTTATAGTGGTTGTATTTTGGGCTCGTGTTTTCAGAATATTTTTACCTCCAACAAATCATTTGAAATATTTTCCAAATGTGTAACCAACGCTATAACATAAATTGCTTTCCTAAAAATATTTTTTGCTTTGTTAAAAATATTTTACGTTGAAACAAACCCATCTTAAATTGTAGATGGCACTTTCTATGTTTGGGGTCATTTTGATTTTGCTCTCTTTTTTGTAAAATAATTTAGATTTTCATCCCTAGAATTTTTTGTTTATGTTTATGTTGAATAGTCAGGTGTGAACTTATCTACCACACTTAAATGTGATATCAATCGGTAATACCATCTATATCACCGAGGCATTGATTGAGCTATTACTCAAACTGCTCACCAAGTAAAGTGATTTGAAAACTCTTACATTCAAGTCACTCTTTGCGGTGATTCATTCCAAGCATCTTGAATCTTGTCTTTTTGTTGACACATTAGTGACATTACTGTTAAGTGCCACATAAGATCAAAATGTCTTTTATTTTCTTTATAAGTAGATAGCAGTGTGGGAGGGAAAGGTGGGAGGCGAAACATAAACATAGTGTACCACAAAAGCTGTCATTGCTATTGTGTTATTGTTTGAACCCCCAAAGACAAAAAAAGAATAAAAAAAAAAAAAAAAAAAAAAGAGAATACCAAAATGTATTCTTACCATCATAGTTTTAGATAAAGTAATTTTTTTTTTTCATTATTAATCAATCAATATATATATATATATATAAGCAAAGACCTCATGCGGGAAAACATGAGATCCTGCTAAGTAGCACTCTAATTTTGTATTTAGCCTTTTTTTACCTCTTTCATTAAGTTTTTTTTTACTGTTACCTAAAAGTTCACTTTAACTTATTTTATTGTTATCTTATTAATATTTCATTAATTGTCTAAGCTTACACCACACCTTTCTCTATTCTTCATGTTTTTTAGCATACCCACCATTATAGTATTTTTTAAAAAGTGAAAAAAATAATAATTAAGAACTAATAGTAATAATTAACCACATAAGGCCATGAAGAGAGATAAAGAGACACAAAAATATTGTGGATTATTAAATAAAGCTTACTGTTTCACTATATATTACCAAAATAAAAGACCTGAGACTGACAAAACACTTGAAAGAGAGAAAAAGAGGAATCTGAGGGGTCATTACCTATGTTATACTGCCCTCCCACCAGCATCAAGACGCCGAAACCCCTACGGGTACCTTTTTTTTTTTAATTTTTTAATTATTAAATTAGGGGCTTAAATATGATTTAGGTTTGAGTAATTTGGTTGGATAGTTTTTGTTTTGGGTATATAAGTAGAGAGAATATTTGATACACAACGTAAAGTCATATTCTACCATGATTTAATTTTAAATCATCTATAAGACACATGAATACACACTTGCCCACATCATGTCTTAATGTTGTAATATCAATGAGTAGAAAACGGTGAGAGAGTTGTACATACTTTCATTTCATGGTATGAAATATGTGAACACAACACAATTAGTTGATTTTCATGATCTCATTACTTTTTGCATTTATCTTTGGTTTCATGATTTAAAAAAAAAAAAAATAATAATCTTACCTGGAGAATACTATAAATATGCCGTGAAACTACTAAACTAATTTTTAATATCTCAAAATGTATATATTTTTTTACTCTAATTTAGTTTACTTGTTCTTTATAATATATGTACAACATCATTCAAAATCGTTTGCATCGCACGGGTAGCTTCCTAATTTAATATTAAATATATGATCAATAAAAGGGAAACATTGTCAGATTTGTTTCTTGAAAATAATATATATTCTTTAATTAATGAGAAAAATGAGCTTTTGTAAGTTTGTTTCCCTTATTATTTGAGAAACAACCATGGTTTTAAAAACTAGACTGGACCAGCCGATTCAACCGGTTCAATCGGAAACCGGACTTTAATCCAGTCTAGTTATTAGTTAAAATCAGAAATGAAAGAAAAACCGAATAAACAATACAAACAGCCGGTTCAACTGGCATAATCGGAAACCGATGTGGTTAAACCGGACAAATAGTACACAGATTTCTTTGTAATTTTTCACTCACTTGAGAATATTTCTCAAAAAATTTCACGATTTGATGCATCTCTCTTGTATCTCTGTCTCTTTTCTGCCAAACTTTTCATTTTTATTCGTCGTCTTTGCAATATCTGTGTTCCTCTAATCTTCTTCTTCTCTGTCTTCTTCTTCACTTTTTTATGTCTTTATTGTTTGTCAAAGAGTTTTGCTTTGGGTGCCCATGTGATGACTACTAACCAAAGGGAAGGAGATAACTCAGATAAGACAAGCTTTTTGAAATTTGAAATGAGATAAGACTCAGTGGAGGTAAACATATGGAGGAGATAAAATCAAGATAAAAATAAAGAAAGATAAATTGTAAAAGTAAAAGAGAGTGAGTAGAGGTAAAAAAAAAAGTGAGTTATTAAAAGCAATTTGTTGGCAGGGGGTGGTAGAAAATTGAGATACGTGTAAAAAAAGAAATTTTCACAATATTTTTACAATACTTTCACAACAAGCTTTAAGTTTTAGGATGTTATGAGTTTTTATTGGTAGGGCAAAAAAGTTATTTTAGTGATAGATTTAAATTAGAACTAATAAAAAATAGCCACATATAATTTGTTGTAAAAGTGTTGAGAAAATATTGTGGTAATTGGGATATTAACGTGTATAATGTGTGGAGGGAAAAAAAATATCAAGTGGGCAATGATATTGTTACCCATTGGTGCACTTAGTAGAATGTTTGGAGGGAAAAAAAAGATCAAGTGGGTAATGATATTGCTATCCATTGGTGCACTTACTTTTTGTTATTAGAAGGGTTAAAAAATAATTAAAAAATAATTAATTAAATTATTTATGACGTCATCGGTTTGACCATCGATTGGACCCCAGTCCGACTAGGGATGACAATTTATATCCAACCAGCAGATACCTAGCCCGGCTCGACCCTAATGGGCCGGATTTTACCCAGTCTGATAAAGAATAGGGTCGGGTATCGGTTAAAAAAAAAAAATACCTGAACCGGGTCCGGGTCTGGGTCAAGTCTGGGTTTTATCAAAAACCCAGCCTGAAACCTGGACTCAGACCCAGTTACTCGAAAATTACAAAAACAACTCCTTATATATATATAATTGTAAACCCTAACCCACCTACCTCTTATTTCAGCTCACGCCTCACACACTCAATCTCTTTGTCACTCACTTAGGGCCTGTTTGGATTAGCCTATTTTCATCACTCAAACTGAGTTTTCATCACTCAAACTGAGAATTATATGGAACCCACTGAAAATCCTTTGTTTGGCTTAATTTTCTCATTTTGTTTTCATCACTCAAACTGAGTTTGAGTGATGCTACAGTGCAGAAAACTGAAAACACCAAATTGGTGTTTTCAGTTTCAGAATTACATAACTCAGTGGCATATTGGTAAAACTTTTGATCTCGTGGAGCCCACCCTATGACATGTCCCATCAAGTAACTCTCTCTCTCCAACCGGTTCTTCTCTGTCTTTTCTCCATCTTCATTTTTGTTTTCTTTTACCCAGAGCTCTCTCTTCTCACTGCCCTTCATTGCTCCTCCACAAGCCGCCGCCACCACCACGCCAGTCATCACCATCACAAGCAACCACCACGAGCAACCATAAGTCATCACCATCAAACTCAGCGATTTGGGTCTCCGATCAACCACAAGCTTAGCGATTTGGGTCTCCGATGTCGTCACCATCAAGCTTAGCCCAGATCGGTTCATCTCCGATCTAAGGATTCTGATCCAAGCTCGTGATTTGGGTCTTGGTTGATGGCCCCGGTGAGTGGCTGTGGGTTGAAGGGAGGGAGAAGATAGAGAGATAGAGATGGAGAGATGGAGATAGAGATAGGCTGATCTGTTGCCGTGCTCTTCATTGTTCATTCTCATCTTTTTTTTTTTCTTCCTTTTAAACTCTCCATTCTCATCCCTTCTTTTTTCTTCTCTTCAAATGCACACCACAACTGCACACTGGCCCTCCAAAGCTACTCACACCTGCTCATCATCGCCACCACTCACCAGCTGTGGGTCGAAAGAAAAGATCAAGATTTGGGCTTGATTTTGGTTTGTTGTTTGATTTGGGTTTGGTGATTGAAAAATAGAGTTTAATTTGGGTTTGGTATTTCTAAAGAAAAAAAAATTTTGTTTTGGGTTTTGGTGTTTGTTTCAAAATGGAATTTGATTTGGGTTTGGGGTTTCTAAAGAAAATATTTTTGTTTTGGGTTTTGGGGTTCATCCACATATGTACAGAAATGGGTTTGTGTGTGTGGAGTTTATGTATGTTCTATACAGGATGGTGGGTATGTCTCACGGTGACATGTGAGGCACTGGGGTTTATGTATGTTGTGAGGAAGTGGGTTTGATGGAGTTGGTACAAATTGTGGGAGGAGGCTGGAGCTTTTTTTTTTTGGGTTTCTGGAAAATTCGTATGAAAATGGAAAGAAAGAAAGTAAGAAATGAAAGAGGCATGAAATGAAGAAATGAAAGTGAAGGGAGAAAGAGAAGACACGCGGGTAGGCAACTACCGTTCTGACCCAACACAGTAAATGGGTCCCACTAGGTTGTGCAAAATTTTGAGTTACAGAGACCAAGATATGAAGCCAAACAAGTTTTAGCTTGAGTGAGTGAAAAAATAGAGTTTGAGAAGTGAGTTATGAAAACTGAGTTTGAGTGATGAGAAACGAGATATGAAAACTGAGTATTGAGTTAGGAGCAAACCAAACGGGCCCTTAGTCACTCAAGAGCACTCTGTCACTCATTCTCAATCTCATAGCTCACACACTCACTCTCAAGCATCGCCGCAGCACAGCCCAAGCTCTCTGCCTCTCACCGCTGGTCCCATCCCCAGCTGTCACTGCTGCTCTGTTCTCTGCTGTCCCATCCCCACTTGATGCCACCACAAGCTGCCGTGAGCCACCATCTGAGGTAGCTTCGTCTCTTTCTCTCGCTTAATAGCCAGCCCCAGGTTAAGCCTCCATGGCTGAACCTAAGCACTCTTCCCTCTATCTCTAAATCTAAAACCGAAGGCCGAAGACCTCAAGCTCTCTCTCTCCATTTCTATTTTTATCTTCTTCTTTATATTTATTTTTTGTTTGATCCGAAATCTCCTCCATTGGTTTGGTTATTTCTAGGTTTGAGGATTGAAAAATGGGATTTTTTTTTTTTTTTTTGGGTGTGGCTGTGAAGATTTGAAAAGAAGGGATTTTTGGGATTGGTTGTTGGCCATGGGTTTGATGTTGAGTTTGGGGCTTGTTTCAAAAAAGCTTCCTTTCTGGTTGGGCTTAACGGGGCCCATGGGGCCCGACGGGGGCAGGTTCGGGCCCCGGAAAAAAAAATCCGTTTAGTAAATAGGCCAGGTTCGGGCTGCGGGTCTTGGCCCACGGGTCAGGTCCAGGTATGCAAAAACCCGGCCCGAACCTGACTCGTTGCAATTCCAAAGTCCAACCAGAAAACCAATAACCAACCCCTTTTCTGATTCTTTCCCTGTACCAGTTTTTTTTTTTAAAAAAAAAAAAACCTTCTTGTACCAGTTTTTAAAACCATGGAAACAACTTTTTCCTTCCATATTCTCTCCAAAAAAAAAAAATAAAAATCTTTCCCTTTCTAAAACATAAGCCGAACCCCTCGGAAATGAATTTTCCAAATCTGCTGCTTCAGATTAATATAACACCAATGGCTCCACGGACATCATGGTTCAAGCAATCTCTCCCGGACGACATCTTGTTCGACAACATCCTAAGTCAGCTGCCTGTGAAATCCAGAATCCGATTCAGGTGTGTTTCCAAATCACGGTATTCCAACATCACCAACCCCATTTTCATTACCAAACACTTCAACCTCAGCAAAACCAAATCACTATCATTATCATCACCCAACAACAAGGGTTATATGCTAAGTACTACGCCATGCCCAGACACTTCTTCACCTAGGCAAGAATACTTGTGTACTATCGTTTGCAATAGCGACCCCACATTAATAACAGAGTTTCTAGATTCAGAATCCCATTTCCTAATGCTAGCATAATTGGCTTCTGCAATGGTATATTCTGCCTTCTGGAGTATAGAATCATTAGAAATGTTTGTTCCTTTCCTAGTAATCCTACTAATCCTACTAATTATTTGTGGAACCCAAGCATTAGAAATTTTAAGAGGCTTCCATATGCTCGCTTGAATGACCGTTTTGATAATGCTGTTGCGTATGGACTTGGATATCAATCTCAAAACAATGACTTCAAGGTTTTGAGATTTGTGCTTTTTAGGTAAGAAGGCGAAGAAGATGAGCCGAGCTTTGAGGTACTTTTTTGCTGACGTTTACACGTTCAGTTACCGACTCATGGAGACAGGTGGAGTTATTAATGGGTCTGTAGAATCTGTTGTTACTAGAATTGATGAATCGCGATGTTTATTTTTTAATGGAGCCTTGCACCACATAGCATATTCTCATCACCGCAAGTTCATTTTGTCCTTTGATGTCAATGATGAGAAATTCTGGGAGATAATAATACCGCTGAATTACTTAGATGGTTTGTCTCTAATGTTTGAACAACTTGTGGCATTCAAGGTTGCTGGCTTTGATTGCTTTTGGCAAAGCTGAAGATGAAATTGGGTTGATCAAGGAGTGCCGCATATGATTGATGAGAGAGTATGGTGTTGTTGAGTCTTGGACTCAAATAGTTGTTGGACCGTTCCAGGATGTTGGGAAATTCTTGATGGAAATTCTCAAATTATAGCATGTTTTGTAAAATACTCATTATTATGAAACATGCATTTCTTCCACCTATTAATTATGCTACTTACTGGGCTCTGTCTCATTTCATTCTTTCACTAACTTTTTTAGACTAGGCAGTGATAATTTTGAGACATGTTTTTGTGGTTAGTAGTAGTTAGACTAACTACTGATAGAAGTTTCCCATCAAAAAAAAAAAACTACTGATAGAAGTTAGATTTTTTCAATAATGTACATTCTAAAGTAAGCTTGACTCATTTTTTTGTATCTAATAGTATTTATGACCTTTATTCTCATTGATTGGACTAACTGATGATATGTAATTTATTTATTTAGACCTCTATACTTTTGTGGCCCATGGTTTTTGTAGTTATTGCATAGAGTTCTGACTTACTTTGAGAGTATCTTTAATGAAATTATTATGAAAATTCTTGATGTTTTGGTATTATTTATTTGGGTTGAATTGTTAAAAAGGAAAAATTTACAGGTACCTTTGGGATGTTTTTCTCATGCTTTGGACTCTTTTGAGTTTGAGGTGTGACACTTTGGTCCTATCTTCTTATTAATGAAAAGATCCAATGATCCATCAGAGTAGCCTGTCTGGTAGAAACTTCAATTAAGAAAAACTAAACAGAGGGTAAAATGAGAAAACAGTAAGAACACAATTATTTTAATCACTTCAATAGTTCAATCTTACAAACCTTACTATTTTATTATAATCCTTTGCATAGCAAGCAAATGATTTATTTATTGATAAAATAAACACAAAGCAAGTGAGACATGGATAAGCAAGTAAGCAACACAGGAAAGGAAAATAACTGTCTTCAATGTAACCGAAATAGCATTTTGAGCCAGCATCTTGTCTACAACACTCTTGTCTGGTTTTCATCCAACTCTACTTCAATTCTCAGGGACAGGCAAGTAATGGAAATGGGAACCTGTCACAAGGTGCAGCGCCAAACTTTTCAAGACTGAATTTTTTTTTTTTTAAACTGCAAAATGAAAAGGAATAGAGAAGGGAAAGAAAGGCTACCTCGTATGTGTAAAAGCTTGAGTTCCATTCACCTTCAATCAATAATTATGGCAGGAGGATCAGCAATATTGTTCCAAAATTGGACTTTGGTTTTCTCAATGATTTTTTTGAGTTGTTCTGACACAACTGATAACTTCAATTGACGGAGAGTTTTTAAATTCTCTAACCCATCAATGCCCTTCATTCTCTGGCAGGACCAAATTTCAAACTTCTCGAGTATTTGCATTGCTTGTTCATCCACTTGCACTTCTAGTAGTTCCTCTAGGCTAAAGAATCTCAAATGTAGAAGCTGGGGAAAACCTCCTGTGGAGCAAACCATCCTTTTACCGGTATAGGAACGAGTGTGGAGAAAGAGTGATCTGAGGTTGTGAACCCTCTCTAACACTGGCATTGCATCATTTGAAAGTTTAGAATATTCCAGCTTTAGGTATGTTAGGCTTTGTGGTTGTTCCAAAGTAAATCTATAGCTGGATGGATCCCCCAGTACTCCACTCAAAATGTTTTGGCTGGTGATGGATAAATTCTCCATTATTCCAGACAAACGTATTCTGTAGAGATTTTTAAGGTCAAACAAAAGAAACAACCTTTGATCCCCAGCTTCACTCGTTTCATTAAGTGATGTCAACTTCAAAGATTGAAGGTATATCAATTTCTTAATACACTTTCCCAGTTTCGTTTGCTGTAACAAGTTCAACTGAAATTTTAGTTCCAGTTCTCTAAGGTTCATCAATCTAATCCTTGGAGGACGGATTTCATCTGCATATATAATAGTGCTTATGTATAGGTGCTCAAGTTCTCACAATCTCCATATTGAACTAGGCAGAGTCTTAATCTTAGTATGCTTCAGATCCAGAGTTTGGAGCCTTGATAATTTGTCTATTGTAACTGGGATAGTCTCTAGGAAAGTCTGCCGTAAGCCTAGATACATAGATTAATTAAATCTCCCATATTTTTGGGCAATTGAAGTTGGTATATATTTTCAAAATCTAGAATCTGTAACCTTAAAAAGTACCCACTTGCAATGCCTTTGTGAAGAAAGTTCCCTATATCTTCTCCAGTTTGATTTCCCTCATCAGATCAGTATCAAAGAAAATAATGGAATGGGGATTATTTGTACCTTGGGAAAACATTTAGCATGTTTTCTTGACTATGACTATCCCAAATCAGAGAAATTTTACGACAATGATTAATTGATAAGCGTCAACTTGTCATGTGGAAACTTGAGTTCCCTGTCCCCAAAACTTGACAAAAGTTTCTCTCTTCAATTTTTGAAAGGATGAACTCATGCATCAGATCATGGACACGGTATTGTTTAGCTTTTCCATCAACAGTTAACAGCTGAAACTTGAATCAAGTTTCTACGGATGAGCTCAGATAAGTATTCATTTGCAACATCTTCCAATGTCTTGCCTGTATGATCTTCCGTAACAAAACCCTCAACTATCCACTGTTTAATCAATCTTGAACATCTTATAGAATAGGCCCCAAGATACATGCCAAGGTATAAGAAACATGATTTGAGGTGATAAGGTAGATCATGATAACTGAAGGAAATTTTTTTTTTGATACTTGTGAGATGTCTATTACTTTCAAGCTCTGAACTAAGATTATCATGAAAACTTTCCCATTCAGAGGCAAGTGATCCTTTGGTTGACAGAAGACCACCTATAACCACAATCGCAAGTGGTAGTCCTCGGCATTTTGCAACAATTTCAGCAGACACTCTCTCTAACCCTGGAGGACATTTCCCCTCAGAGACAGAGTACTTGAATGCCTTTTTGCACAACAGTACCATGGCCTTTTCTGGAGGTAGAGGTTGTATTTCATGAATATGAATAGATGAAAACTGTTTGCAGGATACAGCAACATCATGATTACGTGTTGTGGCTATTATCCTTAGGCTATTGTGATCATCTACAGAAACATGCTTCATAGATACCAAAAATTCTATATCCCACACATCATCAAAAATGAATACACACCTTTTGCTTTGTAGTTGAAGACAACATTCCCTCAGTTTGGCAATGAGTGAAAGCTCATCAAAGTTGTTGAACTCCTCGGGTGCAGTCTGCTCCATTGCTTTATGGTATTGCTTTGTCATCTCTTTCAGCAGCTCCTTCTTGTATGAATGAGATACTGTAATCCAAATACAACAATTAAAGTGTTGTTTCACTCTATGATTGTCAAAAGCTTTCTTCTTAAGAGTGGTCTTGCCAACACCGCCCATGCCTACAACTGCAATTGCCACAAGTTGAGGTGCATCCTCCAGCAGCTAAGCTATTATTTTGTCTCTAGAATCATCAATGCCCACAACTTCAGATTCCCCAATGAAATGAGCCTCTAGTCGAGGGTCATGCCATGTAACAACTGTTGTGTTGCTGTTCGATCCTTGCTCTATGTATTTGTAGATTTTTCTTGTCTTGATTTGGGAGAGTGATCTTTTGAAATTTTGAATCTCTGAGGTAATGTCATGCCGATATTTGCCTCCCTTCTTACTCCATAGATCATGCTATTTCATCTGAGTGGTATTGATTTCTCTTTAGTCAGATATTTTAGGTGCCTAGCTCTAACAATGCTTAGCTTATTTTGATCTAATAAACTTTTAGCTCTATCCAGGGATAAACTTATCTGGACAACTTGTCTCTTCCATTTTCAACTCTTCTTTGTTGCAATTGTATCGGATTAGCTGATCCTGAAAATTTTGATAAGGTGTTTTAGAACGTGCTTTACATACCTCCATGGTCTCTTATCAAAATGTTCCTTTTCTGTAATGTCGTGTTAGGCACGCCTGAAAAGCTAGTCTCTTCCATTTTCCTTTTCTTTTTGGTTGGTTGCCATTGTTTTCTGACCAGCTAATCATGAAAATTTTAATTAAGCATTTTAGAATCAGTCAGTGCTTACATATACTTTCTTATCTTTTTTCTTGTTTTTTTATTTTTATTTTTATTTTTAGACAACCGCATATATTTATTTATTTAAAAGAAGGCTGTAAATGTCATTAAGAAAAATTCGCTAAATTGGCTAAGATTACAACATTGAGGTGGGGTTAAACATCCTCTTTTCACACTGATAAACTTCTAATATGTTTAACTAGATTGTGAGCTACAATATATACCTTATCGTGCCTATGAAATTTTTATTTTTTTAATTTTTTTTATAGAGTTAATAATTATTAACTTTCTGTACAAAGACATTTTTGTGGGACCAAAAAAACTCACGAGTACAAATAAAATTGAGTAGTTTTTATTGCATATACTCTGTTACACACTTTACTCACATGAAAAAGCAACTCAACGGTGTGTAAAAGTGTGTAATAGCATGTACAACAGCTGTTACCCAACTGAATTTTCCTCGGAATTGGCAAGAGGTAATCCATTTTTCCCATGTTGATCACCAAACTGTGCACCGTTGGCAGTTGCCTCCAATGGTTTGACCAGCTCAACACAGGTCTAATTTCTTGGACCGAATCAGCCCTAGTACACCCCTATACCATTGTCTGCTTTTCCAAAAAGAGATACTGTTGTGGAGAGCCTTAAGCAATGGACAATTTCTCTTAAGAGTGTCTACCCTTACCATGAAGCAGCAACATGTTTGACGGCTTGGGGGAGAGCTCTCGAGGGGGGCAACATTCAGCGTTTTGGATGTACATTTGGAGTATGATTATTCAGGTACATTTGGAGTATGAATATTGCACCAAACTTGATAAGGGGGAAAACCATAAGAAACAGAACATGTTTGCTTCAAGAAAATAACATTTGAATCCACAAGGAGAAATTCAGAGTCTACCAGAAAAATAGAGGTTCTATGATTTTATTAACTAATAAGTTTTCGGTGTGATACAAAGATAATTTTGTAATATTTTATGTAAAACCGTTTTGGAGAATATTATACATATATTATAATGAAAAAATAATCTAAATTTGAGTAACGAAATATATACATTTTGAGATATTAAATATTAGTTTAGTAGCTTCACTGTACATTTGTAGCATTCTCAATGTAAGTTATTTATTTATTTATAATCATGAAACCAAAAATAAATGCAAAAGAGTAACAAGACTATGAAAATCAACTAATCTGTGTTGTGTGCACAGATTGCATGCCATGAAATGAAAGTATGCACAACTCTCTCACTACTTTCCACTCATCGATAGTGTGACATTAAGATATGGTGTGAGTAAGTGCATATGCATATGTCATATAAATGATTTAAAATCATGGTAAAAAAAAAAAAAAAAATACCCGTAGAGATTTCAGCGGCTTGATGATGGTGGGAGGCCAATATGAAATAAGTGGTGGCCTATCAGATTCTTCTTTCTCTCATACAAATGCTTTGTCAAACTTAGGTCTTTAATTTTCATAATAGTGAAATAGTGCGTTTCATTTAATAGTCCACAACATTTTTGTGTTTCTCTATCTCTCCCCAATGTCTTATCTAGTTAGTTATTACTATTAGAGCATCTTTAGCAAACTCTTCAAATTTTTGAACTGTTTGGAGAGTGAACAGTTCATTTTACTTTTTGCCTACCTACTTTTTCAAATATACTTTCCAACAGACTCTCTATCATTTTCTCTATCCCATTTAAATATTATATCTTCATTCTTTCTTTAATATTTCTTTTTCAATCTTCTTTCATTCATCTAATTTTAATGAGAAGTGCTACATTTTTAACATTTTATAATATTTTCACAATAAATTATATGTGGTAATTTATTACTGATTTTAATTTGAACACATCACTTAGATATATTTTTTTCATCCATATTAGTTAGTAACAATCCACCACTAAAGAATTATTGTGAAAATATTGTAGTAGCATTTCTCAATTTTGATTTCTTATTCTTTATTTTATTTTTCCTTTATCTCTCTTTTTTTTTCCCTCTTTTTTTCTCCTCCACGCCTTTCCCTTATCTCTATCTTCACTTTTCTTTTTTTCTTTTTATCTATAGCACTTCATCTAGAGCTCTATCCTCTTATCTTCACTTTTCTTTTTTCTTTTCTTCTCATTTTCTTCTCTAGCACTTCGTTTGGAGCTCTATCTTCAATCTTCACTTTTCTTTTTTCTTTTCTTCTCTAGCACTACGTCTACTCCGGAGCATTCAAGAAGCACCACTGCATGTCCTCCTCCCACCGAGGCTCGGACGGGTCAGCTTTGCTCTTTTTTTTTTTTTTTTTGGTTCTAATTTGATTAGTTTTAAAATTGTGATTTGAGTTTGTATTTTGATTGAGAGCTCCATCAATTTTGTGCTTCACCATTGTTTTCTGATGAGAAGCAAAGAGAGAGTTTTTCTAAAGAGAAGCAAGAGAGAGAGGGAGTGCATAAGAAACAGAAATGGAGGAAAGTGAAAAAAAGTCTTTTTTTTTTTTTTTTTAAAATTCAACCAGTATTATTTTAAGGGAAAATATTCTTTAAATATGCTATAGTGATTGCTACAGTGCTCTCCAGGCCTGGAGAGTTACTGTAGCAAATTTATAAAAAAATTTGGAGTTGGAGAGGCTGCTAGAGGTTTTTTTTGTGTGTTTGCTCTCCAAATTAGGCTTTAGAGAGCCTAATGGAGATGCTCTTAGTCCTCAATTATTATTATTATTTTTTTCTGTTGTTTTTAACACTAAAATAGTGGGCATGCCAAAGATATGAAGAAGAGTGAAATGTGTAGTGTAGGCTCAAATAATTAATAGAAGATTAATGATATAACAATAAAATATAAGTTAATGAAAACTTTTGGGTAACACTAAAAAATACTTCATGTAAAAAGATAAAAAAAAATGTTAAATGCAAAATTAGAGTGTCACATGGTAGAACCTCATGCACTCTCGCATGAGGTCTCTGCTTTTATATATAGAGTGCATGAAGTCTCTACTTTTATATATATATATATATATATTGATTGATTGATTGATTAGAAAAAAAAAAACTGAATTTCCTTGGAGTTTATAATGCTCTTAAATAGAGAAAGAAACCCTAGGGCTACCAACTGCATTTCTAAGGCGGCTAGAAGACACTATAAAAACCTAATTGGCGTTAGGCAAAAAATATGGCTAGAAGATATGACAAATTGCCAAAAAAAGCAAAATTGAGAGAATTGAAAAATTAAATCCTTTAAGGAGAATAGACAACACATTATTCCGACTTTTAAAAAGTTAGTTATAATGAGAAGAAAATTTATTATAAATAACAAAACCAACTAGTTAAGGATGTAAATGAAGGGAATTTTCCAGAAAAGCGTGATAGGCCATGGCCAAAGGCGACGAATATTGATTCTTGCAACGATTTACGCATTCCGTCGTTGGTTCCGATGATTTCTACTAATTCTTTTGTTTCTTGAATTTCTTGCTTGTTGACTTTTGACCATCTCCCTAGTCAAGGAACGTTTTTGTGCTGTCCGTTCTATGTCAGTAGGTCCGATCTTTCCCACTAATTCATCTTTTTCACAAAGGCGCATAAGCAAGGATGGTTTGTAATAGGCAGAAGTGAGGTGGAGACATGCATTGTTTGTGGTGTTGTACCATGGAAAATGCTGTATGGATGGGATGTGGGACGAGCTACAAAAGTTTAGTAGAGATGAGCAAAGTCTAGAGCAATTGATAGCAAAGCTCAAGGACTGGCTCCTCTGCCTGAGATGGAATTGTTTATGGTTTTGGAATACATGGTATGGTAGCAATGCATAGACTAGTTTTTTGACTTCAAATTCAATGGAGCCTCCCAACTATAATTGTGCAACAAGCTAAAGAATTACTGCAATGATACCAAGTGGCTCAGCCAGCTGAAGAGGTTGGTATGGGTAGAAGCTCTATGGTACAACCTCTGAGATGGACACCCAATTGAGGGAGTGTTCAGAGTTAACCGGGATGTGTCTCAAGTAATTGGGGGACGGGAAAAAAAAAGTGATTAGGAAACAAGGCAATGGTTGGAATTACCATTTGCAACCAAATAAAGCTTGGTTATGGTTATGGTTATTGTTATGGCTGCTGTAACAATAAGTATGGATAGACTGGGTGTGTGGAAGTTGAACCAAATAAGAGCTCTTTTGCTGGTTCTGGAATTTATTCATGAAGCTGGGTTCCCAGGAAACTGGTTGGTTGTGCTGGTGTTCGGCTCTAATGTAGCTCATGGGTTGGCTTGTTTCAAATGTGCGAGCTTGCCAGCAACCATATTTTGCGGGCAAACTGTCTCATGCAGCTATTGGTTTCCAGATGATAGAATCTGGTTGTAAGAAGCATTTTTTATTAGAGATGTGATCCATAGACGAGTAATTAGTCAAACTTAAATCAATAAAGTTTTCTACTACTTTTACTCAAAACAAAAGAGTCCTCAAGGTGAAACTCAATTACACCAAAATCCAAGTTTAATTAAAACTAGTCGCTACCCCCGTGCAATATACGGAAATATTCATCAAAAAGTTCAACAAATTAAAATAGTCATATTAATATTAGATCATTTGTGGAGAAGATCAACATAGTAAAAATCCTAAATTATATGTAGGAAATGTAAAACGTAATTTAATCATTTCTTTTTTGGTTTATTTAGTCGTTAACCTATGCGATGCACCAGGAAGTTTGACAAAATATATTTATATATGGTAACTTCCCTACAATTCTAATTCTCTTCCAAATATACTTTAAAAAACACAAAGTCACCTTAAATCATACCCAAATTCACCGAACCCACAATTTGTTCCCACTTATAAATTCAAACTTGCAAATAAAATCCCAAATTCTAATCTCAATGCACAATCTTAGAGACCATTGTGATTCAATTAATCTCCTTTCTACTATATAAACCTTTCTCATTTGCAAAACCTACACTTGTTTTCAAAAAATTAAATGCCAAAACCTAAAGACAAACTCCAAGTAGTCTACCAAATGAATCAAATTCTCTAACGTATGAGCTCATATTTACTGACAGTTCTTATCCGAATATCTATTCAAAAACACCAAGCCACCTTTAAATTAGTTTGTAGAGAAAATTCTAAACTCTAATCTCAATACACAAACCCACCATGAAATAAATCCAAAAAAAAAAAAAAATTCAAAAATCAAACCTACTTCTCAAAATCCCCTAAACTTTCAAATACACAATCTCTAAGTCCATTGTGGTTCAATCCATCTCCTTTCTACTACATAAACCTATCTCATTCGCAAAACCTAAAAATGTCTTCAAAAGTTAAATACCAAAATGTTAAGACCAAGTCCTAGTTCAATACCAATCCCACCACCAATAGTCTACCAAATCACTACACAACCAATGTAAAATTTCACAAGATGATTTTATATAATCCTAAAATTTCACCAGGAAGCTAACTAATAACATTATAGCATCTTCATATCAACAAATAAAAATAAATAAAAATATAAAGGAAATAACATGGGTGCACCACTACATATACTATCAAATTCTTTCCCAAGCAAGTAGTGAAAAGAAATCAAAAGTTCTAGTACACATCTTTCCAATTTCCATTGATCTGCAAAACAATGTGACACTGTAAAATCTTCAACCAAATCAAAAAGACCCAGATAAAAAGAAAACCCACAATTTAATTGGATTGGTAATATTGCGCATCAAATTGTTAGATATCACATGGTTTGAAGTTGACTATTTCGTCTATAGCATGGCGAAATTACAATGGGATACTTCTTTGATATCTAACACCAGAGAGGAGATAGGTCCGAACTGGCTAATATTTTTTTAACACCACCCTCACTAACCTATTTATACTGATAGCATCAAGAATTGTTTTAAATTATATTTTAACTGTTCTGATTAAAAAATATTTATGTTTTCAACAGAATAGTTTAGGAACACATAGGAAAACAAATATTTCAGAAGCCATCACATGAACCCTCAACCTTATCATTAACTTCCCAAAGAAGCCAATGCCTTACCTTTCCTTCTCACTGTATTCCTTCTCACTGTCTTCCTCTTCCTTACGTGGCTTTCTCTCCTAACTCCAAGATAATTCCCATTCTGGTCAGATTCCCTTATGGATTTCTTGATATATTCTGAAATTTCAAAGATGAAAAACATATTAGATCAAGTTAAACTCAAGCCTTAACAAACCACAATTCAGACGCAAACACAAACCATTTGCAACTTAAAGCCAAGTCTCAGATGGTACTGACTACAGAAGCAAAGTGTAAAGATAGACACCAGAGTAGAGAAGGAACAAACTGAACAGCAAATGGGTCTAGGGTTTTCAGCTTTTGGGTTTCTTGCGTATCGTAATGTAGTCGGGTTTTATAAGGAGTAGTTTTGTTTTAATAAAATAATAATGATGTGACAAGCTCTGGAGAGATCAACAAAAAGTCAAAGACTTTGGTTAGGAATGAAGTGAAGTGGTGAGAAGAGAGTTTTAGTTACAGAAGATTTTTTTTTTTGGGTTAGAAATTGTTGTTGTTGTTGTTTTTATTTATTTATTTATTTATTTATTATTATTATTATTATTTTTTTAATAATAGTGATGTGTAAAAATGTGGGAGCTCGCAAAAAAGTTGGACGCTTCGGTTTTATATATATATATATATATATACACATATATATAGTATATGATATTGATAAATATGTATGATGCTTGTATTCGAGTAATTTATATATCTATTTTGAATTTAATAAGGCAAAAACAAAGAAATTGTCTTTCTATTAGAAAGATCCTATTCGTAAAAATTTCGCATAGGATATTGTAATGTAAATTATTCTCTCTTTTGTTTGTTTCTTTTCATATAATTTGCTGAGAATGCATTAAAAAGCTGGTTATTGTAATTATAACTATTGCCCAAAAAAAAAAAAAAAAAAATCATTATATATGTGTAAAGAAAACATGGAAAATTGAGGACCCATTATAATCCTTAGAATCATTATCCAAAAGAGGAGAGACATAAAAACTTAAGAAAGTCTTGAAGATAAAGTTCCCCATATATCTAAAGTAATGTTGATTCACCTCAAATCCAAAAAAAAAAAAAAAAAACACACATTTGCTAAACAATGATGTAACCTATAAATTAAACAAACAAACAAAATAGTAAAATAGTTATATAACAGATACCAAAGCCCAAAAAATTAATAAATAAACAAATTTATTGCAAAACCCAACAAAATATATTTGTGCTACACTTTTTGATAAGCTATTTGTGCTTCACTTGAAACTGTATATACTTTCTCAATTTAATATTCAAACGGATAGACTAAAGCATTAGATTGCGGATAATAAATATGGAAAAAAGTAAATAACACATGCGCAAAATAAGAAGAATACTCAACATGCAAATCATTATTAAAAAAAAAAAAAAAATTTAATGCATGGTCAAATTGATATATAACTCAAAATGAAAGTATGCTTGCGTGTTTTTATCAAAGAAAAAAAGTATGCTTGCATGTGTTTTATGTGCATCAGAAGTAGAGGTATTTATAGGACGTTGTTTCTCGTCCAAATTTCACATGTTTTTATCAATGCAGCATCATAAAAACAAAGACCTGAAACATGTCATACAAAGAAGAATCCCAACCAAATATAAGTTTTGTACTAAAGATACAAGTAGAATTGTACAAACAAATTGATTCCTATAAAACTATTTTATGCTTAAAGTTATACAAACATTAATCTAAAGTAAACCCATCCAAGCACTGAGATTCAAAACTTTACCACTAACCTTAAGATAATATTAACCATTTCAAGCTTTTAAGAAAAATAAATCTTTGGTCACAAAATAACCATTCAACCACAAATTCTAAATACAAAGAAGGAAATTTTGATGAACAATACAAAGAAGGAAATATGTGAATTGAGAACATGCAAATACATGAAGAATAAGGTTAGAGAGAGGGAGGGAGGGAGGGAGGGAGGGAGGGAGGTACTGTTGCTGTGGTGAGGTTAATTTCCTTGCTACAACGCCTAAACTTCATGTATTAGAGAGATTTTTTTTTGGACAGAAAAATGTATTAGAGTGATTGAAAGAGACAATCCAAATATAAGAAATATATAGAGTTGAAGTTTTTGACTTTTTTATTGAAAGAAGAGGAAAGGATGTAGAAGATTTATTAATTTTTTTGGTAACAATCATATATCAACATATGAAAGGTTGGATAAACCCATAAAATGTAACGGTTTAAAAAAGAGTAAACTTAAAAAGGTAAAAGGAGTCTATCATGGCAATGCAATAGGAAGTATGAATAAATGCTGAATGAAAATGGCAAAGAAAAATATTGGTAGCTTAACATTCAAATGGAAACAAAAAATAAAAGGTAATATTGGATCATATGCTGATAAAGCAAAGAGGGAGAGGCGTAGAGATATGCTTAACTAGAACGTTAAGGGTGGTGGTTATGGGAAAATGAAAGAAGAGGAAAGAGAGTATAGATAGGAAAATGGAAAAAAGAGGAAAGTGAGTGTAGATTTTTAGGTTTATGGAAAGGGAAAAAAAAAATCCAAATTTCATAATATATAATTAAATTTGTGTTTTAGGAGTGATAGAGGAGGAAAAAAAAAAAGAAAAAGAAAAAGAAAACGGAAAGAGTGGTTTTTTTTTTTTTTTTCCCCTCAGGAAATGATAGATTTTGATACGGGTGATTTAGTTATGGTAAAACGTGACTTTTCGATCACTTAAAAAATATCTAAGGGAAAAAAAAATTGATGGAGCATTTAAGATTACAGTGGATATTAATTATAATAGTAGAACTTATATATAGTGCATATTTTTTACACATGCTAAAAATACTGACATGTATCAATAATTGTTTGCCACATGGCAATATTTGTCATATCATACCTAACAAATGGAAGATGTTACAAGTTACAACAAATAAAGGAGGTGAGGAGATTGTAATCTATTAGCGACTGTCAGAATTTCATATAATAGAGGCATTTGAAGATTCTAGGTTAATGGAGAGACACATGATAGAGTTGGAGATAGAGTAATACCTGAATTTAAGGAAATGCTCAATAAATGTCAATTGGTAAATCTAAAAGAAAAAATTAAATAAAGAAATAAATGATGACATGGCACTGATATGGCTTAACTAAAGCGTAGCAACAATAAATGTTACACTTTAGCTTTTAGATATCTATATATATATATATATATATATATATATATATATATATATAGATTCTATTATCAAAAGATTCATACAATTTGAAAGACAGTTCTTTAACTATATAGATTATCAACCTCTCCCTCTCCCTCTCTCTCTCTCTCTCTCTCTCTCTCTCTCTCTCTCTCTCTCTCTCTCTATATATATATATATAAGGAAATAAATGATGACATGGCGCTGATGTGATTTAACTGGAGCGTAGCAACAATAAATGTTACACTTCAGCTTTTAGATATATATATATATATATATATATATATAGATTCTATTATCAAAAGATTCATACAATTTGAAAGACAGTACTTTAACTCTATAGATTATCAACCTCTCTCTCTCTCTCTCTCTCTCTCTCTCTCTCTCTCTCTCTCTCTCTCTCTATATATATATATATATATATATTATGCTTTTATTATATAATTTAAGGTTTTTAATTTTATTTTAATTTATTTATAACAACTATTTTTATTTTATTAAACTTCCAATACATCCTTGAATTTGATTAGTCTATACATCAAACAAACATATTACTACGGAAAAATAAAATAAAAACCAGTCTTACCAATATGATACAAACTACAAAGCCAGTTTGACAGATGCATTAGTACAGATGAATGAAAAGCAAAATTGAAAAAGAAAACAAAAGGGACCTAGAAATGGAATGATTTTGTTAATTACAAAACTTACCAATGCACTGCACCGTGTTATGGGCTCCCAAATTCCATTATCACCGGTCCCTGAAAATTAATGATCTCCCAATTTTGCTCTTTGGTTTTCTCAATTAATGCCATGAATGCAGGAGGCATATTTGTGAACTTCAATTGGCAGAGACTCTTTACATTCTTTAACCCATTGGGGACTTCCAAACTCCAGCATTGCTTAACCTCAATCTCCATGAGCCTTGGCATTGCTTGCTCCTCTATATTCCACTCTTTCAGTTCTAACTCACTGAATTTCAAATAAAGAAGTTGGGGAAAGCCTCCTTTGGAGCAAACCATGCTACTCCCTGTATAAGAACCAGAGCTCAGAAATAGCCATCTAAGGTTGTGAAGCTTCTCTAACACTGGCATTGGATCATCTGAAAGGTCGCACATCGTCAACTTAAGATGAGTCAAGGTTTGTGGGAGTCCATTTGTATTTATGATGACCCTTGAATCAGATATTACTCCGTGCAAGTGTAGGAGGGTGAGATTTTCAAGACCTGACAAAGGCTCCAACCACAGAACCCCATGATGCATTGCATTTGCCTTGGCTGTTGTCAACTTCAAAGAATGAAGGTGCTTTAGTTTCACAACATGATCTGTCACTTTCTTTAGCTGTGACGGCTCTAAGTCAAGTTTTAGTTTCAGTTCTCTAAGGTTGATCAACTTGTCCAGGCCATCAATCAGAGGACTGTCATCATCTCTATAACCTTTCTCCAACTTTGTCTTCAACGTTTGGAGATTCTCCAAGGAATTGTCACTTATTTGAGTCACAAATTTAGTTCGGGAGTCTAAGTATAGATGCTTAAGTTTCTGCAGTTTCTTTGTTGGAATATGAAAAATACGTATACCAGTATGCATCAAATCCAGAGTTTGGAGGTTTGGTAAGTTGAAAAAAGAAGGTGGGATTTCCTTTATCAAAGTTCCCCTTAAGTTTAGATACATCAGATGAATTAACTCTCCAATGTTGTTAGGCAATCCAGTTGTGTATACATGTGCATCTCCAAGATCTAGAATCTGTAACCTTAAAAAGTATCCACTTGCAATGCCTTTGTGAAGAATATTCCCAAAATCTTGTGTGGTCCCATGAAACTTTTTAGTGTCAATGAAAAGAATGGAGAGGGGATATCTATATCTTTGGAAGCTATTTAGCACATTTCTGCTGTTTTCATGATTATGATTATCCCAAACATTTGAATTCCCATTGGTTTTTAGAAACTCATCCATAATTGACAAGCGTCGGCTTTGCCCATGGAAACTTGCATCCTCTTTCTCCAAAACCTGATAGAAATTCAAGTCTGTAGCTTTTGAAAGGATGACCTCGCGAATCAGATCATGGATTTTTAAAAACTTTGCTTTCCCATCCTCTACCATTGATACTTGAACCAAGCTTCTGCGGATGAGCTCAGATAAGTACTTATTTGCAATTTCCTCCAATGTCTTGCATTTATCTTCGTTTACAAAACCCTCAGCTATCCACTTTTTAATTAATGTTGGACATCTTACAGCATAGTCCTCTGGATACATCCCAAGATATAAGAAACATGGTTTAAGGTAATAAGGGAGATCATGATAACTAAAGGACAAAATTTTTTTTATGCTTGTGAGATCTGGATTGTTTTCAAACTCTAAACTAAAATTATCATGAAAATTTTTCCATTCAGAAACAACCATTTCCTTAGTTGACAGAAGACCACCTATAACCACAATTGCTAGTGGTAACCCTTTGCATCTTGCTACAATGTCAACAGACAATTGCTCCAGCTCTGGGGGACAACGTCCCTCAAAGATAGAGTACTTGAATGCCCTTTTACAAAAGAGTTCCATAGCCTTTTCTGGAGGTAAAGGTTGCATTTTATAAATATGAACAATTGAAAATTCTTTGCAGGAAGAAGCAACATCATGATTACGTGTTGTGACTATTATCCTACTGCCTTTGTTATCATCGGGAAAAATGTGCTTTATAGTTCTCCAAAAATCTCTATTCCATAAATCATCAAAGACAACTACGCACCTCTTATTTTGTAGACATCTCCTCAATTTGCTGATGAGTGATACCTCGTCAAATGTGTTAGTCTCCTCAGCTACAGTCCCTTCCAATGTGTCATAGCATCGCCTTATCATGTCTTTCAATAGCTCTTTCATGTTGTATGATTGAGATACTGTGATCCAAATACAGTGATCGAAGTGTCGTTTCACTCTATCATTGTCAAAAGCTTTCTTGGCAAGAGTGGTCTTGCCGATACCACCCATGCCTATGACTGCAATTGCAATGAGTTGAGATGTGCCCTTCACCAGCCAAGTTATTAATTCGTCTCTAGAACTACCGATACCCACAACTTCAGCTTCCCCAATGAAATGGGCCTCCAGTCGAGGGTCATACCATGTAACATCTGTTGCATTGCTGCTTGATCCTTGCTCTTTGGATTCATACATTTTTCCTCTGGTCTTGATTTGGGAGAGTGATGTTTTGATATTTTGAATCTTCGAGGTAATGTCATGCTGATGTTTGAGACTTCTGACCAAGTGAACAACTTTTTGGAAGAAACCTTTGAACCCATGCCGTTGACCATGTTGTGCGATGTGGAAGTTGTACTCCTCTATGACATCTTCAATGCACTCAGCTACTTCCTGCACATCTTTCACCCAGAGTTTTACAACATCACTTCTGTCTTCTTTCTCTGCCATTGCATCTGCATCCTTAAGAAAAGCCTGAATATAGTCCAGTTCCTTTTTTATGTCAGCAAGTTGTACATGTACACCCTTCAATATTTTGGCTTCTTCAGACAATAATGGGATCAGCTTGTCGATGACTAAGGTTACTGCAATCTCTGCCATTTCATCTGAGCGGTATTGACTTCTCTTGGGTCACATATTTTAGGTGCCTGAGCTCTAAAAACAATGATTCACGTATCTTGGCTGGGTTGCCATTGACTTCCAGCCAGTTGATCATCAAACTTTTAATAAAGCATTTCTGAATCAATCAGCGCCTAATTAATAAACAAAAAAAAATATATATATATTCAGTCATTGCTTACATATATCTTGATTGTGACTCTTCAAATTTTCTTCTATATACAGGTAATAATTATAAAATTTCGTGCAAATACTCGCTTTTGTTGGGGCCAAAAGAACACTTGAATGCAAGAGTAACGAACAAAGTTTTCTTCCAAACTGACAAACTGGGTTAGATGTGGCCCTTTGTAAGACCATATCAGAACGCATGATTTATTAAATTATTTAAATAAGTAATGTAATTATTAAATAGTCCCAAACAGTATGAGAAAGACATCAAAGAAATTTAAAACTTCAACTAACCCCAAATAAACCCAATAGCAATGAAAAAGTTAGATTTACCCACCATCACATATTATAACTCAAAACCCCTAAATTTCCACCATAAAAAAACTTACTCATCAAATAATTCTACCAATACAAAACTCATACATATAAACACATAAATATTACTTCCAATGCTCATAAATCATATAGATATCATTATTAAAGCTTAGAAAAAATATAAAGCAAGAATATAAAACCACCAAAAAGATTAGAAATTTTTACCTCAAATAAAAGATGTGAAGGTGCTTAGAGATTCTTAAAAATTTTTCGGTGATCTTGCCGTAAAAATAATGGTGAAAATGGTGGTATGAAGTAGCACCGGTGGGAGAGTCTGAGAGAGCAAAAAGAGCGCGTGAGAGAAAAATGAAGAAGAACAAAAGAAAAGAGAAGTAAGATGGCCGGCCAAGAGGACAGGTAATGGTGGGGCACGTGGGGCTTAAAAAAAAAAAAAAAAAATCTGACCTTTATTTTATTTATTTATTTTTTTGACTGGGACGTTACAGGCTAAAATGTATACAAGAATACTTATTTGAGGAGGAAAAAATTTTTCATGAAAATTCATTAAATAAAAGATTACTCTCACTGGATTAGAAGGAAAACTGATGCCGATGGAGCATCTAAATATATAGAAGATTCCTCTTGGATCATAAGAAATTTTAGCATGAAAATGGTGTTAATGAAAACAGTAAATTCCTTAGTCATAATTTAGTTAAGCCATAATTAATTGTTTCTGCTAAAATAAAAGGTTTATAATAATTTTGGAAAGGAAAAAAAAAAGTGTTGACTGGGTCTTATCTTGTACTTTGAGTTTCGTGAACCCTTCAACATCTTTGCCGTTTTTTAATTATTATTATTATTTTGGGATGAAGATGGTCCTGCGTGTCTGCTTCTATCTTTTGCCATGGAACTGTCAATTTTCATTCTTCTGGTAGGGTGGAAAAGGATCGAATAATTGACACTAGAGACTTTTTTTTTTTTTTAGAAACGACACTTGAGACTTGAGAGTGTTAAAGAAAATTACAAATTTATCCTTTCAATATTGTTTTTCTTTATTTCATGATAAAGTATTATTTCTTTCCTTTTTAAAAAAAAAAATATTTATTTAAAAAATAAAAAACATGTTTTTGATATAGACTCATTGATCTCATGCCACATGATAACAAAAGTAATATCACAGGTACTGCCGTCCACCATAGCTATTGTTGTGGACACAACAAATCAATTTTAATGTCACTATTTGAACCACTTATCCTTTTTTTTTTTCTTTTATTTGTTATTCTTTGTAGGAGAAAATTGAGTGATCTTCTCATGAGAATGTCTGAAAATATTATTTTAAAGTTCTTTTAAATTGTAATTAACTAGGAGAAAAACAAGCAAAGTTTTTACTTGAAATTTGAAAATATTTTAGGCCAAAGCAAGCAGAGGATTGGGGAAGTAAAATAGAAGGGTAAAATTTACAAATGAAAGGAAAAAAGAAAAAGGAAAATAAAATGGCCTAGAGCATTCACATTAAGAGCATGAAGGCTTGGAGGTGGGATGGGTCTATTTTCAGTATGAAAGGCTCCCAATTTTTTGTTATAGGTGTGGTATTCTACGGAGGAGTGTTATAAACACATGGGTAGAACTCACATTTGAAAACTAACTCGCAAAGGAAGGATGCTCGAGAACTCATAAACAGATTGTTAAGTTTATACTTAATCCATGTAGGACATTAGGATCATAACAAAGATGGTGACTTATAATACGGTTATTGGTTGAGAGCTGTAGCATCGAGGCAAACAAGTCAAGGTGGTGTAAAAAATGATCATCAATATTGGTCTTCAGCTTCAACGGATAATGACCAACATGGGGAAAACTTGCAACCTATTTCAAAGGAGAAGGAGCCTAACTTAATTTCAAAAATTTCACCGGAAAAACAAAAAGATGTGATATGGATGGGGGCAATTCTATTAAGCCGGATTTGAAGGATTTGGTGGATAAGGTAAAAAATTAGGAGCCTTCTCATGAATTAGAAAAATATGTATAGTTTTTTGTTAAGGATCAAAGAAATAAGGAACATAATTTTGGGTTAAAAGAAGGTGGGCCCATGGATTTTAAAAACTTGGCACAAGATAATGGGATATGTACCACCAATTTGAACGTAGACGATATGGAGTATGAGGATTGTTTGATTTCGGTAGTTGATGGTAATTTTTTGTCGAAGGTTAATTTCAGACATCAAAAATTTCAAACTCTGGAAATGTACCTGCAACTAAAAGTTTGAGAACATGGAAAAGACCTATTCGAGAGGTTAAAGATATATCTCCTTAGCTTGACGAGGGAGTTGATGCACCTATTTCAAAAAAACGTTCATACTCTATCAAAGTGATTAGTGACGGCAATAGTGAGGTGAATCTAGTGAAGAAGAGAGCGGTGGAGTTGGATAAAGATCAAGTTCTGATTTCCTCTGCTGGGGCTGTCTTTCAGCCTCATTTCCCAACATGAAATTTCTTAGTTTAAACTGTTGTGGGCTAGGGATCTTATAGACCTTCACTGTTTGGTGAAGGATTTAGATCTCCAAGTTGTGTTTATCACGGAAACTAAATTTGTTTCCTCGAAAAGTTGAAGTTGGAAATGAAGTATGCTCCGGGTGTTTTTTAAATGGTTTGGGGTAGGTAAACAATCTAATGCTTAGTTTTATGGTTACTTGAAGACTTTAACCTAGTTTGTGAAAATTTTCATTTAGTTCCTTTTGTTAGTTTTTCATTTAATTGTAATAGTTACTCTAGCTTTTGTTAGTGTTGCTAAAGAGAAAGAGGATGTTATTTCTTAGTTTGAAGAATGTCCCTATTTTCTCCTTCCCACTTGTATAATGTGATTATTAATCAATAAAGTCTACTACTGATTTCCCAAACAAAATGGGCTTTTGCCCTTTTCGGGTAAATTAAATAGCTTTATACCATTTTTCTCAAATTAATTAGAGAAATGCATCTCTTTTAAAAATCGATTTATGATAAATTGAGTTAGAAAAAAAAAATTCTGAAGCCTTATAGTGACGTTTTAAGGACCTATAGTGACGTTTTTTAACTCAACTTCAATAAAATTGAGTTATAGGTAATTGTTTTACCTATAACTCGATTTCATTGAGGTCGAGTTAAAAAAACATCACTATAGGCTCCTTAAAAACTCTACTATAGGACCTAACTCGATTGATCACAAATCGAATTTTAAAAGAGGGACATTTCCCTAATTAGTTTGGGAAAGGGTGTATAAAACTATTTAATTTACCTGAAAAGGGCAAAAGCCCATTTTGTCCATGATTCCCCTCAAAAAATAAAAAAAGTTTCAAGGTGGCTAGCTGTTAAGCATTTGAGCATTTGATCGTGGCTTCTAAAAAACAAAAGAATTGACAAAAATGTTAATGAAGTATCAATAATACTGCCTTTTAAAAAAAAAAAAAAAAAGATCTTACCTCTCTCGCCGAATCTCTCTCTCTCTCTCTCTCTCCTTTTTAAATCTCTTGTTCCTCTTTCCTCTTAGGCCAACATCACAAAGTAAAGATGTCATCTAGTCCACTGTGGAGTTGCGTTGTGAAGAACGAAGTCCATAGTGAGTTGTGACTTCAGATCTAGATCTTTTGGGCTGCCATTTCGAGGGGAAAAAATGGCAGGTCCGACCGGTTTTACCCTCTCACGGGTCTGAAAACCATCAGGTTGGACCGTGGGTCGAAAGGTTCATGGAAAAAATACTTTATAAAAGTTTCTGAGTTTAGAAAACTGGACTTGTGCCCGGCTTCCGATTAAACCAGTGCGATCGTCTGGTCTGGTTTAGTTTTTTAAAACTATGATATTAAGTGAAGTTGTTGTCATTAGCAACAAAAAAGTTTGTGCCAAACTTTGTCCATAATCGAAAACCTACTAACAAGCCAAGGTTTGTTATTTCTAAAAAGAAGGATTCATTGCACATCGACGGTCATATTCATAGTTGTTAGTATCGTACGATACGCTATACATATTGTACGATACGTCTCGTATCGTGTGTAAAAAGTTCTGTATCGTATTGCCGTATCGTAAGTGCTTATGAATCGTATGATACAGTGTGTGTATCGTATGAATCGTATTGTATCGTAAAATCATACATATCGTACAATACATAGACAAATGCTTTAAAATGATTTTTTTTTGTTAAAATTTGTACTTTTATTTGAATCTAACAAGTTGTTAGACTTATTTTAAACATAAAATCATTAGGGTACTTAATCTAACCAAATAAAGTAACATATTCATAAGTTTCTTTTCCTCTCATTCTTTTAAAAAATTTGGATTATACAGTATACACTTACACTTCACTTTAATATTTACAAATTTATTTTCTATACTATGAATAAGATATTAATTGAAAATATTTTTATTTTTTATTTTTTTCATTATTGTTTTAAGTCCAAGAAACTAGAATGCCAAGAAGATTTTTTTTTTTAATTATTAAAATGAAAAGAACAAGAAAAGATAGTAAATGTTAATGACGATGAAGAAAATGTTAATGAAGAAATAAATCTGCAAAATAATAAACGTGATGATAGCATTGACTTAGACGGGGTTGATTAGCCAATATGATGAATATGATAAAATAAATTAATTTTTGGGTCATTTGTAATATATTATAACTCTTGAATTTAAGCAATTTGAATGTGTATGTTACAAACATGTGCTAGTTTGATTTTTTTAGTTAGCTTGTTAAATATTATTACATAAGTGATGAATAAATTATTCATTAGCTGAATATATTCAAAATTTATAATGAATATACCCTTTATATATGTCAACTTAAGCATAAAATTCAAATAAAAATAAGGGATAATTACACTTTACCCACATGTGGTTTGCCTCTAATTTGACTTGCCTATCCGTGGTTTCAATTTTGACACTTTACCCACCTGAGGTTCAATCCGTTACTGCTCCGTAACCCACCTCCCTGTCTGCCGTTACTCTAACACATTTTCTTTCAAAATCAAAACACAAAACAGATCAAAAAGTTAGGGTTTTTGTTGGACCTGATAGGCTTGGTAAGAAGAAAATAGCTCTTGCTCTTGCTGAGAAAATATGATATTTATAGTGGTATATTTATAGTAATATATTTATAGAAAATATGGTTTAATTTGCTCTTGCTCTTGTGAACCCGGGTAATTTCCAAATGGGTGTCAGATTGAATTTGATGGGGATCGGGCAAATGGGTATTGATTGAATCGGTGTTGACATTACTGGGTTGTACTTTAAGAGAATCACTAGTGGCATTACTATTACTAGTTCCAAGCACAACGAAATGGACATACAACAACAAAATCCAAAAGAAAGCTGACAAAGATGCCAAGAAACAAAGCCTAGTGTTGTGATTCTTTCCAGTTCCCTACTCCATTTGCTCAATGGGAACACTCGACGGCGTACGGCGTCGCATCACCTCTTGAAATCAATCCCAAAATTATCTAACAGTAACAATCAAAATAAAGAAAATCCCATTTCACACACATCCCCAACAAACTATTTTCTCAACAAAACAAATTACAAAGTGTTTGTTGAATCAATTGGCAGATCTTTAGAAACCCTAACTTTTTGATCTGTTTTGTGTTTTGATTTTGAAAGAAAACGTGTTAGAGTAACGGCAGACAGAGAGGTGGGTTACGGAGCAGTAACGAATTTTTTTTTTCTAAATAACAATAAATATTAAAAAATTTAGTTAGTTGTCAAGTTGGAAAAGAATGTGGAAAACTAGCATTTCGAGTTTTAGAAACTCGAGTTCCAAGATAAAAATCGAGTTTTTAAGCCTTGATTTGTAAGCGGATGGGTGAGAAGTGGGAAAAAATCCACGTGAAAATTGAGTTTTAAAGACTCGAGTTCCATAAATTGCAGAAAAACGCCACTATAGGACTTAAAAACGTCACTATAGGGCTTAAAAATTGAGTTATAAAACTTTTTTGCAGGAAAACGCCACTATAGGGCTTTAAAACGTCACTATAGGGCATAAAAATGCCACTATAGGGCTCCCTGAACACTGTATTCAACACTCGTAAAAATTTTTTGCAGAAAAGCGCCGCTATAGGGCTTTAAAACGTCACCATAGGACTTAAAAATGCCATTATAGGAGTTATCAAACTAAAATTTTTTTTGCATGGAACTCAAGTTTCTAAAACTCGAGATGCGTGTGGCATTTTCAGTCCCAGAACACTCGCAACACGAGTTTTTGGGACTCGATTTTTAATATGGATCTCGAGTTTCTAAAACTAGAGATGCTAATTTTCTTTAATCTTCAAACCGTTGTCTAACTTACTATATACTTGCATTACACACAGCCACTCTGCCCATTCCCCCAGCAGTAACGGATTGAACCTCAGGTGGGTAAAGTATTAAAATTGAAACTACGGGTAGGCAAGTCAAATTAGAGGCAAACCACAGGTGGTTAAAGTGTAATTATCCCTAAAAATAATGATAAAGTAGGACTAAAGTAGAAGAATTCTACATCAATTGAACTCCTCATGTGACTTCACTTATTCAGCACTGTATCACACATTCATGAAGAGTGCCAGAGTGAGAGAAGTGTTGAAGGAAACTGCAGCAGCTAACATGCATAAGAGAGGCATTGGAGGAAAGTATATGGAGACAGGAAATAATTGAAATGTTTTTATTTTGCTTATATATAATTTTTTGAATACTTATTTGTTTATTTATTTAATTTTTATTGGTATAATTGAAATCAACTTTTAGTAAATAAGTAAACAAAATATCAATAAAAAGCCACATCCAAAGGCATTTGCCCAGTCGACTTTACCTTAGAGGACCTGATCCTCATCATCAGTCATCACTATTTTTTTTTTTTTTTTTTTTTGGGTTAATAACACCTAACTTGGATCGAGTTGAATTTATCAATTTCTAGCTTGTTCAAAAAAAATTTGCCTTTGGTCCATTTAAAATTGCATCATTTAATATTTTGTACATTTTAGATTTGCATGTGTAAATCTCATTACCAAAAAAAGGTCCAGAAAACACAGTGTATAGCATGTAAGGCTTAGTTTATTAGGGTTTAGCACATATATAAAGTCTTCCGATTAGTTTATATCTTCGTATACTTACCTTTGTACGCTTCCTCTTATTCACGGAGGCTATACATTTTCCTTGAATACTTCTCTGGCACCCTTTACGAAGTACCGCTTGCTCTTGTTAGAAAACGGGTCAGGAGAGAACAAAAAATGAGAGAAAACAAGAATTGCATAAATGTAGAGACACATAGCTGGGATATTATATAGACCTCTATTAGGGGCAAAATAGATAAATACTCTTAATTTTAAAACTACATAGCAAAATACTCATCTTTTTTGAAGTATTTAGCAAAATGCCTATGTTTTGAATTTCGATTTAACAAAAGCGAGTTTTGTGTAAACCTCTTTATTTTCAAAATCAAGTTTTATATGTATTTTTTTAGTAGAACTCAACATTAGCAATGTTGAGTTCCACTTATAAATTTTTAAAAAATTTAAGTGACAAAATATTACAAGTGTCAATGTTTGACCCAACCCGCGAACACAACATGAACTCGACACGGGTTTTTACAGGTTAGGATTGGGCCTTAATGGGTGTGGGTCATAAACGGGTTGACTGGAAAGTGACACAATAAGAAACGTGTCAGTTTACCAAAAAAAAAGAAACGTGTCATAAGCAAATGAACTCGTGTAACCCGCAATAGACATGTTTAATACGCCAATTTATTTGTGTCAACCCAAAATTACCCACTTAACATAACCTATTTAACTCGTATAACAAATAAATATTTATTTTATTTTAGATTTGTCAAATACCTTTTATATCCAACATATAGTTTAAATTTAAAAAGAAAAGTGAGTAATTACAAAAACTTACAAGGGATATAATTGGAAATTGAAACTTTACAAACCCTAAATCTCTAAACCCTACAAACCCTAAATCTCTAATACTTATATTTTTGTAACTACTAATACCTATATTATTTATTTATTTATTTTGGCATAGAACTTGCACAAATAAAATTGGATGAGCTTGTGGAAGATGTTATGAATTTGGACATCAACAAAGAATCTATCGATGATAATCATAGTCATAGTCAAGATTAGTCTACTGTTTGCTCCAATTCTTTCAATATTGATACTTAGCATTTAGTGAGTTCTAAGGATATTATATTTTTGTTGAACTATATTATTTTATTTTTGTTAAACTATGTTATTTTGAATTTGGCTTAAAGTATATGCACTTCTTTTGGAGTGTAAAGAACTTATTTCTAGATGAATATTATATTTTTGTTGAACTATATTATTTTGAATGTGAGTTAAAGACTTGAAGTATATGCACTGCTTTTGGGATGTAAAAAAATTATTTCAAGATGTATGTTATATTTAATATTATGCAGGTTGAAATGGGTTGTGTTACATTCATATCAACCCAACACGACTCGTTTATTAAGCATGTCAAATGGGTTGGGTTAGGTCAACTCGCCTTATTAACATATTGGGTTAGGGTTGAAGAATCATGACACGATTATTAAATGGGTTGAGTTAGGGTTGAGCCATTTAGCTAAATACCCCTACTTCGACATAACACGAACCCGACACCCTAATCCAAATTGACACCCCTACAAATATATGCACTAAACTAGACATTACTAATGCTGAGTTCCAAAAACCGAGACATTTTGCTAAATATTTTGAAAAGATAGGTATTTTGCTACATAGTTTTACAATTAAGGATATTTACCCATTTTGCCCTCTCCATTGGTATCATTTTCTTGATATTAAAAATTCAAAATTGGGAGCAGTTAAAGTGGGACAAACCGTGGTTGAAAGTATAGCTAGCACTGGTGAGTGATTAGCCTGATTGTACATTCCATGAATACAAAAGTCCAAATAGCGAACATTTTTCAATTGACTATTATAAAATAACTATGATTTCCATTTTTATAAAACTAATCAACCATAAGCATATGAAATTTCAGTGCTAACATTGGTCAGAAAAGTATCTTTATTTGTATAGTGAAGTACAACTTCTAGAAGACTAGAACCCCCTTTCTGCTTTCAGGCTAAGAATGAGATCATCCCACAAATCTATTATCAACTAGAGTATGCTTTGAACTGTTAATTAATTACTTAATTTACTTACACCTAAAGGGAAAAGAATATACTTGGTCTCTATCCCTACTCATTCCTTTTCCATGCTTTGCCAACGGCCTACGAAAGAATTGTGTACCGAGTCATCATATATCCTTGGTGCAAGAAGTCCAAGAGTAAAAATTTGCCATGAGTAATTTGCAATTAGGAAGATGCTAATTAGTTATTACAAAGTTTACTACAAACTGTTTACTAAACAAACATGACAATGAATGTGATTGAATTCACCCAATCCCATCAACTTAGATTTTTATTTTTATTTTTAATATTTTAAATGGATTATTGAGCAAGAAAGGGGCTTCTATTAGCATTAGTAGTTGTAGATGGCACCCATCCTGCTCTTGCTTATGGTATCAGGAGAACTTAAATTTGAAATTTCGACCCATGTTTTTATTCCACTTCACACTTAATATACTATAATATTTGTGAAAAAATAATCTTAATCATGAAACGGAGAAGATCTTCGTACAGATTCCTATCGAGAACTCATATTTTTTAAATGTGCGAGTTTAGTTCAACTTTTTAAAATTATGTTCAAAAAAAAAAAACTTTTTCTTATTGCTACTCACCTAGTTCAATGCCAAAAAAAAAAAAAAAAAAATTTTTTTTTTTTCACATTATTAGACCTAAAATGCATGTCAATAACACTTTCACAATTAATCTTAAGTGGTAGGTTGTTATTGGTTGTTATGGGTGGACCAAAAAGTAATTTAAATGGTTGATTCAAATTAGAACTAATAACAACTTACTACCTAAAATTTGTTGCGAAAGTATTTGTTGAGGGGGAAATTGATGTCCTCGAATGAAATATGGGAAAGCCAAGCCGAAACTTAACGTTGGGCTCTAAAATGATACCTAAAGGCTTTAGGTGTAATGGTAAGCCTATCCAAGCAAGAAATACAGGCTGCACCTTAGCAAGAACAACATTAAGGCCCAATAAAACACTTCATGATAGTTAATTAATAGATTAGTGGTCTCGTTACAATAATACAAGAAAATAAAATTCTCCAGCAGTGAGGTAAAATTATACTTATAGTTCAGCAGTCAATTATTGAACAAATTCAAGAAGGTGTTCACTTCAAGCAATTCTTGTGTGTCTTGGTCAAAAGGGTCTAAGGTACTTTCTACTACTACTACATTAATATGAGAGAAAAATTCTATTGTTACAAGCACATTATATCCTTCAAAAGAAAAACAAAAAATAAAGACCAATGGCTCCATGGTGAGAAGAAAGGGGTTATTTAATATGGTGTAAAGGGAGAGAGAGATTCTAGCTCAGTGCAACAAGTATTAAACCAAGATTCTTGTAGAATATGTATGTGGGGTATGAGTGGGGTAGTATAGGCTGTTTTGAGTGAGTGGGTGTGTAAGCTTTTAATGGTATGGTAGAACTAATGCTAAAACTAAGTCTTTAATGAGAAAATGGTTGTTTATGATTGATTAGGAAGTATTTATGGACTTAGGATATGCTAAAAAGGAAGAAGAATGTTTGAGGTTAAGTGAGTGTGGGCTAAAAGGGATGATTTATGAGCTGGGGAGAGTTAAACTACAAGCTAAAATATGGCAAAGTGATAAGAATAATAGAAATTTCAGAGGGGTTGGTGTGTGTTTGTGGGGTTGATGTGATTACCCTTTTATAGTGGAGCTTAAGGGGGTGATTAGTAAAAAAATCCAAAAATATAGGACTGGTCAGGAGGTAGAATGACAGATTTTCCATCCTAAGATTTCACTATAAATGGCTGATCTTCTTTTGGGGCTGTCTTGTTTCTGTTGGGATTTATGCCCTAAAATCCAATATATTGGCATGTCATAAATAATTAAATTGTTTAGTTATATGAGACTATTTATAAATGAACCAATGTGACATTATCTTAGTTCATGAGATGCATAGTATGTGATTTATGTGAAAAGTTACAGAAAGATATAAATCATAACTTCTTCGTAAACTCAGAATTTTAGTTCGTAGTTGGTGATGAAATTAGGCGTTTCATCTGCGAAGACTATAATATATCAACTACGAAGATTTGTCTTGATCATGGAAGTGGAGACTTCTAGTTGGTATGTTGATATGTTTTAAGAGTTAAGATATACTCCTCCGTCCCATTTTTTTTGTCCTGTTTGAAAAGTCAAACTTTTTAAGGGAACATCATTTATTGTCTTGTCTATCTTTTAAAAATGTATAAATTTCCAAAACAACTCTTAAAAAAAAATTATCAAAAAATTGAATAAGTAAATTAATAGGGGTATAATAGGAACATTAGTAAATTAATGACTTTTATTTTTAGAAACAGGACAATATTTTGGGACATCTCAAAATGGAATAGAGGACAAAAAAAATGGGACGGAGGGAGTATTGAACTGGACCGCTGTGAGATTTATTATTCTCCTAATGACTGTCAAATGAATAATAAATCTCACGACTTCTATTTACATCAACTCTAAATCCTGAGAGAATAATGGACCTGATCATGAGATGTAGGTTGTTTTGATATATCAGGAGTGAGATCTATTAGTTACGGTCAAAACCTCAGTATGTTGGGCAGCCGCATTTAATGTTGATGAAACATATATTCTCAAGATGGAATTCATAATCTCTTAACGGAGATATAAAATATTCCCTTGAGATAAGTTTAATGGGTTTGGTTATTCAGAGTATTGGGCCCAACTACTTTAGTAAAAAGTTACTAAAGTATATATATTTGTGAAATTGGATTTCATAAATGTATATTGAATAACATAAATGATTAAACCAGGTACTCAAGGATTAAGATATAGTAATCTACAAAGTGGCAGTCAACATTTCATGACTTTGTATTACTACGAATATTTTAATGAAGGGGTTGCATGTACAATAAAGTCTTGGGATATAATTTATTGATAAGGTCTAGAGTACGATTATATTTATATAGTGGTATTAAATATAGTTAATGGTAACTTTAGACTTGTCAAGAGTTGACAGAAAAGCCCAAGCCCCATTTGAGCTAGTGTCTTATTGGTCCCTTTTGGTCCCACTCCAAACCACACACTTAAGCCCAATTAGAAAGGCCCAAAAGGCCAGCCCAATTAGATAATTGGTTAGATACAAAAGGAAAAAACGTTTAGAATATTTCAAGAGAGAAACATCATTGTGAAATGGTGTGTATGTGATTTTTTGTCACTCTTTAATCATCCCTTTGTTACCAATTGAGAGACCACATATCTTGGGCATCAAGTGGAATTGGAGTGAAGATTAAAAGTCTTCTCAAGAACGTTTGATCTTCGGTTTCTGAATTTCACCACACTAAGGTACGCTTTCTTGTTCTCAAATTTTGAAACTTACATAGTGCATGTTATCAATTGCGAATGAAGTAGATCCGTTAATTTTTTCCGCTGCGTACATCTATTTTTCCTACAAATGGTATCAGAGCGGTCTTCAATTTCAAATTGTATAACATGTTTTGTGAGTTTTAGAATTAGAGATGATAGTTTCATATTGTTAGAAGATTATGTTTTTTAATTTTCTGCATGTTGTTGAAATTATGATTTGATGAAAACTGAAATTGGTGTTATGATGTTGTTTAAATTTAAATTTAAGTATGTTAATTTGAATCTTAAGGCTATAGCATCAATAGAATTCAGTTTTGACATCAATCTATGTCTGTAATGTTCATATGATGCATGTTTGTTCATGAAAAACCGTAGAAAACTGCCTTGGAAAATTTCTGGAAATTCGGGTTTCACGAGTTTCGATCGATCGAAAATCACTTTCGATTGATCGAGTGAAATAGTGATCAGACTTTTTAAACAGATTGATTTTCGATTGATAGTCGATCGATCGAATTTAATTTTCAATCGATCGAGAGGCAATCAAACAAGTCAGGTGGTCAAGTTCAAAATTTTTAATTTTTTCGATCAATCGAGGGACACATTCGATCGATCGAAAGAAGAAAAATCAGAATTTTTTCTAAGTGTTTTCAAGTTTTTTAAGAGCAAGGTTATGTGTGATTAGATTATACATGGTTCTAACTAAAAGACCTAATGAGATCAAAGGTATTAGTTAAATAGAACTCTTAGTCCTAAATAGTTTAGGACTTGTCTTTTAAGAAACATTCTAATGATATTAGAATTGTTGTATGATTAAAAGTCTTTAACTTAATTTATTTTAATTAGAAGTTTTAATGAGATTAAAGCTTAATTAAAAGGTATGTAGTTTCTAATGAGATTAGAATTCTTAATCTAGTAAATTAAGAATAGAGTTCTATATAACTAATTTTTGATTCATTAGTGTTTAAGGAATCCTAAATAGTTTAGGACTTCCATTTTAGTTAGTGATTCTAATAAGATTAGAGTCTTCAACAAGTGCAAGGTTATTAGTTGTGATGGGATCACAATTATTTAGAAGAAAAACCTAAATAATAAGTTGGAGTTTTTGAAATAACTCTTTTGTTAAGTTTATTGTAATGTGAGTAGATACCTCGTCTTGACTTCGAGTCTTGCATTCCATGGGGAGGGTATTTACTTCACGGATTACAAGGTTAGACTTCTTTGTGATTGCGCAAATGTTCGTTATTCTATTGTGACGTGACTTAGTTACATCACATTGAATTTAAATAATTAAACACACTTAATGTGTAGAGTTAAAATTGTGATTAGATCACAATGATTTCAACACAATCCACTTGTTTTAAAAATATCTAGTGGGAGAGAGATACAAGGGTTGGATCTCACAGCCTCCATTGTCGGTTCATAGTGGTGTGGGGTAAACATCTCGTCTTGGCCTCGAGCCTTGCGTTCCATGCGGAGGATGTTTATTTCATGGTACTACAAGATTGAATTTCCTGGTTTATAGTGGTTTGATCAAACACCTTGTCTTAACTTCAAGCTTTGCATTCCATGCGGAGGGTGTTTTTATTATGGCACTACAAAATAAGCCTGTTAAAGGGATGAAATGTGGCTACACATGATTCTAGACAATGGTGTACACTAGACTAAGTTTAATAGTATCCTCTATGCTGAGTTCTTGCTATTATTACTTAGAGGCCAAAGGAAGAATGGCAAATTATTTTTGTTTGGTAAGAGTTACCATGATAGCATTAATAATGAGAATAATTCTCGCCTGATCATAGTGGTTGGTATTCACTCTATGCTAAGGAATATTAATTGTGGGATTAGGTTGTCGTTGCACATAATATAGTATGTTTTTCGGGTTCCATACTATATGGTTATGGATGCAAAATATAATGTCCCTGTAATTAAGTTCATGGTCTCAATATAAAGTTGTCATAAATTTTGTCCTCTAGCTACTATTTTAGTTGAATCACATTAACTAAGAAATAATTTTGGACATAGTGCTTGAAGGAGCTGAAGTACATATTCATGTTTTGATTCAGCATTGTCATAATTTCTAATACATGATGAATTTATGGAAGATAGCTTATGATATGATCATAGTCTCTATTAAAATGCTAGTATGTTATATTGACTTCTAACTCATTAGTGCTATAGCATGAGATGCAAGAGTTAGTACCAGACTTAGACTTTATATCAAGTCTAAATGAGATGTTTGGTATGAATCATATTGAGTGCTAAGAAAAGCTTAAGGAGTTCCAATTCTATATCATTTTATGAAAATATTTTTTTTTTAAATGAATTGGAATTCTTGGATGTTGAGATTAAATGTTAATATCATGTGGATATGATCTACAAGTCTTTGTTAGATTCATTTGATCAATTTAGATTGTTTTGAAAATAAATTCTTTATATTATATGAATTGATGAGTGAGTTCTACGCAACGGAAGACATCCTACAAGCTAAGGCTGGGATCAATATGATTTAATTCAAATTCTTAGCCTAAACCGAAAGGTAAGGGTGATAAGAAGAAGAATTAAAATACCAAATAGTTTGGCAAGCAAGTTGTCCTAGTAGTTGCCAAAAAGGAAATTAGACTTAAAAGTATGACCAAAAGAAAGTGTTTCTTAAAAAATTACAAAATTATTTACAACTGAAACATCTTTTACAATTTAGTGCAAGTACTTTTACAAGCTAATGAGTGGCATGTGAGTCATTATTTTTTACTATTTTGTTAAAAAAATCTTAGACTCTCTAGTATCTTTATGTGACCCAAGCACTTCATTTTCCTTTCCTGCCATTCTCCCAACTATTGTGGCTGTAGCTACCGTCACTATCATCACTGCTCTTCTTCTACTGTAGCGACTCCTCCAAATGGCCTTCATTGTCACTGCAACAGCCAACGCAAGCTCTGTCCTTCGCTAATCTCCATATATGTCCGTCGACTGCTAATCTCATAAAGATCTTTATGTTTCTTTGTTGAGATTTGTTTCCAATGGATCTACAACTAGCATGAAAAAATGTTTAAATATGTTTCATTATAAATCTTCAAATATTTGAAGTATTATATTCAAGTTTTTTTTTTTTTCCAAAAAAAAAAAATTGAAAAAAAAATTGGTCCTTTTATCTTTCTCTGCCATGAACCAATGGTAGTAACTGTGGCAATCTTTGTTGCCTATCACTTTTGTTGCACTCATAATATTCGTTGGTTTCTTGCTCTTGACATAAGACTACTCTCATTAACAAGAGAGGATTTATGGCCAATCAATCTAGACTAGAGAGAGAGTTACGGAAAAGACTTAGGATCCTTAAAGGTGGTTCTCTTCAACTCATATCTGGATTTTTGTTAAGAGAGTTTCTAGTAAATTACTGTTGGCTTTGAGATGGTATGGCCACTTGATTAGAAAATTGGAAAATGGTAAAGCAAAGAAAGGGAAAATAGGGGAGGAGAGAGTGAGGGGCTGAAGCCAATCCTATCCTTTTTATTTTGGCATAAGAATAAATAAAATCCAATTAAAGATTACATGGCAACTTTATGATTAAATAGCTGATATGACATAGGACACTTAAATATAATATATATATTTGAGAAACAAACTGCTAAACAAACACACATCCTTTAATTACACTCTTCACAAGGTTCAAACACATTATTTAACTCAAAGTACCACTACAAAAAAGCATTTTTTTGTATATTAATTATCAATTTGTCACACATATATTTGATTTTAGTTTGAAACATTTTTCCCTTTTAGTACTTGTCATCCCTCCGGCAATAGACATGGCTTTACACAAAAAGAACTCAACCAAGGTTAAACAAAAATTCTAAAAAAGATTTTGCCGGATATTTTTAAAACAGTAAAAGTCTCCAATTTTTTTTAATAAAAAAAATAAATAACAATATTTAGCAAAACCCCTGCCCCATCCAAAATTTCAACATCTAAGTACCAAAAATCCAACCAAATGATTACAATTGGCCAAAATTATACAAGTGACGAAGCAAAGATAAGTTGTCTCATTGGACAATTTTATTTATTTTTAAACATATTACATTACACAGTTTCGTACATAAACATAGGAAACCATAACAGTCTAGGCATCAACAAAGGGGTAAAGTTCATATCTAACGTTACAACTGCCACCAACAACTCGCCCACCTCGTTTTCCATTGCAACAGTTGGGAAGTTCACTAATCGCAGTTTCAAGACACTTCTTACAATCAAGACCTGAAAGGTCCCTGGTGCATTGAGCCAAACCATATAGTTTGCTTGATAAATCAAGCTTTAAGTCCCCGGTAGCATAGAATTTTGGATTGGCATAAGCTTTATTAGATAACCTGCTTAACAAATCCTTAACTTTTGGATTGAATGAAGTGGGATTTTCTACATCTTGGACGTTCCACAAGTAGAACTTGTTTTTGTTATCGATTTCTCCAAAGAAATGTATGTTCGAGTACTTTAAAAGGCAGTTATCATACCAAATTATCGCTCCTTTTTTATAAGGGCAACGATCACCAAGCTCTTTGCCTGCATCAATGACACAGGTCTTACAGTTTGTTTTTGAGACATCACCTCGGCATAGGGCTAAACCATTTGCTTGAGCTTGGCCTTGCCCAGTGGAGCTGAGCCCAAACCCTTTTGAAGGAACTTTGGTGGACAAAAATTTTAGCAAGCCATTCAAGTTTGTACCATAAGGGCTATTGGCAGTGTAGTTTTCCTGGCTAAAACAAAAATGGTATAATGGGTCAGCACAATTGACTGCATGGAGGAAGAGGCTGAATAATAGAAAGCTGAAGGAAATATATTTTGAGCACAACATGTTGAATGAAATTGAAGGTTGGTTTTGTGGGTGTGTAATATTATCTACAAGAACTCTATAAATAGACGAGACTTGTCAAGTTTTGGTCAAGTTTGAAGTAGAAAATGCTGACTTTATTCTTAGTGGCAACCTCATCTCAGTCCAAATCCTTTTGATTGTTAAACCTGTCGTACAAAATCGCACTCAGACTTTGAACGTGCTGGAGCGTAGAGTCAATAATCTGGTGGCGCTTTTATATTAATTAAACTCATGAAAGTTCTAAGGAAACTAGAAACAAGCCATTCAAATTCGTGAGGGATCAATGCAAGTGCGGTTGCACTTGTAATTCAGGGGGGTTCAAATGAACCCCCTGACTTGAAAAAAAAAAAAATTATATATATATATATATAAAATATTTTTTTATTAATTTAATTCCCTTAAATTAATGGGATTAAAGTTTGAAAGATGTCACTTGCTCATGGTTCTGCATGTGCTCAAAATTAATTTGAAAACCATGAGCAGTGGATAACGTTATTGACTCCAATGCTCAGTGTTTTGAAAATTGGTTTGTTAAAAAATATAAATTATTACCTAAATTTTGAAATTAGACAAGAAAGTGTCGATTATAGAAGTGGAATCTGGATACGGGTGAAAACATGGATAGTCATGGTGCTATTTGAAAAAAATAAATAAATGAAATACATATATATATATATATATATATATCTGAACATTTTCGCCGAAGGAATTATGGGATGAATTGGGCCTGGCCTTCCTTCTAGCCCGTCTACCCGTAAACATTAAATCCAAATCGACAAGACGACCAAATGCAAGTTAGTTGCTATACAGGTTAATGTATCTCTCTACATGAAGAAATATGCTTTTAAGTGAGTAAATTGAGCACGAGGTTGTAGACCCTCACTCTCATAGCCTTGCATTTCAACCCAAAGGTATACAGAACTGTGAGGTTTGGAACTCCAATAAAAAAGTACCTTTGCTTGAACCAATCTTAATGACGCATGTGGTTATAGTGTCTAAAGAAAGGTGGCTCTAATACCATATTAGAAATAATAGATGAATAGTATTGTATTTCTCAAGTAATAAAATAAACAACAGTGCCTTTATATTGGAGACAGGGGAGGAGCCACATAGTGGCTTGGAGGGGCCGTAGCCCCTGCACAAAAAAAAAAAAAAAAAAAAAAAAAAAAAAAAAAAAATCCTATTAGACTATGAAGAAAAAATAAATAGGCCCCCCCAACATTAGATAGCTGGCCCCCCACCCATTTCTCATTCATTCTCCCAGCCTTCAATCAAAAATTAGGAACACCCTCAAATTTAAAAAAAATAAAAAAATTATCTGTTCTACTTTCAAGCAAAAAAAAAAAAAAAAAAAAGAACTAAAATCTGAAAAAAAAAAAAATGTTACAGAGCCAAGCCCACGGCGAGCCCAATAGATTACAAAGGTAGGTCGCTCACGGCAAGCCCATGGATTCTCAACCAAAAAAAAAAAAAAAAACCAATACAGAGAATCAGAAATCAAACCTATCACGTCGCTGGCAGAGAAATCAAACCCCAATACTGTCTATACAGAGCAAAAGCAAAACAAACTCCAGCAAACCAAACACAGAGGTGTTTATCAATAAAAAAAAAAAAAAAAAAAATCCCCAATACACAAACCAAAACCAAACCCAGTAACCCACGGTCACGTCGCCGCAGCTCGCTCGTCGTCGTCGTCGCTCACCCAGTCGCCCCTCATCGCAGATCGCAGATCGTAGATCGGAGATCGCAGATCGCTCTGCCTCTGCTTCGGTGCTCGGTGCTCCCTTCAACCCTCCCTTAAGGTATTTCTCTCTGACTCTCTCTTAGTCTCTCTCTCTCTTTATCTCATTGAAATGAAATTTTCGTAGATCGTAGATCGAAGATCGCAGATCGCTCTGTCTCTGCTCCAGTGCAGCGGTGCTCAGTGCTCCCTCTGACCCTCCCTCGAGGTATTTCTCTCTTTCTCTCTGACTCTCTCTTAGTCTCTCTCTTTATCTCACTGAAATGAAATTTTCACAAATCGTAGATCGGAGATCGGAGATCGCAGATCGCTTTACCTCTGCTCCAGTGCAGCAGTGCTCGTTGCTCCCTCCAGCCCTCCGTCAAGGTTTTTCTCTCTGACTGTCTCTCAGTCTCTCTCTCTTTATCTCATTGAATGAAAAAATGAAATGAAATTTATGAATGAGTCTGGAGTCTCTCTCTTTATTCTTTAATAGCCTATCTTAGTAAGTCTCCCTCTCTTTTGAACTGTGAGTCTCTGATTGGCTGGCCATTTTGCTTTTTTCTTGTTTTTGTCTTTTTAAATTTGGTTTTATCTTATCTGTTGGTGTTGGTCAGTGTGTTGGTGTTGGTGAAATATTGATTGTCATTTAGTGTAATATGTGTTGTGATTTGTGATTGGCATTGTGAAATTTTCTGATTGTAGCTGGCTATTGTAATTGGGACGCATGTTGTGCTTGTCTGTTGTCTGTTGAGGGGGTGGGGAGGGGTAGATGGGCTCATGGGCTCATGGGGCTGGGTAAACAATAATTAAAGCAATGTAATGTGTAGCACATTACATTGCTTTAATTATTGTGCTACACATGGAATGTATAATGTTCGGCTTTTTTAATGTAATATATACAAGGGGCTAAACAATATAACAAATTAAAGCATTATAATTAATGACAAATAAATTAAAGCTATATAATTAAATTAACCAATATATTATAAAAGACAAATTAATTAAATTATTTTTGTTTTTGTTTAAGGGGTTATTATTAATTAAAATTGTATTAAAAATGGGTTGACTATTTAAATTATAGTGGAAATTTTGTTTTTTTCTTGAGTATGAATAACATTCATATAACTAAGTAAAAATTTCTAATTAAATTTTTATTTTTTAAAATTCTTTTCAGATTAATTTTTGAGTCATATTCTTAAAGCTAAAAGAATTATGAGCAAATGAAAAACAATTGATGCATTCTTTAAGAAAAAAGATGTTAGCAATTCAGAAATTAGGACACCTATGGCTGTAGAAACAAATGTTAATACTTCAATGCTTGATGAACACCCCTCCAAATGTTCAAAACTTCAATTTGAAGAGATAGATCGTGATCCAGGATCACGTAAACAAATATGTGAATTTCCTATCAACAAACAAGATGAAATCCGACAAGCTTATCTCAAAGAAGGTCCATATCAACCTAAAAATATAAACTATCCATACAATGATGATACTCATCGTCGTCGATTTCAACCTTCATGGTTTGATTCACATAAGGATTGGTTGGAATACTCACCTTCAATGGATGCGATATATTGTCTACCTTGCTACATTTTTAGTAAGAAACCAATAGATCATCCCGGATCAGATGCATTCATTTCAACAGGTTTTAATAATTGGAAAAAGGTGAAAGATGGAATGAATTGTCATTTAATTCGTCATGTAGGGAAAGAACCAAACTCCCCACATAAAATTGCTGTGAAATGTTGCGAGGATTTAAAGAATTATTCACGACATATTGACAAGCTAATTGAGAAACAAACGTAAAAAAAATTAGAGAATAATCAGTTGCGGCTCAAAACCTCAATAGAGTGTGCTCGATGGCTAGCATTCCAAGCTTGTGATTTTAGAGGTCATGATGAAAGTATTGATTCAAAAAATAGAGGTAATTTTATTGAATTGATAAAATTCACATCAACTTTCAATGACAAAGTAGCTAGTGTTGTATTGGAAAATGCTCCAGGAAATGCCAAATATACATCACCCACAATTTAAAAGGAGATTTTGCATATTCTTGCTAGTAATATGCGAAATGCTATTCGTGAAGAAATTGGGGATGCAAAATTTTGCATTCTTGTTGATGAAGCCCGGGATGAGTCGAAGAGAGAGCAAATGGCTATCATTTTGAGGTTTGTTGATAAAGAAGGTTTCATTAAAGAGCGTTTCTTTCATGTTGTGCATGTTAGAGACACTACTGCATTGACTTTAAAGAATGAGATATGTGCTGTCCTTTCTCATTACAACCTCCACATTGAAAATATTCGAGGTCAAGGATATGATGGGGCTAGTAACATGCGTGGTGAATGGAATGGATTACAAGCTCTTTTTCTTAAAGATTGCCCATATGCTTATTATGTACATTGTATGGCTCATAGGCTGCAATTAGCTCTAGTTACAGCATATAGAGAAGTAAAAGATGTTCATCAATTCTTTGATCATTTGGTTAATATTATCAATATTGTTGTTGGTTCTAGTAAGCGTAATGATGAATTGCAACATGCTCAAGCACAACAAGTTGAGAATATGATTGCTTCTAATGAAATTGAGACTGGAAGAGGTGCAAACTAGATTGGTACTTTGCAACAAGCTGGAGATACTAGGTAGGGATCTCATTTTCAATCTATTTGTAGTTTGATTAAAATTTTTGATGCTACTTGCAAAGTTATCAACACTATCTCTGAGAAAGGGGCTAACTATAAACAACGCGGTGATGCCGAGGGAGCTTATCAGGTATTAACATCATTTGAATTTATTTTAATCTTGCATTTGATGAAAGAGATAATGGGAATTACTAATGTTCTTTGTCAAGCTTTGCAACAACATTCTCAAGATCTTTTAAATGCCATGCATTTAGTTTCAACTACAAAATCACTTATTCAAAAGTTGAGAGATGATGAATGGGAGCCTTTACTTGCTAGTGTTATATCATTTTGTGAGCAACATGAAATTGATATTCCTGATATGAATGCTCGTTACACTAAAGGTCGAGGTAGATATCGTAGTCAAGATGAAGATTTAACAATGGAACATCATTTTAGAATTGGCATATTTACAGTTGCAATAGACTTTCAATTGCAAGAATTGAAAAGTAGATTTTGTGAGCTAACAACGGAACTTGTCATTCTTAATTCAGATTTAAATCCCAAGGATGCTTTTAGATTATTCAAAATTGTTCATATATGCAATTTGGTTAAGAAATATTATCCTTAAGATTTCACTGAACGTGAACAAGAACTTTTGGAGTTGCAACATTATGAGCTTGATGTGATAAAACATCCAGATTTTCAGAATATGAGTACAATTTCCGAGCTATGTAGGGGATTAAAAATTTCAAGAAAGTCTAAAATCTATTTTTTGATTGATAGACTTATTCGTCTTGTGTTGACCCTTCCAGTTTCTACAGCAACTACAGAACGCGCTTTCTCAGCTATGAAGTTGTTAAAAACAAGACTTCGCAATAGAATGGAGGATGAGCTTTTGGCAGATAATATGATAGTTTATATAGAGAAGGAAATTGTAGGGAATTTCACTATAGAGATGATAATGGATGAATTTTATTCCATGAAAAATCGTCGTCAGGCATGATTTGATCTGGTTGATAACCCGACCTGACCCGAATAATGGGAGATTTACTGAGGCTTAGTCCATGGAGCGGAGGCTTGAGCCAACAAAATTTTTTTGGCTTGTTTTGTAGCCCATTGTGAATCCTATGTGCAGGATATAATAGCCATTTTTTTGGGGGATTAGGGTTTTGTCTTGCTGTTGTTTTTGAGAAAGAAAAACACTGTAGCCACACATTGTAATTTTCTTTAATAATAGTGAAATCCCTGCAACTCCGTGGACGTAAGCAAATTGCCGAACCACGTAAATACTATCTTGTGCATATGATTGTTTTTCTTTTGGCATTTTGTTTTCTCTATTTTTTTGTTTCTCACAGGTTTGGAATTTTGGTTGAATTCCCAACATGTTCAAGTATATTATGATATATGAAAGTTGATAATTTTGTATCCAATAGACTTAAGAATTATATTTAGTATATCTCTATTACAACCCGGCCCCCCCAGGTATTTATTCCTGGCTACGCCCCTAATTGGAGGCAGTAATGTGCAATACAAATATATAAGCTATATAATTATGTGTGATGTGCAAGACAATGTAAAGTGGACCTAAAACCCACTGCCTATTATGCTATGTGCTATGGTCGTTTGGAAATTGGAGAAAAAATATAAATAAAAGTAATAACAGAACAAACCCTAGGCTTCACCACCTAGAACTTGCTTGCAAACCCACATCACCACCTAAGTGCGTTACACATCACCACCAAATAGAGAAAACATGGGAGAAGACATTCTCAACTCATAAGAATTAATCTTATGATGTAGGGAACCAAGATTTTATGTTTTAATTTGTAATTAATTTTGTTTTTGAATTTGGTTGTTAATGTTGATAATTTTTAGGGATTTGATTTGATACTTTCCATATTAGTGTAATCCTTAAAACTATTTAACTAGCATTCTAGTAATGGTAAAGATAGATGAATTTGAATATGATTAATTCTTATGAGTTAAGATGTTTCCTTTTTGATTTCTCTATTTGGTGGTGATGCCAAACGCCCTTAGGTGATGATGCCTAGGGTTTGCAAGCAGTTCTAGGTGGTGAAACTTAGGATTTGTTCTGTTGTTACTTTAATTTCTCTTTTATCTCCTATATCCTACTTATGCTGCATCATAAGGTTTGGTGTAATAGCAAAAGGGAACTTTAAGAATATAATAAAGAACAATTTGATTTTCTACAGATGGGTATTCCATTATCAACTGTTAAATCTCAAGTAAAATGATTTATATATATTTTGTCTGGCTAATGACAATAATTGATTTGTTTCCTTTTCAAAGGCTTAAACAGTGTTAACAAAAGGTTGATGTAAGCCTATGTGTAGTTTGCTTTGGTGCTTTTATTTTTTGGTTGTTTAGTTTGATTTTCTGTAAGGTTTGTAGTGTTGGATTACTGTGCATTTGTAAACTTTTCTATTTGTTAACAAAATTCTAATCCATAATAGACAACTCACATCTCATTGAGGTGGCTGATCGTGATTAATGCAATATCACGTTACTTTCACTAGTACCACAAACATTATTTTTATTGTTCACCAATTACAGTTTATCATCTCAACCATTATAAAAATGTGGTGTCATTTGATTTATTGTATTTTCTTCTGCATTTCTTGAAGCACTTTTTTTTTCCTTAGAGCAATATATCAAGTACTAACTCAGGGCCATCCAAAAATAGTAGTGAGAACATAAATCCGTAGCAAAGATAAGGGGTACAAAAGATATGCTAGTAAATCTTATGGAAGCTATTCATAATGTTGGTGATGATATTGAATGAGTTAACTTTATAAATTGGAGTCTATGCCTTGTGAATTAATTTGTTGAGAAACTTTGGAAGTGGAATATATTATTAATGAGGTTAAATACTAGGCTTGCTTAATTAAGTGCTTATTTGGCAATTCCTAAATTGTAGCTGGATACAATTTCAAGCTTTATGCTTATTGTGATAAGTTTTCTTGATATTGTTTAGGTTCTAGCTAATCTCCTTGGGACTTGGAGAATTAGGCTTTTGCAGGTTGCGAGGTAAGTAGCTTTTTAATGCGATTTTGGAAAATAATCATGTTACATAAACGATGTTTTTCTTTTTAGGTTAGACACATTTTGGAACATTTTCTATAAAACTCTGTTTTGTTAAAAAGTGTTATGTTGTGACCCTACTATATATGATTATATATAAAAGTGCATAATATTTGATATTGTATTTGGGGAAATGTATGATTTGTTAAGATGGAAAAATGAGCATCTTTTATTTAATCTTTGATAAGGAAATCATGGATTTTATGGTTTATTGGAAAACTTAAAGATGCTTATCTTGTCTTATTATTTGGGAAATTGATAGAAAATCTTTTTAACAAGAATGAAGTTGAAAACCTTACAAACTTTGTGGAAGTTAGATTATTTAAGATTTTTCTGAAATTACCTTGATATAAACTATGAATTTGAAAGTACATGTATACATGTGAGCTTTATGTTGTTTTAACCTAATGCCATGTTTGATTTCCCAGTGATCACCTGATTTGGTTTTCGTAGTATTTGCGACAATGGAATCAGATCCAAGTCAATGCCCTTCCACTTTGGATGATGAGTTCTTCCCTACTGCTCATCGGGAGAAAATGTTCCTTGGTTGTGCGTGGGTGAGGTTGCTGCCCATGGGGCCAAAAGACCACATGCAAAAGAGGTCCTATTTAATGCGCTCTCCCTGCTGCCCATGGGGGGAGAGAAAAACCTTGAGGGTATAGGTGAGGCTGCTGTCCATGGGACTAAGAGATTGCATACCAGAGAGGACAATATCATGCCAGTTATGAATGGGTGGATCCCCTAACTGATCTATATGGTAGTGTGGTATATTTGTGATAAATTACCATATGTTAGATTTTATGGCTTTGAAATTATAATACTAGTACTCACAGATTATAGTATATAGTTTCAAGGTATTTACTTTGAGAAACTTTACGTTTCATTATTCAATCATTCTTGTCATATTATTATTATTATTATTGAAAATGAAACTTGAATTTCCCCTAGCCCCATTAATTATGCTACTTACTAGGCTTTGTCTCATCCCATTATTTTACAAAATTTTTTAGAGTAAATAACGATCATTGTGAGATAGCTTTTTGATGGCTAACTGTAGTTAGACTAACTACTGATGGAGGCTGAACTTATGTGATGGAGATATTAAATGATGTACATCTTAGAGTAGGCTTGACTCATTCTTTTGTATATTATAGTGGTTATGGCTTTATTCCCACTGATGGGCCAAGCTAATGATATGTAATTATTTATTCAGACCTCCATTCTTTTGTGGCCAATGGTCTTTGTAATTATTGCCTAGAGCTCTGACTTACTTTGAGAGTATATTTAATGGAATTATTATGATAATTCTTGATGTTGATACTTGATATGAAGGAACAATCTACAAGTACTTTTGAGATGTCTTTCTCATGCTTTGGACCCTTTGGAGTTTGGGGATGACAGTTATGGTATCAGAGCTTAGGTTATGATTCCGCAGACTTTGGGAATAGGAATTGATTTTGATCTAAGTCAGAGCATTAGGGGTTTGATGAATTCTTTGTTCTGTTCTTTTGTTTCAGCTTCCACTTGCTATTCCTTTTTTCCTTATCTATTTTTTTTTTTATGCTAACCTTTTATGTTACCTTGTGATTTACTTGCTTGTTTCTTGGGTATAGGTATAAGTACCTTGGTACACTATGCCTCCTAAAAAGAAAGTACATAAAGTGTTAGGACATATGTGGAACATGTTAAGAACATATGTCATTTAGAATTGGCTAATCCTTTGACAAAATGCACTTTACTTATGATTGGGTAGATCTAGGATGTGTTTAATATTTCAAGGAACAAGAGTTCAAGTCCAAGTATTGAAGCCATGCAAATCTATCCAAGAATCAAGTGAAGAAGTGCTATTCATTAAAGCTCAACAAATAGCTCAACAGATGTATCTATCAAGATTTAAAATGTGAAGCTCGACAGATAGCTCGACAGCTGTATCTATCGAGAATTACAAAAATCAGATTTTCAGATCTGTTTTTTACGCATATCCAAGCTATGTGTTTAGTTTTTCTTTTCTCAGAACCCTAGACATATATAAGGATTATTTTAAGGGCCGTCATAAGGTTGTTGCACTTGTTGTTGCATGCATATTGTGACCGGAGACAATTTGCCCTAGTTCATCTTTCTCTTAAAGAAGCTGCTACGTTTATATGCCTTTAGGTTTTGTAACCAAGGAGCTTCTTCAGCTTCATCGTCTGGATGAACTAAAGAACTTTGTAGTCAACATCCTTCTCAAGTTGGTGTGTTAGTCAAGTACTGGGATCCGTGCATCGATTGGTTAGTCATGTACTTGGAGTTGCATTGAAAATGAGAGATTGTCACTCAATTACAAGTTCAATTGTGTATTAGGGCAAGGGTTCAACTGTAGGTTAGCATAAGGTACTGGAATTCCTTTACTTGTAACCGCTTGTTTTAATAATAGTGAATTCTCGGGAGTGGTAACCTTAAATTCACTCAGTGGGGTTTTGCCTGGAAGGTTGTCTCCATTCGTAAACAAGTCACCGTGTCAAATTTATTTTCCATTGCATTTAGTTATTTGATGATTTGTTTGTGTTACCATGCGCATTGCATGTTAACTGACTTAATTAATTCACTTGGCTACTTAATTGGTTAATTTACTCAAGGGATAATACATTCTTGGCCTATCAAGTGATATTAGAGTGGGCACACTCTTATTAGGGTTAGTTTTGCTGTGTGATCCATTGACCCCTGTTGTCATGGATAAAAGATAATCTTTAAATACCCCTTCTTTATTTGATGGCACTAACTATGAATACTGGAAAGTACGCATATGAGGTTTCTTGCAGTCTTTAGATGAAAAGGTGTGGCAAGTTATGGAGATAATTGGTTGGACTAAACCAAAAGAGACGCCGGCTAATTGGGATGATGCTAAGATCAAAGCGGCAAACTTCAATAGCATAGCATTGAATGCCTTATTCAGTGCAATCACAAATGAGGAGTTCAAGAAGATATCCTCTGCAGAAACTGCGAAGGAAGCATGAACCATCCTCCTGATAACCTATGAAGGAACCAAGGCTGTCAATGATTCAAAGCTTTAGAGGCTTACCACAAGTTTTGAAGAGATTAAGATGGAGGAGGATGAGTCGTTTGACGAGTTCTATGCCAAGCTTAAGGACATAGTAAACTCTGCCTTTAATCTTGGGGAAGTTATTCCTGAACCTAAGATTGTTAGAAAGGTGCTCAGATTTCTACCTAAGAGATTTCATGCCAAGATCACCGTCATTGAGGAATCAAAGGACATTGATCAAATTCCTTTGATAGAGCTGGTTGGCAACTTGCAAACCTATGAATTGGGTTTGTCTAGGATTGGGAAATTGAGCAAGAGCAAGAGCATGGCACTGAAGGCCAAAAGCAATGATACTGATGAGTCTTCTGCTGATGAAGATTCTAAAATGAAATCCTACATGACGAGGCAGTTCAAAAAGTCCATGCCAATGCAAAAGGATTTGATAAAGACCGCAAGCAATCCAGTTCAAGAACCAAGATAGAGGAAAGAAGGATGCTAAGGAAGGCAGTCAGTACACTGTTCCATCCAGACCAAAGTGCTTGGGAGGTCAAGGCTTTGTACACATGAAACAAGACTGTCCAACTTATCTCAAGACCATTGGGAAGAGTAAGACCCTTGCAGCTACCTTGAGTGGCACCGACCCTAAGGATGATTCAGATAATGATGACGAGGGAATCTTGAATGCATTCATTACCACTATGAATCCTACTGAGGGGATTTTTGAAGAGATGGATGAAAAAGAGGACTTGGTGGAGTCTAAGTTTGAGAAGATGGATGAACAGGATGACATCCATACAGCTTATGCAAAATTGTACAAGGTCTCTGAAAAGCATGAGAAATTGTATAGGTTGGCCACCAAGAAGCTTAGTGATGTGGAACTTGAACGAGAAGAAATCTCCACAAAGTTTGATGAAGCTAATCAGACCATTGGAGCACTGTAGTTTGAAAACAATTTCTTAGTTAAGAGGACCAAGAAACTTGAATCGGAGTTATTTCAAGTCAGAGCTTAGTTGGAGAAGACTTCGAGTGCAAAGCTTGATGAGATGCTTAGCTTTTAGAAATTTGCTTCTGATCGAACCAGTTTGGGGTATGATTTCTCTTCTCATAACACTGCTTTTTCTAGTACTACTGTGTTTGTTTCACCTGCTAATAATGTTGAATTTGAGAATAATAATGTGAAAACTGTTTTAGTTAGTGAGAACGTAGACAAGAGTAAATCTATCTTAGGAGCACCCCCTAAGATTGATAAGAAAGAGACTAAAAACCCTAAGACTAATAAGGGTAATAACTAAAAGTCTAAACTGAAGAAGTAGTATCTCTGTCATCACTGTGAAGCTACTGGACATACTTGACCTAATTGCTACAAGTGGTTAGCCACCCAACAAAGTAACAGTATAGTCTCATCTGGAAACCAAAATCAGTTTCCATCTTCTTTTGCTCCTCTTGGAGATCTTCTTAAGGCCTTCATGTTCCTTTCAAACTTGAACGGTTTCAATTCTTCCCCTTCACCACTGGATCAAGGGTATGCTAAACGGAAAGGTTCTTCCAAGGTGTGGAAGGAAAAATGCTCAAAGTGATTTAGTCACTTTCTCTCTCTCCCTCTCTTTTTGTTTATGCATTATTTGTGTGTTTTGCTTTCTTGTTTTTGATTCAGTCTAGTTTTTATGCTATGCTTTGTTTAACATGTTTTCGTTTTTTTGTTTTCAGTTTTGCTTTATCTTGTTTTTCATAAAATTAAAAACAAAAAACAAAAATTGAAAAATCAGAAAAGTACAAAAAAAATGTGTGTTTTGTGTACTTTGATACTTGTGTACCTTGGATGGCCATTGAAACAAAATTTTCTAAACTTTGTATCTTTTGTTGCTTAGATGAGCATCTCTATAGACAACTAAGTAAGTGAGCTTTATGGCTCGTGTTTGTGATGAGTAAGATTAAGTAACCTCTTGCACTTAACACTCATATCACTTTTTTTGACAGGAAGGACTAAAAAATCTTAAGAGAAATGCATAAATAATGATTTCACCACTATTGCCTACCAATCATGAAATGACATCTATATGCCTCGGCATAGCAAAATTGCAATGTCAAAAACTTAACATAATTGGGTATTTTCTTCTCTCTCTTATATGCCTATGCATGATATGCTCAAAAGAAAAATAAGCAAAGAAAAATCAAAAGCAAAAAGAACCAGAATGCTTTTATATGTGGTTGCAAGCATGTTTCTAGGAGATGTGAAAGTTATAGGATGTACCTTGAAGGTGGTAGTCCCCATCAAGCAGTTATGATTGTGTGTGAGTTCAATTGATTTTCTCATATCTCAAATCGTCATAACATGAGACACTCATGTAATCTTGCGATGTTTTTCACACATTACACTCAAATTCTTTGCTACTTTTTATATATGTGCATGTACAATGTGATTTGGCCATCACGAGGAATACAAGTGTTAATGTATACTCACTAAACTATCTTGAATTTTTTTTTGAAATATAAAATTGGTTAGACTTGTTTAGTGTGTGTGTGTTTTGGATCTAAATGCTTGACATTTTTCTTGTTGAGAGATGCATTTGAAGGCTTAAAATGTTGTCTGGATCTTTGGTTGAGTAGCTTGCTTGATTGCATTCATTTCTGTGTTCTTCTCCTCTTTGAAAAACTGTTTTTTGTTAAGCTCAACAGCTTCTCAACAGATCTCAATAGATAGCTATCTATCAAGACCCTTGGATTGCTTTTTCTTGACAAATCTTATTGCATTTTTGATCCATCGAACCTTTTTGGAATTTGTCTCGATAGCTTCTCGATCCATCGAGAAAGTTTATGTCTGGCTGATAGCTTCTCGATAGCTATTCAATTCATCGAGGTTCTTTTGCTGTCGACAGATTCTCAATAGCTCCTCGATAGATTTATCTATCAAGAATTAGTGCTCGATAGATCCTCAATCCATCGATCTGCGATTTCTTTAAATAGCTTCAGCGTGAAATCAAATTTCATTTCTCTCGTTCTTTCTCAACAAAAACTGTCTTTTCACCTCCTAAACACGCTTTTCTCACTCAAAACCTCGTCTCCACTTGGATTTCGGCCTTAACCCTGTGTTTTCCCTCGTGTATGCTTCTCTAATCTCTCATTCTTTATGCATTTCAAGCATTTAGACCTAGGTTTTAGGTTCTTGAAAGATTTTTGGGGTTTTTCAAAATTGATAAGATTTTTGTGAAATTTTTGGGTTTGGTTTTGTTTAAATGATCCTATATGCTCATACATTACATCACATTTGCATTCTCACAATGTTTCATGCATTATAGATGTGTGATTTCTTTGTTGGAACCTTGTGTGCATGTAGGTTTGGATTGGGTTGAGGCCATGATGTTTTTCTTTGTTGCACGTCACATAATCATGCATTTTTCATGTATACGTACCATTCTTTTCTCTTTTTGGCATATCTGTTGATTGGTGCTTATCTGCTTCTCTCTTTCTTTCTCTCTCTCTCTCTCATTCTCTCTCTCTCTCTCTCTCTCTCTTGAATAGTTTGCGCATGGCACCCAAGTGCAAATCCACTCCATCTGAGAACCCTCTTTGTTCCAAGGCTTCTTCCTACTCTACTCCATTTCACATCCGGTTTTGTGATGAGAAGGCTTGTCAAGACTTCTCAGAGAACTTCTCTAAATGTGGCATTCATTCGGAATGCTACGTTATCCTTTCGTACTTCTCCGATATTGATCTATCAATTGTCATTAACAGTAGGGGTTAGGAATCTCTTTGTGAGATCTCGATGAGTTGTCTCTCTGTGATCATACAGGAGTTTTACTCCAATATGAACAGTTTTGACTATTCCATACCTCGTTTCATTACTTCTGTTCGAGGTATCCGTATAGTAGTCACTCCGGAGCTTATCTTCGATGTGCTACTCGTTTCAAGGGTATCGCATCCTGATTACCCCAACTGTCTTCATCTAAAGACTGTGTTTAAAGACAAGCTTCTGTCTCTCTTTTGTGAGACACCTTCATCTTGGGGTGACCGTCAAAACACCCCTTGCTCGGGCTTTGCAAAAGGTCCGAGGTTCCTGAATATAGTGATGACATTTGTCTTACATCCTTTGTCTCACTATAATTCTATTACTAAGCCCCATGCTCATTTTTTGTTATCCTTCATTGAGGGGCTTACCATTGACTTTCCCTCTCACTTCACACTCTCCCTTATAGATGTCTATAAAGATACGACTACTTGTGATAAGCTTATCTTCCCTTTCTGCTATCACGAGGATCATTCACCATGCTTCTATCCCCTATCCTGAGTCTTCTCATTTCACTATCATGGGTGCCATCAGCGATGCATTCGTTAGACGGAGCGAGGCCTTGCTTCGACCAAAGTAGCCATGAACCAAGATGGCGACTTCTCTAGCCTCTTCCGCTCCATCCACCTCTGTTCCTTCTTCCGCAAGTAGTGTAACTTTCGAGGCCATCAAGGCACAACTTGAGCGCATGGATGCTAGCCTTGACACTCTTAGTGATGAGTTGTGTCAGGTGAACACCTGTGTTGATTGTATCACACGACGACCAGTTGTCATGGGTGGCTTCACTGCGTCTCCGTCTCCATCTCCACAGGCTTCAAAGGACGAGGGCAATGATGATGGCTCCTGTGATGATAAGGATGAGGATGCTAGCTCTTCTGGTGATAAGGAAATGACTGCTTCTCAGTGACTTGCCCTTTGTCATTTGTGACAAAAAGGGGAAGTAGTCTTGGGTGTGAGAGTAGTCTTATACTTAGGGGGAGGGTTAGCATAGGGCACTTTTGTTAGGGGGAGTGATTTTTATTTTATTTTATTTTTTTTTAGGGATGTAATGAGGACTTTTGTATCTTTTCCTCTCTTTGTCTTTTAGATTCATTGTTCTTGTACATTGGTCTTGTGACCACCTAGTGATAGCAAACTTTGTTTTCATTATTGATATATATTTTTTAAAGATGTTATCACATTTTCACCTATCTCTCCATGTGTTGTTTCTTTTCTCTCTTTATACACATGCTTCTTATTTATTGCAAGCAATCTTTTATTTCTGTTTCACACTAAGACGCCATGATGAGTTTTGTTTAAAATGTTTTAGAAATATAGGTTGTCAAAATCTTCCATTTCATGAACTCTCTTCTTGCAAAGTTTTTCAAGAGTTTGTGTTAGGGTAGATTTTATTGTATTTAACAAGTGATTATGAGTTTAGTAATTTATGACTTTTCTCATATTTCATTTGTGTGTTGTGATTTTGTCATGGATTGCCAAAGGTGGAGATTGTTAGGACATATGTGGAACATGTTAAGAACATATATCATTTGGAATTGACTAATCCTTTGACAAAACACACTTTACTTGTGATCGGGTAGATCTAGGATGTGTTTAATACTTCAAGGAATAAGAGTTCAAGTCCAAGTATTGAAGCCATGCAAATTTGTCCAAGAATCAAGTGAAGAAGTGTTGTTCATTAAAGCTCGACAGATAGCTTGATAGATGTACCTATAGAGATTTAAAATGTGAAGCTCGATAGATAGCTCGACAGCTATATCTATCAAGAATTACGAAAATAAGATTTTTAGATATGTTTTTCATGCATATCCAAGTTATGTGTTTAGGTTTCTTTTCTCACAACTCTAGACATATATTAGGATTATTTTAAGAGCCATCATAAGCTTGTTGCAATTGTTGTTGCATGCATACTTTGACTGGAGACAATTTACCCTTGTTCATCTTTCTCTTAAAGAAGCTGTTGCATTTGTACACCATTGGGTTTTGTGACCAAGGAGCTTGTTAATCATCATCGTTTGGATAAATTGAAGAACTTTGCAACCAACATCCTTCTCAAGTTGGTGTGTTAGTCATGTATTGGGATCCGTGCATCGATTGGTTAGTCATGTACTTTGAGCCATGCATTGAAAATGAGAGATTGTCACTCCATTACAAGTCCAATTGTGTATTGAGGTAAAGGTTCAACTGTAGGTTGGTATAAGGTACTGGAATTCCTTTACTTGTAATTGCTTATTTTGAAAATAGTGGATTCTCGAGAGTGGTGACCTCAAATTCACCTGATGGGGTTTTGCCTTGAAGGTTTTCTCCATTCGTAAACAAATTATCGTGCAAAATTTATTTTTTGTTGCATTTAGTTATTTGGTGATTTGTTTGTGCTACCACGCGTATTGCATATTAATTGACTTAATTAATTCACTTCGCTAATTAATTGGTTAATTTACCCAAGGGGTCAATACGTTCTTGGCCTATCATAAAGTAAGGCATGTAGATGAGGTTGCATCTCCAAAGCATGGCCTTAGGCAATGCCAAGAGCATGAGAGATTTGTCACTCCCGAAGGTGGTGAGATTGATGAGATGGCAGACAGGATCTATGCTAGGATTGCTAGATCGATCTAGGATGGTGAGCGTATGTAGAAGGATTGTTCTTTTGGGGAGTTCCATAAGCAAAAACCTCAAACTTTTAATGGTGAACCTGACCCTATGGCAACAGAGAATTGGTTGCTAAAGATGAAAAAGTTATTGAGAGCTTTGAACTACTTGATTTTGAGTTATCGATTTCTACCTTTGTTGATGATACTTCCATGACTAATCTTGTGCTTAAGTCTTGTATTATTTGTATTGAGGGTAAAGAGTTATTGGTTAATTTGGTGTTATTAGATATGCATGATTTTGATGTCATTTTAGGCATGTATTGGTTGGCTTCTTACCATACTAGTGTGCATTGTTTTGAGAAAGAGGTGGTGTTTAGGCCTCTAGGTGAATTAGAATTTCTATTTAAGGCTTCATGTTGGTCTTTTATGCCTCATGTTATATCATGCATACAAGCAAACCGCTTGCTTAGAAAGCGATGCCAAGGATTCCTTGCTAGTGTAGTGGATTTACAAAGCAGAGAATTGGAGATAAGAGACATTCCCATTATGAGGAAATTTCTGGATGTTTTTCCTAAAGATCTACTTTGGTTGCCCCCGGATCATGAGATCGAGTTCTTTATTGATCTCATTCTTGGTACTACACTTATTTCTAAGGCACCATATAGGATGGCACCCATAGAGTTCAAAGAACTTAACGAGCAATTAGAAGAATTGCTAGACAAAAGGGTTTATTTGCCGTAGTGCCTCGCCTTGGAGAGCTCTAGTTTTATTTGTTAAGAAAGAGGATGGGTCTATGAGGTTATCTATTGATTACTTTGAGCTTAATAGAGTCACCATTAAGAATAAATATCCATTGCCTCGTATTGATGACTTATTTGACCAGTTGCAAGGAGCACAAGTCTTTTCTAAGATTAATCTTCGTTTTGGTTACCACTAATTGAAGGTTAAGGGTGAGGATATACCAAAGATGGCCTTTCAAACTAGATATGGTCATTACAAATTTTTGGTGATGCCGTTTGGATTAACTAATGCCCCTGCTGCTTTTATGAATTTGATGAATAGGGTATTTCATGAATACTTGGATCGATTTGTCATTGTGTTCATTGATGATATTTTGATTTATTCTAAGAGTCAAGAAAAGCATGATGAACATTTGAGGATTGTTTTACAGATTATAAGAGAAAGGAAGTCGTATGCTAAATTGAAGAAGTGTGAATTTTGGTTGAATAAATTAGTATTCTTGGGTCACGTGATATCTAAGGATGAAATTACAGTGGATCCTAATAAGATAGAAGCGGTGGTTAATTGGGATAGGCCTACAAATGTGAGTGAGGTTAGAAGTTTTCTTGGGCCTTGCTGGTCACTATAAAAGATTTGTAGAGGGATTTTCCTACATTGCGACTACTTTGACACAATTGACTCAAAAGAATGTTAAATTCAAGTGGAAGGAAGAATGTGAGAAAAGCTTCCAAGTGCTAAAGCAGAGATTGGTCACAACTCCAGTGTTAACTATCCCTTCAGGTATAGGGGGTTTTGTCATTTATAGTGATGCTTCTCATAAGGGACTTGGTTGTGTGTTGATGCAAAATGGGAAGGTTGTGGCATATGCCTCTCGTCAATTGAAAAATTATGAGAAAAATTACCCCACTCATGACTTGGAGTTGACTGCAGTTGTTTTTTATTTGAAAATTTGGAGACATTATTTGTATGGAGGAAGATACGAGATTTTCACTGATCATAAAAGTTTAAAGTATTTCTTTACCCAGACGGAGTTAAATATGAGGTAATGGAGATGGTTGGAACTGGTTAAGAATTATGATTGCTTCATTAACTATCATCCTAGTAAGGTTAATGTTGTAGCTGTGCTTTTGGTAGAAAGCCTTCAAGTTTTTCAGTTGTTTTGCTAACCACTCTAAAGGAAATTATTTGTGATCTTGAAAGGATGGAGATTGAGGTTGTTATGAGCCATTTTGAGGCCTACCTAGCTAGTTTGAGTGTTCAACCAACTTTGGTAGAAAGAATTAAATTGTCACAGGCCAGTGATCCACATTTAAAGAAAATCATGGATGAGGTGTGTAGTGGAAAGAAATCTGAATTTTCTATCTCTGAGGATGGTTCTTTGAGATTTAGGAGTAGACTTTGTGTGCCAAATGATCCATTGATTAAGAAAGAGATTCTAGAGGAAGTGCACTATTCTCCATATACAATACATCCAAGTTGTACAAAGATATACCATGATCTTCGTGAAAATTTTTGGTGGAATAATATGAAAAGAGAGATTACTCACTTTATAGAGCAATGTTTGACTTGTTAGCAAGTTAAGGTACTGCACCAATGACCCTCAGGTTTGTTGCAACCATTTCCTATTCCCCAATGGAAGTGAGAGAAAATTACTATGTATTTTGTTTTAGGATTACCAAGATCTCCTAAGGGTCATGATGCTATTTGGGTGATTGTTGATAGAATGACAAAATCAATTCATTTTCTCCCTATTTGGATGAACTATTCCTTTGATCAGTTAGCTTAGCTCTATGTTGATGAGATTGTGAGACTTAATGGAGTACCTATTTCTATTGTTTTAGATAGAGATCCAAGGTTTACTTCTCATTTTTGGGGTGGTTTGCGAAAGCCTTAGGTACTAGATTGGATTTTAGTATAGCTTTCCACCCTCTGACAGATGGACAATCTGAAAGGACTATTCAAACTCTAGAAGATAGGTTGAGAGCATGTGTTTTGGATTTAAAGGGGAGTTGGGCTAGTCGCTTACCTTCGGTTGAGTTTGCTTACAATAATAGTTACCATTCAAGCATTTAAGCAGCACCTTATAAGGCTTTGTATGGGAGAAAGTGTAGATCCCCAATTTGTTGGGATAAGGTTGGAGAATGAAAAATCTTGGGGCCAAAAATTATTCAGAGGATTTGTGAAAAGGTAAATCAGATTCCTGATAGACTATGAGTAGCCCAAAGTAGATAGAAGAGCTATTATGACATTAAAAGGAAGGCTTTGGAACTTGAAATTGGAGATAAAGTTTTCCTATGGGTTGCACCTATGAAAGGAGTAATGAGATTTGGCAAAAAGGGTAAGTTAAGCCCTAGGTTTGTAGGGCCTTTTGAGGTCTTTGAGAGAGTGGGCAAATTTGCAGAATTTCCCTACCACTAATCCTGTTAGGAATTCATAATGTTTTCCATGAGTCTACGTTAATGAAATACATTTCGGACCCTTCACATGTTTTGAGCTACAAGCCTCTTCAAATTAGAGATGATTTGTCATATGAAGTAGTTCTAGTAGAGATTTTGGATTGCAAGGAGTAAGTGCTATGCAATAGAACAATTGCTATGCAATAGAACAATATCTTGGGTAAAGGTGCTTTGGAAGAATCATTTGGGGAAAGAGGCATCTTAGGAGTGTGAGGATGATATGTTGTCAAGATACCCAAGCCTTTTTCAGGATCAAGGTACATAAAATTTTGAGGATGAAATTTTTATAAGAGGGGAAGAATGTAACGACTCATGTTTTTTTTTTTTTTTTTTTTTTTGTTTTTTTGTTTTTTTGTTTTTTGTTTTTAAGTCTGGTTGGACAATTGTGGGACCACACGTGCCCTACCTACCACATCACTCCTCACCACTCATTTCAATCTGTCTCACTCTCTCATGTCCGACCATCCTTCTACACTTTTGTTTCTTTTTTTTTCATTTCACTAAAACACACACACACACAGACTCCTCTATCACTCTCTCATCCTCTCCCACCAGTGCCTCCATACCACTATTTCCACCATCATTTTTCCAGCAAGATCACTGGAAAATCTTTAAGAACCTCTAAGCACCTTCACATCTTTTATTTGAGGTAAAAATTTCTAATCTTTTTGGTGGGTTTTACACATTTGCTTGAGGTTATTTTTGTCTAAGCTTTAATAATGATACCCATGTGATTTATGAGTATTGGAAGTGATATTTATGTGTTTTTATGTATCGGTTTGTATTGGTGGAATTATTTGATGAGTGGGTTTATAGTTTGTGCTAATGATGTCTATCTAAGGTTTATTTATGGTGGAAATTTAGGGGTTTTGAGTTATAACATGTGATGGTTGGTAAATCTAATTTTTCCATTGTTATTGGGTTTATTTGGAGTTAGTTGAAGTTCTAATTTCTTGTCTTGGAGGAGATTTTGATTTTGATTTCATGGGTCTCTTGATGATGTTGTTTAAATCTTATGGAAGCTATTCATAATGTTTGAGATGATATTGAATGGGTTAACTTTATAAATTGGAGTCTATGCCTTGTGAATTTATTTGTTGAGAAACTTTGGAAGTGGAATATATTATTGATGAGGTTAAATACTAGGCTTTCCTAATTAAGGCTTATTTTGCAATTTCTACATTGTAGCTAGATAAAATTTCAAGCTTTATGCTTATTGTGATAGGTTTGCTTGATATTGTTTAAGTTCTAGCTGAGCTCATTGGCGCTTGGAGAATTAGGCTTTTGCGGGTTGCAAGGTAAATAGCATTTTAATAGTATTTTGGAAGATAATCATGTTGCATAAATGATGTTTTTCTTTTAGGGTCAGACACATTTTGGAAAATTTTCTATAAACTATGTTTTCTTAAAAAGTATTGTGTTATGGCCCTACTATATATGATTATATATGAAAGTGCATCATATTTGGTATTACATTTGGGGAAATGCATGATTTGTTGACATGGAAAAATGAACATCTTTTATTTAATTTTTGATAAGGAAATCATGGATTTTACGGTATATTGGAAAACTTAAAGATGCTTATCTTATATTGTTATTTGGGAAATTGATAGAAAATCTTTTTGACAAGAATGAAGTTGAAAACGTTATAAAATTTGTGGAAGTTAGATTATTTAAGGTTTTCCTCCATACGATGAAGCAGCATCTTAGGGAAATGTCCTCCATTATTCGAGAGCTCAAATCAACTATTTGGAACAATCTTACTGACGAACAAGTTCTGGTAATGATTCGTTCACTACCAAGTTCATGGGAGACGATGTGTCAAAACTTGATACATAATGTGAATATTAAAACATTTGATGATGTAGCTTGTCACTTGGAACTTGAAGCTGAGCGCCTTGAAGTAGACAAGCAGATTAGTTTTATGCACAAGGCTAAAACTAGCTCGTGTAAGGCATCTAGGCCTAAACGCAAGCAACTTGATTATGCACCTGGGCAAGAGAGCCTACTAGGCCATCACCTAAGAAGGCTAAGTTTGTCACGCATAGTACTAGAAGAAAGCGCACAAAGAAAGACAAGTCTAAGTTGACTTTTTATAATTGTGGAAAGAAAGGACATTTTGCTTGTGATTGCACCGAGCCAAAAAAGGTAACACCTAATCCTACGTCTCACCATGTTTTTGTAACTAGTGATGTCTTTGTCACTAATTCTGCTCCTATGTGGACTATAGACTTAGCAACAACAAAACATGTAGCAAGAGATAGAGTAGGATTTGTGGAGTGCCACCGGATTCTTGTTGGGAGTAAAGACATCAAAGTGGGAAATGGAGCTAGAGTGGAGGTACTTGGAATTGGTACTTACAAGCTAAAGTTGCAAGGTGGTTGCACTCTGTTACTCCACAACGTATTGTATGCTCCAAAGATCTGGAGGAACTTACTTTCTATAGTTACTTTGTTAAAACTTGTTTCGGTTTATTTTTTAGAATAATTATGTTTTACTGTGTTGGGTTAAAATGAATTGACCCCTTGCAATTAATTAATTAAATCAAATTTCATGCAATAGGCACAAACAAATCACCAATTATATTAAATGCAACAGAAAATAAATTTGACACGAGTGATTTGTTTACGAATGGGGAAAACCACAAAGGCAAAACCCCACCGGGTGATTTTAAGGTCACCACTCCCAAGAATCTACTATTATCAATCACAAGCAGTTACAAGTATAAGGAATCTTACCAAACCCTTTGGCCTATCCCAAAATAGCAACCTACAGTTGAACCTTTACCCTAATACCCAATTGGACTTGTATTGTAGTGGCAATCTTTCCGTTCAACACACGAATCCCAGTACATGACTAGCCAATGATGCACGAATCCCAGTACATGACTAACTCACCAACTTGACGAAGATAGTTGGTTGAAAAGTTTTTTAGTTCATCAACAATGAAGATTAGGAAGCTCCTTGGTCATAAAACCCTTGGCTCGTTTAAAATAATCTTTATATATGTCTAGGGTTGTGAGAAAAGAAACCCTATACAAATATACAAGCATGGGCCGAAAATCAGATCTGAAATTTCTGATTTCATAAGTCTTGACAGAAATAGCTTGTGTCAAGCTTCAACATTAAATCTCGATAGAAAGGATTCTGTTGAGCATTCTATCTAGCTTTAGTGAACAGCTCTTCTTCACTTGTTTCTTCATCAGATCTTTATGGTTTTAACACTTGACTTGAACAACATGTTTCTTGAAGTCTTAAACCCATCCTAGATCTACCTAGTTACAAGTAAAGTGCGTTTTGTCAAAGGATTATCCAATTTACATAAAATATGTCCCTAACATATTGCATTTGGGAATAGCTTATTATGGTCATGGTTTATTTCAAATGGTTTTCTTATTTTGGATATTGAATATTATAATAATGGTAGTTTATTTTTTTGACTTCATCTGATAATGCTTCTGATAATTCAATTGTATGGCATGTTAGGCTTGGCCATATAGGGCAAGAGAGGATGACTAGGTTAGCTAGAGAAGGCCTTATGGGCAATCTCGCTAACATCACTTTGTCCACTTATGAACATTGTCTAGTGGGAAAGTTAAAAAGAAAACCATTTGGAAAAGCCATAAGGGCATCTTTTCCATTGCAACCAATCCACTTTGATATATGTGGTCCAATGAATGTGAGGGCAAGGCATGGAGGTTTCTACTTCATCACATTTATAGATGACTATACACATTACGGTCATGTCTATTTGATTTCTCATAAGTCTGAGGCTTTAGATTGCTTTAGATGATACATGAGATTTGTTGAGAATCAATTAGACAAGAGTATTAAGGCTCTTACACCCTAATGGAAGTGTGACTGAATTGGAGTCACATGATGTTGATTTCATTGAAAGTGAATTCCCTAACAAATGTGAAGTTGAAAAGAACTTAACTCTTTATGAAATGATGGATCAAAAGGGAGGTGCCCCAAGTAGACTAGTAGAGAACAAGGAAGAAATTCCTGAAACTCCTAGAGATGGTGGGAGTGACTTACAACCTAGTGGGAGCATACCACTAGAAGTTTATCCACAATAACCTCAGCCACGTAGAAGAAATTATGGCAATGTTCCTTATCATCATTTTGAGATTGAGGGGAAAGCTTTCATGATTGCTTCACAAGATGATGATGAGCCAAGAATTGTGCAAGAGGCTTTATCATCTTCTATTAGTGATGAGTGGATAAAAGCAATGAATGATGAAATGAAGTCTATGAGGACTAATCAGGTCTAGGATTTGATTGACCTATTGTAAGGATGAAAAGCAATTGGGAACAAATGGGTTCTTAAAATCAAATGCAAGGCAAATGGGTCAATAGAAATGTATAAAGCTTGATTAGTGGCAAAAGGATACACTTAAAAGGAGGGAGTAAACTACAAGGAAACCTTTTCTCTGGTTCTAAGGTTTGGTTCTATTTGACTCATTCTGGCCATTGTTGCAAACTTGAATTTGGAATTATACCAAATGGACATTAAGACGACATTTCTCAATGGAGGACTAGATGAGAAAATCTATATGGATCAACCTATTGGCTTTGTGACCAAAGGTCAAGAGCACAAAGTGTACAAACTCAAGCAATCCATATACGGTTTAAAGCAGTCATCTAGACAGTGGTATTTGAGATTTCATTGAGCCATTCTATCAAATGAGTTTACGATGATTGAAGAAGATCACCGTGTCTATGTAAAATGATCCAAGGGAAGTTTCATTATTTTTTCATTGTTTGTCATTGACATATTATTGGTTGGTAATGACATGGAGATGATTATTGCCACAAAAGGGTTGTTGTTCTCTAACTTTGAGATGAATGACATGGGTGAGACAAATTATATTCTGGGGGTTGAAATCCTTAGAGATCGCTCAAAGAAATTTTTAGGTTTATCACAACAAACTTACAGTAAGAAAATTCTTGAGCATTTCCAAATGCATAATTACAAACACATAGATACTCCAGTTGCCAAAAATGAGAACTTAAGCCTGGATATGTGTCCTAAGACCTAAGATGAAAAAGGAAAGATGGCTCGTGTTTCCTATGCTAATGCAGTTGGAAGCTTGATGTATGCAATGATGTGTACTCGACCTGATATATGTTATGATATTGGATTAGTCAGCAGATTTCAGTCAAATTCAAGGCTTGCTCATTGGAAAGCTGTCAAGATGATATTAAGGTATCTTAAAGGGATAGCAGACTATGTCCTTTGTTATCAGGGTTAAGATTTGGATTGGCTATAGTGATGATGATTGGGGTAGTGACCTAGATGAACGCAAATCCACATCAGGATATGCTTTCTTGCTAAATAATGGCCCCATCACTTGAAGTAGCAAGAAACAATCCTGTATAGCATTATCAACTGTGGAAGCTAAGTATGTAGCATGTTTAGCAGTTGTTCAAGAAGCAGTTTGGTTGAGGAGGCTCTTTTAGAATCTTGAGGTTGTCAAGGATGCCTTAAATCTCATTACGTTACATTGTGATAGCATGGCAGCACTTGCCTATGCTAAAGGCTCTAAGTATCATGGTAAAACCAAACATATTGATATACGGTATCACTACATTCGAGACATAGTTGCTCACAATGAAATGGTTCTAAAACACATTTCTACAGGGCACATGATTGCTAATCCTCTAACAAAGCCTATAGGAAGGGATGCCTTTCAGGCTCATGTAAGGAGTTTAGGGCTACGTAAAATATGATGATATATTGTTTTTAGTTACCATTTATTGTACTCTTTCGGGATATTTGTTTTAAATGCATATGATGTTATTCAGTTAATAATATGTATGTTTGCACACACATATACGATATGGTGAGTTCTGTGGTATGAAAGGTATGTTGGCAAGTTTAGGTCGGCTCACTCACGTGAGCGATCGCCTTTCGTGCTTGAGTAGTGAGTTGAGATGAGACATTGTGTCATTTGATGCTTATGTAGCAAATAGAAATGGTTGACACAAATAGATGTCGCCTTAGTTGAAACTAAGATGAGGTCTATGATATATTTAGCTTAATTAGACCATACATGGATAGCTCATGATCCATGTAACCTGTGGTTAGTCAGATGCGAGACCTTGATTTGGTGCTTGAGGTGGCAAGCAAATTAAAGGACTTGAGTTAGGCACCTGAGTAGCGACTAGACTAAGATTTGTACGGTGTATTGAGTTAGTACATACGCTCTTACTTAAGAGAACTCCACTGTAGCATGTTTTTCATACTACATATGCTTGCTCGACCAAAAGTAGAGGTGAGAGAATAAATCCCTGCTTCTTCACCTTGTGAGTCCTATAGATCTTTCATTGAGATACTACTTATGCCCTTGTTACTTTTGACTATGTCATGAAGCTGAGGTTTTGATGTTTGCTACTTTGGCATGTTACCTATGGCCATGATGGATTCGGTTTAAAGGGATATTGCTGGGAAAGCGATTGTACCAAAGTGAAAGGACATGAGTGCAAAGGGAAGACTATTTTGTAATAGATCCTTATATTTGTACTCATTATTGACAGGTTATTGCGCTCATGGTAGCAAAATAATCGTAAATACATCTAGATGGTTATGATGGATAAAGCATAAATTTGAGTATTAAAATCAAGAGGGGTTAGAGGTGCTTGATTCGATGTGTCAACATATGTAACGAGACACTTTAGGGATGTTGCTATGCTGGTCTTGGTATAAGATTTAGTATAGTGCTCCTAAATATGTTTTTCAAGTGTGCTCGGCGGTTGCACAACCTATTTGCCAGTATGAACGCACTAAGAAACATATTGAGAGATGGGGTAAGGGCCATGGCCATAGTGGATGAGTGGGAGATGTTAGAAACAGAAAAGAATATGAAAATGACACCTAAAGTGGGCATGTCCCTCTGTATACCTTAGGATAATTGTAACATCCAAGAGTTATGGAGTAATGGTTTGGACTGTTACTCTACCCTACTAAGTCCACTATCCAACTCGATATTAATGGAGTGATATGTATATAAACACCAAGAGTGGTACCCATTGTACAGAGAATGAATTTTGAATTTCTCGTAGTGTTTACAAAGTGTTGTGAGGCTTTTAGGTTGTGGGTTATGTTTGCATCACTCTAGTAGTGTGCAACACCGTCAGAGAAATGTTTATGGTTTGTGGTTATACAAACTAGAATTCAAAATGAGTTTGAATTGTTGATCTGTGTGGAGGCTGGCTCTAGACAATGTAGAACAATCTCAAAACTCCTGTGTGATTGTCAGTTTAGGCCAAGAGTGGTATGCTGAAAAACCAATTGTTTATATTCCACTACAAAGTCTTTTTTTCTTACATAAACCTTACAAGAGGTAAGAAATAATTTGATTAATCTCATTCATATTGTCAGGAAAACACGTTAACTTGGTCAGAATTTTGCATTAAGGGATGTGGTTCTTTCTTCTGGCTGGAACTCTTCTAGATAGATTATTTGAAATGGATTGTAGTGGCAAATAGTTCTGTGAAATGCAAGAACAAGAAGAAATACAAAAAGGATCTGTACCCCCTAAGTTGTACGTCAATAGCTAGGTAAAACTGGTTGTTAGCAATTTTACAGGACCACCCAGGAGAAAAAAAGGGGAAGGGGTTTAAGAATGGAAGTACACATAAAATATTCTCCTCAGGTTTGCACAATTCACATGAAACTAGAAAGTTTGCATGAGTAAAGCAAGTTGAAACTTAAAAAACCCTATTATTTTTTTATATAGGAAATAAAGAAAAAATTGAGAAATGACAAAAAAAAAAAAAAAAAAAAAAAAAAAAAAAAAAAAAAAAACACCAAACTTTTAGGCTCCTAGCAAGGAAAAAACCCTAGAAAATGCCTATCTTAATTGGCTGGAGATAATTCTGAATCGTATTCTCTTCATGTTTTATGCATCCAAATACTGTTTCTTAACATACAAGACAATACTAAACTAAAGGCAAAGGATTATCCACAAGAGATCAATTGAAGATAAATCAAGAAATAATGGAATGATAATCTATGTATATTCTAACCGCTTGTACAGTGTGATGAGCCCACCTCCTACCAATTTGATTTATCTCGATGAAATAGGACAGCTTGAATTTATTTAAATAGTTCTGGATGATTAAACACACATGCACAGAGAAAGACCTAGCAAAGACAAATTTTGTGTAAAAGCATTGGTTTAAGTGGAAGATAGATGGTGATTTAAAAAAAATAAAATAAAACCTTGGGCGCTCCGCTAATACTCCCAATAGGTAGTGCAGAACGTAGAACATCCCAACTGGTTAAATGGTCAAGTAACTCTCTAGTGACCAGAAAAAAAAAAAAAAAAAAAAAAAAAGATTTCTTGTCATCAAATGAGATAAATACAAAATTTTTTACTTAATGCATTTAGTTAATAAGAATGCATCAAGTGCTAGGGAGTCTACGATGAGGGGAAAGGGTGCGAATTGCAAGATTAGCAATATACTTTAGTTATCTCTCGAAAAAAAGTCAATAAGAATGCAATAAATGTTTTGAAGATTCTACTCTCAAAGTGGGGGCATAGATGAGAAAGTCACATGGTTTACTGATAGAGGCCTCTATCCATTGAGCCCAAGCCTGATTAATTTATTAGACCTTTGAGTTTTTAATATATGATGCAATTGATTAGAAGATTAATTATTTCCAGTATTATTTTTTTGAGAGCTAATTATTTCCAGTAATTGATTATGTAATATTTGCTTTCTTTATGTGATGTAATGCTTGAAGGATGATCTACTTCAAGGCACTAAAATACATTGTTAAGTACCTTTGAAATTGATGAATAAAATTAATTGAAAATTTTTCCATAACTTAGTGGTGATTCTTGGAAAACTCTGGAGTGAAGCCGGTGTTCAAACCACCCTAGGTGGTGAGCCAAGGGTTTGTTCTATTCTTCTTCCCATATCCCTAGTTTCTACACATATTCCTTTTGTAAACCATGAAAACTGCATCACAAAGCCTACTATAAGAATTCAATTGGAAAGGAAATCGAAGGAAAAAAAACAAGGGGAAGAAACAAGACATCTACAATTTTAGATATCATTTTCATGACCAACATTTAAAGTTTACTTTTGCACCTGCACAAGGATCATTGGTTAAGATATTATCATGACACGAATAAAAAATAACAAATTATGTAAACCTTCTTTGTCATAAACTGCAATTATGAGCTGACCAAGAAAAAAAACTTACGGTGGAGTCGTTGTGCGTAACATGGGAATACTGCTCAACGTATATTAGCAGTAGCAGCCTGTATTAATACACGATTGTGACCATAAAGTGAAGGTTTATGGATAACTTATACAGGTCCTGAAAATTACATAAACGATGATACATAGTATTAACTGTTATCATACAGAAACGAACAAAAAAATAATAATGCTTGTGCCACAACTCACCTACGTGGCAAGTTGGGAGTGGTAGAGAAGTGATGGTGGGTTTATGTGAGGTCACCTCTCTACCACTCATAGCTCGCCACGTGGGTGAGTTGTGGCACAAATTGTGGCACTAGCACAACTCAACAAAAAAAGCTACCATAGAGAGTCATAATTGAAAGCCACACTACTCCAATGAATTTAAACAATGAAGACAGAGATGAGAGTACTATTCCAACAGCTACGCCCAAATCGATGTTGTGTATGAGGCTGAGTAAACATAAAACACACTTGAAGCAAAACGTCACCATTTTTCATTAATATAAACAGTGCCGTTTCCTGAGTTGTGTTATGTTATAACTGAGAGTCTGTTATTCTGTTATTGCATGTGTGTGGGTTTGTTATAGCATGTGTATAGCAGTTGTAACCGTTTTCCTCCCTCTCGTGTTCTCTAGTTTTACTTCTCTTCAATTGTATATGTATATATTTACTAGCACACTCATTGTATCTGTATCTAGACTATTTTCAGTGTATAATACTTGAAGTATCTTCAGCCTCATTTCTCTCTCTATGTTTCTTTCTTCTCAAAGTGTTTGTTACAGAATTTGTGAGTTTAAGAGAGATTTTACATGCATGTGCCCCACCCAAGTTATTTCTCGTCTTCTTTTGTTGCTGCATTGAAGTCAGTCTTCTATTTCTCTATTCTTCTTTCTTCTTTCTTTGCTCCCTTGTTTTCTTCTTCCTTTATTCTTATCGGTAGCACCATCTCACAACAGCCCTCCTTTTCTTTCATCGAAAATCATAGATATCTTTCTCTAAAGAAGAAATTAAAAGATTAGCCCTAAAGTTTCAGCTTCAAAGTTTGTGGGTAAGTAGATAAAACCTCATCTTATTTTGGGTATTTGATGGTGTGATTGTTTTCTTTAGTTTCCCTTCTTTATTCTCTAATCTGATTGTAGAAGCTGAATTGTGGTTCTGTGTTAGTAATTTGAAAGATTGAAGATATTATGGTCAATTGGATGTTTAATCATGTATTCTAATATGTCTAGTATGTGTGTATTAAATTTCATATGAAAAAACCATCGTTTGATTTTTATTTTTTATTTTTTTGGAGAAAGAATCATTTGATAATTTGTTTGTGAATTTACAAGAAAATGTTGCAAAGCTATCATTGTGACATATTTTGTATTTACGCATGATAAATTATGTATTATATTGTATACAGTGAATTAGGATGCTATGAGTAGTTTTTATGAATTTTAAGACACATATGGTTATAATGAAAGTGGTCTCATAGCATTTGGATTAATATAAAAATAATGGTTTAGTACTCTAAAGGAGGGGTTTTAAACCATTCAACTGTTGTTTTTATGAAGCTGTTTTATTCATGCTATATGTTGCCTTGTGTAAGTTTATGCATGCACCATTGCTTCCAATCTCAAACACATTCTGAATTGATTTTAAAGCTGTTTGACATGATCTGAATATGAACATTAAAATAATAGTTTCTCTATGATTTGATACATCATGGTGTTTGATGAATGTATTTTGTGTTTAGGGAACCTCGTTGAGGTGGAATTAGGATTTCCATGATTTTAAGAGATAGGCTTTGAGATGAATGTGTAAGTTTATGATAAATAATAATTGATGGTAATAAGTTTTGATATTAGGTTTAGGTGTTACCAGCCCCAGGTCTGAGCTCCTTCGACTTTAGGCTCTCGGTTCCTCTGCTTTCAGGTAAATGATAAGTTTTATGGGCATTTGGTAAGTCATGAGGTTATTTTAAAGTGTATTATGCATTAAAAGGTTTTTGATTAGAGATATGACATATGATCATGTTTTAGACAAAGATATGTTCGTGAGCTTTCAAAATCTTATGTATATGATTTAAGCATATTGATGCTATTACTAATTCCACGAACATGATGTTTAAAGAAAATAATGGAAATGCTATTATTATGAAATGTTATGCAAACTATGAATTTTAGTATAATGTATAAGTATGAAATGTTTTCGGGTTATATCCTTTGGTGATCCGAACTCGGCCAGTAGGGGTTAAATTACTGGTTTTCCATAGAAAATGTTATTTGATTGGCCATTAAAAGTGGAGAGCTCTGTTGTACCCACCCTTGTTGGTAACGGTCAACTTGTGAAGGACGCCAACCTACCCCCATGGTTGAAGATATGTATTATGGTATGATTCTAGGAATACCTAGCATTATGGGGAATGCTGGATGCCTAGTATAGTGGTGCTAGAAGCCTCCTAAATAAGTACAGACTTATCAGATATGTACTAACCAATATATTATAAATAACTATATTATTTTATTGATCATGAGAGAATGATTTTGTTTAAATGCATTATGAAAAGTTAAAAGCTCTCATGAAAATAAGTTTCTAATGAAAAGAAAAGCTATTCTTTAAAGATAAAAGTTTCTAAAGTTCTGTTGTGTTTTAAAGATAAAGAATCTAATGAAAATGTTTTAGTGTTTTATAAAGATAAAGCTTCAGATGAAAGTACAAGTTTATGTTAAAAAGTCATTAGATATCTGTTCTTTATGAAATGTTAAGTTTTATGACTATGAAAGTTATATATTTTATGAGAAAAAGTTTATAAAGAAAAGTTTTTTTATTCGTCAAGATGTTTCTAATTTAAGAAGAAGTTACCAATTATCTGATTTAAGTCAAAATGATTATTTTGTAATGAGAATATATATATATATATATATATATATATATATATATATATGTATGTATATGATTTCAAGCAATCAATATTGTATTTGGCGACTTTGTAAGAAATGAAAGAAATTCAATCCGAAAGGTTTTGGTAATATTATTTTGATAAGAAAAATGAGAACAATTATTTTCTTATGAAGATGGTATAAGTTATTATTATGAATAGTATAAAATACTATGCATGAAAAGATGTTCTCCTATCTGAATGTTTGTAAAATGACATAATTTGATTTACATGCATTCTTATTAAATTCTTGTGTATCTTACCCTTACTGAGCTGTGTTGCTCACCCCTTCCACTCTTTCAGTCAACGTACAGGTTTTATTCTAGAGCAAAGAGAGCCTTAGTCAAGTTTTGGAAAAAGCTAATTTTAGTTTTAAAAGTATAGATCCCTAATTAGAAATTTGATGTTTAGTTTTGTTGTATTGTGTATTTTAGGATCTAACGAAAGTTGTGTACCTTAAAGTATTAAGAGATGTATTATGTGGATGTGTGGAAATTGAATGACTGATGGATTATGTTATTTTTTGAGTACAGTATAGATGCTCTGAATATCAAGTGAAAAGTTATATCAAAAAGTAAAGAAACAATAATGAAAAGAAAGAGGGAAGCTTTTATAAAAGTTTGGTAAAAATTTAGTTAGTTCTTGTTATTATCAGGTTTAAGCTTTATATTAACATGTCGGTCATGGTCATAAATCTAGGTATCGAGTTGGGGGTGTGACAAAAGCATTGTTTCTCGTTCATCCACAAAGGCAGAATATTGTGCTTTGGCATCCACTACTGCTGAATTGTATTGGATTATGACGCTTCTTCGTGATTTTGGTCTTTTCCTTCCTCATCCTCCTCTTCTTTAGTGTGATAATGTTAGTGCTCTGGCTATTGCATCTAATCTTGTGTTTCATGCTCAGACCAAGCACACTGAGGTTGATTATCATTTTGTTTGTGAAAAGGTTATCAGGCGTGATTTGTTGATTAAATTCATCTCTAATCATGATCAGCTTGCTAATCTGTTTACAAAGGTCTTCCTTCTCCATGTTTTAATTGGCTTACCTCCAAACTCGTGGAAATTCCCTATTCGTTTGAAGGGGGATGAAAGCCATAGCAGTGCTTCTGGTTCAAGTTCAGAGAATTTAAACAATGAAGAAGGAGATGAGAGTACTATTCCAACGGCTACTCCCAAAACGATGTCATGTATGAGGCTAAGTAAACTTAAAACACACTTGAAGCAAAATGTCACCATTTCTCATTAATATAAACGGTGTTGTTTCCTGAGTTGTGTTATGTTATAACTGAGAGTCTGTTATTCTGTTATTGCACGTGTGTGGGTTTCTTATAGCACGTGTATAGCAGTTGTAACCGTTTTCTTCCCTCTTGTGTTCTCTAGTTTTACTTCTCTTCAATTTTATATGTATATATTTACTAGCACACTCATTGTATTTGTATCTAGACTGTTTTCAGTGTATAATACTTGAAGTATCTTCAGCCTCATCTCTCTCTCTCTGTTCCTTTCTTCTCAAAGTGTTTGTTATAGAATTTGTGAGTTTAAGAGGGGTTTTACAGTCATGTGTTCAACCATGTGATCTAGCAAAGGTCAGCATGATAAATTGCTGTCTCCCATAATGGAATCAGAGGACATATACAAGACTGGAATTGGTTTCCACATACATCAAAAGTATGTGATACTTTGTAACCCTTTTTTGAGTTCTGAGACATACAGATCCGCCAAATCTCTTGACAACGTATCAAATTCCCACTCAGGTATTCAGCAAGAAATTCTATGTAGACTCTTATGGAAAATTGGAAAATTATGTACCAGCTTCACTTTGGCTCGAGGACATCACCAAACAATTTTCTGCAAGTCAATAAGGCACATCTAAATCTACAGAAGATAAAGATTCACAGTATAGGAGCGGAACTGACAGTAAGGTAACCACATTAATCTCTTAAATCTGAACTCAATTGTTCAAGGTATTAGGGAAATGTAATAATGTTGAACATGAGACAGTTACCACCAAGATAAAGCAGTACATGAAAATGCTTAACAAGATTGCTATTTGACCACTTTTGACAAATACAAAGAAAGTGAATTTTATAATGAAAATAAATAATATATTATAATAATAATATATGATGAGCAACCTAAACTGTGACAAATAAAATGAGGAAGTAAGCTTTATAAAAGCTAGACAGCAAGAAACAAATGAATTAGCCAACATGATTGACTTTATTTATTCATCCCAAAAGGGTATATGATGAATGTCAAATTACCAAAGACTAGAAAATACTGCAAATTCAGAGATCTATCATGAGGCACACCTGCATCACAGGTTCATATACAATCACCATGTTAAACCATTGACCTGAGAATAAAAGGACAAAGAGAAACTTGATATAAGTGAAACATATCAAGTTTTTCTATATTTATATTTAAAAGCTAAAGTATAACAATTATTGTTTCTACATTCTTATTGAGCCACTTCATTCTCCACATCATTAGTCTTTTTCATATTTATTTTTAAATTAGTTTTTTACAATATTAACAATATAAATTTGAGTTTACAAATTCATTTTAGGTAGTTTTAGCTTTATAAATTGATCATTTTAAGCAATTTTAGCTTTACAAATTCATTGTAAGCAGTTTAAACTTTAAATATTCATCTACTTTAATTTTGATGTTATAACTAAATAATATATTAATGGAAAATCAGAACAAAAGTGTTGGCTACTTATATTCCTCTTGGGAAGTTTTAAATTTATTTATTAATTTGCCCATTTATCTTCCTTTATTTCAGATCTTCTTATTTTCTTCCTATTACTATAAATTAGCTTGTAACTTCATGCATATACATGGATACACTTAAAAATATATAATAAGATATATAATATAATTCTTATATATATAATTTAAATACTATTGATAGTCATTTTTATATTTTGTTAACTCTTTAAAAAATTTTGTAAGGATTGTCCATGTTTAATTATTTATTTATTATTGTGAACCACTTTTTTTTTATTTTTACAATTTATTTATTCTAGATTCTTTAGTTTTTGTAATTAATAACTCATTTGGATGAATATTTATGATGTGATCTCATATTTGATTCTAAAATTAAGAAATAAAACTCTTTAAAAATAAATAATTTAGGACACATGGCACAAAAGTGAAACTCTAATTTGGAATTCTAATTTGAGTTTCTCTCAGTTTCACCTATTATCATATATATAGATATATAGATTTGTCACTCTTTTCCATTTTATGCATATTTTTCCCATACAAAAAAAGGTTATCTCTCTCCCTCTCATTTTTTTTTTTTCATTTTTTGTTGGATTTTTTATTATTATTTTAGTTGCATTTCTACCTTAGATTGATGAATATTTGTGTTTTTTAGAATTCTACTTTTCACTATTTACAACTGAAAAATGAAATCAAAGAAGGATAAAAAAATATTCACAGGTCTTGTTTAATCATTAGTGGCAAAAAAGATACAACTTGATAGCTGCCTATAGGAGGATCTCCAACAAGGGGTTGTACCCTCATTGTTCTATTATCGACTAATTCATATATGTTCCTTGATGCAAATATTTTTTTTATCATTTTATTTACAACACTAAAAACTTTTAATTTAGGGGAAAAAAATCATATTGTAATATGTTATAATTTGTGTTGTTGTCAGGTTTTAGCTTATTTGGAAAACTACATGATTTTTTGAACAAACTGATATATAAGAACAATTAGTTCAATTGAAGACAATGGACTTTGTACAATTTTCTTTCACTATTTAAAAATATGCTTTTAAACAAATTAGTAGTAAATTGTTATGTATTTTTTATATGATGTTCTTAGATGCTTGAATAATTGTTTTAAGTGCTTACGAATATTATATATTACTCGTCAACTTCCTTATCTTATTAGTGTATTCTTTGAGATTTTTAAGGAAACAAATTCATTTTTTTAAAATTATTTATTTATCTATTTATTTTTCACATAGGATTAGAAGTTAGATTAGATTATGGCAGTAGTAACACAATAATTCTTTTTTCAAAAAAACTTTCTCTAATTTTTTCTTCCTTTGGATTTGCACTCTTTGTTTTTTTTTAAAGGAAAAATTTGAAATCTTTTATTTTTTTTCCTTTCTTTTTTATTTTAAATTGTAGTTCTGATGAGTTTTATTAAATTTTTTTTAAAGTTATGTTTCTCTGTGTTTTTGATTGTATGGTAGAAAAAATTGGGTTTGAGAAAGTTTGTTTAAAACTAAAAGAATAATTTCCAAATTTTATATACTTTTTGATGATACACAAAATATTATAGATAACTTTTATTAAAAAATTAATATTTTCACTAACTCACTTTTTGAATTACTAAGAAAATTTGTATTGTTTTGATTTTGATACGATAGAAATTATATATATTATATTTGTAATTGTCGTTATAATAAATGAAAATATGATTATGAATTACGTTGCTATTTATTAAATTATTCCAAATTGAAAATATATATAATAATGAGACTATTTTAAAAATATTATAACACATAACGCGCGAGGTGCACGACAAGTTAAATAATAAAAATTAATACATTATAATCTATATTACTATTTAAGGGGTGTCTCCTATTTGAAATAGATATTTTGTTAGTTCAAAAATATCCTCCAGTTTAAGTAAAGACAAAATTTGGGAACAACTTAGTAAAAATACATTTGTATTTTTCACCTAAAACACTACTTACAAAATATGACCAATCTCCAGTATACCACGTCTTTGAAAGTATTCTACTTTTTTTTTTTTTTTTCCCTTAAAAAAGAAATAACACAAGATAAACACCCCCACTGCTACAAAATAACCCCACTACACGGTAACCTATTTTTCTTTTTCTTTTTTTCCTTCAAACATATTTTGCATGTTTAAAATCTCTTGCATGCTTTTCTTTTCTACAATATATAAATATATATATATATATAAAGATTATATTAAAAATTAAAAACCCGCGTTAAGTTAATGGCTTAAAGCTGACTTTGAGTAAAAAAAAAAAACTTTTATAATCCTCATCCCATCATTCTGTTTAGTTTTTATTTATTTATTTATTTTAATGAGATTATCATATCCCATGTGTGTAGTTAAAAGAATATCCAGTTACCCACACACTTTTTCACTTATCTGTGTAATTTTATTAGGTTTTAAAATCCTAAATTTTAGGCTACGTATAAAATCTTCTTTTCTCTCTCTCTCTCTCTCTCTCTCTCTCTTTTTCTTTTTTTTTTTCTCACATTTTTTTATGCACGTTTAGTTCTATAAAAAATAAACCCAATTTGTCACTTTGAGTTAAGAGTATTTTTTTTATTTTTTAAAACCATTATTATTAGCCTGAGCTATTTTTTTTTTATCCAAATTACAACTTAGAAGAATAACCACCTCTCTTCGTCAATTTTCTTTTGTTTCTAATACAAACTTCAGATTCAAAAAATCATTTTCCTAAAAAATAGATTAAAAAATCAGGGTTAAGACAAATGCATATCTTCACCTTTCTTCCTCTCTCAATTTCTTCATGGGGAATTTTAAAAAACAAGATCTACACTGCACAATAATTTTTGCAAGCTTTTTTTTTTTTTTTTTTTTTTTTTTTTCATATCATAAATAAAATTGCCACTCTTCATATTATTTTTACTTTTAATTAATTGCTTCAACTATTACTACAATTGTTAGTATATGTCTATCATTAATCACATTTAACTCTCAACTAACTTTTATTTTGTCTTACTTTTGTGGTACATCTGAGCGAGCCTGTGATCATCTTAAACACATCCTACCAACTAGCAAGTATTGCTGGCTTTATTTTACCTTTGTTTAATTATCTATTTTCTTATTTTTAATTGATTTGTATTTAATGCGAAAACTTGAAATTTGGCTTGCAATAAGGATTGTTTTAGATTTCGTGGAAAGTATGTATTTCTTTTGGCGTAATTAATATGCTCTTTTGTGTGTATGTATATACATGTATATAGTGTGTGTATAAAAAATGAATTGCTAAACATACACAAACTTTAATTACACTCTCTCACCAAACTTAAGTAATATGTTTGAGCGCTCAAACATGTTACTTAACCTAAAGTACCACAACAAAAGAGCATTCTTTTATATATTAATTGTCAATTTGTCACACATATTTGATTTTAGTTTGAAACATTTTTCCCTTTTAGTTATCGTTCCTCCCGTGGTAGAGATATGGCTTTACACAAAAATAACTCAACCAAGGTTAAACAAAAATTCTAAAAAAGATTTTGCCACATATTTTTAAATAACAATATTTAGCAAAACCCCTGCCCCATGCAATATTTCAACATCTAAGTACCGAAAATCCAACCAATAAATGATTACAATTGGCCAAAATTATACAAGTGACGAAGCAAAGATAAGCTGTCTCATTGGACAATTTTATTTATTTTTAAACATATTACATTACACAGTTTCATACATAAACATAGGAAACCATAACAGTCTAGGCATTAACAAAGGGGTAAAGTTCATATCTAACGTTACAACTTCCACCAACAACTCGCCCACCTCGTTTTCCATCGCAACAGTTGGGAAGTTCACTAATCGCAGTATCAAGACACTTCTTACAATCAAGACCTGAAAGGTCCCTGGTGCATTGAGCCAAACCGTATAGTTTGCTTGATGAATCAAGCTTTAGGTCCCCGGTAGCATAGAATTTTGGATTGGCATAAACTTTATTAGATAACCTGCTTAACAAATCCTTAACTTTTGGATTGAATGAAGTGGGATTTTCTACATCTTCGACGTTCCACATGTAGAACTTGTTTTTGTTATCGATTTCTCCAAAGAAATCTATGTTCGAGTACTTTAAAAGACAGTTATCATACCAAATTATCGCTCCTTTTTTATAAGGACAACGATTACCAAGCTCTTTGCCTGCATCAATGACACAGGTCTTACAGTTTGTTTTTGAGACATCACCTCGGCATAGGGCTAAACCATTTGCTTGAGCTTGGCCTTGCCCAGTCGAGCTGAGACCAAACCCTTTTGAAGGAACTTTGGTGGACAAAAGTTTAAGCAAGCCATTCAAGTTTTTACCGTAAGGGCTATTGGCAGTGTAGTTTTCCTGGCTAAAACAAAAATGGTATAATGGGTCAGCACAATTGACTGCATAGAGGGAGAGGCCGAGTAATAGAAAGCTGACAGAAATATATTTTGAGCACAACATGTTGAATGAAATTGAAGGTTGCTTTTGTGGGTGTGTAATTCTCTCCAAGAACTCGATAAATAGACGAGACTTTTCAAGTTTTGGCCAAGTATGAGTAGAAAATGCTGACTTTATTCTTAGTGGCAACCTTATCTCAGTCCTAATCCTTCTGATTAATAAACCTCTCAAAATCGCACTCAGACTTTGAACGTGCTGGAGCGTGGAGTCAATAATCTCGCACAAAATCTTTTCCTGACGCTTTTATATTAATTAACTCCTGAAAGTTATAAGGAAACTAGAACTTGTAATTCAGGGGGGGTTGAACCCCCTGACTTGAAAAAAAAAATTATATATATAAAATATATTTTTTATTAATTTAATTACCCTTAAAAATAATTTTGCACAACTTGGCTTAAATCTTGCACACCATAATCACAACTCAATGCCCAAAATCAAACGGCATAAATCAGCTCATCCCATAGTTAATTAACAACACAAATCACTCTCCTTTTTTCTCATGAATTTCATCTTATCTCTATTCTATATTTGCCTTTCTATATACCTCCGAATCTAAGAGTAAAATGTGAGTGTTTGTAAGTTCTAAATGTCTCTCTTTATTATAAATTTATATTATATATATATATATATGTGTGTGTGTGAGAGAGAGTGTGTGTGTGTTTGATATTAGTTGTGTGCATTATTTTTTGATAGAATGTTATTTGTGTGAATTGTGTAGTGTGTTAATGTGTACATGTTATAAATATAAGATAACTTTATATAATTTAACAACTAAGAAATATAGGGGATTTGATACATGTATATATTGTTATCATGTTATAATATTTTTTTATTATAAAACTAGTGATTCAAAGAAAAAAAAAAGTAAAATTAGTGATTGTAAAATGTATTATTTATATATAGATAAGTGTGGTTATGTGGGTTAATAATTAATATAATGTCAATAATTTATTAAAAAAAAACAATAACAAATAAATAATGACAATTACATAAAAATAAAAATGTTATACAAACTTAACAAAATAAAATGGTCACATCTATAGATAATGACAATTGATAATAAATTATTATGGGACAATTTTAAAATATGAAAACTTGTAAAAAGAAATTGTAAAATTTCATGTATTTATTTTTTTTTTGTTAATAACACAATATATTTAAGTTCTCTTTTTATTAAAAAATTTTTAGTTTAAGTTTCTTAAAAACCCCTCAAGAAAATTCCTGGAGCCGTTATTGTCTATTGGATCAATGGGATTAAAATAATATGTTGAAAGATGTCATTTGCTCATGGTTTTTGCATGTGCTCAAAATTAATTTTGAAAACCATGAGCAGTAGCTAACCTTATTGACTCCACTGCTCAGTGTTTTGAAACTTGCTTTGTTAAAAAATATAAATTATTACCTAAAAAATGAAATTAGACAAGAAAGTGTCAAATAGAAGTGGAATATGGATATGGGTGAAATCATGGACAGTCATGGTGCTATTTTATAAAAACAAACAAACAAATATATATATATATATATATCTGTGTGTGTGTGTGTGTGTGTGTGTGTGTGTGTGTGTGTGATAGTGTAGGAAGGTTTTTTTCTTGTACCCTAAACAGGTGCTAAAATAACCGGACAAAGTCTGATCTTTAAATTGGCCAGGCCTTCCACAAAAGAGCTAAGCTTATCCTTTCTAGCCCGTCTACCTACAGACATAAATCCAAATCCACAAGACAACCAAATGCATGTTAGTATGTGTGTGTATATATATGTGTGTGTGTGTGTGTGTGTGTGTGTGATAGTGTAGGTAGGTTTTTTTCTTGCACTCTAAACAGGTGCTAAAATAACCAGACAAAGTCTGGGCTTTAGCCGGAGGAATTATGGGATGAATTGGGCCAGGCCTTCCACAAAATAGCTAAGCTTATCCTTTCTAGCCCGTTTACCTACAAACATTAAATCCAAATCCACAAGACAACCAAATGCATGTTAGTTGCCATACAGGTTAAAATATCTGTCTACATGAAGAAATATGCTTTTAAGTAAGTAAATTGGGCCGCAAGGTTTTAGACCCTCATTCTCATAGCCTTGCATTTTGTTGAAATTCATTCACAAACCTAAGCTTCTACAATGGAGGATTGCTCAGCACACAGAGAAGAGAGATGTAGAGCAAGAAGCAAAGATTGTGAAATGAACTTCTTGTATTGATAATTAGCATGCTCTGTTCCTTATATAACTACAATAGAGGCGGGAAAAGTAATAACAAAAATCTAAGTAAGCAAGCAACCTATCAAATCTATACACATGTCACTACAATATTAACAAACTAACTACCTATGAACAGTATCAAAACTACAAGCCGTTTTGCTCACAGCTACTACATGTAGCAACCTAAGCATACCATTACAATTTAAGCAACTTTTAACACTCTCCCTCAAGATGAACCATATGTATTTATTAGGTTCATCTTGGACAAAAGATAATAAAACTGTTTGTGTCCAAGTGCTTTAGTGAAGAAGTCTGCAACTTGATGTCTTGAGAGAACAAGGCATGTTTTGATTGTACCATCTTGAATCTTTTCTCGGATGAATGGCAATCAACTTCAATGTACTTAGTTCTTTCATGGTACATTGGATTGGCTGCAATATACAAAGTTGCCTTGCTGTCACAATAAAGAGAAGCTGCTTGTTTATGCTCTAATCCAAAGGTCTTAAGCAATGCTATGAGCCATACTATCTCACTTGTGACTGTGGCCATAGCTCTATACTCAGATTTTGTAGAAGATTTAGACACTACATGTTGCTTTTTACAGTTCCAAGAGATCAAGGAATCACCAAGGAAAATACAAAACTAGAAATGGATCTCCTAGTGTCAGGACCTGCTGCCCAGTCAGCACACAATATGATTTAAATCTCAATTCTGAATTTGCAGAGAGAAACAAACCCTGTCCTAAATTCCTTTTCAAATACTTAAGGATTCTATAAGCAACTTGCAAGTGAGGCACTTTAGGAGTAGCCATGAATTGGCTTAACTTGTGCACTGTATAACAAATATCAGGCCTTGTGAGTGTTAAGTAAAGCAACTTTCCTATTAGTCTTTTATAGAGAGCAGGATCAGGAGCATCTTTACCAACAAAATTGCTAAACTTGGCAAATTGCTCCATTGGAATGTTTGCAAGTTTGCTTGCCAATAAACCACTGTCAAATAGAAACTCTAAGGTGTACTTTCTTTGACATAAAGACAACCCTTTGATAGTTCTAGCAACTTCAAGACCTAGAAAATACGTCAAAGTACCTAGATCCTTAGCTTGAACTTGTTTTCTAGGAATTGCTTGAAGACATTTACTACATCTACATCATTACTAGCAATTAGTATATCATCCACATAGATCAAAAGAATGATGATTGAACCTTTATTAACCCTGGTAAAAACAGAAAAGTCTGATTTTGATTGAAGAAAACCAAGATCAACAATGGTAGATGACAGTTTGGCAAACCATTGCCTGCTGGCTTGCTTAAGCCCATATAAGGACTTGGTTCCTTGCTACCAAAACCAGGTGGAGGGAGCATATATACCTTTTCATCCAAATCCCCATAGAGAAGGGCATTGTTGACATCCAATTGAGTGAGATGCCAACCATAGACAGCAGCCAATGCCAACAAAGTTTTGACAGTCACAAATTTCACAATAGGAGAGAAAGTTTCATAAAAATCAACCCCTTCAGTCTATGTAAAACCCTTTGCTACTAATCTGGATTTGTACCTTTCAATAGAACCATATGCCTTGAGCTTGACCTTGCACACCCATTTACATCCAATGGGAATTTTACCAAAAGGCAATTCAGTCATAACCCAGGTATGATTGGCTTGAAGAGTATCAATCTTAGCCTTCATTGTAGCTTGCCACAAAGGATCTTTCAAGGCTTGAGCATAGGAATTTGGTTCTTTAGTAACAGACAAGGCAACAAAAAAAAAAAAAATCTATGTGGAGTTGACAATTTACTATATGAAAGAGTGGAAGAAAGAGGATAAAGAATACCTGAGCTGCTAGTAGCAGTGGATTCATGTCACAGAGTTAGAGAAGCTGAGGCCAATACATGTGTAGAAACAAGATTGCAGTGGTAATCATAAAGGTAGGAAGGAGGATTATGAAGTCTAGTAGACCTTTTAACAAGTGCAGGAGTAGTGGAAGTAAGAACAGGAGGCTCAGATGTAAGAATAGGAGCATTAAGAAGAAAATTAGTACAAGAATCAATTTGATTAGTATGAGAAGCAACCTGATCAGGATGAACCAAATCAGGAAACTCATCAGGTGGAACAGCAACATCAACAGAAGACAAATGAAGGGAAAATTCTGCATAAACTAAAGGCGCATGAACCTGTGAATGTTAGGATTGGTGCCCTTAAATCCTATTGTAAGATGCTATGTATGATATTAAGTGTGACATTGTGTTTGACATTATGTGTGACTTAATATTATATTTAATAAATTTTTTTTTATTATTATCTGAAATAATGGTAACATGAATATTCGGACATTATCATATAGTCCATAAGATGCATAGTATGTGATTTATGTGAAGAGTCACAGAAGATATAAATCATAAGTTCTTTGTAAACTCAGAATAATAGTTCGTAGTCGGTGATGAAATTGGGCATTTCATCTGCGAAAACTATAACATATCAACTACAATGATTTGTCTTGATCATGGAAGTGGAGACTTCTAGTTGATGTGTTAATATGTTTTAAGAGTTAAGACATATTGAACAGGATCGCTGTGAGATTTATTATTCTCCTAAAGACTGTCAAATGAATAATAAACCTCACGACTTACATTTGCATGAACTCTTAATCCTGAGAGAATAATAGACCTGATCATAAGGTGTAGGTTGCTTTGATATATCAGGAGTGAGATCTATAATAATGGTCAAAACCTCAGTATGTTGGGCAGCCACATTTAGTGTTGATGGAACATATATTCTCAAGATGGAATTCATAGTTTCTTAACGGAGATATAAAATATTCCCTTGAGATAAGTTTAATGGGTTTGTTATTCAGAGAGTTAGGCCTAACCACTTTAGTAAGTAGTTACTAAAGTATACATTTATGAAATTAGATTTCATAAATATATGATGAATAACATTAAAAGATTAAACCGGGTACTCAAGGATAAAGATGTAGTAATTTACAAAGTGGCAGTCTATTTCAATGATTTTGTATTACTACGAATATTTTATGAAGGGGTTGTGTGTATAATAAAATCTTGGGATATAATATATAGATAAGACCTAGAGGGCAACTATATTTATATAGTGGTATTAAATATAGTTAATGGTAACTTTGAACTTGTCAAGAGTTGACAGAAAAGCCCAAGGCTCATTGGAGCTAGTGTCTTATTGGTCCCTTTTGGTCCCACTCCAAGCCACACACTTAAGCCCAATTGGTAAGGCCCAAAAGGCCAACCCAATTAGATATATTGGTTAGATACAAAGGGAAAAACATACAGAAGTTTATTGGTAAGAAAAACATCATTATAATGGTGTGGAAGTGAGTGAAAGTCACTCTCTAATAATCCCTTTGTTACCAATTGAGAGACCACACATCTTGGGCGTTAGTGGAATTAGAGTGAAGATTAAAAGTATTCCCAAGTGCTTCAATCTTTGGTTTTGGAATTCACCGCTTCAAGGTACGATCTCTTGTTCTCAAATTCTGAAATTTACTTTATGCATGTTAACAATATCGAATGAAGTAGATCCGTTTCAAAAACTTATTTTTCCGCTGCGTTCATCTTTAATTCCATCAAATGGTATCAGAGCGGTCTTCAATTTCGTATTGTATAACATGTTTTGTGAATTTTAGAATTAGAGATGATAGTTTCATATTGTTAGAAGATTATGTTTTTAATTTTCTGCATGTTGTTGAAACTATGATTTGATGAAGACTGAAATTGATGTTATGATGTTGTTTAAATTTAAATTTAAGTATGTTAAATTGAATCTTTAGGTATTAGCATCAATGAATTTCAGTTTTGACATCGAACTCTGTTTGTAATGTTCATATGTTGAATGTTCGTTCATGAAAAACGGAGAAAACTGCCTTAGGAAGAATTTTGGAAATTTGAAATTCGCGATTTTCGATCGATTGAAAATCACTTTCGATCGATCGAATGAGATAGTGATCAGACTTTTTAGATCGATTGATTTTCGATTGCTAGTCGATCAATCGAATCTATTTTTCGATCGATCGAGAGGCAATCGAGTATCAATCGAAAGAGTCAGATGATCATGTTCGAATTTCTTAATTTTTTCGATCGATCGAGGGGCATTTTCGATCGATCGAAAGAAAGAAAATCAGAAAATTTTCTAAGTGTTTTCACATGTTAAAAGAGTAAGACAATGTGTAATTGAATTATGCATGTTTTAAAACTAAAAACTTTTCTTTTAAAACATCTATTGGGAGAGAGATACAAGGGTTGGATCTCACGGCCTCCATTGTTGGTTTAAAGTAGTGTGATTAAGCACCTCGCCTTGGCGTATATGCCTTGCTCCCTTCGGAGGGTGTTTGATTCATGGTACTACAGGTTAAACTTCTTAGGGATAGATGAAATGTGTTTTTACACTAAGAACGACCACGCTTCCGTGGAGTTACTTGGTTATTCACATTGATTCTAGGCAATGGTGTACACTAGACTAAGTGTAATGTTAACCTCCCTTCGGAGCTATGTCATTATTACTTAGAGGCTGAAGGGAAAACGGCAAATTATTTTTGTTTGGTAAGAGTTACCATGATAGCATTAATAATGAGAAAGATTCTCACCTAATCATAGTGATTGGTATGACCTTGCTTCCGAGGAATATTAATTGCGGGATTGGGTTGTCGTTGTATATATTATATTATGGTTTTATTAAGGTTCTATACTATATGTTTATATGCTAAATTGATAATGTCCAGTTTATTGATTATATTCATGTTTATTGTTTTCAGATATAGAACAAGGCATCATTTAGTCCACTTGTAACTATTCTTAATCAAAACAAACTGACTGGATCCAACTATGTTGACTGGAAAAGAAATCTGGACATTTTTCTTACTGCTGAAGAGCATAAGTATGTTCTTATTGCTGAAGAGCATAAGTATGTTCTTACTAAACCATGTCCTAGCTTTCCTTTATTAGATGCTCCTTTTGAGAAAAAAACAACGATATGATCATTGGCAGAAATCTAATGAGATGGCCAAGTGCTACATCCTAGCATCTATCTCAAATGTTCTACAGCATCAAATGCAGGATGTAGAACTAGCTTCAGACATTATGCTAAGTCTGAAGGAGATGTTTGGTGAGCAAGGCCGTTCTGTAAGGCAAGAGACCATGAGGCAAATTTATAATACTAGAATGGCTGAAGGAAGTTCAGTGAGAGAGCATTGTCTTACAATGATCTCTAATCTGAATACATTGGAAGTTTTAGGTGTCGATATAGATGGAGAATCCCAAGTGGATATGATACTCCAGTCGCTACCAGAATCATTCAAGGAATTCAAACTAAACTATAATATGAACAAAAAGATTTATACCTTGTCTGAATTAATGAATGAATTGGTAGCGGCAGAAGGCATTCTTGGTACTTCCAATGTTGAAGCCAATGTTGGTGAAGCTTCTACTTCTCAACCTAAGTCGAAAGGCAAGGGTAAATAGAAGAAGAAGAAGGATTTCACCAAACAAGAGGGTAAACAAATTGTCTTAGGGGTTGCTAATAAAGGAAATAAGATCAAAGGAAAGTGTTTCCATTGTGGTGAGAAAGGACATTGGAAGAGGAATTGTCCAGTATTCAAGGCTGCTAAGAATAAAGGTATGAATAATACATTCCTTCTTGAAATATGTTTGGTACAGAATCCCACGGATTCCTGGTGTATGGATTCAGGTTGTACTAATCATATCTGCAATTCTTTACAGGGGTTTCAGGAGACCAGAAAGCTTAAAGAAGGGGAGTTGTTTCTTACTTTGGCTGATGGGAGCAAGATTCCAGTTGTAGCTGTTGGTGTTTATAGTTTATGTTTTGTATCTAGAGTTTTGATATTAGAAGACTGTTTGTATGTACCTAATGTTTGTAGGAATTTAATTTCTGCTACTTACTTAGGTAAACATGGATATTGTATTATCCTGAAAGACAATGTTGTAATAAAGAAGGATAAAGTGTTTATCTGTTCTGGCAATATTGTGGATGGTCTTTATATTTTAACTCCTAATAAGCATGAATTATATAATTCTGAATTAAATGCTAACTCTCATGTAAAATCATTAAAGAGAAAATTTCCTTCTACTAGTGATGCATATCTTTGGCACTTGCGTTTAGGTCATATTAATTCAAATAGGATTCAAAGACTGATCAAAGATGGACTCTTAGAGCCCATGGATTTTGATGAATTTCCAGTTTGTGAATCTTGTTTGGAAGGTAAAATGACCAAACGACCTTTTAATGCAAAAGGTAGAAGAGCCCAAGATTTGCTAGAGCTAATGCATTCTGATGTTTGTGGTCCTATGTCAATCCAGGCAAGAGGTGGCTATGAGTATTTCATCACTTTTACTGATGATTACTCAAGATATGGTTATGTGTACCTAATGAGACGGAAGTCCGAAACCTTTGAAAAGTTCAAAGAGTTTAGAGCTGAAGTTGAGAATCAATTAGGTAGACACATAAAAGCCATTCGATCTGATCGAGGTGGTGAATACCTTCTTGGAGATTTCAAGGATTACTTAACTAAAAATGGGATTGTATCCCAATTGACTGCACCTGGAACTCCACAACAGAATGGTGTAGCAGAAAGAAGGAATAGGACTCTTTTAGAAATGGTTAGGTCCATGATGAGTTACTCAACTTTATCGATTTCTTTTTGGGGTTATGCCTTAAATACAGCAACACATCTTTTGAATTTAGTCCCATCAAAATCTGTTCCCAAAACACCCATGGAATTGTGGAGTGGGTGTAAGCCTAGCATGAAATATCTCCACATTTGGGGTTGTCCTGCACATGTTTTAAAAGGGAAGACTGATAAATTGGAACCAAAATCAGAAGTGTGTTTGCTTGTAGGTTATCCAAAAGAAACTAGGGGTTATTTATTCTATAGTCATAAAGATAACAAAGTTTTTGTTAGTACAAATGCTAAATTCTTAGAAAATGACCATATGAATAATTTTACTCCTAGAAGTAGAGTTGTGTTGGCTGAAATGAATGAACCTGTAAATGAACAACCAATAGATGAAACTAGGGATGATGTGGCTGTATTAGATACACCACAAGATACTACTCATGACATGTCTAGTACTCAGGTGCCTCGTCGTAGTGGGAGAATTGTTCGGCCTCCTATAAGATTCATTGGTTTGGGAGAAACCTATGAAGCTATCTCAGAAGAGGTTGAAACGGATCCCTACACATATGATGAAGCAATAAATGATATAGATGCACATCATTGGGTCTAAGCTATGAAATCTGAATTAGATTCCATGTATTCCAATCATGTTTGGGATCTTGTAAAGGCGCTTAATGGCATTAAACCTGTTGGTTGCAAATGGGTTTACAAGAGAAAAAGAGGGATAGATGGAAAGGTTGAAACCTTTAAAGCAAGGCTAGTGGCGAAAGGGTATACTCAAAAAGAAGGTATTGATTATGATGAAACATTTTCTCCAGTAGCAATGCTTAAATCTATCAGAATTCTCTTATCCATTGCTACTCATTTTGATTATGGGATTTGATAAATGGATGTCAAGACTGCATTTCTTAATGGCAATCTTGAAGAAGAAATCTATATGATGCAACCGGAAGGCTTCATAGCAAAGAACCAAGAGCATATGGTATGCAAGTTGCAAAGGTCCATTTATGGACTTAAGCAAGCATCTAGGTCATGGAACATCAGATTTGATCAAGCAATCAAGACATTTGGTTTTGAACAAAATCTTGATGAACCATGTGTGTACAAAAGACATCAAGATAAAGTAGTAATGTTCCTAGTGCTTTATGTTGATGATATTCTACTCATTGGAAATGATGTAGGGGTAATGTCATCTGTAAAGGTTTGGTTGTCAAGCCAATTTGATATGAAGGACTTGGGTGAGGCTAACTTTATTCTAGGGATCAAGCTTTGGCGAGATCGCAAGAATAAGATGTTAGGCTTATCACAAGCTGGATATATAGATAAGATTCTAGAACAGTTTAGCATGCAAAACTCCAAGAAAGGATTGCTTCCTTTCAGACATGAAGTTCCTCTGTCTGATGACCAAAGGCCTAAGACTCAAGAGGAAGTAGATATGATGAGACAAGTTCCTTATGCTTCTGCAGTAGGAAGTCTCATGTATGCCATGCTTTGTACTAGACTAGATATCTGCTATTCAGTTGGCATGGTCAACCGATATCAATCAAATCCAGGACCAAAACATTGGCAAGCTGTAAAGCATATTCTCAAGTATCTATAGAGAACGAGAGATTATATGCTTGTTTACCATTGTGAGGCTTTGATTCCCATTGACTATACAGATTCAGATTTTCAATCGGATCTAGATTTCAGAAAATCCACTTCAGGATGTGTTTTCACCTTGGGAGGTGGAGCCATTAGTTGGCAGAGTATTAAGCAATCTTGTATTGCAGACTCCACCATGGAAGCAGAATATGTTGCTGCTTGTGAAACAGCAAAAGAAGCTGTATAGCTCAAGAAATTCCTTTCTGACCTTGGTGTAATAAGAATGGAGCAAGTTCCAATCACATTGTTTTGTGATAACAGTGGAGCAATTGCACAATCTAAAGATCCAAGGAATCACAAGAAAGGAAAGCACATTGAGAGGAAGTACCATATATTCGAGATATTGTTGCTCGTGGAAATGTGGTGGTAGCAAAGATTGAAAGTGCAAATAATCTAGTAGATCCATTTACCAAAGCCTTGCCTCAAAGGACTTTCGAGTCACATTTGGAGGGAATGGGAGTTAGATTAGTGCACAATAGTCTTTAGGGCAAGTGGGAGATTGTTAGGATTGGTGTCCTTAAATCCTATTGTAAGATGCTATATATGATATTAAGTGTGACATTGTGTTTGACATTATGTATGACTTAATATTATGTTTAATAAATTTGTTTAATTATTATCTGAAATAATGGTAACATGAATATTCGGACATTATCATATAGTCTATGAGATGTATAGTATGTGATTTATGTGAAGAGTCACAGAAGATATAAATCACAAGTTCTTTGTAAACTCAGAATAATAGTTCGTAGTCGGTGATGAAATTGGGCATTTCATCTGCGAAGACTATAACATATCAACTACGATGATTTGTCTTAATCATGGAAGTGGAGACTTCTAGTTGATGTGTTAATATGTTTTAAGAGTTAAGACATATTGAACATGACCGCTGTGAGATTTATTATTCTCCTAAAGACTGTCAAATGAATAATAAATCTCACGACTTACATTTGCATGAACTCTTAATCCTGAGAGAATAATGGACCTGATCATAAGGTGTAGGTTGCTTTGATATATCAGGAGTGAGATCTATAATAATGGTCAAAACCTCAGTATGTTGGGCAGCCATATTTAGTGTTGATGGAACATATATTCTCAAGATGGAATTCATAGTCTCTTAACGGAGATATAAAATATTCCCTTGAGATAAGTTTAATGGGTTTGTTATTCAGAGAGTTAGGCCTAACCACTTTAGTAAGTAGTTACTAAAGTATATATTTATGAAATTAGATTTCATAAATATATGATAAATAACATTAAAGGATTAAACCGGGTACTCAAGGATAAAGATGTAGTAATTTACAAAGTGGCAGTCTATTTCAATGACTTTGTATTACTACGAATATTTTATGAAGGGGTTGCGTGTATAATAAAGTTTTGGGATATAATATATAGATAAGACCTAGAGTGCAACTATATTTATATAGTGGTATTAAATATAGTTAATGGTAACTTTGGACTTGTTAAGAGTTGACAGAAAAGCCCAAGGCTCATTGGAGCTAGTGTCTTATTGGTCCCTTTTGGTCCTACTCCAAGCCACGCACTTAAACCCAATTAGTAAGGCCCAAAAGGCCAACCCAATTAGATATATTGGTTAGATACAAAGGGAAAAACGTACAGAATTTTATTGGTAAGAAAAACATCATTGTAATGGGGTGGAAGTGAGTGAAAGTTACTCTCTAATAATCCCTTTGTTACCAATTGAGAGACCACACATCTTGGGCGTTAGTGGAATTGGAGTGAAGATTAAAAGTATTCCCAAGTGCTTCAATCTTCGGTTTTGGAATTCACCGCTTCAAGGTACGATCTCTTGTTCTTAAATTCTGAAATTTCTTTATGCATGTTAACAATATCGAATGAAGTAGATCCGTTTCAAAAACTTATTTTTTCGCTGCGTTCATCTTTAATTCCATCAGTGAATTGTCTGGAACCAATGGTTGAAAAGGAAACATGGAATGATTGATAGGAAGAGAAGGAGACACATATTTGGATGTCCAATGCTTAAAAAGAAAAATAGACTCCCTAAAGGCAACATCCCTACAAATGAAACAAGATTTAGTAGACAAGTCATATAATTTGTAACCTTTGGAACCAAAGGGATAACCGAGAAAAATGCAAGCTTTGGCTCTAGGGTCAAATTTGGTTCTATTCCTATGCAAGGTAGAAGCAAAGCACAAACAGCCAGATACCCTAAGATGATCATGAGCAGGAGGATGACCTAGCAACCTTTCATAAGGTGTTAAACCATGAAGAAATGGACTAGGTATCCTATTGATAAGGTAAGTGGCAATCAAAACACAATCCCCCTAGAGTTTCAATGGTAAGTTTGCTTGAAACCTTAAAGCTCGAGCAACATTCAATAGATGTTGATGTTTTCTTTCAACCACTGCATTTTGCTGTGGTGTTTCAACACAAGATTATTGGTGTACAATAGCTTTAGAAGCATAAAAGGAATCAATAGCAAACTCAGAACCATTGTCAGTTCTAAAAATATTGACAGTTGTTTTAAATTAGGTCAAGATCATGTTAAAGAAAGATTGAACAAGCAAGGATGCATCAAATTTATGTTTCATTAAGTAAACCCAAGTGCACTTGCTACAATCATCTACCAAGGTAAGAAAATACTTAGAACCAGACAAGGTAGGAGTGGAATAGGGTTCCCAAATATCAGCATGAACTAAATCAAAACAAGAAGGGGATGCAATCACAAAATGAGGAAAGGGAAGCCTTTTTTGTTTAGCTAAAGGACAAACATTGCATTCAAAAGCTTTATTATCATTGCAAGAATTGAAGTTAGGTACAATGGATTTCATCAAAGCTAATCTTTTTGAAGAAGGATGACCTAACCTGCAACACCATAGCCTGTAAACATCACTTGTAGAAATGGAAGTACAAGAATTGACATTGTTTACAAAAATATGAGAAGACAACTTGGACACAGAAACAGACTTTGGCAAAGCAATTTAAGTAGAATTTTGCAAAGTATAGAGACCTCCTTGCTTTTTACCCAACCCAATCATCCTCCAAAGTTGCAAGTCCTGTATGAAACAGTAATGGGAAAGAAAAATGCAACAACGTGAAGGATTTTGATTCAATTTACTTATAAAGACAAGGTTAAAAGAAAAGGATGGAATGTAAAGAACATTTTCAAGAATCAAAGAAGCTAAAACTTGCACAGTTCCTATGTGAGCAACCTTGGCCATGTCTCCATTAAGCAACCTAGCTGAAATTTGGACTGAAGAATTGATGGTTTTAAAGAAAGTGAATGAATGTACCATGTGATTCGTGGCCCCACTATCAAGCATCTAATCAGTGGGATTGATGTGAGAAGTGTCAACAGTGGAAGAAAACACAAAATACTCTAGAGATGGAAAAGACCATATACCTTAGAGGTCATGACCTTAAAGTCCAATGGAAGGCTATGCAATAATATTGGCAACCTAAGGAGTCCCTACAACTGCTTTTGGTGGAGCTTGAGTACCAAAATGGCACTAAGAATTCAACAATCCTATCAACTGTTGGTATTCTGCCTTGGTCAGACAAACACCTTCACTTGAACCTTCTTCAACAGCAAAAACAGTGTTGGCAAAAGTAGTTGAACTAGCCTTATTCTTGAATTTATAGCCAGGTGGGTAGCCATGTAGTTTATAACACTTATCTACCACATATCCCATGGCACCACAGTGAGTACACTGAGGTCTCCCAGACTTGTTCTTATTGAAATTCTGTAGCCAAGACTGCAGTTGTATCAACCTAAATCTTCTTACCAGTTCCAACCTTTCTTTGCTTTTCATCTTGAAGCAAAAGAGAAAAAACCTTGCTCAAAGGAGGATTAGGATCCATGAGCAGAATTTGTCCTCTCACTGCAGAATATGTGTCATTCAACCCCATTAGAAAGGACATTGTACAATCTTCCACTTGATGACCACAAGTGCAGTTTCTGTAAATAGTAAATGCATCCTAAATACCCTTGAATTTGGTGTAATAGGCATTGATAGTCATGTCCTCTTGAACCAAAGAACTGACTTCTTTTCTTAGCTCAAAGCCTTGAAATATTGGTATCCAATATTTCTAATTACAAAGAGAAATTTGATATGAGTGAACCATATCAAGTTTTTCTACATTTATATTTAAAAACTAAAGTGTAACATTTATTGTTGTTACACTCTTGTTGAGCCATCTTATGCTCTACATCATTAGTCTTTTTCATATTTGTTTTTTAAATTTAGTTTTTTACAATATTAACAATATAAATTTGAGTTTACAAATTCATTTTAGGAGTTTTAGCTTTACAAATTCATTTTAGGTGATTTAAACTTTACATATTCATCTACTTTAATTTTGATGTTATAACTAAATAATAAATCAATGGAAAATCAAAACAAAAGTGTTGGCTACTTATATTCCTCTAGGGCAATTTTAAATTTAAATATTAGTTTGGCCGAATATCTTCCTTTATTTTGGATCTTCTTATTTTCTTCCTATTACTATAAATTTGCCGTTCTCTTCCATTCTATGCATATGTTTCCTATATGAAAAAGGTTATCTCTCTCTCTCTCAAAATTTTTTTTTTTCATTTTTTGTTGGATTTCTTATTATTATTTTTATTGTATTTCTACCTTAAATTGATGAATATTTGTGTTTTTTAGAATTCCACTTTTGACTGTTTATAATTGAAAACTGAAATCAATGAAGGAAAAAAAGAACTATTCACAAGTCTTGATTAATCATTAATGGTAGAAAAGATACAACCTAATAGCTGCCTATAGGAGGATCTCCAACTAGAGGTTTCTACCCTCACTATCCTATTGTTGACTAATTCATAGGTGTTCCTTGATGCAAATATATATATATATATATATATATATTTTATTTTTTTATTTACAACACTAAAAACTTTTAATAAATGGTGTTTGTTGTTGATCTAACTTAGAAAAAAAAAATTCATATTGTTATATGTTATATTTTGTGTTATTGCTTGGTTTTAGCTTATTTGGAAAACTACATGATTGTTTGAATAAGCTGATGAAGAACAGTTAGTTCAATTGAAGACTGTTAAGTTCTAAGGTCTTAGGATTTTATGTATTTAGAACTCTAATTTGTAATGTTGGCAAACCATGATCAAAACAATGTGTTTAGTCTTGTTTAGGCTTACTCAAAGTTGATTTATTATTATAAAGTTGGAATTGAGTGGCTGCAGAAGTCTTTGTGACTTTCGGCCTGGCTCAATCGATCGAAGGACAGACTCGATCGATCGAAAATCGCCCAGGTTGCGTTTTCTGCAGAATTTCCAACTCAGCCCTATTTCATTAAACGTTTAGGGTTTTATGTTTTTACCCTAGGTATTTAAACAAAACCCTAGCCACGTTTTTGGAGGTTGTTTACATTGTATTATTGCTCATACTTTGCTGTTTTGTGTGAATCTCTTGTGAGATCTTTGAGGAGCTTTCCTTTACACAAAACTTAGGGTTTTCAAGGTAGAGATTATTTCAACATCTTGATGATCAACGCAGTTGCAACCATTGGAGCTTAAAGAAAAACAAGCGGGGAGCTTGTATCTTATTGGAGAGTCCAAGAAAGAAAGAGTTCGTGGATTCGGAGCTTGCATGTGGTCGTGTTAGTAAGTTCTACTGGTGGGTAGCATTGGGAAGTGAAGCGGGGAGCTTGTAAGTCCTTTTGTATGAACTTTGATTTTTTCATAGTGGATTCAAGTTTACCTTGAGGATAGCTAGGTCAAATCCTCCCCAGGTTTTTACCGTGTGGTTTCCTAGGTCATCATATCTTGGGTTATTTATTTTCCGCTGCTTTATATCTTGATATGATTATTTAATTGTGTTAACTTAAATTTACATGAAATTGGACTAAGTAAATCACTTGGCTAATTAACTAGGTTAATCCAATTGTTTGTTTTTAAGGGGTCTAAAACCTAACAAAGACAATGGTCTTTGTGCAATTTCCTTTCACTATTTAAAAATATGTTTTTGAACAAATTATAAGTAAATTGTTATGTATTTTTTTATATGATGTTCTTAGATACTTGAATAATTGTTTTAACTGTTTACGAATATTTTATGTTATTCTTCATCTTCCTTATCTTATTAGTGTATTCTTTGAGATTTTTGAGAAAAAAAGTTCAAATTTTTGTTTAAATTTATTTATTTATCTATTTATTTTTTGCATAGGATTAGAAGTTGGATTAGATTATCATAGAATTAACACAATAATTCTTTAAAAAAAAAAAAAAAAAAACTTTCTCTAGTTTTTTCTTCTTTGCATTTGTGCTCTTTGTTTTTTTTTTTTTTTTTTTTTTCAAAGGAAAAATGGTTACAATCTTTATTTTTTTTTCCCTTCCTTGTTTAATTTAAACTGTTGTTTTAATGAGTTTTATTAATTTTTTTTAATTATGTTTCTCGGTGTTTATATTGTATGGTAGAAAAAATTGGGTATGAGAAAGTTTGTTTAAAAATAAAAGAATAATTTCCAAATTTTATATACATTTTGATGATACACAAAATATTATAAATAACTTTTATTAAAAAATTAATATTTTCACTAACTTATGAATTCCTAAAATTTTTTTATTGTTTTGATTTTGGTACGACAGAAATCATATATATTACATTTGTAATTGTCGTTATAATAAATGAAAATAAAATTATGAATTACATTACTATTTATTAAATTATTCCAAATTGAAAAATATATATAATAATGAGACTACTCTAAAAATATTATCATGTGCAACGTGCGAGGCCCGTGACTAGTTAAATAATAAAAATTTATATATCATAATCTATACTACTATTCAAAAGGTGTCTCCTATTTGGAATAGACATTTTGTTGGTTCAAAAATACCCCAACACCCCTAGGTTTAAATAAAGACAAAATTTGGGGACAACTCAATAAAAAAACATTTGTGACTCTCACATAAAACACTACCTACAAAATATGACCAATCTCCCATTATACCATGTCTTTAAAACAATTCTCCTTTTTTTTCCTTAAAAAAAAAAAAAAAAAAAAGAATAGCACAAGATAAACACCCTCAATGCTACAAAATAACCCAACTACACGGTAACCGAATTTTCTTTTTCTTGTTTTCTTTCAAACATATTTTGCAAGTTTAAAATCTCTTTCATTTTTATCTTTCCTACAAAAATATATATATATATATATATATATATATATTAAAGATTAAGTTAAAGGCTTAAAGCTGACTTGGGAGTGTAAAAAAAAAAAAGGCTTTAATCGTCATTCCATCATCCCGTGTATTATTTATTTATTTTCATGAGATTATCGGATACCATGTAGTTAAAAGAATATGCAGTTATCCACACATTTTTTCACTTTTCTGAGTAATTTTATTATGTTTTAAAATCCAAAAATTCAGGCTACTTGTAAAATCTTTTTTTTTTTCATCTCTTTATCAATTTTTTTTTTTTTTTTTTTTATGCGCATTCAATTCTATAAAAAATAAACCCAATTTGTCAAGTTGAGTTAAGAGTAATTAAAAAAAAACCATTATTATTAGCCTGAGCTATTTTTTTTTTTTTTAATACAAATTACAACTTAAAAGAATAACCACCACTCTTCATCAATTTTCTTTTGTTTCTAATACAAACTTCAAATTCAAAAAATCATTTTCCTAAAAAAAATATTCAAAAAATCAAGGTTAAGACACAAGTGCGTATCCTCACCTTTCTTCCTCTCTCAATTTCTTCATGGGGAATTTTAGAGAAAAAGATTTATATTGCACAATAATTTTTTCAGGCGTTTTTTTTTCATATCATAAATAAAATCGCCATTCTTCATATTATTTATACTTTTAATTAATTATTTCAACCATTGCTACTATTGTTGCTATATGTCTATCACTCATCACATTTAATTCTCGACTAATTCTTATTTTGCCTTACTTTTGTGGTCCATTTGAGTGAGACAATGATCATCTTAAACGCATCCTACCAACTAGCGAGTACTGTTGGCTTTATTTTACCTTTGTCTAATTATCTATTTTCTTTATTTGATTTGATTTGTATTTAATGGGAAAACTCAAAATTTGGTTTGCAATAAGGATTGTTTAAATTTCTTGGAAAGTTTGTATTTATTTTGGCATAATTAATATGCTCTTTTGCATATGTGTGTCTATATATATGTGTGTGTGTGTGAAAAACGAACTGCTAAACATACATACACTTTAATTACACTCTCTCATCAAGCTTAAATACATTATTTAACTCAAAATACCACAATAAAAGAGCCTTTTTTTTTGTATATTAATTATCAATTTGTCACACATATTTGATTTCAGTTTGAAACATTTTTCCCTTTTAGTTATCATGCCTCCCGTGGTAGAGATATGGCTTTACACAAAAAGAACTCAACCGAGGTAAACAAAAATTCTAAAAAAGATTTTGTCGAATATTTTTAAAACAGTAAAATTCTCCTTTTTTTTTTTAATAACAATATTTAGCAAAACGCCTGCCCCATGCAAAATTTTATATCTAAGTAACAAAAATCTAACCAAATGATTTCAATTCGCCAAAATTAAACAAGTGACGAAGCAAAGATAAGTTGTCTCATTGGACAATTTTATTTATTTTTGAACATATTACATTACACAGTTTCATACATAAACACAGGAAACCATAACAGTCTAGGCATCAACAAAGGGGTAAAGTTCATATCTAACGTTACAACTGCCACCAACAACTCGCCCACCTCGTTTTCCATCGCAACAGTTGGGAAGTTCACTAATCGCAGTATCAAGACACTTCTTACAATCAAGACCTGAAAGGTCCCTGGTGCATTGAGCCAAACCATATAGTTTGCTTGATGAATCAAGCTTTAGGTTCCCGGTAGCATAGAATTTTGGATTGGCATAAGCTTTATTAGATAACCTGCTTAACAAATCCTTAACTTTTGGATTGAATGAAGTGGGATTTTCTACATCTTCGACGTTCCACATGTAAAACTTGTTTTTGTTATCGATTTCTCCAAAGAAATCTATGTTCGAGTACTTTAAAAGACAGTTATCAAACCAAATTATCGCTCCTTTTTTCTAAGGACAACGATTGCCAAGCTCTTTGCCTGCATCAATGACACAGGTCTTACAGTTTGTTTTTGAGACATCACCTCGGCATAGGGCTAAACCATTTGCTTGAGCTTGGCCTTGCCCAGTCGAGCTGAGCCCAAACCCTTTTGAAGGAACTTTGGTGGACAAAATTTTTAGCAAGCCATTCAAGTTTGTACCATAAGGGCTATTGGCAGTGTAGTTTTCCTGGCTAAAACAAAAATGGTATAATGGATCAGCACAATTGACTGCATGGAGGAAGAGGCTGAATAATAGAAAGCTGAAGGAAATATATTTTGAGCACAACATGTTGAACGAAATTGAAGGTTGGTTTTGTGGGTGTGTAATATTATCTACAAGAACTCTATAAATAGACGAGACTTGTCAAGTTTTGGCCAAGTTAAGAGTAGAAAATGCTGACTTTATTCTTAGTGGCAACCTCATCTCAGTCCAAATCCTTTTGATTAATAAACCTCTCGTACAAAATCGCACTCAGACTTTGAACGTGCTTGAGAGCGGAGCCAATAAAATCGTACAAAATCTTTTTGTGGCGCTTTTATATTAATTAACTCATAAAAGTTCTAAGGAAACTAGAAACAAGCCATTCAAATTCGTGAGGGGTCAATGTAAGGGCGGCTGCACTTGTAATTCGGGGGGATTCAAATGAACCCCCTGACTTGAAAAAAAAAAAATGTATATATATAATTTTTTTTATTAATTTAATTACCCTTAAATTAATGGGATTAAAGTTTGAATGATGTCACTTGCTCATGGTTCTGCACGTGCTCAAAATTAATTTTGAAAACCATGAGCAGTGGATAACGTTATTGACTCCACTGCTCAGTGTTTTGAAAATTGGTTTGTTAAAAAATATAAATTATTACCTAAAATTTCAAATTAGACAAGAAAGTGTCGAATAGAAGTGGAATATGGATAAGGGTGAAAACATGGATAGTCATCGTGCTATTTGATAAAAATAAATAAATGAAATACACACACACACACATATATATATATATATATATCTGAGCTTTAGCCGAAGGAATTATGGGATGAATTGGGCCTGGCCTTCCTTCTAGCCCGTCTACCCGTAAACATTAAATCCAAATCGACAAGACAACCAAATGCAAGTTAGTTGCCATACAGTTCATTATATCTGTCTACATGAAGAAATATGCTTTAAAGTGAGTAAATTGAGCACGAGGTTGTAGACCCTCACTCTCATAGCCTTGCATTTCAACCCAAAGGTATACAGAACTGAGGTTTGGAACTCCAATAAAAAATTGCCTTTGCTTGAACCAATCTTAATATGAAGATTCAGGTAAGGAAGGATTTCAGGCAGAAAAGAAAACTTCTTAATGATGCATGTGGTTACCATGTCCACAGAAAGGTGGCCCTAATACCATATTAGAAATATCAGATGAATATTATTGTATTTCTCAAGTAATAAAATAAACAGTAGTGCCTTTATATAAGAGGCAATAATGTCAATACTAATATGTGAGCTATATAATTATGTGTGATGTGCAAGACAATGTAAAGTAGGCCTAAAACCCACTACCAATTATGCTATGTGCTATGGTCATTCGGAAATAAGAGAAAAAAGAGAAATAAAAGTAACAACAGAACAAACCCTAGACTTCACCACATAGAATTTGCTTGCAAACCCACATCACCATATAAGTGTTAAGACATGTGCCCTTTAAATCCTATTGTATACTATGTATGACATTATGTTGTGATTAATAAAGTTGTTTTATTATTATCTAAAATAATGGTAACATGAGATGCATTATCATATTGTTCATGAGATGCATAGTATGTGATTTATGTGATTTCGTTACTAAAAATATAAATCACAAGTTCTTTATAAACTCAGAATTTTAATTCGTAGTCAGTGATGAAATTGGACATTTCATCTGTGAAAACTATAACATACAAACTAAGAAGATTTGTCTTGATCATGGAAGTGGAAACTTCTAGTTGATACGTTTTAAGTGTTAAGACATATTGAACTAGACCGCTGTGAGATTTATTATTCTACTAAGGACTATCAAAAGAATAATAAATTCCACAACTTCTATTTACATTAACTCTCAATCTTGAGAGAATAATGAACTTGATCATGAAGTGTAGGTTACTTTGATATATCAGGAGTGAGATCTAAAGTCACGATCAAAACCTCAGTATGTTAGGCAACTACATTTAATGTTGAAAGAACATGTATTCTCAAGATGAAATTCATAATCTCTTAACGGAGATATAAAATATTTTCTTGAGATAAGTTTAATGGGTTTGGTTATTCAGAATGTTAAGCCTAACTACTTTAGTGAGAAGTTACTAAAGTATATTTATAAAATTGGATTTCATGAATATATAATGAATAACTTAAATGATTAAACTGAGTACTCAACGATTAAGATATAATAATCATCAAAGTAGCAATCAACATTTATGACTTTGTATTACTACGAATATCTTAATGAAGGGGTTGAATGTATAATAAAATCTTGGGATATAATTTATTAATAAGGCCTAGAGTGCAATTATATTTATATTGTAGTATTAAATATAATTAATGATAATTTTAGGCTTGTCAAGAGTTGACAGAAAGGCCAAAAACCCATTGAAGCGAGTGTTTTATTTGTCACTTTTGGTCCCCTCCAAGCCATATACTAAAGCCCAATTTGAATGGCCCAAAAGACTAGCTCAATTAGATAATCAGTTATGTATAAGGAAAGAAACATACAAAATTTTAATAATACATTGTAATGTATGAAATGGTGTATGTGTGAGTGTAAGCCACTCTCTTATTCTCCCTTGAACACATACATATAAACTGATTGAGAGACCACACTTCTTGAGCATCAGTGGAATTGGAGTGAAGATTAAAAGTATTCCCAAGTACTTCTAATCTTTGGTTTTGAATTTTACCATACCAAGGTATGCTCTCTTGTTCTTAAATTATGAAATTTACATAGTACATGTTATCAAAATATGTCTATTAATTTTCCGCTACATATGTTTTGTATGAGATACAAATATGTGTTTTTCTAACAATAAGTGCGTTAGGCAACACCACTAAATAGAGAAAACATGGGAGAAGACATTCTCAACTCATAAAAATTAATCTTACGATGGAGGGAACCAAGATTTTATGTTTTAGTTTGTAATTAATTTTGTTTTTGAATTTGGTTATATGTTGATCATTTTAAAGGATTTGATTAGATACTTTCCATATTACTATAATCCTTAAAAATATTTAACTAGCATTTCAGTAATGGTAAAGAAATATGAATTTGAATAAGATTAATTCTTATGAGTTAACAAATGTTTCCTCTTTGATTTCTCTATTTGGTGGTGATGCCAAATGCGCTTAGGTGGCAATGCCTAGGGTTTGCAAGCAGTTCTAGGTGGTGAACCTTAGGATTTGTTCTGTTGTTTCTTTATTTCTATTTTATCTCCTATTTCCTACTTATGCTACATCATAAGATCTGGTGTAAACCTGTGTAGTTTGCTTTGGTTCTTTTTCTTTTCCTTTTTTTTTTTTTTTTTTTTTTTTGGGTTGTTTAGTTTGATTTTTTGTGTGGTTTGTAGTGTTGGATTATTGTGCGTTTGTAAACTTTTCCGTTTGTTAACAAAATTCTAATCCATAAGAGAACAAATTTCACATCTCATTGAGGTGGCTAATTGCGATGAATACAATATCACATTACTTTCACTAGTACCACAAACATTGTTTTTATTGTTGACCAATTATAGTCTATCATCTCAACCGTTATAAAAATGTTGTGACATTTGATTTATTGTATTTTCTTCTGCATTTTCTGGAGCAATATATCAAGTACTAACTTAGGGCCATCTAAAAATAGTAGCGAGAACATAAATCAATAGCAGAGATAAGGGATACAAAAGATATGCTAGTATATATGATAGGAGAAACTATTACATACTTTACAAATGCATGGTTTAAAAAATGTGCAAACTAATACTATGTATAAGTTAAATCTATTCTCAAATAATGTATAATTTGAACCACGTAATTTTGATTGTTTTTAATTGTACCCATGCATATACACGTGATTACACATTAATATCTTCATAATGGACAAAACATACATCGGTTTTCTTTTTGAAAACTTATTAGTTACTCTTGAACAACTCAATAGGAAGAGTGAAATGGTCCAAGTTAGGGGAGTTAAAAAGGTAGAGTAAGACCCAAAATAACATTAGTATAAGTAATATAAATGGTCTTATAAATTAAGAAATAACAAAGAATATGACTTCAAATATAACAAAATGGAAGAAAAGAACACATGTGGCCATTTAACTTATTTATTCGGGATCCATAGTCAATGCCAAAACTTTGGGATTCAATCTTCTTCTTCCTTCTTCTTTTTCTTGTATTACAAAGTCCTGAATTACAATGATATTGTACTCCTTCCCCTCATATTAATACAAAAAAATTCACAATTTTTTTCACAACTATATATTGACGTGACAAGTTGTAATCAGTATAGCACTTTCACATGACCATATCATTGACACTAGTTTTGTTACTTTTTAATAATAATTACAACATACCATATCAACAATTTTGAAATTTTGTATCCTTAGACTCATTGTTATCCAATAGCACTGGCATTATTATGCCATCCAAGTTTTCTCATTCACTAATGACAAAATTCCAAAACAGAAGGTATTTTGCATACTTTAAGGCCAGCATTTCACGTACCTCTTTGAACTTGGAAGGAATATCTTGAAGATGTGTGAATTTTAACTCTTATCCACGACCTCGCAATTAAACCTCATCTTCTAACAAATACCAGTATTTCCTTTCCCCTTCACGAAAACTAGAATCATCCACACAAGGAGCTTCACTCAACCCTTTTACTTAAAATTGGGCTATCAAGGAAAAATAATAATAATAATAAATAAAAGATTCTACTGGTGGACAGGGGCAGAGCCACATAGTGGCTTAGGGGGCCCCCGGCCCCCACAAAAAAATTTTTTCCATTAGAGTAGGTAGAAAAAAAAATTGGGTCTACTTAATATTGGACAGCCGGCCCCCCCATGCCCAATTCTCAACTATTCTCCCAAACCCAGCTCAAATCACTACAAAAAACGCGGTTTTAAGCCACGTTTTCTATAGCCGCGTTTATAAAAACGCGGCTATAGACCGGCTTAGAGCCGCGTTTACTAAACGCGGCTTCAGAGTTGATGTAGAGCTGCGTTTAGTGATGTTCCAGCCGCGTTTTTGGGGTCAGGGCTATAGCCGGGTTTTAAAATCGCGGCTATAGACCCATTATGAGATTTTTTTTTTTCTTTTAAAATATGTCCTAAAGCCGCGTTTGGAAAACATGGCTTTAGGGGGTATTTGGAGCTGCATTTTTAAGTAAAAACGCAGCTTTAGGCCTTGTCCTAAAGCCGCGTCTGGAAAACACGGCTTTAGAGGGTATTTGGAGCTGCGTTTTTAAGTAAAAACGCGGCTTTAGGCCTTGTCCTAAAGCCGCGTTTGGCAAACACGGCCATAGAAGTACCTAAAGCCGTGTTTGGCAAACACGGCCATAGTGAAACCTAGAGCTGTGTTTATATGTAAAAATGCGGCTTTAGGCCGTCGTATATATCCAAAAATCCCTAATCCCTAATCAGATCGGTCTATCCTCAAACAACCCTTCCCTCTCCATCACTTTCAACACCACCGCCGTCTCTCACTCCCTAAACCCTGTCGTCCCCCAATCTTTGCCGCTCCTCCTCCACTTCATCTCCGCCACTCTGCCATTCAAACCCACCTCTGTTCTCAGAAACCCACCGGCGTTCAAACCGACATCTATTTTCGCTCCCGTTTTCGCTTTTTCTCGCAGCAGGGTTTGTTTCTCACCATGACTAGTCTTCATCTTTATCCTCTCTATTTCTTTCTTTCTTTTAAATCTTTATCATAAAGGCTTTGGGGTTTTCTGTGGGTTTCAAATTTTTTTTTTTGTGGGTTCGTTTGGGTTTCCTTTGATTTGTGTGTGGGTTTTGTTTGGGATTCGTTTGATTTTTTTGTGGGTTTTGTTTCATAGTATTTTCAATGATTTGTTTTGAGTTTTTCTTTATTTTCTATTTCTATTTTCGTTCGTGTGTTTGTAATGCAAATTATGTGTTTGATGAAATGCTTCTATGAACTGATTTACATAACTAGAGCATGTGCACATTACCAAAACTTCTTATTACAGATTGTCTCATTTGTGTTGAAGATCTTTTGTAAAAATCTGATTCTTTTGACTGGATGTATGAATGCAGATGTGGTTGATAAGTGTTTCTTATTTTGTTTTGTATTGTGTTTGTTATTAGCAAAAGACTTTGATTGTTTATTTTCTTGGACCCCCAAATCTTGTAATGGACCCCATTTGCTTGGTAAATGAGCCTTTGAAAAGTCTGGTATGCCTCTCCTTTTTGTGCCGTGGTGAGGGAGGTGGTTGTTTAATTTTTATTTTCTTTTGTCCCCCATTACAGATTGTCTCATGGGAATTTTTGCTTTGGTTTTGTGTTTTTTGGGGTTATGAGTTGGAAGGTTACAATTGATTAAGACTATGGATGAATTAAGCATCTTTTGGTCCTCCCTTAAGCAAATGATTGCATTATTTTGTTTAGGTAAAGAATACCAACATGATTGCGTTAATACTTGATATGATTTTTTTTTTTTTTGAGTTTATATCCTTGATACGATTAGTTAATTGATGTTGCTTTCTTATTCGAAATTTTATATTCTAAAAAATTGTTTATGGTGTAAAGTATATGGTAAATCCATCATATTTATTTCTTCCTAGACTAAAACTAATTGTACAGTAGTGATTGTAGTTTGAGATTTTTACTTGAATTCTTTTTTATTTTTGGGGGTTTCAGATATCGGCATGGCATAGTAGAGGATGTCTTCTAGTGGCAATTGAAGTCACAGCTTCAATTATTGACATTCAGCAAAAGGACCATCACTTTAGGTAACCTTTTTACATCACAGTTTTATTATCTTAGGTCTTGTCTGAATTTTAATTTAATATCTGTTGTGCTTCATTTGGAAGTGTTCCTTTTTTATTTACTTACTTATTTCAAAGGAAACTCAAATGCTCTGGAATCTTAGGATATGTTTGATAACTGTTTTTAGGCAAAAATCAAGAACTATTTTCAATTTTTATAATGTGAAGGAAACTGAAAACAGGTTTTGAGCTGTTTTTATTTCATGTATTCTTTCTTTCCTTTTCTGGGTGATGGGGTAGAAGATGGTTATTTGTGGGGTGACAATCAATGATAGCATCTATCTTTAATTTAATGTTATTTGTGCTATTCTTAACTTATAAAAAGGATGTTATTTGTGCTATTCTTTGCACCCCTTTGGAACTTTTTAACAACTTTTTATTACTTGGTAAAATTTTTGGATATTCTAAATACGTTGTAGTTTCATGGAATACCTTATGTTATTATATGTGCATTATACTTTGGGTCCTTATATAATCAAGGTGCATTTTGTGAACTTGCATTTGTATTTGGCATTGGTTTCTGCTTGGAGTTTATATCTTTGGCTTTTGAATGATTTGGATACATTAGTTTTGTCCTTTTTAAATTGTAGCACCCACTTGTAGTAACAAAAGCTTGCTCTTGCATTATAATGCTCGCCTCACCTGTGTGAATCAAGTATGAATTTTTTTTTTCTCTATCTCTTTCCATTTGCAAGTATTTAAGAATATATGATTTATATTTTCCTTTTCCTTTTGCCATGTATATTTCATTAACATTGATGATTATGGAATTGAGTCTTATTTGTCGTTTTGTGGAAATTTGAGCTCAAGTTGAAATCCTATTAAGTAAAATTTTTGGGGTGTTTGGCAAATCACAAAACTAGTTCACTTTTGATATAAGCCGTGAAGCAAAAATAAAACAATTTCAAGACTTAGCTTGGAACTAATTTTAGTGGGATTGTGTATGTGAAAGTTCCAAACTAGAATTTATTTTTCTGTATGTTAATTCTTTAGAATTTATTTTTCTCTTTTAGAGCCCATCAGCACTGCAACATGTTATGTTTACTTTGCTAGGTGGTCCATGTGGTACTGGCATGTGCCTGTGTATGGATTGAGTGCTTGTAGCACTAGTTCTTCCCTGTTTATTAGGAAGTCAATAAGCATAAAATGATGATTGCTTACACCAATATAGAATGTGTGGTTTTGAGAAAATTATATTAGTCCTTGACAAACTTATAGTCCTTAACGAGAAGAGTGAAGGTATTCAACACCACGCAGCCATCGCCTTCTCTGAATGACGCTGCCGCTGCCGCCGAGAACCTCGTTCTCATAGCTCTCTCTCTCTCTCAGCCATCAGAGATCAGAACCTCTCTTTTCCTCTTGCGATCTCTCTTTCGGTTGTGTGTGTGCGTGCGTGTGTTTATGGTTGTTTGGCCATGGGTTTGGGTATTGCTATTCTTCTGGGTATGTGGCCATGTATGTAGATGTGAATGAGTGTAATGTGTGCTCTGTTTGTATGTTTTTGATTTGGGATTTTGGGTTTACTGTTTTTAGTGTTCTACCTCTTTTCGTCTCATAAATCTCAGGTTTGTGGACTTATTTGTGCTATTTTATTTTTGTAGTTTTGGATTGTGGAATGTGTTTTGGGTTTTGATATGTACTGTGTATGGACAAGTGTAGATTCTGGACTTGGAGGAGCCTATTTATATTATTATTATTATTACTTTTATTTTTTTACGGATCAAATGATTTGAGGTGAAATATGGGTGGATCTTGAGAACCAAGTCTGTTCTTTGAGGCAGCTTTTAAGTTTTAATAGATGTTTGCTCTTTCAGAATTTTTTTTAGCTGAAAAGTGTTATTGGATGATTTAAATTACTTGGTCTTTGGAGTGCTTTTTTCAAAGGTTTTTGACTGGTTTGACTTTTGGGGCTGAAAGTGTTGAACTTTGTTGGATTGGTTAAACATGATTTAATTTTGGTAATTAGATTGCTATCCAAATTCTGATCTTTTGCAAATCATTGTAATTAGACTGGTTAACATGATTGTTGTATTTGTTGGGTTCTAAGAAATTAGGAATTAATGTATTAGAACTTCAATTTGTATTTTGTTGGCAAACCATGATCAAAACATTTAGTCTAGGTTTAGGCTTGCTCAAAGTATGTTTATTTGTAAAATTGGAATCGAGTGATTGCAGAATTTATTGGACTAAATCTGTAAGTCTCGATCGATCGAAAATTAGACTCGATCGATCGAACCACGTACAGATTTATTTTTCTGCAGAGTTCCAGTTCAGCCCAAACTCTATTTAAACGTCTTGGGGTTCAAGTAAAACTCTTATATATATAAGGGAAACCCTAGAACGTTTTTGGGACTTGTGTAGAGAGAGATTAGAGTGCCTCTTGTGCCTCCTTTTATTTTTAGGGTTTTGTACCCAAACCTCTCTAAGTCTTTGTTGCTCATATTTGCTGTTTATGTGAATCTCTTGTGAGATCTTTGAGGAGCTTTCCTTCACATAAACTTAGGGTTTTCAAAGTAGAGATATTTTCTACATCTTGATGATCAACAAGGTTGCTGCCATTGAAGCTTAAAAAAATATCAAGCGTGGGTGCTTGTAGCTGATTGAAGGAATACAAAGAAAGAAGTAGTCCGTGGACTCGGAGCCTGCGCGTGGTCGTGTCAGGAAGTTACTACTGGTGGGTAGCATTAGGAAGTCAAGCGGGGAGCTTGTAAGTCCTTTTGTAAGAACTTCAATTCTTTCTTAGTGGATTCCGTTTTGCCTTAAGGATCGGTGGGTAAAATCCTCCCCAGGTTTTTTACCGGTTTGGTTTTCCTGGGTGATCATATCTTGTGTTATTTATTATTCCGCTGCTTTATATGCTTGATATGATTATTTGATTGTTTTAACCTAGAATTGTTTAATTTGACTAAGTAACAACTTGGCTAATTAATCTAGGCTACGCAATCTAATTGTGGTTTAAGGGGTCTAAATTTCCAACAAGTGGTATCAGAGCGGGTAGCTCTTCTTGTTTTAGATCTTTTGATCTAAGAGCTGATCCTTGACCCCTGTTGTCATGGATAATTTAAAGTGTCTTTCTGATCATGTTTCTACTCATGCTTCTGCTGATTTTGTTGATACCTGTGATGTTTTGAATAAAAAGGACACTATTGTTTCTGCTGATTTTTTTGATGCTTTTGAAACTCTTCGTAAGGAATTATCTAAATCCTTGAAAATTGCTAAGAAATTTAAAGAAGAGTTAAAATTGGCTAATCTTGAAAAAGAGGAATTGCTTGTTAGATTAGTTAAATCTAATAAAAAGAATGAATTTTTGAGAAATCAAATTTCCTCTCAAGATGAGAAGATGAAAAGCTTGGAACAAGAGTTAGCTGAGTCTAAAGCTAAACTTGAAAATTTGATTAGTACCAAGCCTGTTGATGACAACAGAATTGTTTCTATTTCTCTTAAGCCTAAAACTGAAAAAGTTTATATCCCTCCTTTTAAGAGGAATAATAAAGAAAAGGCTTATTGTGCTAGGTTAGACAAAGGTAAAAGTTCTGATGTAGACGCTGAAGTTTCTAAACCTAAGTCTAATCCTACTGTTAGAGAGCATAATAAATCTGTTTTTGTTCCTGTTTGTCACTTTTGTGGTGTCTCTGATCACATTCGTCCTAATTGTCATAAATTGAAATTTAAGCATTCTGTATGTCAATCTAGGATATGTGATGATGTTTCTCCTGCCATAAGTCCATATAAATTGTTTCATATGCTTTTGAAAAATTTGAGCTTGTTGGCTTTTGAAAGGAATTTGCAGGATTTTAGTCTGTCTCAGAAGATTGGTGTAATCTCTCAAATACGCTTTGCTTCTCATGGATTTTCACCTACAAAGCCGACGACTCGTGCTATATGGGTGAGAAAAGAGCCTTTAAGGTGAGTGTTGCTGACTTGTCCCTGTTTTAATTCTTTCTATTGTTTGTGGACATGTCTTGTTTCTGTTTTTGGTTGCTTTGTTTTTTTTTAAGTTTTTTTTATTTAAAAAAAAAAATCCAAAAACATTGAAAAATTTCAAAAAGACAAAAATATTTTATTTTGTGTCTTGTTTTATTTTTCTTGAGGATTACATGAGTTTTGATATCTCTCTTGATTTAGAACATGCTTGACATTGTGGAGAAACTTGAATAGTTTGTGCTAAGCTATTTTTGATTTTGTGTGAGGATGTACTAGTTTGTACATGTACTCATGGGTTAATTAAGAAATTGATATTTCTTGTTTGTGTACCCTCTATAGCTTAGTTAAGCACTATCATGCATTGCATTTGCATTGATCATTTAGCACAATGTGTGCTTTTGTTTTTGGTCATAAATTTTTTCAAAATCTCAACAAGTGGTTATAACGTTTGTTAAAGCCAAAAAGATTTTTGTGTTTTTGTTCTAGGACTTGCATTGCATTACATTCATGCATTTCATTCTAGGATTTATTTGTTTTCTCTTAATAAAATTAAAAAAAAAAAAAAAAGGAGAAAGCAAAAACTATGTTAAACACTATTTTTCTTGATTTTTGAAAACAAGGTTGGTCAATCTTTTTACAAATGTCATGTCTTGTGTACCTTGTTTAACTTTGATGAGCTTATTCATTGCACTTAACTAGTTAAAGCTTTGTAGTGCATGTTGTGTGGGAAAGATGTGTGTGGTTCTTAATCACTTTGCCTTAATCATGAAGTCATATGTTATTTGACTGTCGGACTTGATCCTTTTGAGAAAGGCATAAATAACCATCTCACCACTGTCCACTAGCCAATCATGAACACCTTAGTGCATATCATAAGATTTAGTGCTCGAGAAAGTGTAGCACATGCACAAAAAGAACATAAGGTGTAGCCTCAAATTAAATTAAAAACTGGTGTGTACTATTAGGCTTGATGCCAATTCACTTAATTCAAACCGGTGTGTACTATTAGGCTGAATGCCATTCCACATAAATAAGAGGCAAAAATGAAAGAAACTTACATGATTGCAAGCTTTTGTTCTAGGAAATGTGAGAGTTATAGGATGTAACTCTTTAGGTGATAGTCTCTTTTAAATTCTATGTGATGAATTTTGTAGACTTTGTGATTGATTGCTATTCACATATCACCTCACATGTATCTCAAGCTTTTGCTAGTTGCACACACTACACAAGTTACTCTTTGTTAAACTTGGTACATTATATTGTGTGTGATTTTGTTGTGGCCATCCAAGATTAAAAGTTCCTTGATTTTAATGCAAATTGTGTTTCAAGTTTGAAAAATTTGAAAATATCTTGAGATTTGTGCACAACATATTTGTTGCTTAAGAAAATTCAATGGGAACTTGTTTTTGAGAAAATTGGGTTTAAAATTTGGGTTTTTGAAAAAGCATTTCATTCCATCTCATACTCATGCATTTGTTTCTTCTATTTCAATGCTTTGAGGAGTGTTTTCAAAATGTGCTTGTTGATTTTCAAAACCTGTGTTTTTCTCAAAATTTAGTGAGCCTCTGCCCATTTCGATCGATCCAACTTGATTTTCGATTGATTGAAAAAGTGCTCTCAATTGTCTCAAAATGACTGTGTCATTCGATCGATCGAATGTAATTTTCGATCGATCGAAGATCGTGGAGAAGCTTTTTTAAAAAGGGTTTGTTCTTGATCCGAATTGGGGCTATTGTTAAATTGAGTCGAATTTGATGAAATTGGCTTGTTGTTTTGATGAAATTAGGCATTATAATCTATGTGCTGTGTTTTGTAATGCTCAATTCATCAATTTGTTTAAAAATTTCAACAAGTGGTTTTCAATTTTGGGGTTTTTGTTAGAAACCCTATGCTCAAGCCGATTTTGTCAATTTGATCTCAATTGAACTTAATTTTTACTGCATTAGTACATGCATCATGTCATTGTAATTGTTCATATATTATATAGATTTTTATTCTATATTGTTTTTGTGCTAATTTGCAGTCTGCCCTTGGTTTGTGTTTAAGATTCACATGCATTGCATTGATTTCTGTATCCATCTTGCAGTTTTGCAGTTATATCTCTCATTGTTTTTACACATAGCATGCATACACTTTGCTACATTGGGTACTCAACTTGATCAAAAATTGATTGATTAATTTTTGAGCGATGTACTTTCTAGTATATGCCTTTTTTATGTGTGAACTGTAGAAAATATTTTTCTTAAGAGATATGATGGATAATTAATGTGCAAATATTTTCTCTACTCATGCAATTGTTTATGGGTCACATAATGTCATGTTTGCATTTTATTGAAAGAGAGAATATTTTTTCTTCATGTGTATCCTCACCTTAGTTTTTAACTTTGATTTGTGTGTTTTTAACTTTGGTCCTGTTGGTGAGGCTGTTCCTGATCCTGTAGGTGCTGCTGCTGCTGATTTCCCCCCCTCCTAAAGTTTCCCCAAAACTGTTTTTCCCACAACTTGTTTTGTTTTTCCTATTTTTATAGGGGGAGAAAAGTTTTTTTTTAACCTGTGTTGTTCATAGGGGGAGTTGTCTCTATTTTCTATAGAGCTGATTTTTTGTTCCCTTGATTCTCTGTTTTCTTTTATCCTTTATTGCGTATGTTGACTGTTTACTCTTTGTATGAGTTGTCTTTGTCAATACGTGACAAAAAGGGGGAGAAATTATTGATTTATGGGAATCATGTTTGTCTTGTTTAGGGGGAGTTGAAATTATTTTTGAAAGGGAAGAAAATAAAAACTTTTTGTTGTATCTAACTTAGGGGGAGAGTTAGTTTACTTTTGTTTTTATTTTTGTTTCTTGTTCACTGCTCATTGATTTATATTTATGAGTTCTTCATGATATATGTCTTTGTTTTGTGTTTTGTGAAGTCAAGAATTTATTTGTTGATTTACTGTTTTTCTGTCACACATGCGTTTATGCGTTTGTTGAGTGTTTCAGGAATATACAGGTGCATTCGATTTGGCTGTTGTCTACACTTGCAACTGATGGATAGTAGTTAAGATTGGATTTGTTGTTATGAGCATTATCTTTGTATTGGGCTATTTGTAACTTTGAGCATTTCATGTTTATGATGTGTTTTGTTACGGATTGCCAAAGGGGGAGATTGTTGGGTTCTAAGAAATTAGGAATTAATGTATTAGAACTTCAATTTGTATTTTGTTGGCAAACCATGATCAAAACATTTAGTCTAGGTTTAGGCTTGCTCAAAGTATGTTTATTTGTAAAATTGGAATCGAGTGATTGCAGAATTTATTGGACTAAATCTGTAAGTCTCGATCGATCGAAAATTAGACTCGATCGATCGAACCACGTACAGATTTATTTTTCTGCAGAGTTCCAGTTCAGCCCAAACTCTATTTAAACGTCTTGGGGTTCAAGTAAAACTCTTATATATATAAGGGAAACCCTAGAACGTTTTTGGGACTTGTGTAGAGAGAGATTAGAGTGCCTCTTGTGCCTCCTTTTATTTTTAGGGTTTTGTACCCAAACCTCTCTAAGTCTTTGTTGCTCATATTTGCTGTTTATGTGAATCTCTTGTGAGATCTTTGAGGAGCTTTCCTTCACATAAACTTAGGGTTTTCAAAGTAGAGATATTTTCTACATCTTGATGATCAACAAGGTTGCTACCATTGAAGCTTAAAAGAATATCAAGTGTGGGTGCTTGTAGCTGATTGAAGGAATACAAAGAAAGAAGTAGTCCGTGGACTCGGAGCCTGCGCGTGGTCGTGTCAGGAAGTTACTACTGGTGGGTAGCATTAGGAAGTCAAGCGGGGAGCTTGTAAGTCCTTTTGTAAGAACTTCAATTCTTTCTTAGTGGATTCCGTTTTGCCTTGAGGATCGGTGGGTAAAATCCTCCCCAAGTTTTTTACCGGTTTGGTTTTCCTGGGTGATCATATCTTGTGTTATTTATTATTCCGCTGCTTTATATGCTTGATATGATTATTTGATTGTTTTAACCTAGAATTGTTTAATTTGACTAAGTAACAACTTGGCTAATTAATCTAGGCTACGCAATCTAATTGTGGTTTAAGGGGTCTAAATTTCCAACAGTATTTGCTGTTTTCCAATAAATTTCCAGAATTGAGATTGGCTTGTGATGAATAAGTGATTTATAGCCCTTTACTTGCGTGGAAATGTAGTTCTGGGAGTTTGCTGACTTTACTGAAATTTAAACTATGCAACTTCAAGAAATATAGTTTTATTCAAGAAATATATTACTTAATACAACTAGGATACGTTTTGTGGGAAGGACCTATGGAATCCTAGTTTGAAAAGTGGAATTGAAATAGAATCCACTCGTACCAACAAAAGATCGTTCAAACTTGCCCTGGTCCATGTTATGAAAGTGGCCATATGCCATGATCAAACACTTTATAGAGAGATGGTTAACAGTTTTGATAGATGATGGTTAGGTCCAATATTATACAGTGGCCATATATGAAAGGCCCTTTTTTAGTGATGGATTGGATGGATCCAAATTATAAAATGGCCGAATGAAAGCCCTTTGGATAATTTTATATTGAGTTTGCTAGGCACTCAAAATTGAAATTTCATACAATTTAATTGGGACACAATTTTTAATATTTCATTCTTGGTTGGCCCCAGCACAAAGAAACAACAAAATCCACCGGATCTTTAGCCAAAGAATCATAAAGAAAACAACAAAGAGTAATAAAATAGTTTAGTTTATCAAAATAAAATAAAATAAAAAGAGAGAGAAAATAGTTTAGTCCTTAATATAATACTATAGCATGCAACGTCATGCATGGCCATTTATATTATTCTGATCGAAAGTGAAGACTAAATACAATGTTTGGTATTTGATATTACTTTGATTGGGTCCACCGGTACTAATTAATGATACCATGCCCCCAATAGAACCAGACATCCTCCTTTATGTGCTTTTTACATATTATTATATAGTTATTATTTGTTGTTACTATTCTACTAATATATTGCTTAGCTATATAAATGTTGATTAGCTTAAATACTATTGTTGTAATATATATATATATATATATATTTTTGAGAAAGTATTGTTTTAACTTAATAGAGCTATTTTGGCCTGGATAAGAAATAAGTCCTCCTCATATAAATAGTCACTTTTATTGTTTTGTTAAAATGGTCACATTGATGAGATTTGCAAACCTATATAATTCCTCCGTCAAATTCATAATGCTAGAGATATAATTTTGGTTTCCAATGGCTGAGGTGCTCAACTCAAAGTAGCCCAGAAGGGTAATAGTTGTACCGGGGTCGGCTGAATGGAAGTTTTTTGTTTTCTTCAGGGTAAGGCATAAAAAAATTCCGGCTTTTGTTCGGGGTTAGAAAGTTGTAATTTTTTTATTGGACTTTTGGTATTTCTGGTTGAAGTAGGAGCAGGGCCAGTGGGTTACTCTGTTTCTCTAATATCAATTAATTTGGGAATAGATCAGTGACATTTTGTGGTGGTTCTGCTTTGATTTTTACTTTATTGGGTTGCTTGAGTTGGCTGGGATTTATGTGGATAGATAATGGTAGTCCGTTTGTGTTCTGAACTGTACTGCGCTGCAAGTTAAACCTTTTTAAATGGTATTTGATACTAGAACTTGTCTGAATATGCTAGTTTGAGCTGTTTTCACGGTTCTTGCTTGGCACAATCTACTCTCTAGTTATGTGGGTAGTCATGTTGTACAATGCACTTGTTCATTGATCTGGTTGGCTGTTACTCATTCAATTGCAGATGGGGAGGAAACAAGCAATTGATCTCAAATCTATTAAAGTTAATGCAATATTGTGCCAATTATTGATGGTTGTGGCCATCTAGTTACTTCTCAATCCAACATATTTATGTTTCCTAGTTTCTGTGGGTTGAATATTAATCCAAAATTACTTATTAAGAAGAGAAAAAGAATATGAATCCAAAATAATGTTACTTGGCCCTAAGAGTCCTACCTTTCGATCGTCCCCTCATTCCCTCACTTCCACCCTCTCTGAATCCCCTTCCTAGCTCCCTCCGCTCTTCCCTCCTCTCCAGTCACTTCTCATCGATCGATTCTCTTCCAAAATCGAGAACTGAGGAGAAGTTCTTACAAAAAACTTTGACCCTTTCAAGACTAACAGTAAGTTTTTAAAATTGTTTGTTTTGATTTCTGTTTTAGGGTTCCCGTTTTTGGTTTAGGGTTTCGATTTTAGGTTTAGGGTTTTGATTTTCGATTTTGGGTTTAAATGGAGTTTTTGAGGGTTAAGATCGGTCGTTTGGCTTGCTGGCAGTGGGTCTGCGGTGGAGATTGGTGGTGGAGATTTCAGTGGGTTTGATCTATTGTCATTTCTTTCTATGGTTTGATTGTTGGATGGGTTTTGGTATGGGTTTTTTCTATGGGTTTGATTCTTGGAGATTATAGTGGGTTTTGATTCATGTAGTGATGGGTTTTGGTCCCGGTGGTTGTGTTGTGTTTGGATTGGTGGTGGTGGTAGTGGATTAAGTTACTACATTTGCTCAGTTGATTTGGGTGATTTTGGTATGGGTTTGTTGTGATTTGTTGGGTTGATTTAGGTGGTGCAGCAGTGGTGGGGTGCTCGGTTTGGGTGGAGGTTGTGTTGTTGATGATGATGGCGGTGGTGGTGTTGATAATAGTTCAACTGTTTCTCAAAAAGTTGCTTAAACTGATATAGTCCAATTGTAATGGCAGCTTTAATGGTGCTTTGTGTTCGTCTTCAAACCTAACCCCCCCTTTCCCCACTATATACCTATCTCATGTTTTTTGTAGTGCTCATAATCATGGTTTTTTTTTCTAGCCTCCCCTTTCTTTTTACCCGTGCAGTTGCATTGTGGATACATTTTTATGCTTGGAATGTAATTTCGTATTTATTAATTTACTAAGGATTGAATGCTAGCTGTTCCGTAAGTTTTAACCTTTTTTTTTGTATATGAAAATTTTTATATTGTTTCCTTTAGTTTGTTTATCACCGTTTCATCTTGATGAACCCATTAATGATTGTTTTGATAGATTGGAGGAACGCCTGGAGTCATCCGCTACCTTTTGGAGCTTGGTTTTTTAGATGGGGATTGCATGACTGGTACATATATTTGGATTGTTGCGTTCCTTTGAACAAGTACTTTGTTTTAGTATTCTCATAATTAACCTAAAAGTGTCCCCCCCCCCCCCCCCCCCTCTCTCTTCTAGTTACTGGGAAGACACTAGCCGAAAATGCAGCAAGCTTCCCTCCCTTAGCCACAGGGCAGGTTTGATAGCTTTTATGTTTTTATTTATGACATCTTCTTTTCACAATGTTTTTGTCACTTTTACTGTTGATTAGACATGAAATTTAATGCAGTTATTTCTTTCTTTTTCTCATATAGGATATAATTAGACCAGTGGAGAGTAATTCTTCAGTTTCACCTCTCGCTTCTTCAGCTATGAAAGTCATTTCTCTCTCGCTGTCCTCTGTTGTGGTAAGCTTCCATTTCCTTATTTCTTTCGAAGATCAGAATGTTATGTTTTTAGTTTTTTTTTTGGAAATTTACGTTCTGGGTCTTTGATTCTCTGTATTGAATACATTCATGGTAAGGTTTTGCAAAAAAATTGGATTCTGGATTTGGGTATTGTAGGTTGATATATATATATATATATATATTAATTCCATTATATGTTTTGTTTTAATCAGTTTGTGGGTTTTTAATTTGATGTGGTCTTTGGAATGGATTATTAGAGACGTGTAGTTAGTTAGTTGCCATTTTTGTCATTTTTGCATTTAGTTCACAGAGATTATGGTAAATTTTGATACCCATTTGTTGGTAATATTGATTGGAGTTTTAAGAGTAGTCAAGCTGTACACATATTTCCTGGATTCTTTTTTGGAATTGGATTTCATTACTTGCTATGAGTTCGGTTGTGTTATTCTAGGTTACTGAAGCAAAGAATTCACCTGTTATGCAAAATTCCTCTGAGAACTTTGCTATCATTCCCCCTAAAACATTGTGTTTGTATAGGCTTTAGTTCTTAGTGGTGTTTGCTAAGAGAGAGAGAGAGAGATATTCATTTTGATAAATAATTAAGTTAAGATATAAATTATTCAAAACTAAATAAGAAAATCCCTGATATAATAAATTTCAATTCAAACTATCTAAGATTCAAATAATTACAATACAATTTACAAATTTTGGGTTTAAATAAATTCACTTACCTCAAAATTTTTTTTTCTTTCTTCTTTTTCTTCCTCTTCTCTCTCAGCCATATTGACAGATTGTGATGTTTAGATGTTTGCTATACAGTATGGTATGTGTGTGGGGAAATGTTGAGTAATAGGTTTTATATTCTGGAACCAACAGCAACCAAGAGGGTGTTAGAGTTGTTAGCTAGCTGGAAAGGAGGCTTAGGTGGTCACCACCGTGCTAATTTATTAGTATATATGCTGACATCATTGCCCACTTTCTTATATTCCTTTGTTAGCTAGCAACTAATCTCAGTTACTATTCTAAGAGCATTTTCCAAACATGGTCAAGATAGACATGTTTAATTTGGGCTTTATATTTTTAATTAAGTATACCTAAAGGGATAATTACAAAGGAAGTTTCAGCAAATGCTGATTCTTCACATTTTCTACAGAACTTTGAATTTTATAGGATTTTTTGTGGAGCTGTAGACTGTAGTAGATGGGACTTGCCACCCATATTTAAAATTTTTATGTAGTTATTTGTATATTATATGATTAGGCTATACTAGAGAAAATGTCATATTTTGAGAACTAAAGGATCAAGTATGATATTATATTTAGGTTTTGAGGCTGAGAGAATATGTATAGTAAATGAATTAATATTTCTATGTGCACTGACATTTGCCACCTTCAGTTTTTGATAGTGACGGACCTTGCTATTCTATCTCACTTTGTCTTCTTCTTTTGAAGGCAACCCTATTGTGTGTCCTTGTCTGTGTGTGATAGAGAAACAAACTCAGAATTATAAATGGGGTTCTCTGTTATTTGACACTTATATGTTACATTGTATATGGCAGAGTAAAACTCTAAAAATAAAATGAGCTAGCAACAACTTCTGATAGTAGTAGTACTGTATTCATATATATTTTATGTTGGATTTTTGTTCTGTTTTAATAACACTTCCAAAACTTTTTTTTATATATATTTCTGATGGAATTGGAAAGAAGTTGGTATGGAAGAAAAGAAGGCCGAGTACCGTTTGGTACTACTTAGCGTATGGGGTAGGTGGTCACCAAGGAAGGAAAGGAAAAAAAAAGAAAAAGAAAAAGAAAAAGAAAAAAGAGTGACTGTTGGGGAGCAGTTAACAATGCACCCAAATTCCATGTACACAACACCACACAAACATCTATTAACATTAACATTATGCATATAATAATACATTTCTGCCTATACAAACAGCTTTGGCCTTTCCATTCCCAAACACGAAACACACACACACTTCTTCTCTCTCTCTCTCTCTCTCTGTAATGCTTTTGCCTTTGTCATTGTATGGCAGCCAATTGTCTCTCGCTGAGGGGTCGCTCTAAGGTTGGGCAAGTGTGTCGTTAATTGGATTCGAACTTCCAACTCCAACTCTCACGATCCACCTCTTACTACTCTTAGGTCATTTTTTCCACCGACTTATTTGCTTTGATTTGTTTTTTTGGTATATATGTTATATCTGGTCATTTTTTCCACCGACTTATTTGCTTTGATTTGTTTTTTGGTATATATGTTATATCTGTGTATCAGTGTCTGGAAAGTTAGAAAATTCTTATTTCTTGTTAACAATATAAAGTGAAACAGAATGACTGAATAATCTGTATATTGATGTGTGTGAAACAATGTACAAAAGAGAGCCTTGTATAGGCTAGGTATGTGTGCAGTATAAGTAACATGAGTGCAGTACAAGTAATATATTGGGCTAAGCCCAATGGGCTAATCTATACACTAACATCCCCCCTCAAACTCGAGGTGGCAAGGAGGAAGCCAACTGGAGTTTGGATATAAGATCTCGAAGACGACCAGGCGAGTGAGACTTGGTGAAGATATCAGCAGGCTGGTCAGCAGATGAGATGGAGAACAACTTGAGATTGCCTTTCTTGAGATGCTGGCGAGTGATGTGGCAGTCGATCTTAATGTGCTTGGTGCGTTCGTGGAAGACATCATTATGAGCAATGTAGATAGCACTACGATTGTCACAATAAAGAGGAGTAGCAGTGGGCTATGGAGCATCCATGTCAGCCAAGAGCCAGCGAAGCCAGACAAGCTCGCAGGTGGTGTCGGCAAGGGCACGATACTCAGCCTCAGTACTGGAACGGGAAACAACATCCTGCTTTTCGCTACGCCACGAGACAAGAGAAGTACCCAACAGGAAACAGAAACCTGTGATAGAGCATCGATCAGTCGGATCACTTGCCCAATCCGCATCTGAATAAGCATGAAGCTCAAGAGAAGACCGAGAAGAGTAGTGTAGACCATGATAAAGTGTGCCCTTGACATATCGGAGAATCCGAAGAACAGCAGCATAGTGGACAGAACGAGGAGCATCCATGAACTTACTAACCATACCCACGGCATGTGAAATATCCGGACGAGTAACAGTGAGATAGATCAGACTACCAACCAACTGACGATAGCGAGTAGCATCAGATATAGGTTCACCATCCAAGGGTGTGAGCTTTGCATTGTATTCCAAAGGAGTGGAAACAGTCTTGTTGTCAGTGATACCGGCTTTGGAGAGAAGATCAGAAGCATATTTAGCTTGGGAAAGATAGTATCCATCAGAGGATGAGGTAACCTCAAGCCCAAGAAAATAGCTGAGAGTGCCCAAATCTTTCATTTCAAAATGTTGACTAAGGAAGTGCTAAAGAGAGCGGATACCTGCAGAATCATCTCCAGTAATAATCATATCATCAACATAGAGAAGAATAAGAGTGATACCAGTAGAGGATCTTCGGACGAAGAGAGCAGTGTCATGAGGACTCGAAGTGAAACCCTGCTGAGTAACAACGGAGCTAAACTTTTCAAACCAAGCTCGAGGAGCCTGCTTGAGGCCATAAAGAGCACGGCGAAGGCGACAAACTTGACTGCCTGAGTGTGGATAGCCAGGGGGTGGTTGCATGTACACTTCTTCTTGAAGGTTTCCATTGAGGAAAGCATTCTTCACATCCATTTGATAAAGAGGCCAACGGCGAACAGTAGCCACAGCAATGAGACATCTAACAGATGTAAGGCGAGCAACAGGAGCAAATGTTTCCTCATAGTCAATGCCATATTCTTGGGTAAAGCCCTTGGCAACTAAGCGAGCCTTGTATCGTTCAACAGATCTATCAGCCTTGGTCTTGATCTTGTAAACCCACCTATAACCTACTACAGACTGACCAGGAGGCAAATCAACCATATCCCAAGTGTGGTTTTTATGAAGGGCATCTAGTTCATCATTCATAGCTTGTTGCCAAAGAGGGTCAGTATGGGCCTCACGATAGGTGTGTGGTTCATAAAGGGTGGCAAGGGTAAAAGAGCAGTGATAATTAGAGAGATAAGGGGGAGGAATGCTTACCCGAGTGGAACGACGAAGTTTAGGACCATCAGGAGACTCAAGAGAGGGTGGTGCCACAGGATCCAAGATAGGCGGGTCATATGCCGGGGACAGAACCGGAGATGAGTCGTCTGGAGAGGCAGCCGATGTTGAAGAATCCTCCACAAGTTCAGGATAGAGAGGGAGGAAAATATCAGTAAAAATGGGAGACTCAGAGGAAGAGGATGTAGAAAACTGCTGAAGACTCGTGAAAGGACGATGTTCCCAAAACTCAACATGACGGGAGACACGAAGACGATGAGAAATGGGATCATAGCAGCGAAACCCCTTTTGAGAGACACCATAACCAAGGAAACAACAGAGACAAGCACGAGGTTGGAGCTTTGTTCGTTCATGAGGAGGAAGAGAGACAAAGCAAGCACAACCAAAAACCCGAAGAGAGGAGTAGTCGGGGGTTTGACCATAGAGAAGTTCAAATGGTGATTTTTTGTGTGTAGTTGGTGAAGGGATACGATTAATGGTGTATACAGCTGTGAGTGCAGCCTCACCCCAAAAGCGCTCAGGAAGAGAGGCAGAAATAAGAAGGGTGCGAACAACATCAAGAATGTGACGATGTTTTCGTTCTGCACGACCATTTTGTTGAGAGGTGTAAGGACAAGACCGCTGAGTAAGGGTACCATGATTATCTAAAAAGGATAGGAAAGTTATATCATTATATTCTTGAGCATTATTTGATCGAAAAACTTTGACGGTGCGATTGAACTGTGTTTCAATCATTTTATGAAATGTTTGGTAAATAGACACAAGTTCAGACCTATGGTGAAGCAGATAAATCCAAGTATATCGAGAAAAATCATCCACAAATATGACAAAATATCTAGATCCCCCCTCAGTAGGAATAGGTGCAGGACCTCAAATATCAGAATGTATAAGATCAAAAGGTGCAAAAGAAAATGAGTCACTATTATTAAAGGGTAATTTTATTTGTTTGCCAAAATGACAGGAAGTACAATCAAATTTTTGAAACTGAACTGAACCTAAATGACCTTGAGAAGCTAACAACTGAAGACGAGATAAGGATGGATGACCAAGACGAGCATGCCATAGATCAGGTGAGGAGGTGGCAGTGGTAGCAGCTGCAGAAATAACTTGTGAAGGAATCTTCAAGTCATGAACTTCAAACATGCGACCAACCTTATGGCCTGTCCCAAGCACTTGACCCATCCGGGGATCCTGCACATCCACACCATGATTAGTAAATAGAAGATCTACGCCTAATTCACAAAGTTGACCAACAGAAAGCAAATTGAGCGATAACTTGGGGATATGAAAAGTGTTATTAAGGGATAAACAAGGAGAAGAGATTGTTCCTTTATGACTAACAGGCATAGGAGTTCCATCAGCAGTGTAAATGGTGATTGGATGTTCTAAGGGAGTCTTATCAGAAAATTGGGATTCATCAGGAGTCATATGGTTACAACATGCAGTATCAAAAAACCAAGATTGTTTACTTGAGGTGACAGAAAGGGCAGTAGAAGTGCGGGATAAAACCTGTTGAACAACTGCCTCAATATCAGCCGTAGTAAGTGAGGAAGCCAAAGATGGACCTGTAGGAACCGATGGATCAGAAGGACATACAGCAGCTGCCCGAGGAAGAGAAGCTTTATTCTGCTCTTGCATAAATTTCTGCAGTTTGCGACAAACTGAGATGTCATGGCCTTTAGCACGGCAAAACTCGCAGCGAGTACCTTTGGAAGACTGAGAGGTGGGACGCCCAGAATTTATCCGTGGAGGAGCAGTGAATGCAGCAATGGGAGGCTGTGGAGATGGTGTAGCCAATACATGATCAGATGATGACATGTGATGAGTAGGCCGACGGTTTTCCTCAGAAATGAGCTCCTTGACTGCAGCATCAAGAGAAGGAGTAGGAGACCGGCTAAGTAGAGAAGCCCTAGTAGGCTCAAAATCCTCACGCAAACCCATCATGAAGTGCATAAATTTACAGCGATCCTGATATTTGACAAAGAGCTCAATATCCTTAGAACACACTAGAGGAGGATCTGCAGCAGAGAGTTGTTCCCACATAGTAGAAGTCTGAGAATAAAAATCAGAAATAGACTGACCTGTTTCTTGGCGCATTGATAAAGTTTTGATTCAATGTGGAACTCCAAGCTTGAATCATTAGTACAATTATAGCGATCAGCCAAAAATTTCCAAGCAGCCTCAGCAGTCTCAAGACGAGGAAGAAGATTATGAATGGAGGGAATAGAGGTATTGATAAACCAAGACAAGATCTTACTCTGAATACTTTCCCATTCCTCTAGGCGTTCTTCATAATCATCTTCAGCAGCTGTGGTTTTGGACTTAGGGTTTGGTACTGGCTTAGGAATTGAACCAGTCACATATCTCCACAGTTTTCGACCCTTGAGAAAGACAGTCATATTCTGAGACCATGCATGATAGCTGGTAGGACCATCCAACATAATGGTGATAGGACGTATGATGTCTCGATCATTTTGTTGAGCCATAATGAAGAAAATGACCAAAAAATGAGATTTAGAGACCTCAAATGCAGAAACGGACCCCAAAATCAGAATCTACGTGAAAAACTGAGCAAGACAGGTCCAGTTGAAAAATTTTGACTTTGGTCAAAGTCAACGGTCAACGGTCAACACTCCTCAAAGTCAACGGTCAACGCTGCTGGTCAACGGTCAGAGTCAATGTGCTGACGTGTGATGCTGACGTGGCGATGACGTACTAGGGCTGACGTGGCACTCAGAGGAGCTGGGCGCGTGAGGGCGCGTGGCGCGTGACGCGCGTGAAGGAGTGTGTCAGGCGCGTGGGAGCGCGTGAGGCTTCGCAGCGGCGCGTGGGAGCGCGTGTAGCGCGTCTTCGACAGGCAGAAACTTTGGGCGGCGCGTGTGGGCGCGTCGGAGCTTCTTTTGGGTAGTTTCTGGTTGGGTTTTGATCGGGGAAGTCTTATCTATCACGTCGTATCTGTGGTTCGACGATTTGATTGATAAATAGACTAGATCCGAGAGAGTAGTTGGGTGTGACGGCGGTGACTCGCTTCTGACGGCGGCTACCGGTGAAGGCGAGGGCAGCGGAAGAACGCCGGAAAATACCACTAGGTCAGAGCAATGGCTCTGATACCATGTTAACAATATAAAGTGAAACAGAATGACTGAATAATCTGTATATTGATGTGTGTGAAACAATGTACAAAAGAGAGCCTTATATAGGCTAGGTATGTGTGCAGTACAAGTAACATGAGTGCAGTACAAGTAATATATTGGGCTAAGCCCAATGGGCTAATCTATACACTAACATTTCTCAACTGTTTTTGATCATAAGAGGTTACGTAACTGTCATACAGTTAATCTTCTTATATTATGCTGCCATTTCCTAATTACTTTCTTGCTACAATTGTTTTGTAGTTAAAAACAATAATACTAATAATACTTATTAGGAAAAAAAAAAAAAAAAAGCCCATTTTGAATTTTTGTGCATGAGAGATATATGGGTAGTCAATACTTTTGGGAATTTTGATCTCAGGTGTTGTTTTATATGTCAATAAATTAAGGAATTATTTCACTTATTATTATCGGTTTTGGGATTATATTTGTTTGTTTCCTAATATGCTGAACGGTGGGTGAGGTTTTTTTTTTTTTTTTGGTTCAGCTTGATAGTTTTCCCTATATATAATACTTTTCACCTTCCTCTTCTGCCATTTGCCATCTGCCATCTGCCATCTGATCTTTGATAAGGAACTTCGATTTTTGTGTGTGGAAATCAGCTTAGGAGGACTCCACTTTACAATGTTTTTTTATTTGTCTGAAATTTTGTTGTCTTTTTTGTTCTCATAGTCATTGCATGACTACTATTTTACATTTTTAAGAAAACATTTTAAAAATGGTTTTGACAGGACTGGTCATTTTTTGGCCTTCAACTAGCTTGGGAAGGTCAAAATTAGGCACTTCGACATTATTGCAGAGTTGAAGGGGGTTTGGGGTTTTTATTTTTATTAATGTGTTTTTTAATTTCGAAATAATAATTTTATTTATTAAATTTTCTTAAATTAGCTAAATGATGCCATTCTGAGTGTGTCTTAACTTATCAGCATGACTATTTTTATCATTTGATAATTTTTTTTTTACAACGTAAATTACATGTACGACCATGTCATTAAGTTAATGATTCTTTAAATTGATAAAACCACCTATTTTGCAAGTTAAAAAACAAAAAAAAAAAAGCCCCAAAAAAAATTTCAATCACTCAAAAAAGAAGTTAAAAAAAATTCAAGTCAAACGACTTATAGTTGCTAAGGCAGTTCATTCTATATTTTATAACTAATACCATGGTGGCCATGGGTGATGCGTGGACAATGGGCATCTTTGATCTGGGGTAGACTTTATCAACGACTCTTGAAAATTTTCTTTTATGTAAAAATAAAGAATAAGTCCATAATCGATCTAGCGTTGAGTTATAGATATTTGACTTTTTTTTATTCAATTAATTACTCTTTGCATTCGGTTCATTGAATATCACCCTTCTTTGTTGTCTTGGCTGTTGGTTTCAGAGTTTTCCAACCCCAAGAATAAGACTCAAGGTTTGTCAGTGAAAGCAAAAGAGTTTATTTGCTATTTGTAGATTATTAAATATTAAAAAAAAAACAAAACTTTTCTTTTTGAGGAAAATAGTATGAGGACAAAATCCAAGATGGTGGGTCTTATCCATTTGATGTTATATTCGTGAAAGTTTACAACAATTTAGTATCTATTTAATGGGTTAAGAATTTTTTCAAAAGAGATACCAAAATATTTCAAAAGATATTTTGTACACAAAAGCAAGTGTTCTAATTTGATTGGTATATATATAATGTTATCCAATATTCAAATTCTTGTAAAAGAAGTCATTTGGCATCACTATTATGTTCAAAGATTTATTCGAATGATTTTGGTTTACAAATATCTTTCAAATACATACATAAATGGTTGAAATTCTATAGAAAACATTGATGAATGGTGCCCATCATAGATATCACATTTTGTTAGGTTCACTTCTGCTTCTGCATGTCTAAACGAATTAATGATAATTTCTGACACATCAAAATAATAATAATAATAATTTATGCATGCACTTTTGCAAAAAAAAAAAAAATTTATGCGTGCACATTACCATTTCATATGCAGCCTGATTAGCTGATTTTACTATATTTTATATCGATTATCAGGTTAAAATCTTGCAAAACAAAAAAAGAAAAAGGATGAACAATATAATATAATCAAATTGTTAGAACTATATATCTTATTTGGCTGAGATTTTATTTTATTTTTTAATTTTTATTAAGAGTTTAGGTGAACTTCTAGCAAAATCAATGAAATTATTATGCAACTCATGACTCTTGTTGTGTCCTTTTTCATTATAATATATATCTAGAAAATTTTAAGTCTGAAAATTTAATTTGGAAGCTCGAATGGATCCAAACTCAGCATATTTATCACGTTTAGAGACTTCAATTGCAATACCAAGTAGTGTGGTGATGTGGTCACCTCATTGCATTGTCTGCACTCACAATTATTACAATTAAGATACTCCTATTTATACTCTATACCCTACATGGCAATTTTTTCTCCAAAATTGATTATGGAGAGGTTGGTCACTGAGGCAGGCTTTATGTCAAGTGTATGTGTATCCATGTCATAGCCTATACTCATGTTCCTTGTTGGTGATAAAGGTACCACATTTAATTGTGGAGGCCATTCTCCAAACTAAAGAGCCATTTATCAGCTTTCGTGTAATCTTGTTGTCCTTTAATTTCCCCTAAATTTGTATCTCATAATGATAGTGTTTCTCTATGCTTTTTTTTTGCCAAAGTTTTTAGGTGTAACTATAAGAATATTTTCTAAATTATAATTTAGGTTTTTAGATTAGATGAGCGAATTATAGCATCATGATAGGAATTCTATGGAAATATTGTGTATGCAATTATATATTCACTTCTTAAGATAGGCATGAAAGCGAATTATAGCTCCATGATAGAAATTGACATGGCAATGCCATTATATATTCACTTCTAAAGATAGCATCTACAAAGAATTTCGTATCCATTAATTAACATGTTCCTTATATATCTTTCATAGGTGATGTTGTTCTCAAAGATTTGAAATTGCAGGTAGAGGCACGAAGTTCACTAAAACTTCCGGTCACTGTGCAAGAAATTCCAGACGCCTCTCAAAAGCTATTCACCCGCATTTTCTATCATTTTGTCTTGGTACCCCAATTCCCATGCCTTTCCTTTGTTGTGTTTACTATCTTTCTTAATTTGATGCATACTTGCATCTTTGTAAGTCTTTTTTTTTTTTTTTCTTTTAATTATATACATTCAGATTTGTATCATAGGGCCGTATTTGAGGCATATGTAGGCCGTATGATACAAATTTTTAAAATAAATTTGTAAAACAAACACAGTTGGGACATACCCAACGTGTACTACTGTATTGGCCACAGGGAAGTGGTATTATATTTGAATGAGTGAATTTCTCGCTCTTTAAATTGCATGAAGAGACGCTTGGGTGTGCGTGTGTATGTATATATGCAACCTAAACGTCCTATGAACTAAAGTACAGAGCACAAAACCTAAATATAGATATTATCACTTCATGGGACATACCCAACGTGTAGTACTATATTGGCCACAGGGATGTGGTATTATATTTGAATGGGTGAATTTCTCACTCTTTAAATTGCACGAAAAGGCGCCTGAGTGTGTGTGTGTATATATATATATATATATATATATGCAACTTGAACTTCCTCTAAACTAAAGTACAGAGTATAGCACCTAAATATAGATATTATCACTTCATACATCTTCTCTTTTGACTAACTTATTTCATACATAAAATAAAGTTTCATAAATGAAAAAAAGTTTCATAAATTAAATAAATTTGAACCCTTCATACAACTTCCTTCTGGACCAACATTTTTCATAAATTAATTCAACTTTAAACTCCATAAGAAAATGTGACAATCGACACTCAACAAGTAACTCCTAATTACATGGATTTTTTGAGGCAACTTAGACCAACTCTTGGAACCTCAAAGAAGTGGTCAAAGGCCCATACATATTTCTTGAAATAACTAACTCGTTATTTTTCTCGTACATAGAATTTAAAAGTCAAAGCAGAGGCTTTCATTCCTTTTGGTGCGGGTAGAGGATTTTGTCCTGCAAGTGATCTGGCTAATTAGCTTGTGATAACTATTTTCCTACATTATTTTCTCCTTAACTACAAGTGAGTTCCCTCAAACCTTTTACTATGTGGGCAACAGTTTTACTTATTTTAGAAATTAAATATCACCATACATAGTATTAGTATATGTGCTATATTACAATTCTATAGAAAATCAATGGAGTAAGCAAGATAACCCTTTTTCTATTCTATTTTGTCATTAACACAAAATGAGTTTCCTGAATATGAGTTCCAATGAAATAACAATTAATGCTTCTTGTTGAGGTCAGCGGTGACAGAAGTATGTAGTTGCATATTTTTATTACAAACTAAAATAAAAATACTCATAGTTGGTGTATAATATAATATTTAGCTGTCTTATACATCTTACATGCGTTCATGAGTGTACATGTGGTCGAATCGACTAATAAAAAAAAGTTAATTAGTGCTAATGTAGTGATATCTCTTGTTTAAATCAGCCAACATAGTCAACCTTTCTATTTATTTTATTGCATTTGGAATATTCACAAAACAAAGATCTTAATTTCATTGTATAATTTAATAGGCAGTTTTATCAAAATAATTATGATACATTACTCTTAATGAAAATAGTTATTACCTTTGCTTTATTGCTACATGTTGTGACACGTGGGAATGCAGTACCTTCTTAACAACCTGCTTGTAATTTATGAACATGAAAACACTTCATAGTTCCTATATATTTAAAATAAGTGTTTTCTTCCTCTTTCCATAATAACAGTAATTACTATATAGTTAATCTATCAAAATATGAAGCCTAGTGAAAGTAGTATTATAATAGTTCGTATATCTGTCTAAATGTCATATTTATAAGTACAAGTGAAAGTAGTATTATAGTAATTAACAATTTTAGGTTGAATCACCACTATTGAATCCACAAGGGTTATTCGGCACATATTGAGGAACATACAAACAACATCGTATGATTTTAGCTTATATTATCACATGTAGGAGACAACTTTTTTGGAAGTACTTATCTTCGTATTCTGAAGGTTGTAATTATTACAATTATATTCATGTGTGATTTGTTAGTATCTTATTCCAACAATTATGCTTAAAATATTCCAAAACATATCACATTAAGTTATGCTTCATTTTGTGTTATTATTTAGAAAATTGAAAGCATAGGTTACTCTTGAGGTAGTGAACATATATGTTGTATGAAAATGTAAGCATAGTTGGGTATGTTTGTTCGTAACATATCACCTATAGGTCTCAAATCACCTATGATCCTAATTTAAGGGTTTACTGGCTATGTATTACCAAATGTTGTTGTAGGTCAGCTATTGGAAATCTTGTATAGCAATGGATAAAAGTTGGATGAAGAAACAAAGGGGTTCAATGGAATATATTGAAGGCGTAGTTAAATTTGTGGAATTTGCATCTTTACATGCAAGAGATGGGAAAATCTTTTGTTCTTGTACCAAATGTGTGAATTTGAGTTTGGTACTGCCAGAGGTGGCACGTGAACATTTGTGGAGGAAGGGAATGCTTCAAAGTTACACACATTGGAAATGGCATGGGGAATCAGCGGCTGCACCAACAGCCCCCGAATGTGGGAGCAGTCATGTGCAAGACTCCTTAGAACAATACGGTGACTTTCATGGGATGTTGCATGATTTGTGCCCCACGCATGAAATGCCACCCGAACCAATGGACGAAGGTGAAACTGTGCAGCAACCGACTCAAGGTCCAAATGATGGTGCACAAAAGTTTTACAAAATGATAGCTGATGTGGACAAACCTTTATATGCTGGGTGTACAAAATTTAGCATATTCTCAGCCATCGTTGTGTTGTTCCAGTTGAAGACTCTTTGTGGTTGGACAAACAAGTCATTTACTATGTTGCTTCAAGTCTTAAAGGATATGCTTCCTTCAGACGCTAAGTTGCCAAAGGACCATTATGAGGCTAAGAAGATAGTTCGAGATTTGGGTTTGGGTTATGAGAAGATCCATGCTTGTCCCAATGATTGTATGCTATTTTGGAAGGAGAATGTTAATCTCGAGGCGTGTCCTTGTTGCAATGTTTCAAGGTGGAAAACGAATGAGGCATCCGTTACAGGTAATAATGCCTCATCTAGTAAGGGAAAGAAGAAAGCTGCAAAGATCCTACGGTGGTTCCCCTTAAAGCCAAGATTGTAGCGACTGTTTTTGTCACCCGACCTGGCTAGTTCAATGAAATGGCATGTTAATGGTCGTACAGATGATGAGGTAATGCGGCATCCTGCTGACTCGGATGCATGGAAAATGTTTGACAGTACGCATTTACAGTTCTCATCTGAGCCTCGTAATGTCAGACTTGGATTAGCTGCGGATGGGTTCAACCCCTTCGGAATGCTAAGTACTACTCACAGCACTTGGCCTGTCATGCTAGTCCCTTACAATCTCCCGCCTTGGCTGTGCATGAAACGGTCATCTTTGATTCTATCACTAGTTATTCCTGGTCCTAAATCGCCAGGGATTGCGATAGATGTGTACTTGCAACCCTTGGTAGAAGAACTGAGGGAATTATGGGATGTTGGAGTAGAAGCGTACGATGCATCTTCAAAAACTGTATTCCAATTGCGTGCAGCATTGATGTGGACCGTACATGATTTTCCTGCATACGCAGATGTGTCGGGTTGGAGTACGAAGGGTAAGTTTGCGTGTCCTTGTTGTGCCTCAGAGATCGACTCTCGATATTTAAAAAATGGCCACAAATTCTGTTACATGGGACATAGGCGATGGTTGGGTAGTGACCATGAATTTCGGAAAGAAGATACATTATTTGATGGATCTACTGATATGCGAGTGACTCCTGTGCCACCAGTTGCGTCAGACATAATTGTGGACACTGAAAGTTTAGTTGGACGTTGTCTGGGAAAGAAATGTCAAGACAAATACAACAAAAGAAAGAGAGGTGAGGCAAACCAGAGTGTTTGGAAGAAGAGAAGTATTTTTTTCAGCTTGCCTTATTGGGTAGATCACAAGTTGCGACACAATCTTGATGTGATGCATATAGAGAAGAATGTAATGGACAATATACTTGGTACGGTGCTGAACTTGAAGGATTGGACAAAAGATAATTACAAGGCACGCCTTGACTTGGCGGACATGGGAATAAGGAGTGAACTTCACCTACGGCGAAAAGGTGATGATAAGTTTATGATACCGCCCGCGTGTTTTCATATGACTGCATTGGAGAAAGATGGTTTCTTGCAAGTTTTGCGGGACGTAAGAGTGCCTGATGGATATGCTTCCAACATCTCACGCCGTGTCAATTTGAAAGAACGCAAGATTTCTGGTTTAAAGAGTCACGATAATCACATCCTGATGCAACAACTCCTTCCAATTGCTTTACGAGGATCTTTGCCATCGCACGTTACTAGGCCTTTGATAAAGTTAGCTTGTTTCTTCAGGAAAATTTGTTCGAAAACCCTTACGGTTTCAGATATTGCAAGTGCTGAGGCAGACATTGCAGTCACGTTGTGTGAATTGGAAAAGATATTTCCTCCATCTTTCTTCACCGTGATGGTACATTTGGTCATGCACTTGGCTAATGAAGCTAAGATTGGTGGTCCAGTTCAGTACCGTTGGATGTATCCCATTGAGAGGTAAGTCGTATGTAATATATGTACAGTTTGAGGCTTCATGTGCACTTTGTAATAGCTAGTGTCAATTACTAACCTTCTCATGCACATTATAGGTACCTCTCACGCCTTAAGTCTTACGTAAGAAATAGGGCTGCGCCAGAAGGGTGTATTGCCGAAGGATACATAGTGGAAGAATGTTTAACATTTTGTTCACGGTATATGGAAGGAGTTGAAACTATATTCAATCGACCCACGAGGACGATGGAGGAGTCAACAGGGGCAGTTTCAAGTGTGGCCCTAGACAATAGGGAGTTGACCTAAGCTCATCGCTACGTGCTATTCAATTCCGAGAACATTTACCAGTTTTGTGAGTACGTACTACGGACACCAATATAATTGCATGACAATCCAATGTTCGCTACGTGTATTAACACTAATACAATTGCCATCACATGCAGTATGCACAAAGGTTTGATTGCGGACGAACTTCGAAGGGGCCACTGTCGTGGTGGCAATGCTATTATTCATAACCACCATATGGAGAAGTTTTGTTGCTGGTTTAGATCTCATGTACATGTCACATCTTTAACTTCTTAACCTTGCAACTTTCCCATAAGTAGAATGACTGTACTAATTATAATAAGTTTGTTTAGTTATATTAGGTGATGTCAATGACTGATGCTGATAGGGAAAGTACTGCACTTACTGATACACTTATCACACTTTCCAAAGGGCCATATACTTCAGTAAATCGGTTGAAACATTATGTCATAAATGGATTAAAATTTAGGAGTTCGAATGTTGAGGCAAATAGAAAAACGCAGAATAGTGGAGTTGGTGTCGTCACTGAAGGTGGCATTACGTACTATGGTGTGTTGACAGATATTATTGAATTGAATTATTCTGGAAATATCAAACATGTGCTATTCAAGTGTACATGGGTTAATGATCAAAATAGGAGGGGATATAAGACTGATGAGTTTGGGTTTCCTATGGTGAATTTTACTCACTCCATACATGGTGGGGAGGAAATGGTGCATGAACCATATATTTTGGCATCTCAAGCTACACAAGTTTTTTACGTTGAAGATAAAAGACACAAAGATTGGTATGTCGTCGTTAAAACAAAAGCCAGAGATGTGTTTGATGCGGGTATTGGCCCCCATTGTGATGAGGATGACATGGATGAGTTTGTTGAGAACATTCCATACTCTCTCACTAGTAATGATGTTGGTAGGGATGACCTTCGTTGGGGTCGAGATGATGTGGAGGGAATGACAATTGATGCCTCTATCATTAGCCCAAGAGATCTTCATGAAATGGACAACTTGGATGGTTGTGAGTTCATTGATGATGAGTCCAACGATGAAGATGACAACGTAGTCGAGTATAGCGATGAGGACTAGTGTAATAGGATATTGGTGTTGTATGCTTAATTATGTTATAGTTATTATTGAAATTATAAGTAGAATTTGTACTTATGTATTGCATGGAAAGTGTGACAATGTTATATATATGTGGAAACTGTTATTTCTTCATGTTGTTGACAAATAAAAGTTTTAACATATATAATTATCAGGTGAAACTGTTACTTCTTCATTTTGTTGCATATATATGTTACAATTATTATTTCTATGTTGTTAAGAGATAATAGTTTTAACATATATAATTATCTTTAAAACTGTTAATCTATCATGTCATTACTTGTTGACCATTTTTCCTCTTTATGTTTGTGTTGTAAAAGGTGTTGGACGCAAGAATGGGGAAGAAACGTCAATTGCCACTTGTTTATGTTGGGCAAGGATCGTCGCATTCCCGACAGAGGATGGAGGCAGTGGATGAGGAGGCCCACATTTCTGCGGAGGCAAGACCGGTGGCAACACCGGTGGTAAGTGACGATGAGACGCAGGCTCCAGGTATTGGTCAAGTCTTCGAATGTAAGGTTTGATATTTATTACTGGATGGTTGGATCAGTTCTAATAGTTATAGGAATTCATTGGGTTCACGTTTTTTAATAGTGTACGATTTATGTTTTGCAATTTCAATTATGAGTTACTGGATTACAAAACCTAATAATATAGTTTCAACTATGAAAATAATTCAGTATATTCTGTTGACTTCATTCCGTTTGGTCTATTAATTTCCCTTTTGGTCGATTTTGGTCTATTCGGTCCAATTGGGTCTGCTCAGTCCAGTCATTTCTACTCAGTCCATTTCAGTCCAGCAGTGTCTAGTTTGGTCCTTTAGGTCCACTATGGTCCATTCAATTACTTCGGTCTAATTTGATCCACTCCGTCCGCTTTGGTCCATTTTAGTTCACTTTGGTCCATTCAGTGCACTTAAGAATGATCAAAGATAAGTTTGGATTGAAATTATATATTCTAAATCCAAATATATTAAGGAAAAATGAAGGCAACCCAAATGAAGCATGGTTGCTCATCTTTTCAAAATCTAGGTAAGTGCATGCTTCTTTAAAGATGCAAAATTAAACTAAATCAAAATAAACTCAAAAAATCGCATCATAGAAGAGGTCATAATTTGATTTTCAGAATATTTATTGTTATAAGTGCCAAGCCATAGTTTTGGTTAAGTGCTCTTCCTTTGTAGGCCAAGTTAAAACCTTTCTATGGGACTTATAAGTTACTATGAAGGAGAACTGGTTGCAAGTTTTCATAGAAGGTAATGTGTTACGAATTGTGTTGATTGCCAATATAATGGAAGAACAAGTTCATTGGTTGATTACTCACAGTGTTGAACAACATCTAGGTTCATTAGCCACAGTACCAAGAAGTCTCATACATTAATGAAGTCACAGAATTAAGAATTAACAGTCATTCTAATTATAATGCAAGTCAGCACATGTTCTCAACAATTGACTTGGTCTAGTAGGGGAGGTATTGGTCGTTTGCGACCTCATTAAATCCAAAGTCAACAGAATATGTTGTTGTTCCTAATGATTGAAAGTTACACTTGCACAACCAGTGGGTTACATGAATGCGTGGGAGAAAGGCCTAAATTTACTCATGCTTTGATTAAATGAAATTGTAAACCTTTTATTATTTAAGTTGCTAGATGCATAAGATTCTTTTTCGTGGTGTCATATTTTTCACTAGTTGTGAGCTTTGTTAAATCATTCCTAATATTGGTGGTTTTGTATATACAGATGATTATGTTCAAAATCCAGCACCAGTACAAAATCCAGCACCGGTACAAAATCCACCACCAGGAAATAGGCGTGGAAGACGTGGGAAAACAAGGTTGGCTGACATATGGGCAATGACTGGTGAGTACAAAATCCAATTGCCGTTAAATACTGAAGGACAACCGATTGGGCGGGATGGGTCTTTGTTCATTCGGTGGTTGGGCTCGTTTTGCGAGAATGGCCTATTATGCCCGCTTACGCCTGCTGAGTGGCCACGCGTCCCTGACAGTGTTAAAGAGGATTGTTGGAAGGAGATTGAGGTAGTATAAAAACACACATATAAGTTACTTATTTTTATAGCTGTTGTCCTAATTAAATGTCACATCCAGCCACTATTGTAATTAAGTTACTACATTTTGCTAACTCCACTTTTGCATTTCAGCAACGGTATATAATTAATCCCGCTATTGTCGAACCCGCCAATCAAATGGCATGGGGGATGCATAAATTAGGGGAATTGAGGAGAAATCGCAGGACCAAGTTGAAGAAGGACCACAAAACAGATGGGAAGACACGTGAAGAGGTATTGGCTAGCAAACCGGCTATGATTGTCCTGACGCAATGGACGGAGATGGTTGAGTATTGGTTCAATGACAAAACAGAGGTACTGCTACTTTCTTTGTCAATCTCATCTTCATGGTAATTTAGTCAAGAGATATTTTGTATTTTTTTATTTTTATTTTTTGACGATAATGTGGTTGCAGACTAAAAGTAACAAAAACAAGGAGAGTCGAGGTAAGCAAAAAGACATAGCAAGGTCTGGAGCCAAAAGTCTTGCACAAATTTGTGATGAAATGGTAAGAAATAAACTTAGAATTCATGAATGCCTACATGATGTTTTTGATATTTTGTTTTCCTATTTATGGTTTTAACCTCATTTCATATGAATCCCCATGTCATTTTTATTTTTAATTTCTTCATTTAACAAGTCCACGTGTTTTTGGAAGCTAGGTAAATCCTTTCATTTATTTACTACTCAGTTTTATCTTTATTTCACTAACTTTGCTATGTTATGACTATTTTATTGTGGGTTTGTGTTAATTGTGGCAAAACAACATGAACGCCTTAGTGTTTATTGTATCAATTTTGTTCATCATGTAGGCGAAAGCTAAAGGGGCGGTAGTGGAGCGTGCGGATGTGTATCAAAAAGTATACCGCACCAAAGATGGGGTTGCTATTAGTACCCGTGTGCAAGATAACATGGTAAGCACAATTTGATCGACCCTATTTTTTATTGTATTTTGTGTTTGTATTGATTATGGTGTGTAATATGTTGTTTGGTTCTTATGGGAAAACAGGATAAGATGGTAGAACTTTTGAATGACCAGAGCATACGACTACAAGGGGCGATTGGTGATGGAATCCTTTGGTCCAAGGACGACGCGTATGCTCGGGTGATGGGTCATACAGAGCACCCAGGACGTGTTCGCGGGGTAGGTTTTGGAATCACCCCATCAGGAAGGAGTGCAACAAACTATTCACAGTTCACCTCAACTTCGTCATCAAGCAGAGGTCACCAAAGGATGTCAGAGTTGGAGACGAGTCATGGAGAGCTTAGAGAGGAACTAGCTCAATCGAGGGAGGAACTAGCGAAGTATAGGGAGGAACTGGCTCAATCTGAGGCGAGGCAAAGCGAATCTGAGGCAAGGCACCAAGCACAAATGCAAGAAATGATGGCTCAATTTGAGGCGAGGCAAATCGAATCTGACGCAAGGCACCAAGCACAAATGCAAGAAATGATGGCGTCGATGAGAACCATGTTTGACTCACTTAGCCAGGGGATGCATGATATGCGTCCTTCTCAGGTAGCAAACAAATGTTTAACATTTAGTGAAACACTATTTTTTGCAATGCATTATTATGTGATATTAATACGATGCCTTTCTTAACAGTTTTAGGGTGGCAGTGCTTGATGTGAATGATGGGAATGAAACTGTGAATCACGAGGTAAAACAAAATTTTACTAAAAATTTCTCTAAAAACAGTAGCCTACATATATACATACCAAGGAAAGAAAACTTCCTGCTGGTGAATATGTTATAAAATCTCATAATGCAATTATATTATTGTAATATAAGTTGATTCAAGACGCATTCTAATTTGCCACCTGAAACATGAAGAACACAGTTTCTTGGCATATTCACATCTCCACGACTATGCACATGCAAAATACATAATGTAAAGGAACAAAACAATAGCTCTCATTATCAATGTCAATAATGTGTCCTTGCTGAACTTGATTGAATTGGAAGTTGTAACTCAGATAAATTGACTAAGTTACTACACTACTTTCGTTTTGGGTTTAATGAATAGCTAAAGTATTGCTTAGTCTTCCTCTCATGTTACTCTTTGTATGGTTTTTGTTAATCCAACTGTGCTCTCCTTATTTCCCTTTCACTTTGGCATTTGAAAAGCGAAATCACTCCATAATTAGGCACAAAATAATGTCAAATTATGTCTCTTTCCCTCATAACGTTATTCTGCCAAATTGCTCCATGATACAAATGTGCATCTAAGCATTGGTGAATTATAATTGGCCTGTCATGTTAGTATTATGTATTGAAAGCAAAAATTTGGCAAGTTTAACTTGACAAAGAATAATTTGTGCAGTTTTACCATGAAGTGGACAAGAAAGCGTTTCCATCATCGAATTGGAAGCAAATGAAATTGAGGACACTCCTGAGGCCTCACAACTTGGTGGACATTCTAAGCATGTTGTAAACTTTTTTGTGAATAGACATGAACAAACATTTGCTTCTTGGTGTAATATTTTTGTTAACAGAAGGGTAGTGATGTTGCTACTTGCTGCCTATGGCTATTTTGAATGTAAAAAAAATTCTGATAAATATTGGCTAGTGATGTACAAAACTTGTATGTAGCTTTTGTGTTGTGAACTTGTTTATGGAACTTGTGAAGTTGGAAACTTGTGAATGTCTTGTTTATGGAACTTGTGAAATTGGGAACTTGTGAAATTGGGAACTTGTGAAGTTGGGAACTTGTGAATGTCTTGTTTATGGAACTTGTGAACTTGTGAAGTTGGGAACTTGTGAATGTCTTGTTTATGGAACTTGTGAACTTGGGAATTTTGTTGTGTGAACTTGTGAATTTGTTGTGATGTTCTGATAGCAGGAAGTTGTGATAGCAGGGGAAGAAAAGACCAAAAAAAAGAAAAAAAAAAAAAAAGCCTATAGCTGCATTTTTAAAACGCGGCTATAGGTCTTTCAATGTAGCTGAAAGAGGTCCTATAGCCGCGTTTTTTACAAACGTAGCTATAGGTCTGGCCTATAACCACGGCAAAAAACGCAGCTTAAACCGTGCCTATAGCTGCGTTTTTGTTAAAAAACGCAGCTATAGACTCCCGTTTCAGCAACATTGGGAAAACCTATAGCTGCGTTTTTAAAACGCGGCTATAGGTCTGAAGCTATACCCACGGTTATAAACGCAGCCCAATTCTCATCTGTAGCTGCGTTTTAGAAAAACACAGCTATAGGATGGGGTCTATAGCCGCGTTTTTGCAAAACGCGGCTATAAGCCCGAATCCTAAAGCTGTGGTTAAGAAACGCGGCTATAGGCCTTCCTTTAGCCGCGGTTACAAAAACGCAGCTATAGACCCCCATGGGCCTTTCGCTGCGCAGTATAGGCAGGGTTTGTAAACGCGGCTATAGGAACCGCGGCTAGAACCTATAGCCGCGTTTTTGGGGTCTATAGCCGCGTTTTTTAAACGCGGCTATAGACCCTGTTTTTTGTAGTGAATATTCTCCCAAGCCCAGCTTTAGTTTTGGACCTTATCACCTTATGTACTCCAAATAAAACAAACTGGCCTGCTTAAGTCCAAATACTAAAAACAAAACTTCACTTTCTCTTCATCTCAAAAAATCCACCCACTGACCTACGGAATCCCTTTCTTTACTTCTTATTTTTTTGTTTTGTTTTCTTTGATACACTTTCATTTGCACTGGTACCATTGCCTACCTACTAGCGCCCAAAACTCCAGTCCTTTGTACTCACAGTTCGGAAAAAAAAAAAAAAATCTTGACCAATTTTTTCTTTCTTCATCAGTTTTAGTTTTGAAACTTGGTGACTACTTGGTGACTTGTGAGTTTTCTTATCTTTCTTAAGCATTAGACCTTCATCTCTTTTTAGTGTCCTTTTTTTTTAAAAAAATTTTCTCAACTATCTACACCTAAATATTCACATGCTCTTTACATTTTCATAAATTTTTAGATAAATACATGATTGAAGGCATGGGGAGATTGTTTGTGATGAGTTTTGAAAGGAATATCTAAAGTTGGAGGCAGTCAAGCAGAGGCAGTAGGCATTGCCACATGGGTGACCCATCTTTGCAATTTGTGAAGACAAAGTTTCTAAGGTAAAATTGTTTTGATTTATTACTTATTTTTGATTAGTTAGATATCATGTGGCTGTGGGTGTTGTTAAATTGTTTGGTTTATGTTGTGTACCAATACTTGTGTGTTTAATTTTTGTTTTTATTTGAGGGGTTATTATTAATTAAAGTTTGTATTAAAATGGGTCGTATGTTTAAATTATAGTGGAAATTTTGTTTTTTCTTGAATATGAACAACATCCATATAACTAAGTAAAAATTTCTAATTAAAATTTTATTTTTTAAACTTCTTTTCAGGTTAATTTTTGAGTCATATTCTTAAAGTTAAAAGAATTATGAGCAAACGAAAAACAATTGATGCATTCTTTAAGAAAAAAGATGTTAGCAATTTAGAAATTAGGACACTTGTGACTGTAAAAACAAATGTTGATACTTCAATGCCTGATGAACACTCTACCTCTCCAAATGTTCAAGAATTCAATCTGAAAAGATAGATCGTGATCCAGGATCACGTAAACAAATATGTGAATTCCCTATCAATAAACAAGATGAAATCCGATGAGCTTATCTCAAAGAAGATTCATATCAACCTAAAAATATAGACTATCCATACAACGATGATACTCATCGTCGTCGATTTCAACTTTCATGGTTCGAATCGGCCCCCCCATGTAAAAATTACTGGCTACGCCCTGTTGGTGGATAAAATCTAAATCATTTCTCTACAAATGAAGACTGCAAGATCAATGGCACGAGCAAGAGCAACAATTTTATTCTCACACTCTCTTTGCTCATCAGCAGGATCACTGTCAGCCACAATTCCAGCCACAGCCTAGAAATGAGCAACCCATTCTCGGCGCTTGTTCACATCTTTGTATGAGAAGATTGTGTCGAAATGTGTATTAGTTGGGAACACAGGTTCTCAGAGCAAGGGCAATGTCCATATCACCCGAAAAAGAAATGCCTCCAAATCCACCACTGAATGGTCCACGCCTTGTGACTTCCAGCTGATCTATTAACTCGGTTGCTTTCAATTGCTTCGCAGCAGAGCAAAATGACAAAACTAAGAATGAACCTTACAAGAGGTAAGACATAATTCGATTAATCTCATTCATATTGTCAGGAAAACACGTTAACTTGGTCAGAATTTTGCATTAAGGGATGTGGTTCTTTCTTCTGGCTGGAACTCTTCTAGATTAATTGTTTATTTGAAATGGATTGCAGTGGCAAATAGTTCTCGAAAATTCAAGAACAAGAAGAAATACAAAAAGGATCCGTACCTCCTAAGTTGTACATCAACAGCTAGGTAAAAATGGTTGTTAGCAATTTTACAGGACCACCCAGGAGGAAAAAAAGGGGGGGGGGGGGGGGGAGGTTAAGAATGGAAGTACACTAAAAATATTCTCCTCAGGTTTGCATCCAAGTACAAGTTCTGTGCATAATTCACATGAAACTAGAAAGTTTGCATGAGTAAAGCAAGTTGAAACTTAAAAAACCTTACTATTTTTTATATAGGAAATGAAGAAAAAACTGAGAAATGACCAAATAACTAAACTTTAAGGCTCCTAGCAAGAAAAAAAAAACCCTAGAAAATGCCTATCTCAATTGGTTGAAGATAATTCTGGATCTTTTTCTCTTCATGTTTTATGCATCCAAATACTGTTTCTTAACATACAAGATAATACTAAACTAAAGGCGAAGGATTATCCACAAGAGGTCAACTGAAGATAAATCAAAAAATAATGGAATGATAATCTATGTATATTCTAACCGCATGTACCATTAAAGAGTGTGATTAGCCCACCTCCTATACCGATTTGATTTATCTGGGTAAAATAGTATAGCTTGACTTTATTTAAATAGTTCCCGATTTTAAAGATTTGAATATCCAAAAAATCTTTAGAACGATTATTACACACACGCACAGATAAACACCTAGCAAAGGCAAATTTTGTGTAAAAGCATTGGTTTAAGTGGAAGATAGATGGTGATTTAAAAAAATAAAATAAATCCTTTGGTGCTCTACTAATAGTCCCAACAGGTAGTGCAGCACGCAGAACATCCCAATTGGTTAAATAGTTAACTCTCCAGTGACCTGAGAAGACAAATCTTGTCATCAAATAAGATTAACACGAAATTTTTTACTAAATGCACTTAGTCAATAAGAATGCAGGGGGTCTCGGGGTGGGAAGAAATGGTGCGAGTTGCAAGATTAGTAGCATGTTGCAATTATCTCTAAAAAAAAGTCAATAAGAATTCAATAAATGTTTAAAAGATTTTGTTCTCAAAGTGGGGGCATATACCAAAAAGTCACATGGTTTACTAATAGAGGCCACTATCCATTGAGCCCAAGCCCGATTAATTTATTAGACCTTTGAGTTTTTAATATTTGATGCAATTGATTAGAAGATTAATTATTTTCAGTAATTGATTATTGATTATTTGCTTTTTTTATGTGATGTAACGCTTGAAGGATAATCTACTTCAAGGCTCCAGAATACATTGTGAAGTACCTTTGAAATTGGTGAATAAAATTAATTGAAAATTTTTTCATAACTTGGTGGTGATTCTTGGAAAACTCTGGAGTGAATCCTACTGTTTAGACCAGTACTCTAGGTGGTGAGACTAGGGTTTGTTCTATTCTTCTTCCTCTAGTTTCTATGCGTATTCCTTTTCCAAACCATTAAAACTGCATCACAAAGCCTACTATAAGAATTCAACTGGAAAGGAAATTAAAGAAAAAAAAACGGGGGGAAGAAACAAGACATCTACAATTTTAGATATCATTTTCATGACCAACATTTAAAGTTTACTTTTGCACCTGCACAAGGATCATTGCTTAAGATATTATCATGATACGAATAAAAAATAACAGATTATGTAAACCTTCTTTGTCATAAACTGCATTTATGAACTGACAAAGAAAAACAATTTACGGTGGAGTTGTTGTGCATAACATGGGAATACTGCCCAATGTTCATGAGCTTTTCAACCTTAACAGAACCAGGTTTAGAGAGCTGCATTAGCAGCCTGTATTAATACATGATTGTGACCAAAAAGTGAAGGTTTATAAAAAACTTATGCAGGTTCAGAAAAATACATAGACGATGATACATAGTATTAACTGTTACCACAGAGAAACTAACAAAAAAAAGCTACCGCAGAGAGTCATGTGTTCAACCGTGTGATCTAGCAAAGGTCAGCATGATAAATTGCTCTCTCGTAATGGAATCAGAGAGCATATATAAGACAGGAATTGGTTTCCACATACATCAAAAGAATTTGATACATTGTAACCCTTTTTTGAGTTCTCAGACATGCAGATCTGTTAAGACATATGTGATTCACTTGTTAGGAACATATGTCACTAGTTTGTAACATATGTCACTAGTTTGTAATTAGCTAATTTTTTGACAAAACGCACTTTACTTGTATTTGGGTAGATATAGGATGTGTTTAATACTTCAAGAAACCTTGTTTCAAGATCAAGTGTTGAAGCTATGCAAGTCTGTCAAACTTTCAAGCTGAAAGGTGCTGTTTATTAAAGTTCGACAGCTAGCCATCTATCGACCTTGAAGAGCTGTTCCAGCCTCGTGGCTCAACAGCAGCTCGACAGATACGGTATTTGTCGAGGTTTAAGAAAAACAGAATTTAATATTTGTTTTGACTCTAATCCGTGATTATGTGTTTGGATTTTCTTTTCTCACAATCCTAGACATATAAAATGATTATTTTAAGGGCCGTCTAAGAGGACACAAGTTGCACAAGTGTTGAACAAAGTTTGTTCAAGCAAATTGTGACCGGAAACAGAATTTTTCCCTAGTTCATCGTTCTTGTAGAAGTTGTCATGTTTGTGCACCGTAGGGTTTTGTAAACAAGCATCTTCTTGATCTTTATTGTAGATAAACTGAAGAACTTTGCAGCCAACAACCTTCTTTAGTTAGTGATTGAAGTCATGTACTAGGATCCACGCAATTGATTAGTAACGTATTGGGAGTCGTGCATCAAAAGGAGAAATTTTTACTACAGAACAAGTCCAATTGGGTATTGGGGTAAGAGTTCAATGTAGGTTGGTATAAATTACTGAGATTCCTTTACTTGTAACCGCTTGTTGTAATAATAGTGGAGTTTCAAAAGTGGTGACTTTAAAATCACCCGGTGGGATTTTTGTCGTGCTGGTTTTTCCCATTCGAAAACAAATCACCGTGTCAATTTATTTTTCACTACATACTTAGTTTACTTGGTGATTTGTTTGTGCTATCACGTGTTTGCATGTTAATTTGATTAATTAATTAAACTTGACTGATTAATCAATCAATTTATCACAAGGAGTCAGTTCATTTTTGGCTTATCAAGTGGTATTAGAGCAGGCACACTTTGATTAGGGTTAATCTTTGTTGTGTTGATCAATTAACCCCTGTTTGTCATGGATAGAGGAAAATCATTAATTATACTTCCTTTATTTGATGGTACTATCTATGCATACTGAAAAGTATGCATGAGAGCTTTCTTGCAGTCTTTAGATGAGAAAGTGTGGCAAGCTGTTGAGATAGGCTTGACCAAGCCGAAAGAAGTGCCGGCCGATTGAGATGATGCAAAGATCAAGGCAAAAAACTTCAACAGTAGGGCATTGAATGCTTTATTCAGTACAGTCACTAATAAGGAGTTTAAGAAGATATCATTTACTGAAATTGCGAATGAGGCATGGACCATTCTCCAAACAACCTATGAGGGAACCAAGGCTATCAAAGATTCAAAGTTTTAAAGGCTCACTACAAGCTTTGAAGAAATCAAGATGGAGGAGGATGAGTTGTTCGATGAGTTCTATGCCAAGCTCAAGGACATAGTAAACTCAGCCTTTAATCTTGGGGAAACCATTCTTGAACCAAAGATTGTAAGGAAAGTGCTTAAATCTCTACCCGAGAGATTCCATGCTAAGATTACTGCAATCGAGGATTCAAATGATATTAACAAGATTCCTTTAACAAAGCTGGTTAGTAATTTGCAGACCTATGAGCTAAGGTTATCAAGAATTGGCAATTCGGGTAAGGGCAAAAGCATGGTATTGAAGGCCAAAAGCAGTGACATTGATGAGTCTTCAGATGATGAGGATTCTAAGATGAAGTCCTACATTATAAAGAAATTCAAGAAGTTCATGAAGAATGCCAATGGGAAAGGCTTCAACGAGGACCGTAAGCAATCCAGTTCTTCATAATTCAAGAGCCAAGACAACGGGAAGAAGGATGCTAGGGATAGTGGTTAGTACACTGTTCCCGCAAGACCTAAGTGCTTTGGGTGTCATGACTTTAGTCACATGAAACAGGAGTGTCCTACATATCTCAAGAGCATTGGGAAAAGTAAGGCACTTGCTGCTACCTTGAGCAACACCAACCCTAAGGATGACTCCAACAATGAGGATGACGGAATCTTGAATGCCTTCACTGCCATTGTCAATCCTGCTGAAGGGATTGTTGAAGAAGTGGACGAAGAAGAGGAATTGTTGGAGTCCAAGTTTGAGAAGATGGATGAACAAAATGACATCCACACAGCCTATGCAAAGTTGTACAAGGTCTTAGAAAAGCATGAGAAGTTGTATAGGTTAACCACCAAGAAGCTTAGTGATGTGGAGTTTGAGCGTGAAGAGCTTTCCACAAAGTTTGATGAATCTAATCAGACTATTAGAGCACTAAGGTTTGAGAATAACTTCTTGGCTGAGAAGATTAAGAAGCTTGAGGCAGAGCTATTTCAAGTCATAGCTCAGCTGGAAAGGAATTCTAGTGCGAAGCTTGACGAGATGCTCAGCATTTAGAAATTTACTTCAAATCGAACAAGTTTAGGGTATGGTCTCTCATCTTCTAATATTGCTTCTACTAGTTCTATTGTTTTTGTTCCTCCTGCTAATAATGTTGAAATTTAGAATAATGATGAAATTAAGAATAATGATGTTAAAATTGATTTAGCTAGTGAGAACATAGACAAGGGTAAATCTATCTTAGGAGCACCCCTTAAGCAAGATAAGAACGAAGCCAAAAACCCTAGGGCTAAGAAGGCTAACTCTCAAAAGCCTAAGCAGAAGAAGCAACATCTCTCTCATCATTGTGGAGTTGCCGATCATACTCAACCAAATTGCTATAAGTGGTTAGCCACTCAACAGAGCAACGACATGATAGCATTTGGAAGCCAGAATCAGCTTTAATCCTCTCTTACTCCTCTTGGAGATCTTCTTAAAGCCCTCATGTTCCTTTTGAACTTGAATGGTTTTAATTCTTCTCCCTCACCATCGGTTCAAGGATTAGCTAGATGGAAAGATTCCTCCAAGGTATGGAAGGAAAAAAGCTCCACGTGATTCTATCACTTTCTTATCTCTGTTCGTGTTTTTTTTTTTTTTTTTTTTTTTTTTTTTTTTTTTTTTTTTTTTGCATAACTTGTGTGTTTTGCTTTTATTTTGAGTAGTCTAGTTTTATGCTTTACTTTGTTTAACATGTTTTTGTTTGTTTTTAGTTTTGTTTATTTTGTTTTTAATATAAAAATTAAAAAAAATTGAAAAAATCAGAAAAATACAAAAACAGTGTGTGTTTTGTGTACATTGGTACTTGCGTACCTTGGATGGCCATTGAAACAAAGTTTTCTAAACTTTGTAGCTTTTGTAGCTTAGATGAGCATCTCTATGCACAACTAAGCAAGTGAGCTTTGTGGCTCTTGTTTGTGATTAGTAAAATTAAGTTATCTCTTGTACTTAACACTCGTATCACTCTTTGTTATGGGAATGACTAAAAAATCCTAAGAGAAATGCATAAATAACCATCTTACTACTATTCCCCGCCAATCATGAAATGACATCTGTATGCTTCGGCATAGTAAAAGTGCAATGTCAATGACATTTATGTGTTTCGGCATAGCAAAATTGGAATGTCAAATGCTTAACATCATTGGGTATTTCTTTTCTTTCTCTTATATGCCCATGCATGGTTTGCCTAAAAGAACAATAAGCAAAGAAAAATAAAAAGCAAAAAGATCAAAATGCTTTATATATGATTGCAAGCGTGTATTCTAAGAGATGTGGGAGTTATAGGATGTACCTCGAAGGTGATAGTCCCCATCAAACAGTTATGATTATGTGTGAGTTAAAATGATTTTCTCATATCTCAAATCGTCATAACATGTATACACTTATGCAATCTTGCGATGTTTTTCACACACAACACGCAATATTCTTTGCTACTCTTGATACATGTACAGATATAATGTGATTTGGCCATCACAAGGTTAACATGTGTTAATGCATGCTCACTAAACTATCTTGACTTATTTTTGAAATATAAAATTGGTTAGCCTTGTTTAGTGTGTGTGTGTTTTTGAGATCCATGTGCTTAAAATTGTTGTTAAGAGATGATTTTGAGAACTTAAAATGTTGTTTGGATCCTTGGTTGAGTTGCATGCTTGATTTCATTTCATATTTGTGTTTTTCCTTTCTTGAAAAACTATTTTTAAGCAATCTCGACACCTCCTCGACACCTAGCTGTTTGTTGAGCTCTTAAGCTGTTTCTTATCGCAATTTCGACACTTCTTCGACATTTGGTGGATCGATCAAAAAAACTTCTGTCTCCTCGATAGCTTCTCGACAACTGGTGGATCAATTGAGTTTCAGTTAGCCTTTTTTTGATTTGTCCCTCGACAAATCCTTGACAGCTTCATCTGTCGATGTTTTGTTCTCTCGATACCTAGCTCGATAAATGTCTTGATACCTTTCAACACCTCTATCTGTCGAGATTTACTGAGGTTCTATATATACGGTTAATGCGATCTGGTTCTCATTTCTCTCAATCTCTCTCTCGATAGCTTTGTTCTTTCACCTCCCAAATCACTCTCACTCACTCCAAATACTTTCCTCAAGGTTTCTTCAAGATTTTTCAAGATTTTCTTCACTTGTTAAGCTTCTAATCTTTCATTCTTCATGCATTTCATGTTTTGAAACCTAGGTTTTGGGGTTTTTGAAAAATTTTGGGGTCTTTCAAAATTAATGAGTTGTTGTTGAAATTTTGGGATGGGTTTTTGCTTAATTGAGTTTAAAATCTCATGCATTGCATCACATTAGAATTATAACAGTATTATCATGCATTTAGATGTGTGCAAATTGTTTGTGTGCTGTTAGGACTAGATTGGGCTAAGCCCATGATGAATTTCATTTTGCATGTCACATGTTCATGCATTTCCCATGCATATGTACTCTTTTTTCAATATATTTTGATATATTTGACCTGTTTGGGTCTTTTCTGATTGTCTTTCTCTTTCCCTTTCTTTTCTGTTTACTTTAGTCGTGTCTATGGCACCTAAACGTAAGTCTGCTCTGCCTTAGAACCCTTTTCGTTTCGAGGCATTGTGTTCATCTGATCCTACTCCTTCTCATATTTGGTTTCGTGAAAAGGATGCCTAAAAGAACTTCTCGGAGAACTTTTCTCGATGAGGTGTTCATTCGAAATGCCATTTTGGCGAACTTTGCCGACACGATGTCATTCACAGTCGGGGTTGGGAGTCACTGTGTGACGTCCCGGTCACATGTCCTTCCGTGCTAATCCAAGAGTTTTACTCTAACATGTATGGAATTGATTCTTCAGTACCTCCTTTTCAAACTCGCATTTGAGGTACATGCATTGCTGTCTCACCACAGCTTGTTGCGGATGTGCTCTGTGTCCCGAGGGTAGAGCATCCTGACTACTCCGATTGTGAGTGTCTAAGGACTGTGTCCAAAGACGAGATGATGTCTGATTTTTGTGAGCGCCTTTCTGTTTAGGGTGATCGTCAGTTTACACCATGTAGGCCTTTCGCTAAAGGTCCTAGATTCATGAACATGGTGATGACTTTTGTTTTGCACCCACTCTTTCACTATAACTCCATCACAGAGCCTTGTGCTCGATTTTTTCTTTCCTTGTTAGAGCACCTCACTATAGATTTTTCTTCACATTTTATTCTTTCTATCATTGATGTGTTTAAGAATACGACTACTTATGATAAACTCATTTTATTCTGTTCCTTTTCCCTCTTCCGATCACTTCTCTGTCATGTGTGCCATAGATGCCACTACCATTAAACGTAGCGAGGTGCAGTTTAGGTCATGGCAGTCAATTTCAGCAGCTCCTCCCTCCCGTTCTGCTCCATCTACATCCGCTCCCTCCTCTTCTATGAGCGATGTGTTACTAAGAGACATCATGGCGCAGCTGCAGTGCATGGATGCTCGCCTTGATACACTCTCTATAGAGTTGTATCAGGTGAACGTTCATGTCGATCATATTGCAAGGCAGCAAAAGATCATGGGTGGCTTTGCTCCTGAGGCTTCTCCTCTACCTCCTCCAGTGGCTTCTGATTCTGAGGCTGAAGATGATGATGATGATGGTGATGACAATGATGCTTCTGATGATGATGATGAAGAGGCTAGTTCTATCGATAAGATGTCTACTTGACACTCTTACCCTTTGTTAATTGTGACAAAAATGGGAAGTAGTTTTGAATATGAGAGTAGTCATTCTTAGGGGGAGAGTTAGTATAGGACATTTTTTTTTGTTAGGGGGAGTGTTGATATTTGAGGGATGTTGTGAGGATTACTTGTATCTTTTTCTTTTTTCTACTCTAGATACATTTATTCTTGTACATTGGGTCTTGTGACCATTATTGACATACATTGTGCTTATTTTCTTCATATGTTGATGTATGTTTCTTTCACCTACCCTTACATGTGTTGTTTCTTTTCTCTTTTTGTGCACATGCTTCTTATTACTTGTATGCAATCTATTACTTCTGTTTCACACTAAGATGCCTTGATGAGTTTTGTTTAAAGTGTTTCAGAAATACAAGTTGTCAAAGTCTATTTGCCATAAACTCTCTTCTTGCAAAGTTTTCCAAGAGTTTGTGTTAGGATAGATTTTATTGTATTCAACAAGTGAATATGAGTTGAGTGATTTATGATTTCTCTCATATGTTCATTTCTTTGTTGTGGTTTTGTCACGGATTGCCAAATAGGAAGATTGTTAGGACATATGTGATTCACTTGTTAGAAACATGTCACTATTTTATGTAATTGGATAATCTTTTGACAAAATGCTCTTTACTTGTATTTGGGTAGATCTAGGATGTATTTAATACTTCAAGCAACCTTCTTTCAAGATCAAGTGTTAAAGCCATGTAAGTCTACCCAAGTTTCAAGCTGAAAGGTGTTGTTCATTAAAGCTCGACAGTTAGCCATCTATTGAGCTTGAAGAGCTGTTCTAGCCCCGTGGCTCGACAGCAGTTCAACAAATAGGATATCTGTCGAGGTTAAAGAAAAACAGAATTTCAGATCTGTTTTGACTCTAATCCGTGATTATGTGTTTGAGCTTTCTTTTCTCACAACCCTAGACATATAAAAAGATTATTTTAAGGGCCGTCAAAGAGGACACAAGTTGCACAAGTGTTGAACAAAATTTGTTCAAGCAAATTGTAACCAAAGACAGAGTTTTGCCCTAGTTCATCATTCTTGTAGAAGTTGTTGTATTTGTACACCGTAAGGTTTTGTAACCAAGCATCTTCTTGATCTTCATCATGGATGAACTGAAAAACTTTGCAGCCAATAACCTTCTCTAGTTGGTGATTAAAATCGCGTACTGAGATCCGCGTAATTGGTTAGTCACGTACTAGGAGCTGTGCATCAAAAGGAGAAATTGTCACTACAGAACAAGTCCAATTGGGTATTGGGGTAAGGGTTCAACTGTAGGTTGGTATAAGGTACTGGGATTCCTTTACTTGTAACTGCTTATTGTGATAATAGTGGAGTTTTGGAAGTGGTGACCTTAAAATCACCCGGTGGAGTTTTTGTTGTGTTGGTTTTTTCCATTTGTAAACAAATCACCATGTCAATTTATTTTCCCCTGCATACTTAGTTTAGTTGGTGATTTGTTTGTGCTATCACGCGTTTGCATATTAATTTGATTAATTAATTAAACTTGGCTAATTAATCAATCAATTCATCTCAAGGGGTCAGTTCGTTTTTTGCCTATCAAGATCCACCAAATCTCATGACAAAGAATCAAATTCCCACTCAGGTATTCAACAAGAAATTCTATGGTAGACTCTTATGGAAAGTTGGAAAATTATGTACCAGCTTCACTTTGGCTTGAGGACATGACCAAACAATTTTCTACAAGTCAATAAGGCACAACCAAATCTACAGAAGATAAAGATTTACACTATAGGAGCGGAACTGACATTAGGGCAACCACATTAATCTTTTTAAATTGAACTCAATTGTTCAAGGTATTAGGGAAATGTAATAATGTTGAACTTGTGACAGTTACCACCAAGATGAAGCTGTACATGAAAATGCTTAACAAGATTACTATTTGACCACTTTTGACAAATGCAAAGAAAGTGAATTTTATAATGAAAATAAATAAATATATTATAATAATAATGTATGATAAGCAACCTAAACTATGACAAATAAAACAAATAAAATGAGGAAGTAAGCTTTATGAAAGCTAGGCAGCAAGAAACAAATGAATTAGCCAACATGATTGACTTTTTTTATTCATCCCAAAAGGGTATATGATGACTGTCAAATTACCAAAGACTAAAAATACTGGAAATTCAGAGATCTATCTTGAGGCACACCTGCATCACAGGTTCATATACAATCACCATGTTAAACCATTGACCTGAAAATAAAAGGACAAAGAGAAACTTGATATAAGTGAACCATATCAATTTTTTCTATATTTATATTTAAAAGCTGTAACACTTATTGTTGCTACACTCCTGTTGAGCCACCTCATTCTCCACATCATTAGTCTCTTTCATATTTGTATTTTGAATTTAGTTTTTTACTATATTGACAATATAAATTTGAGTTTACAAATTCATTTTAGGCTGTTTTAGCTTTACAAATTTATTTTAGGCTGTTTTAGCTTTTCAAATTCATTTGAGGTGATTTAAATTTTACATATTCATCTAATTTAGTTTTGATGTTATAACTAAATAATAAATCAATGGAAATTCAAAACTAAAGTGGTGGCTACTTATATTCCTCTTGGGCAGTTTTAAATTTAAATATTAGTTTGCCCGTTTATCTTCCTTTATTTTGGATCTTCTTATTTTTTTTCTATTACTATAAATTTGCAACTCTCTTCCGTTCTATGCATATTCACGGGTCTTGCTTAATTATTAATGGTAGAAAAGATACAACCTGATAGCTACCTATAGGAGGATCTCCAATTAGAGGTTTGTACCCTCATTATCTTATTATTGACTAATTCATATGTATTCCTTGAAACAAATATTTTTTTTATCTTTTTATTTACAACACTAAAAACTTTTAATGAATGGTGTTTGTTGTTGATCTAACTTAGAAAAAAAAAATCATATTGCAATATGTTATATTTTATGCTGTTGCCAGGTTTTAGCTTCTTTGGAAAACTACATGAGTGTTTGAATAAACTGATGAAGAACAATTAGTTCAATTGAAGACAACGGGCTTTGTGCAATTTCCTTTCGCTACTTAAAAATACGTTTTTGAACAAATTAGTAGTAAATTTGTAAGGTTGAATTTATTCAATAATGTGTTTGGCTTTATTTCGTGCCAAATTTGCTTGTAATTTAGCGATTAGATATCCTGTATTTATGTGGGATTTATGTAAGGATTATGTGTGAGAGAGTGTAAAGAAAACTCAAGATGTGTGCACTTAAGAAGAACCTCGTGACTGGATCACGCGACTGGCAAGTCGCTAAAGGTGGCATACATGTGAAGCATGTAGAAGAGCTGAAAGGTCACGACAGCTGGAGCACTACAAGATAAAACTTCCAGTTTGGCTAGGCAGTTAACTCGTGACTCAAACTCGCAACTCGTTCCAGTCGCAAGTTTGAGTCGCCAGAATGCCCTGTTTGGTTAAAACATGACTTTTCACATTCTTCATACACCCTAATATAAATACCATTATACCCACTAATTGTAGAGATCTTCCAGAGACAATTTTGAGAGAGAAATCCTAGAGAAAAAAAAGATTGATTCATCCACAATCTTCATCACCTGATTCTCCAAATTCCTCTACTCTCACCCTCTCCATTGACATATCCTTGAGAGGTACATTTGTCAAATCCTTATTTCACCATACTCATATCAGTGAGGAGGTGTTTTGGTGCTTGGGAAGCAGTTCAGAGAGGACCAATTCATTTGGTTGATGTAATGAGCTTATTGTGGGATCCGGTAAGTTAGAGAAGACAAGGCTCGACGTAACCTTGTTGAAGCAAGAAGCTTGGAGGGCTTAGGTGCACTAGGGTAGATTAGGCTTGGAGGGTCTTTTACTATTCATGTATCCCAACTTCATTCTCTAGTGGATTATTAACTGCTTGGAGGGTGGCGGAGAGGTTTTTCGCCGAGTACTTCGGTTTCCTCTTTGATAACACATCGCCGTATTATCTTTGTATTTGCATCTTTCTTTCCTTTCTCTTTACCTTTTTAATTGCAGCTGTGTTTGTAATTAATTATGGTTTAGAGTGTGTTACCAATTTGGATAGAGCTTATATTTTATATTCTGCAAATATATTGTTCGATTATAAGCTTGTGTTGGTAAGTTTGTATTTGGAGGTCTAAATATTCATTGGTGTTTTATACGCTATTTGAACTTTCAAAATTGTTATGTATTTTTTATATGATGTTCTTAGATGCTTGAGTAATTGTTTTAAGTGTTTATGAATATTTTATGTTATTCTTCATCTTCCTTATCTTATTAGTGTATTTTTTGAGATTTTTAAGAAAACAAATTCAAATTTTTGTTTAAAATTATTTATTTATTTATTTATTTTTCACATAGGATTAGAAGTTATATTAGATTATGATAGTATTTACACTTTTTTTTGTAAAGGAAAATAGTTAAAAATTTTTATTTCTCCCTTTCTTTTTATATTTTTTATTTAAAACTATTGTTTTGATGAGTTTTGTTAATTTTTTTTAGGTACATTTCTCGGTGTTTTTGATTGCACGATAGAAAAAATTGGGGTTGAGAAAGTTTTGTTTAAAACTAAAAGAATAATTTCCAAAATTTATATACATTTTGACGATACACAAAATATTACAAATAACTTTTATTAAAACATTAATATTTTCACTAACTTACTTTTTGAATTCCTAAGAAAATTTGTATTGTTTTGATGTTGGTACAACATAAATTATATATATATATATATATATATATATTACATTTGTAATTGTCATTATAATAAATGAAAATATGATTATGAATTATATTACTATTTATTAAATTATTCCAAATTGAAAAATATATATATAATAATGAGACTACTCTAAAAATATTATCACGCAAGGTCCGCGACTAGTTAAATAATAAAAATTAATACATCATAATCTATACTACTATTCAAGAGGTGTCTCATAATTGGAATAGACATTTTGTTGGTTCAAAAATACCCCAACAGCCCTAAGTTTAAGTAAAGACAAAATTTAGGGGCAATTCAATAAAAACATATTTGTAACTCACACCTAAATCACTACCTACAAAATTTGACCAATCTCCTAGTAGCCCATGTCTTTAAAACAATTCTACTTAAAAAAAAAAAAAAAAAAAAAGCACAAGATAAACACCCTAGTGCTACAAAATAACCCCACTATACGGTAACCTATTTTTCTTTTTCTTTTTTTCCTTCTAACACATTTTGCATGTTTAAAATCTCTTTCACTTTTTTCTTTCCTATAAAAAAAAAAATTTATTATAGATTATATTAAAAATTAAAAACCCACGTCAAGTTAAAGGCTCAAAGCTGACTTAGATTTAAAAAAAAAAAAAAAAAAGAAGCTTTTATCCTCATCCTATATATCATCCTGTGTAGTTTTTATTTATTTATTTATTTTCATGAGATTATCGGTCCCATGTAGTTAAAAGAATATCCAATTATCCACGCACTTTTCCACCTATCTAAGTAATTTTATTAAGTTTTAAAATCCTAAATTTTAGGCTACTTCTAAAATCCTTTTTTTTTTTTTTTTTCTCTTTCTCACATTTTTTTATGCACGTTCAATTCTATCTAAAATAAACCCAATTTGTCACGTTGAGTTAAGAGTAATTAAAAAAAAAAAAAAAAAAAAAAACCCCATTATTCTTAGCTTGCGCTTTTTTTTTTTTGTTTTTTAATCCAAATTACAACTTAAAAGAATAGCCACCACTTTTCATCAATTTTCTTTTGTTTCTAATACAAACTTCAGATTCAAAAAATCATTTTCCTAAAAATAAAAATTCAAAAAATCAAGGTTAAGACACAAATGCATAACTTCACCTTTCTTCCTCTCTCAATTTCTTCACGGGGAATTTTAAAGAACCAGATCTGCACTACACAATAATTTTTTTCAAGCGATTTTTTTCATATCATAAATAAAATTGCCACTATTCATATGATTTTTACCTTTAATTAATTACCTCAACCATTACTACTATTGTTACCTTATGTCTATTACTCATCACATTTAGCTCTCAACTAATTCTTATTTTGCCTTATTTTGTAGTCCATTCGAACGAGCTTGTGATCATCTTAAATGTGTCCTACCAACTAGTGAGTACCGTAGGCTTTATTTTACCTTTCTTTAATTATCTATTTTCTTATTTTTATTTGATTTGTATTTAATGGGAAAACTCAAAATTTTGTTTGCAATAAGGATTGTTTTAAATTTCTTGGAAAGTATGTATTTCTTTTGGCATAATTAATTTTCTCTTTAAAGAGTGTGTGTGTGTGCGCGCGCATGAAAAACGAACTGCTAATCATGCACACATTTTAATTACACTTTTTTACCAAGCTCAAATGCATCACTTAACTCAAAGTACCACAACCAAAGAGCCTTCTATTGTATATTAATTGTCAATTTGTCACACACATTTGATTTTAGTTTGAAACATTTTTCCCTTTTAGTTATCATCCCTCCCGTGGTAGAGATATGGCTTTACACAAAAAGAACTCAAGCAAGGTTAAACAAAAATTCTAAAGAAGATTTTGCCGAATATTTTTAAAACAGTAAAAGTCTCCCTTTTTTTTTTTTTTTTTTTTTTAAATAACAATATTTAGCAAAGTCCCGGCCCCATGCAAAATTTCACCATCTAAGTACCAAAAACCTAACCAAATGATTACGATTGGCCAACATTATACAAGTAACGAAGCAAACATAAGTTGTCTCGTTGGACAATTTTATTTAATTTTAAACATATTACATTACACAGTTTGATACATAAACATAGGAAACCATAACAGTCTAGGCATCAACAAAGGGGTAAAGTTCATATCTAACGTTACAACTGCCACCAACAACTCGCCCACCTCGTTTTCCATCGCAACAATTGGGAAGTTCACTAATCGCAGTTTCAAGACACTTCTTACAATCAAGACCTGAAAGGTCCCTGGTGCATTGAGCCAAACCATATAGTTTGCTTGATGAATCAAGCTTTAGGTCCCCGGTAGCATAGAATTTTGGATTGGCATAAGCTTTATTAGATAACCTGCTTAACAAATCCTTAACTTTTGGATTGAATGAAGTGGGATTTTCTACATCTTGGACGTTCCACAAGTAGAACTTGTTTTTGTTATCGATTTCTCCAAAGAAATCTATGTTCGAGTACTTTAAAAGGCAGTTATCATACCAAATTATCGCTCCTTTTTTATAAGGACAACGATCACCAAGCTCTTTGCCTGCATCAATGACGCAGGTCTTACAGTTTGTTTTTGAGACATCACCTCGGCATAGGGCTAAACCATTTGCTTGAGCTTGGCCTTGCCCAGTCGAGCTGAGCCCAAACCCTTTTGAAGGAACTTTGGTGGACAAAAATTTTAGCAAGCCATTCAAGTTTGTTCCATAAGGGCTATTGGCAGTGTAGTTTTCCTGGCTAAAACAAAAATGGTATAATGGGTCAGCACAATTGACTGCATGGAGGAAGAGGCTGAATAATAGAAAGCTGAAGAAAATATATTTTGAGCACAACATGTTGAATGAAATTGAAGGTTGGTTTTGTGGGTGTGTAATATTATCTACAAGAACTCTATAAATAGACGAGACTTGTCAAGTTTTGGCCTAGTTTGGAGTAGAAAATGCTGACTTTATTCTTAGTTAGTGGCATCCTCATCTCAGTCCTAATTCTTTTGATTAATAAACCTCTCAAAATCGCACTCAGACTTTGACCGTGCTGGAGCGTAGAGTCAATAATTTGGCAGAAAATCTTTTGGTGGCGCTTTTATATTAATTAACTCATGAGAATTCCAAAGAAACTAGAAACCAACTCAAATTCGTGTGGGATCAATGCAGGGGCGGCTGCACTTGTAATTCAGGGGGTTCAAAAGAACCCCCAGACATGAAAAAAAATATATATATATATATATATATGGAAAATGCTAAAGAGTGCCCTTAGGGCACTCTTTAAGAACCCATTTAAAGAAAGTTTTTATGAGAAAAGAAAAAAAAACAATTAATGTTTTGACAGCTTTTTTCATTTCCCATAAAAATGATGTCAAAACTTTCTTAAAATGGATTTTTAAAAAGTGCCCTAAGGGCACTCGTTAGCATGACCCTATATATATATATATAATATTTTTTTATTAATTTAATTGTCCATAAAAAACATTTTTGTACAACTTGGCTTAAATCTTGCTCACACTGATTACAAATCAATACTGAAAATCAAACAACATAAATCAGCTCATACTAGAACTAATTAATAACACAAATCACTCTCCCTTTCTATCATCAATCTCATCTCGGTCATCTCTATTCTCTATTTGTCTTTCTATGTATCTCTGAATTTAAGAGTAAAATATGAGTGTTTGTATGTCTCTCTATATTATAAATTTATATTTTGTGTGTGTGTGTGTGTGTGTGTGTGATACTAATTGTGTGCATTTTTTTTTATATAATGTTATTTGTGTGAATTTTAAAGTGTGTGAATGTGTACGTGTTATAAATATAATATACCTTTATATAATATAACAACCAAGAAATACAGAGGATTTGTTACATGTGTATATTGTTATCATGTTATAATAAAAAATAGTAAAATTAGTGATTGTTATATGAATTATTTACTATTTTTGTATGGATGAGTATGGTTATATGAGTCAATAATTAATATAATGTAAATAATTTATAAAAAACAATAACAATTAAATAATGACAATTACATAAAATGAAAATGTTATACAAACTTAATAAAATGAAATGGTCACATCTACATTAACAATAGATAATAAATTATTATGAGATGATTTCAAAATATGAAGTCTTATAAGAAGATATTGTAATTTTTTATTTTTTTTTTGTCAATAACACACTATATTCTAGTTCTTTTTTTAATAACATTTTTTTAATTTAAGTTTCTTAACAATCCTTCAAGAAAATTCCTAGAGCCACTACTGGATCGATTGGATTAAAGTAATATGTTGAAAGATGTCACTTGCTCATGGTTTTGCGTGTGCTCAAAATTAATTTTGAAAACCATGAGCAGTGAATAACCTTATTGACTCCACTGCTCAGTGTTTTGAAAATTGGTTTGTTAAAAAATATAAATTATTACCTAAAAAATGAAATTAGACAAGAAAGTGTTGAATAGAAGTGGAATATGGATATGGGTGAAAACATGGACAGTCACGGCGCTAGCTACAAACATTAAATCCAAATCCACCAAACAACCAAATGCAAGTTAGTTGCCACACTGATGTGCATGAAATATATACAATAAAGTACTCACATATCTACATATTTAGCCTTACTTTTATGTTATTTTGTGACTGATTATATAATATCTTTGTATTGCAGGCAACAAGGGCTTTACATGCAAAGTGGGCTAACCCAATTGAATCAAGCTAACTTACATCCAGCCAGGCATGAATTCAAGAGAAAACCAATCCAATTAAATTTAAGTCCAATTGGAGCAAGAATCAAAGGAAATTTGCACCAAATCTAAGTCCAATTCGGATTAGGATTCCAGCCTGCACATCAGTTAGTATTTTCAGCATAACTTTCGGCTCAAATGTCCAATTGAGATGATTCAAGCTGGGCTGGAAAGTTAACTTAAAGGACTACAACTTTGTAATTTACCAAAAACCCGAATTCTGAAGCTAAATGGGCCTAAATTGTCGGTTAATTGAAGCCTAAATATCTGGGATTTTCTCTAACGGGAATTCAACTTGTAATTGGATTCCTTGACCTATTTAAAGGCTCTTTAGGGCAAAATTTAGGGGGCGGAGGCCAGTGCTAGGGTTGAGGGCTGGATGTATAGAGAGCTGCAGCTACCTCTTCCATGACAGTTAGTTTTAATTATTTTTCTAGTTTAATGTTTAGTATTTTATTTTTGTGTTTTCTTTCAATTACAATGAGTAGCTAAATTTATAATTAGGGTTGAGGATGATACCTTGTTAAGGATTATTAGTAATATTTATGTGATTTGATTTTTCCAACAATAGTTATTTTTTAATGATTTAAATTGTGCTTACTTCATATCAATTGACTAAGATGGGATTCTAGATATGAGTTTAATCATGTTTTTCTCATGATTTAGGATTTATCTTAATTAATTGAATGCTTGGTTTATTAATTCTTGATTATAAAATTAGATATCATTTGTGATTTGTCTGTCAATGGATACAATTTATGATTTGATTTTTAGAATTGGATATATCTTGTGATTTGTTTGGTTATGGATATAATTGATGATTTGGTTTTATACTTAAGAAGCGAAGAAGAACATGTTTTAGATTTTTAAACATAAGTTTTAATGATGATATTTTCCATGATAGCAAGATTGATTTCTAGATTATCATGCAGTGGTTGGGAAAAATTAATGATCATAAATATATGCTGATAATGAATTAACAAGGCACATTCCAAAACCTTAATTCATTTCCCTTGATTGTTTACATCTTTTTATTGATTTATATATTTTTTCTTAGTTTAACTACTTGCTTAATTTTATTATTTGCTTAGTTTATTTAATTTCAAAACAATCAATTTTTATTAAACTAGATTAGGATTAATTTGGTTAAGATTTTATTTAATTTTCCTATATTCATTCAAGTCCCTGTGGGTTTGACCTCGTTCTTGTCAAACTATACTTCGGTACGGTTCGTACACTTGCAAGTATTTTAAAATTTCACAACAACTTTTTAGCGCCATTGCCGGGGACTTGGTTAGGAAAATAAATTAGGTTTTAATTGAATTTTTCCTTCTACTAGTTGTAGTTGAAATTTATTTCTTTTAAATAAAAAAAAAACCAAAAAAAAAAAATTCTTTGTGTTTGGTGTATGAGAACTTGGATACGTGATAAAGAAAATCGTCTTGCATAGTATTGCCTACAACCACTGCTACACATTTTGAGTTGAAGCCACAGATAATCCACCTTCTTCCTACTTTTCATGGATTGGATAGAGAAGATCCTTATATGCATGTGAAGGATTTTCTTGAGATTTGTGCTACTTGTAAGTTCTAGAACTTCACTGATGACTCTGTTCGCTTGGGTTTATTCCCTTTTTCCTTGAAGGATAAGGCAAAAGCATGGCTTTCATGGGAATTGTTGGTCACAAAATTTCTCTCTAAATTTTTCCCAATGGCCAAGACCAATGCCTTGAGGAGAGAAATTGCAGATTTTTATCAAGATGAACAAGAGAAATTTTATGAGAGTTGGGAGAGATTTAAGGACTTGATCTTAAAGTGTCCTCATCATGGTTTTGAAACATGGAGACTAATACAATATTTTTATAATGGTTTGACTTAGACAAATCGTAACATGATTGAGTCCATGAATGGTGGTGGATTTTTTAGTCTTGTAGATGATGAGGCATACAAATTTCTTGAGAATTTATTAGAAAGCTCACAACAATGGGATTTTTCCAATCGTAGAGAGAGATCTGCCCCTGCAATTAAGAAATGAGGATTGTATGAAGTCAATGAAGATTTAGACATAAAAGCTAGGTTGGACAAGCTCACTCGTAAGGTTGAAGCTTTAGCTTTAGGTAGAGGGATGAATTCTGTCAATCAAGTTCAAAGTGAAACATGCTTTATTTGTGCAAGTCCTATGCATACAACACAAATGTGTCCTTCCACAGTTGGTTACCCTGAATACTATACTAAGCAAGCAAATGCACTGAATAATTATGGAAGGCCAATTGCTAGTCCATTTTCAGAGACATACAATCCAAATTGGCAAAATCATCCTAATTTCTCTTGGAGGCAAAGCCATTCCCCTACAAATATAGTTGGACAACAAGTGCATCAACAAAGTCAATTTCGTCCACCTACTCAAGCATTTCCTCCCATTCCTCAATCAACTCCTCAATTTATGGCACCACCAAGACAACAACCATCTTTGGAGGAGTCTCTCAAAACTTTCATGCAATCAACTAGCCAAGTCATTCAAGAGATGAAAAGTTCCACCCATTTGAATACTCAAGCTATTTCAAAGTTGGAAAAGCAAGTTGGCCAGTTAGCAACCCAAGTTGGAGAGAGGGAAAAAGGAAAGTTTCCTAGTCAACCTATACCTAACCCAAAAGGACAGTATGCCATAAATGGTTCTTCTAGTTCTACTCATGGACAAGAACATGTTCAGTCTATTACTATCCTTAGGTCTGGTAAGCAAGTTGATAATCAAGTGAAAATGCCAGAAGTGGAGGATGATGAAAATACTGTGTTAGAGGAAAAAAGAGCTCATAGTTCACAGGATGATCATAAAGAAAAGAAGGGCAACTCAACCTCAATTCCAATTCAGGATCTAAGTTCTCCCCTTGATAGGAGGTTTGTTCCTAAAGCTCCATTCCCTCAAAGTTTAATAAGCCCTCAAAAAAGTGCACAATTTGGAGATATTTTAGAGCTTTTTAAGCAAATGCAAATAAACATTCCATTTCTTGATGCAATTCATCAAGTTCTTGCTTATGCTAAGTTTCTAAAAGATCTTGTGACAATGAAGAGAAAGACAAATGTCCCTAAAAATGCATTTTTGACAGAATAAGTCAGTTCAATCATTCAGAATAAATATCCAGTGAAATGTAAGGACCCTGAATCTCCTACAATTTCATGCAAGATTGGGGATCGTCTCATTGAGCGAGCTTTGTTAGATTTGGGGGCAAGTGTGAACCTAATGCCATATTAAGTTTATTTATAGCTAGGTTTGGGGGAGCTAAAACCCACAACCATGACACTTCAATTAGCTGATAGGTCTGTGAAAATCCCTAGAGGTATTGTTGAGGATGTGTTGATTAAGGTGGATGCATTCTATTTTCCTGTTGATTTTGTTGCGTTAGACACTGAGTCTGCTCTAAATGCCAATACACAAATCCATGTCATTTTGGGTCGCCCTTTCTTAGCCACATCCAATGCTTTGATCAATTGTTAGAGTGGTGTAATGAAGATTTCTTTTGAGAATATGACTGTTGAGCTTAATATCTTTGACATAAGCAAGCAAGTACTAGACAATGAGGATATATGCGAGGTTAACATGATTGGAAGCCTAGTCCATGATACTTTCCTACAATCAAGTTGTGAGGATCCCCTAAAGGCTTGCTTAACCCGTGTTGATTGCAATTTGGATACTGAAAAATCAATTGAGGAGGTCAATGCATTGTTGGATTCTGTTCCTCTCTTAAGTTTTGATAGTTGGCAGGCAAAAGTGGTCCCTTTTCCACTTTCTTCATCCCTATTCCACCAAAGTTGGATAACATTTGGGAACGTATACTTCAAGAGCATAAGGAAGCTATAGGTTAGAGAATTGCTGATATTAAGGGTATTAGTGCTTCTGTGGTTATGCAAAGAATTCACTTGGAAGACACTGTAAAAGCCTCTCAACATGTTTTTGACCCAGGTAAGTTACAATATCATTGGAATAGTCCATTCATAATATGCATTATTTATCTCCATGGTGTTGTTGAGGTTTGGATGGTCCTGTTTATCAGGATTGATCTCCAATTGTATTAAATCTTTTTGCAAAAATAAAAAATAAAAATATTTTTCTTGTTTATTTTCTGCTTTTCGATCAATATTTGTTTTTATTTTCTTGTTTAGTTTTACGCTCTTTTGTTCTGGTTGATATTTGACAGAAATTAAAATTTATAACAATCAGCTTGATCAAGGTACGTCTCTTCCTTCTCCTTACCTTACTTGTTTCTACTTGGTTCTCATGTTGCATATTAATATTTTGCTCTCTTTTCATTCAAGACATATTTGAGAGTATCATTTTTAACATTGAGGACAATGTTTGGTTTAGGTTTGGGGGGGATGTACGTAGATTTCTATCTTTTTGTTTTGTTTTGTTCAGTGTGTTATCAAAAAATAATAATAATAATAATAAAAAATAAAAAAAAAATTCTTGCCTAGCTTGAGGTTTATGTTTTGAGTTTGTTATACTACTCTTGCTTAAAGAATTTCATTGATTTCAGGCTCAATTCATTGCACATGCACGTAGCCACTCAAACACAACTTGTTGTTAAAGGATAAAAATGATTAGAAAATCTTGATGATAATAATGTGGAGACTGTAACCCCTGTGAGTTTTGAGCCAATCATTATTTTTGGAGGGTTATTTATTGTTTCTAATCTTAAAGTTCATTTGGAAGTGCATGACATATTTTCCTTGTTGAAGTCTCATTGTTCTTTCTTTTGGCCAAGAAAAAAAAATATGATTTTATGCCACACTTGAATCTTTTGAAGTCATTGATGTTGAATGAACTATACTAGTCTTTGAGAGATGAGATTAGGCCATTTTTGTCTACTTTGAGCCATATATGTGATTTTCTTTTTTTGATACATTATCGCTAGTCACCCCATTGAGCCTTTAATTAGCCTTTCTTTCTTAAAGCCCTTATCTATAGTGTTTCAAGATGGAATTTGATCAGTTTGTTTCAATGTGGTGGTTTGTGCAAGAATTCAAAGAAGGAGAAAAAAATTCAAAAGAAAAAAAAAAAAAAAAAAAAAAAAAAAAAAAAAAAAAAAAAAAAAAAAAGAAGAAGAAGAAGAAGAAGAAGAAGAAGAAGAAGAGGAAAAGTGTCAAAAAAGAAGAAAATAAAAATGATTCTCATCAAATTTTGAGAAGTGAAATGTAAAGAAAGAGTATTGTTTTGAAGAAGAAGAGTTGAAAAAAAATGTTGGATGGAAATTCCAAAAAGAGTTGACATTTCGACAAATCTTGAAAACACTTCTTATATTTTCCTTTACCCATTTTTATTTTATTCCCTTTGCTTTTACCCTACATTACATCCTAATAAAGTCCTTATTTGATCTTGAAAATTGTGTAGTTCAGATATTGATATGACTGAATAAAAAGTGTAGTATAAATTCTTTTTGGCATCCTTTCATGAGACTACTTGATCTTTCTTGTTTAAGCGTTTTTCATGTGATTTATATGTGAGGTGTTTGATTTTGCTTACATTATTCCGCTCACATATATTGTTGAGAGTGTTACACCCCATTTCAGAGTGATTTCATTTGTTGAGTGATAACACCGGAAAGATTTGAGTTGAAGCATACTTTCAAATAGAGATTTGAGTCAAATTTATTCTAGAACTAAGAGTATGTTTGGGTTGGCTACCACTTTTCACTCACATTGGGTTTTGATGGCCTGAGAAATTTCTTTAGCATTTGTAGTGTTTTTGAACTTGAACTAATCTTCTTTGCAAAAGGCAATTAAAAAAAAAATTTGTTTGATTTTGTTTGTTTTTTTTTTTTTTCAGTATTCATTCTCAGAATTTTGTGGGTATATTCCCTGCAAACCCTCGTGAGACTACAACTTGTCCACAAGTGTAAGTTAGGGGTTTAAAGGCTTGTTGCATACGCTAAATGCAATCGAAATTTCCAGCGAAAGTTGATTAGTTAGGATATTTTCTTTGTTTTTTTTTTTTACTCTTTATCTGTTTTGCTCGAGGACTAGCAAAATGTAGGTTTGGGGGTATTTGATGTGCATGAAATATATACAATAAGTACTCACATATCTACATATTTAGCCTTACTTTTATATTATTTTGTGACTGATTATATAATATCTTTGTGTTACAGGTAACAAGGGCTTTACATGCAAAGTGGGCTAAGCCAATCGAATCAAGCTAACTTACATCCAGCCAAGCATGAATTCAAGAGAAGACCAATCCAATTAAATTTAAGTCCAATTGGAGTAAGGAATCAAAGGAAATTTACACCAAATCCAAGTCCAATTCGGATTAGGATTCCAGCCTGCACATTAGTTAGTATTTTTAGCATAACTTTCGGCTCATATGTCCAATTGAGATGAGTCAAGTTGGGCTGGAAATTTAACTTAAACGACTACAACTTTGTCGTTTACCAAAAATCCGAATTCTGAAGCTAAATGGGCCTAAATTGTCGGTTAATTGAAGCCTAAAAATATGAGATTTTCTCTAAACGGGAATTCAACTTGTAATAGGATTCCTTGACCTATTTAAAGGCTCTTTAGGGCAAAATTCAGGGGGCGGAGGCCAGTGCTAGGGCTGAGGGCTGAATGTATAGAGAGCTGCGTCTACCTTTTCCCATAACAGTTAGTTTTAATTATTTTTCTAATTTAATGTTTAGTATTTTATTTTTGTGTTTTCTTTCAATTACAATGAGTAGCTAAATTTATAATTAGGGTTGAGGATGAAACTTTGTTAAGGATTATTAGTAATATTTATGTGATTTGATTTTTCTCACAATAGTTATTCTTTAATGATTTAAATTGTTCTTGCTTCATATCAATTGACTAAGATAGGATTCTAGATATGAGTTCAATCATGTTTTTCTCATAATTTAGGATTTATCTTAATTAATTGAATGCTTGGTTTATTAATTATTGATTATAAAATTGGATATCGTTTGTGATTTGTCTGTCAATTGATACAATTTATGATTTGATTTTTAGAATTGGATATATCTTGTGATTTGTTTGGCTACAGATACAATTGATGATTTAGTTTTATACTTAAGATGCGAAGAAGAACATGGTTTAGATTTTTAAACATAATTTTTAATGATGATATTTTCCATGATAGCAAGATTGATTTCTAGATTATCATGCAGTGGTTGGGAAAAATTAATGATCATAAATATATGCTGATAATGAATTAACAAGGCGAATTCCAAAACCTTAATTCCTTTCCCTTGATTGTTTACATCTTTTTATTGCTTTATATTTTTTGCTTAGTATAACTATTTGCTTAATTTTATTATTTGCTTAGTTTATTTAATTTCAAAACAATCAATTTTTATTAAACTGGATTAGGATTAATTTGGTTAAGATTTTATTTAATTTTCCTACATTCATTTAAGTCCCTATGGGTTTGACCTTGTTCTTGTTAAACTATACTTCGGTACAATTCGTACACTTGCGAGTATTTTAAAATTTCACAACACACAGAAGTTAATATGTCTGTCTAAGTAAAGAAATATGCTTTTAAGTAAGTAAATTGGGCCACAAGGTTGTAGACCCTCATTCTCATAGCCTTGCATTTCAAGCCAAAGGTATATAGAATACCCAAAGGTATACAGAATTGTGAGGTTTGGAACTCCAATAAAAAGTACCTTTGCAGCTTTGCTTGAACCAATAGTAATATGAAGATTCAGGTAAGGAAGGCTTTAAGGGAGAGAAGAAAACGTCTTAGCAATGCATGTGGTTACCATGTCCATAGAAAGGTGGCTTTAATACCATGTTAGAAATTGTCATGCCCCAAACCCCAAAGGATCCAAAGCATGAGAAAGACATTTCAAAAGTACATGTAGTTTTTTCCTTTTTAACAATTCAATCCAAATAAAGCATATCAATACTAACATCAAGAATTATCCTAATAATTCCATTAAATATACTCCCAAAGTGAGTTAGAGCTCTATGCAATAATTACAAGGACCAATGAGCACAAAAGAATAGAGGTCTGAAAGAATAATTACATATAATCAGCTTGTATCATCAATAGGAATTGATAGGCTAAGAATGTATTGACCCATTGTGATGAATTAACAAATTAATTAGCCAATTTAATTAATTAATTCAATTAGCATGCAATTTGCATGGTAGCATAAACAAATCACCAATTAACTAAATACAATGGAAATTAATTTACACGGTAATTTGTTTATGAATAAGGAAAACTTACACAACAAAAACACTACCAGGTGATTTTAAGGTCACCTCTCCTGAGAATTTACAATTACCACAACAAGCAGTTACAAGCAAAGGAATCTTAGTATCTTATACCAATCTATAGTTGAACCCTTACCCCAATACCCAATTGGACTTGTTCTGTAGTGACAATCTCTCATTTTCAATGCACAGCACTCAATACGTGACTAACCAATTTGATTTGCGGATCCCAGTACGCAATTTACTTACCAACTTGAGAAAGATGTTGGCTGCAAAGTTCTTCAGTTCATCACACGATGAAGATCACAAAACTTCTTGATTACAGAACCCTACGATGTACAAACACAGTAGCTTCTTCAAGAGAAATATGAAATAGGAAAAATTCTGTCTCCAGTCACAATTTACATGAACACAATTTTGCTTCACACTCGCACAACCTTTGATGGCCCTTAAAGTAATCCTTATATATGTTTAGGATTATGAGAAAAGAAAGCCCAAACATATACACATGGATTGGATGAAAATCAAAGTTGAAAATTTGTTTTTCATAAACTTTGATAGATGGCTTATCTTTCGAGATAGCTGTCGAGCATTGTGTTTCAACAGCTTTTAAACCTCGATAGATACTAGCCATCGAGCTTTAAAATCCAATACTTCTTTATTTGTTTCTTGGACAGATTTGCATGACTTTAACACTTGATCTTGAAACCTTGTTTCTTGAAACATTAAACATATCCTAGATTCACCCAATTACAAGTAAAATGCATTTTGTCAAAGGACTAGCCAATTCTAATTTGATATATGTTTCTAACATTAAATCACATATGTCCTAATAGGAATAAAGTCACAACCACTATAATATACAAAAGAATGAGTCAAGCTTACTCTAGGATACACATCATCTAATATCTCCATCACAAAAGTTCAGCCTCCATCAGTAGTTAGTCTAACTATTGTTAACTACCAAAAAGCTGTCTCAAAATGATCATTGTGTACTCTGAAAATTTTTGTAAAATATTGGGATGAGACAGAGCCCAGTAAGTAGCATAATTAATGGAGGTGAGGGAATTGCAAGTTTCATTTTCAATAGTAATAATATGACACGAATGATTGAACAATGAAACAAAAAGTTTCTCAAAGTAAATACCATGAAACTATATACTATAATCTATGAGCAGTAACAATATAATTCCAAAGCCATAAAATCTAATATATGGTAATTTATCACAATCATACCACACTACCATATAGATCGATCAGGGGATCCACTTATTCACAACTAGCATGATATTGTCCTATCTGGTATGCTGTAATATCCTAGTTAGTTAAATAAATAAAAAAAGTTGTAAGGTTAGATATTTTTGGGACCACACGTGTCACACCCCAAACCCTAAAGGGTCTAAAGTATGAGAAAGACGTCTCAAAATACCTGTAGATTTTTCATTTTTTCTCCCCTTTTTGACAATCCAATCCACAAAAATCATATTAAGTGCCAACATCAAGAATTATCATAATAATTCCATTGGATATACTCTCAAAGTAAGTCAGAGTTTTAAGCAATAATTACAAGGACCATTGGCCACAAAAGAATAGAGGTCTGAATAATTAATTACATATCATTAGCTTGTCCCATCAGTAGGAATAACGTCACAACCACTTTAATATACAAAAGAATGAGTCAAGCCTATTCTAAGATGTACACCATCTAATATATCAATTACAAAAATTCAGCCTCCATCAGTTGTTAGTCTAACTATTATAAACCACCAAAAAGCAGTGTGAAAAGACTGTTGCCTACTCTAAAAAGGTTATAAAATAATGGGATGAGACAAGGCCCAGTAAGTAGCAAAATTAATGGGGGTAGGGGAAATGTAAGTTTCATCTACTATAATCTAATCTAATACTATATATAATAGTAGAAGCTTTTAAGGAGGTGTTGACACGTTAGCAAAAAAGGTTATCCAAAAAACTGACACATATAGAGTTTAAACCTAAAAAATTGCACGGTGCGTTTGGAGAGGCTCCCTTTCAAACAATAACCCACTTATCCCAAAAAAAAAAAAAAAAGGCAAACCCTTATAAAAACACCAGCCGCTTATCCACAAAACAAAAGAAAAAAAAAATAAAAAACAAAAACCCTAAAACCCAAACCGTTTTTCCTTATCAAAATTCAGACTCACTTAGACTAGCGATTCTTTGCTGCACCTTCAAACACACAGATTGGACTTGCGTACCCCAACCTATCAAACAGACGGAAAATAAAACCTCTGCAACAATGAAAACCTCTGCACCAATGGAAATTTCTATTCGTTCTCTGCAACAGACAATTCAGAAGATATCCCGTCTCTACTCTTCAACAACAAACAATTCAGAAGGAAGACATTTTCCCCTTTTTTTTGTTTTCTGTTCAATTACCATTTCTATGGTTTCCAAGAAAAAAATGGGTATAGTTGAAGGTAGGCATTTTTCCCCCTTTTTCCCTAATTTCTCATTTGAACAGTTTTAGACCCCTTAACCCAACCAAATTAGCCTAGTAAATTAGCCAAGTGATTAACTTAGTCAAATTATGTAAATCTAGGTTAACACAATCACACAATCATATCAAGAAAATAAAGTAGCGGAAATATAAATAACACAATGATATGATCACCTAGGAAACCACACGGTAAAAACCTGGGGAGGATTTGACCTAGCTATCCTCAAGGTAAACTTGAATCTACTATCTAGAAAGAATTGAAATTCATACAAAAGGACTTACAAGCTCTCCGCTTGACTTCCTAATGCTACCCACCAGTAGAACTTACTGACACGACCACATGCAAGCTCCGAATCCACGAACTCCTTCTTTCTTGGATTCTCCACAAGATACAAGCACCCACGCTTGTTATTCTTTAAGCTCCAATGGCAACAACTGAGTTGATCATTAAGATGTTGATATAATCTCTACCTTGAAAACCTTAAGTTTATGTGAAGGAAAGCTCCTTAAAGATCTCACAAGAGATTCACACAAATAGCAAAGTATGAGCAACAATACACTTAGTGCAACTCATAAAAACATGGCTAGGGTTTTGCCTTATATACCTACGGCAAAAATATAAAACCCTAAACGTTTAATGAGGTAGGGCTGAGTTGGAAAAATCTGCAGAAAAACATTCTGCTTGAGATTCGATCGATCGAGTCTTTCTTTCGATCGATCGAGCCATGCCGAAATGCACCAATGCATCTGTAGCCTCTCGATTCCGACTTTACATGAAAGACACAACTTTAAGCAAGCCAAAACAAGACTAAACATATTGTTTTGATCATGGTTTGCCAACATTACACAAACACTAAGCTCAAAGTTTACAAGTAAAAGCCCTTTACATAAACAATGCTCATAAACACTAAAATTCAATCCTAACTACTATCCATCAGTTGCAAGTGTAGACAGCAACTCAATTGAATCAACCTGTACATTCCTAAAATACTCAACAAACGCATAAATGCATGTGTGACAGAAAATATTAAATAAACAAGTAAAACAATCTTGTATGATTCACACAACACATAATAAAGACAAATATCAATGAATAATCTCATAAATATAAAATCAATAAGCAGTGAATCATAAGAAACAAGTATATCAAAAACAATGTAACTCCCCCTAACATGAATAGCCCCAAAAATGATATACAAAGTAAAGCACCTAGATACAATCTAAAAACTCCACTAGCTCCTCAAAACAAAAAAAAAAAAAAAAAAAAAAAAAAAAAAAAAAAAAAAAACTCTCCCCCTAACTACAAAAACTCCTCTACAAGTGTCAAAACTCTACTCCTCCTTTTTGTGACGGAATACCAAAGAGTAATCATAGGCCATCATCAAAAGGAGGTGGTGAGAGTGTACGAAGATGCGCCAGGTTAGCTCGCAATGCGCGTATCTCATCAAATAAGTCCACCAAAAGCTGACCATGAGCCGCCTGAACGATCATGACAGTCTCTAAGGTATGACGTACATCAAAGTCATCCGATGGAGGTGGAGGAACGGCAGCGCAGCAACAGTACCAACAGGATCAAGAACAGCCTTACCAGTAGGACCTGTAGAAGAAGAATGAGGAGGTGTGGTACCAGAAGACTTAGATCTAGGGTGTTTAGAGCCAACTCGAAGGTGAGCAGCCCTCTGTCTAAGAAAAGACGCACCTTTGGGAGTAATAACATGAACGGGCTCAGAGGAAGGGAAATCATCTAGACCAAGATAAAGCAAAATCCTATGAATAAAGATAGGATGAGCAAGAGCATGAGATGAAGATGAACTCCTATATACTTCGTTCAAAAAACGAAGAAACAAATGAGGAAAACTAATAGGAGCATCAGTAATAAGAGCATACAAAAATACACACCGCTCGAGAGGAATGGTATGCAGATGAGAAATGGGCCAAAAAGAATGACAAGCTATCCTAAAGAAAAGATAATGTAACTCAGATAGCTTAGCAGTGGTGATCCTAGGATCAGAACCCCACTAGATAGAAGACCCAGTGATGTAAGATATGACATCACTCAACAAAGGAGACTCATCATAAGGGTAGATTGGGTGCTAGACCAAAGGTACCCCAAGAGCATCAGCCACTTCCGTAGGAGTAATGGTGTACTCTACGCCTCGTATCCAACTCTTTACCAAAGTGTTGGAATCATAGACGCGGATAGAGATGTTCGAAAAGAACTCTCTAATCAGGGTAACAGGTGGAGGAGGATCAGAAATATCCACAAGGGTAACCAGCCCCTACGCTCAAAATTTGCCCTAATGGCAGGATCAAGCTCATCTAAAATGGTAGAACACTCAGACCAAATCTTTCTCCTAAGGTTCAACTTATCATAAATCTTTTAGTTTTTCTCACCCGGAAACTTCTCTCGGTCAAAAGGAGGAGGGGAAGGAGTAGGTGTGGGAACAAACCTACGAGCTCTAGTTTTCCTAGGCATGATGCTAAGGAAAGGACAGAGACACAGAGAAAGAACCAACAAAACAAAAACAAAAACAAAACAAAACAAAAACCCAAGGGCAGACTGCAAGTTAGCATAAAAAAATAGAACAAAAGTCTATATGATGCATGAACAGTATTAATGACATGATGCATGTTCTAATGCAGTTAAAACAAGTTCAATTGAAATTCAATTGCACAAAATTGGCTTGAGCATAGAGTTTCTACCAAAAACCCCAAAATTTTGAAAAACCACTTGAATGTTTTGAAACCAATTGATGAATTGATCACACAGGGTTGAAAACAAATTATAATGGCCAATTTCATCAAAACAACAAGCCAATTTCATCAATTTGAACCCAATTGAACAAAATCCCCAAATTGGATCAATTTCAAACCTTAGAATTTTCAATTTTTCACAAAACACGTAATTGATCAAATTATCCACCAAAGATCATGTTAATAACATCATAGGAACAAAACCCATTGATCAATTTCATAAAAAATGGATTGAATCATCAAAAACCCCAAATATGCATAGGTTCGAAAATCCCAAATTCAAATGCATGAAAAATGCATGAAATGTGAAAATAAAAGCAAAAAGAAGGGTAATATGGGCATATCGGCTTGAGGAAAGAGAAACCTTGCAAAAATTTTGGAAGAAAATGACAAAAAATCGTAGTGGAGCCTTGCCGAGTCGGAGAGAGAAGAGAAAAGTTTGAAACTTTTTGAAAAGTGACTTTGAAAAAGTCAGATTTGAGTTTAAAAAAAAAAAAAAACTTGATTCACGGTATTCGATTGATCGAAAATTACATTCGATCGATCGAATCAATCCGAGATTTCTAAAAGAATTTTAAGTAATTTCAATCAATCGAAAAACAGGTTGGATCAATCGAAACAGGCAGCAACTCACAACATTTTGAGAAAAATTACAGTTTTGAAAAACAACAACCAATTTTTGAAAACAACTCCTCAAAACATTAAAATTGATGAACAAAATGCATGAGTATGAGATGAAATGCCTTTGTATAATACTCTAGGTATTTTCAAACTTTGTTGGTCAGACCAAAAACACACACAATAACATGTACAGTGTTTAGCAAAGAGTAACTTGTGTAGTGTGTGCAACTAACAAAAAGCTTGAGATACATGTGAGGTGATATGTGAATAGCAATCAATCACAGAGTCTACAAAATTCATCACATAAAATTTAAAAGAGACTATCACCTAAAGAGTTACATTATATAACTCCCACATCTCCTAGATCATAAGCTTGCAATCATGTAAGTTTCTTGAATTTTGCCTCATAAAATACACACCAATTTTAGTTTAAGTGATTTGGCATCAAGCCTAATAGTACACACCAATTTTAATTTATGTGATTTGGCATCAAGCCTAATAGTACACACCAATTTTAAGCATTAAGCAATTTAAACCGAGACTTCACCTTATGTTCTTTTTGTGCAAATGCACTAAGGTGTTCATGATTGGCTAGTGAACAGTGGTGAGATGGTTATTTATGCCTTTCTCAAAAGGATCAAATCCGATAGTCAAACAACATGTGACTTCAAGATTAAGACAAAGTGATAAACACATAAACATCTTTCCCACACAACATGCACTACAAAACTTCAACTAGACAAGTGCAATAAATAAGCTCATCAAAGCTAAACAGGGTACAAGAACATGTTCTGTGTAAATAAATTGACCAACCTTATTTTCAAAAACCAAGAAAAATAGTACGAAACACAATTTGCTTTTCTCCTTTTTTTTTCTTTTTTTTTTAAAATTTTATTTAATAGAGAAAACACTAATAAATCCTAGAATGAAATGCATGAATGTTATGCAATGCAAGTCCTAGAACAAAAACACAAAAACTAAAGAACAATGGTCATAAAGGAATAAGCAATGAAGCATAAGGACCATGTCAGAAAGACTCAATTAGATCGAGTCTTTTGCATTTAAAACCTATTAGATGCACCACGAGTATTGGAGTTCCTATTCATGTTCGAGTGATTTCCAACTCCATGATTGGAATAAAGGTTTAAAGCCTTCACCAATTCACCAATGAGTGCCATAGGATCTTGTGCTTGAGGCACAGGCACTTTTGGTTTGTTTGCTCTCTTTGCAGCTTGAAGCTTGTAACAGTTAGGACGAATGTGTCCAGACTTCCTACAAAAATGGCAAATCCATGCAGGTTTACCATGCATCTTGTCCTTAGAAAGGGTAGACTCCTTAGGTTTAGACTCTTTTAGATCAACCTTAATCTTCCTAGATGGTGAAACTTCTATGGGTTTGACAACCTCACTCATAGGAGGTTTGACAGTTTCACTAACAACCTCACTCACGAAAGGTTCAGAAGAAGATGAAGGAACAAAGTATGTGGAAGTAGGAGCAAACACAATGATGCTTTCAATAAAACCTAATCCAGATTTGTTAGAATGAGCCTTTTGAACACTTAACATTTGATCAAGTTTAGAACTACCAGATCTAGCAAAAGGTAAATCATGTTCCAAAGTTTTAACTTTATCAAGCAAGAGCATATTCTCAGATTTCACATGGTTCAAAAGATCATTAGCATCAAACAATTTAACAAGCAAATTCTTCTTTTCAAGCTCAAGAGATTCAATCTTCTTCAGGCCAAGTTCAACATTTATAGCATCCTTTGTAGCAACTTTGCAAAGTTTATTATAGGCCTCTTGAAGATCTGCATCCTCAGAGAGTTCCCCATCAAAAGGGTTCTCTTCAACAGACACGCTTTCATTGACTATAGCAGTAGCAATGAAAGCAATGAAGTTTCCATCCTCGTCACATCCAGACTCATCATCAGAAACCTCATTATCACTAAGGGTTACAGGCATAGCTTTACCCTTAGACCTTAAGTAAGTAGGACATTCAGACTTAACATGACCATACCCTTGACAACCAAAACACTGAGCACCCAAAGAATTGTTTGAAGATTGACCTACTTTTTCTCTAGGTTTTTCAAAGTTATTAACCTTAGTGGGATCATTCTTCCTAAAATTTCTAGGTTCAGCAGTGTTTGTACCTCTTGCCTTTCTGTTGTTATTCCTAAGAAAATTTCTAAAGTTCTTGGCAAGGTAAGCAATCTCCGTAGCAGAGAGTTCATCATCAAATCCACTAACCTCAACATCATCAATTGACTTAAGAGCCATTGATTTGGATTTGTTAGCTTTGGGTAGGTCTGACTCATAAGACTGAAGAGATACTATAAGCTCATCAACAGGGATGGAGTCCACATCTTTGTTCTCAGTAATGGCAGTCACTTTGGGTCTAAAGTCTTTAGTTAAACATTTAAGAATCTTCCTAACAATTTTAGGTTGATCATAGATTTCACCCAAATTAAAAGCAGAATTAACAATATCATCCAGTTTAGCATAGAATTCATCAAAAAATTCATCATCAGACATTCTAATGCTTTCAAATCTAGAAGTTAATTGTTGCAATTTATTAATCTTAACTGTCTTTGTGCCTTCATGCACAGTCTGGAGAATTTTCCAAGCAGTGTGAGCAACCTCAACATTTGAGATTCTCTTAAATTCCTCCATAGAAACAGCATTAAAGATGGCATTCATAGCTTTGCTATTGAACCCAGTTGCTTCTTTTTGAGAAGTTTACCACTCACTCACAGGAGTAGTGGGCTTCTCCCATCCGTACTCAACGGAATTTCAAACCCCTTTCATCAATAGATTTCAGAAATGCTTTCATCCTTACTTTCCAATAAGCATAGTTATTCCCATCAAAGTGAGGAGGAACAACAAGAGAGTGTCCATGTTCCATGACAGCAGGGGTCAAGGATCAGCTCAGAGATCAAAAGATCTACAACAAGAGAGCTACCAGCTCTGATACCACTTGAACGGTTTTAGACCCCTTAACCTAACCAGATTAGCCTAGTAAATTAGTCAAGTGATTAACTTAGTCAAATTATGCAAATCTAGGTTAACACAATCACACAATCATATCAAGAAAATAAAGCAGCAAAAATATAAATAACACAATGATATGATCACCTAGGAAACCACACGGTAAAAACCTGGGGAGGATTTGACATAGCTATCCTCAAGGTAAACTTGAATCCACTATCTTGAAAGAATCGAAGTTCATACAAAAGGACTTACAAGCTTCCTGCTTGACTTCCTAATGCTACCCACCAATAGAACTTACTGACATGACCACGTGCAAGCTCCGAATCCACGGACTCTTTCTTTTTTGAATTCTTCATAAGATACAAGCACCCACGCTTGTTATTCTTTAAGCTCCAATGGTAGCAACTGAGTTGATCATCAAGATGTTGATATAATCTCTACCTTGAAAACCCTAAGTTTATATGAAGGAAAGCTCCTCAAAGATCTCACAAGAGATTCACACAAACAGGAAAGTATGAGCAACAATACACTCAAAGAAACTCATAAAAACGTGGCTAGAGTTTTGCCTTATATACCTAGGGCAAAAATATAAAACTCTAAACTTTTAATGAGGTAGAGCTGAGTTGGAAAAATCTGCAAAAAAACATTCTACTCGAGATTCAATCGATCGAGTCTTTCTTTTGATCGATCGAGCCAGGCCGAAATGCACCAATGCATCTGCAGCCTCTCGATTCCAACTTTACATGAAAGACACAACTTTGAGCAAGCCTAAACAAGACTAAACATATTGTTTTGATCATGGTTTGCCAACATTACACATTAAAGTTCTAAATACATAAATTCCTAAATCTTTAGAACCTAACATCATTTATTTTTACAATTTCTTGAATCCTGTATTGTTCTATTGTAGTATAAACAGACGAAAAATAAAACCTCTGCAACAGTGAAAACCTCTGCAACAGTGGAAACCTCTGTTCATTCTCTACAACAGACAGTTTAGAAACTATCCCATCTTTGCTCTTTAACAACAAACAATTCAGAAGGTAGACATTTTTCCCTCTTTTTTTTGTTTTCTATTCATTTTTCGTTTCTAGGGTTTCCAGGAAAAAATGGGTATAGTCGAAGGTAGGCATTTTTTCCCCCTTTCCCTAATGTCTCATTTATTTTTACAATTTCTCAAATCTTGTTTTGTTTGACTGTAGTATTGATTAAATTTAGTTTTAGTTTGGCAAATTTTAGTTTAGATTGTATTTAATAAAAAAAATAAAATAAAATAAACTGAATGCTTGGAATATAAAATCTCCTTTGTTGTTTTCCTCTTTTGATATTTAATTTTATTTTTATTTCTCTATTGAAATATGCCTCTATTGATATTTATTTTCGTTTTTTAATTTAATAGAAAGTAGGAACTGCTTTTATTTTTTGTTTACTTATTTGCATTTGCGTTGGTTGATTTTTGAGATATTTTACTTTGTAATAGTGAGGGTTGTATAACTGCTAATTACAATTTCAAGCCAGTTTTGAATATTTAGTTTGTGGTCCTTAGCATAAAGTGTTTCATGTACAGTAGCTGTTGATTTTTATAATTCTCAAAATTTATCATTTGTGCATGCACCCACCATTTGGTGTTAGTTTCGAGCTTTTATTGAGAATTTAGCTTTGCAACTCAACAATTGGTACACTCCATGGAGGAGTGTACCAATTGTAGGTTTCACAATAGTAACTTTTTGTAATACAGTTTCTAAAATTTTGAAACCTACCTAAATTTTAATGGTTGGTTATCTTTTAAACGTAATAATTAAATTATAATTTTTGGGTTTTTTGTTTTCTTTATTACCTGTTCTGTTATTTGTAATGGGGGGTGAGATTGTGGAATTTTAAATATTTGCTCAAGGTTATTTTTTGTTTACTATGAAGAGTTTGTTAATGACCATATTTATGAGACTAATTCTTTAAGTGACATGCATGGTTTATGTGAAGGGACAATTTTCCTGCAATTGCATTCTTTATATCTGTTTGGTTCTTTAATCTGTTTCTTAAACTGTTTTTTTTTTTTTTTTTTAATATTATTATATTTAGGGATTCTAATCATAGTAGAAGCCTTTAAGGATATGCTACCACGTTAGGATAAAAGGCCCCTTAAAATGCTGCCACGTTTAAGTTAAAAAGCGATAAATTACACTGTTTGAGTTACACTAAAACACTTTAATACCGCTAAATATAAAAGGAAATCTAACCAGCCAAAATACAATGAAAACAAAGGCTTGCTATATGAAGAAAGAGAAAGAGAGAACAGAGTTTGTAATCGTAAGCCAGAGAGCTTCCTACCTCCGCCGTTCCCTCGCCATACTCTGACCACCAGAACTACAAACACGCAGTCTCTTCCGTTCCGATTCTCCTTCTCTTTCGACAAATTCAGCCGTTCTCTCTGTCTTTCTTAAAGTAAAATCCCTAGCCATTGAGTTTTCTTTCCATCAGCCTAGCCTCCACCCATATACCGCCGGGAAAAAACCCCACTTAAAACATTAAGCGGTTGGAAGTAAAGCCTCAATCCCAATCAACCCGATTAAAAGGAAAAAAAAAAATAAATAAATAAAAAACTTCCATTGCCCATGTATCCATAGTTTGCAATCAAAGAACGTCTTTCAATTTTTCTACCGGTTATTTTTCTCTTTGCTTTTCAGTTTGTGCATTAATTATGATCAGGTTCTTATAATTTGGTTGGATTCTTTTTTTATTTAAATTTCTGGGTTATATTTCTGATTAAGGTATTTGAGTTAGATTTGGTTTTGTTTTAGGTATTTGGATAAATTGATGTGTGGGTATCTATTTATGGTCTCCGGTTAAAAATTGAGCAATAGATTATTCTAGAAAAAAAATATAAGCCCCACGAACAAGGCAATTGGGCTTCTTCCTTATCTAGGTATTTTAGAAGTATTAACGTGGATCTCTTTGAGGGACGTTGTTATGATCTAGGTTTTTCGATTAGGAGTAGTTTTATTTAATTAGATTAAATAGATAGGTTAGATTTGGGTTTGAGGGAATTTGGTTAGAAGTTGTTTTGTTTAGGGTATCTAAACGCAAAGTGTTTGTTAAAATGCCTAGGTGTTTTGCTCTTCTTTTTCTTCTTTTTTTAGAATTTGTTTTTGATAACATACCTCCTATTTCATTTTTCCAGCCCCTAATAGAAATGAATAATAGGATGAAAATACCCTTTAACTTTTGTGATTTTACTTTACTATTATATAAATCTCCATGTGGAACAAAGTCCAACTAAGGAAGAAGCTAAGTTGGTTCTAAGTAGTAATGGAAGTAGTAAAAGTAGAATGCATGGATCTTTTTAATGCTCTCTGATTTATTATTATTTTGTTGCTTATTATGTCGATGTTAAGGACTTAATGTCAAATTTGATGTCTGTGTTTACGGTTAACAAGTAGAGGGATATCACTCCACTAGATGTGAATGGTGATGTTGGGGTCTCAAACAAAGATGGTGAGGTACATGTCTTTGATATCAAGGTTTCTGATTTCTTTTTATATCAAGTAGTGATAGTTAGTTTCTTTGAACGCACTCGAACTTAGTTTTGTTTGTAGAAAAAACTAAGCAAAAAAGGACTGCTAATTTATTGGTTTCAGCTTAGTTCAATATATATTTTTTGTTACTTTAAATTTTTTTTTTCTTTTCAGTTATTGTGCAAAGTTTTAGTCCTTTTTTCCATAAGGATTATGTCAGTGATATGCCTTTTTTTTATTTTTTATTTTTTCATACAGATAAATCACCTATGGTGGAGTTTTATGCTTTAAAACATTGAAACAGTGAAAGCTAATCGCAAGCAACATATGCAATTAGTACTTTCCTAAGTCCAACAATTTCTTCTTTTCTATATTGTTTAGTTACATTTAGTGCTGCCACTATTTAACTAAAAGTGAGTTGGTACTTCCTTTTTTTTATTGAAATTATTTGCAATTTGTGGAGTTGAAGATAAATGTTATGTTAATGGAAAATTGTTTTGATGTATCATATAACTTCAATTTGTTTCGCTCAAGGACAATTAGTGGTGCCCCTATTTAACTTCAATAAGTTTTGTTTTATTGAAGCCATCTATAATTTGTGGAGTCAAGGATAAATGTTATGTTAATTGAAAATTTTTATTGATGTAGCATGCAACTAGTTAGCAAATGCCATTAGTATTTTAAGCAATTCTAATTGAAAATTTAAATGCAATTCTTTTTAGTAGATAAGAAGATGTTACTTCATGTTATTACTTTGACTTATGTTTCACATTCATGTTCACCGTGGTTAACATGTTTATATACACTATAGCATTTACCCGTGCATGCATAAATTAATGAATTTTATGGCGGATGGATGAGCAATTATGATTTATGGGCCTCTGCTTATGGCTACAAACTCATTATTCCTATTGCATTCTATGAGACTAGTAAAATAAATTATTTTATAGAGAATCCCTATAGGCTTTAAACGCTTATATTTTGGTTGAGTTATATAATATCTTATATGGATGCAAATAGAGCCTTAATTTGATCATATTGTACATCATTCTTCAATATTAAAGAGAGAGAAAAAGAAGAAGCTCTTTATAGTTTCTTTTAAGTGGTTTCTATCGGGTATTGTATAAATTTGTTTTAGAAGTTGATGGATACAATCTTAATTTTTGTCAAGTTTCTTAGAAGTGCATCACACTTTTTAGATGAATTTTTCCCACTTGGAATTTGTTGAATATAATATGGGAAACATATCATTTGGGTTCTACAACTATTTTGCTCCTGAGGAAATTTTCTTGAGGTTAGGCTATAATTTTTATAATTGTAATTGTCTTATCAAAGTTGGTGCTAAATTTGATGTCTAAACTTCTTGACTATTTGCAGTTTTAATTTAGCGTCATTTTATTTTTCTCTTTTTGGATAAATTAGCTTCATTTGATCTAAACTATAGCTTTGTTTGATCTATTTCTTCTCAGATGAAGAAGTTTTAAGACAAAGAACATGAAGCTGACAACAACCAAGTTGCCTTCTCCACCAAGTTTCTTCCAAGGATATTCTCATCATTCTCTTTTTAACTTTCTATTTTTGGCTAATATTTTGTATCCATCACAGGGGATGTTACCAACCACTTTAGTTGCTTATAATATACTTGAAAGAAATATATTTGTAACAAGCATATTGTTTTGGAAATTATAGTTGTAATTATACTTTCTAAACCTATTTATTTTTATCTATTTCTAATTAATTATTGTTATTAAAATTCTATCAAATATCTCCTCGTCATCAATAATTTAAGTTGCTTCATTCATTGGACCAGCTTTTTTTTTTTTTTTTTCCAAAAATTCAGCTTATTAGTTATTGATGCAGTTCATAAATATACTATAATTCAATCATTTATAAATTTGATTGTGATAGTTATCTATGTATTTAATTTGAAATTCGTACTAGGTATTATTTATCACATGTTGCTCCTCTTTATAATTTGGTTCCCCATGTTCTTTTTATATCATTGTTTACAAGTTCTTTAAGGGCTTCCTTTTTTAATTACTTTTCCTGGGGTTGTGATGTAAAGGTCAAAGAGTTCACAAATCACAGTGATTGAGGCATGTAATTGCGTTACAATGAATATCATAATTTAATGGTAAGTTTGATTTTTTAATATATATATATATATATATATATATATATATATATATATTTGAACATGTAAAAAATATATATTCGAATATGTAATAGAATGCAAACTTGGCAAAGAAACAGGAAATTAGGGAAAATGGGCATTTTGTTCTTTGAAACTTATTTCTCTGCATCTTGCCATCCTATATCTATGGTAAGCTCTTTCGTAGCAGGCATTATTCCTTTGATTAACCATTTCTACTTGAGCATAATTTGGTTTTAATGCTCATTTGAGAAATTTGTAATTTGCAAATTCTATTAAATAGCTTACTTGCTACAAGTATTTTGAACTCTTTTAATTTCTATGTTTTGTGTCATACTATTTTCAATCTTAATGCAATTTTCAATCTTATGTTGTTTAAGTTGGACTAATAGAACCACAAAAATGCAAGAGTTAGGGAGAGAAAAAAGTAGTTGCTTTGTTTTTGGAAGGGATTGTGTTATTTTTTAGTCTCTTTTGGGTTAGATTTTTGGGCTTTTAGGTATGAAAGCTACTTATGGGACAATCAATAATGGTATTGGTGTGGTGTTGATGGGTATGATGAGGCCTGAAATTAAGATGAAGTGCATTGTCCCAGTTGTTATGGCTAGAATGCTTGGTTATGCACATTTTGATTGGTATGCCAATTGATATTATTGGTGATGTTGGTGTTAGGTAAGTTTATAGATTTTTATTTTTATATTTTTAGTTTTATTCAAGTATACTGAATTGGGCATTCAGTTTTTGGGTAGGCTTGCTTTTTGGGGTTGGTTTTTAAAGTTAATTGTTGCTCATGCTTCAGTTTCAAACCACCTATTAATTCATTTGCTTAGTTACATCTTGATTAAATTTGCATAGGTAGTTTACATTTGTTCTAGAGTTCACTTTTGGCGTTGACTCCACTAATTCTAAGTTCTAACTCTGTCCATTGTGTTTGGATCGAGCATGCAGTTAACAATTTAAAGTTGTTTTACTTTAGATGAGCTTGGCTCATTGGTGTGGTAAGCTTGACATATTAACATGGAAATTGGAAATTGAAGAGTGAAAAAACAGAATGTTTTCAAAGCATGTGAAATGAGTTAAGGCTATGTTTTATCTCTATAAACCCAAAACTTATTATTAAAAAAAAAAAATCACCCCAACATAAAAGGGCTTTAATTTTTGGTTAATTTGCTCTAGGTTGGTGCCTGTGTTTTCAATGACATATGATGCTCACTATGTGCTTGATATTTTGTTTCTAGATGGACGCCATTGTAACGATGAAATATATTTTTTAAATTCTATAAAAGATAATTGGAGTTGATTTTAAATGGAGTGATATTGTATTTTATAGATAGCATTCTTTCAAGTAGGACAAATGAGGGCTGTACAACATGCTCTTGACAAATTTTGAATTTTAATGTATTGTTATATTAAGTTGATTGTTTTCTAATTTATAAAATGATCCCGCACATTGTGCGGGTCAAATGCTAGTAATAATAATATGACAAGAATGATTTAATAATGAAATACAAGTTCCTCAAAGTAAATGTTTTGAAACCATATAATATAATCTGTGAGCACTAACAACATAATTCCAAAGCCATAAAATCTAACATATGGTAATTTATCTCAAATATACCACATTACCACATAGACCGGTCAGGGGATCAACCCATTCACAACTGGCATGAAATTGTCCTTTCTGGTATGTAGACTCTTGGTGCCATGGACAGCAGCCTCACCCATACCCTCAGGGTTTTTCTCTCCCCCCATGGGCAGCAAAGAGAGCGTGTCAAATAGGACCTCTCTTTCATGTGGTCTCTTGGCCCATGGGCAGCAGCCTCACCCACACATAATCTAGGAATCCTCTTCCCCCCACGGACAGCAGGGAAGAACGCGTCATCCAAAGTGAAAGGGCATTGACCTAAACTTGATTCTGTTGTCACAAAGACAACGAAAACCAAATCGGGTGATTAGCGGGAAATCACACATGGCATGGTGTTAAAACAACATAAACTCACAGGTTACATTACTTTGAAACACATAGTTCATATCCAAGTAGTTTCAGAAAAACTTAAATAATCGAACTTCTACAAAATTTGTAAGGTTTTCAACTTCATTCTTGTCAAGAGATTTTCTAACAATTTTGCCATATAACAAGATAAGATAAGCATCTTTAAATTTTCTAATAAACCATAAAATCCAAGATTTCCTTATCAAAGATTAAATAAAAGATGCTCATTTTTCCATATCAACAATTCATACATTTCCCCAAATGCAATACCAAATATGATGCATTTTCATATACAATCATGTATATATATATATATATATATATATATTATAGGGTCACAACACAATACTTTTAAGAAAATATATATCCATATATAATTTTCCAAATTGTGTTTGACCCAAAAACAATATTTATAAAATATAGTTATTTTCCAAAAATCTCATTAAAAAGCTACTTACCTCACCACTGCAAAATCCTAATTCTCCAAGCTCCAAGGAGATTAGCTAGAACCTAAACAATATCAATTAAACCTATCACAATAATTATAGAGCTTAAAATTGCATCTAGCCACAATTTAGGAATTGCCAAATAATTACTTAATTAGGCAAGCCTAGTATTTAACCTCATCAATAATAATACATTCCACTTCCATAATTTCTCAACAATTTGATTCACAAGGCATAAACTCCAATTCATAGAGTTAACCCATTTAATATCATCTCCAACATTATGAGTAGCTTCCATAAATTTTACACTACATCATTAAGAGACCCATGAAAGTAAAATCAAAATATCCTCCAAGACAAGAAATTTAGAACTTCAACTAGCTCCAAATAAACCCAATGGCAATGGAAAAATTAAATTCACCAACCATCACATGTTATAACTTAAAACTCATAAATTTGTCCACCATACATAAATCTTTAGTAGTCATCAATAGCACAAAATATATACTCACTCATCAAATAATTTCACCAATACAAAACCCATACATAAAAACACATAAATATCACTTCCAATGCTCATAAATCACATGGGTATCATTTTTAAAGCTTAGATAAAAATAACCTCAAGCAAAAATGCAAAACCCACCAAAAAGATGAGAAATTTTTACCTCAAAAAAAAAAAAAAAAATGTGAAGGTGCTTATGGATTCCCAAGAATTTTCTAGTGATCTTGCCAGAAAAATGATGGTGGAAATGGTGATGGTGGTAGTTCCGGGTAGAGAGAATAGGAGAGCAGAGAAGTGTATGAGAGAAGGAAAAGAAAGAAAAGATAATAAGAAGAAAGGATGGCCGGCCAAGTGATGTAGTGGGATTGTGAGATGAGTGGTGGGTAGTGGGGTTTGGTGGGGGGCACGTGGGAACCCAAAAAAAAGATCTGCTCTTGACTTCTTTTTTTTTTTTTTTTTTTTTTTTTTTTTGTTTAAGGCTAACTGGGACGCTACAACACGTGCCCCAACACTTGGCCGGCCATCCCTTCTTCTTATTTTCTTTTCTTTCTTTTATTTTCTCTCATAGACTCCTCTCTACTCTTATATCCTCTCTCACCGGTACTTCCACACCACCACCACCGCCATTTCCACCATCATTCTCCGGCAAGATCATCGGAAAATTCTTGAGAACCCATAAACACCTTCACATCCTTTTTTTGAAGTAAAAATTTGTAATCTTTTTGGTGGGTTTTAAACTTTTGCTTGAGGTTAATTTTATCTAAACTTTAATAATGATACCCATGTGATTTATGAGCATTGGAAGTGATATTCATGTGTTTATATGTATGGGTTTGGTATTGGTGGAATTATTTGATGAGTGGGTATATGGTTTGTGCGAATGATGACTACTTAAGGTTTATGTATGGTGAGAAATTTAGGGGTTTTGAGTTATAACATGTGATGGTTGGTAAATCTAGTTTTTCCATTGCCATTGGGTTTATTTGGAGCTAGTTGAAGTTCTAAATTTCTTGTCTTGAAGGATATTTTGATTTTGCTTTCATGAGTCTCTAAATGATGTAGTGTAAATTTTATGGAAGCTAGTCATAATGTTAGAGATGATATTAAATGGGATCAACTTTATAAATTGGAGTTTATGCCTTGTGAATCAATTTGTTGAGAAACTTTGGAAGTGAGATATATTATTATTGATGAGGTTAAATACTAGGCTTGCCTAATTAGGTGCTTATTTGGCAATTCCTAAATTGCAGCTAGATACAATTTCAAGCTCTATGCTTATTGTGATAGGTTTACTTGATATTGTTTAGTTTCTAGCTAATCTCCTTGGAGCTTGGAGAATTAGGCTTTTGCAGTTGTGAGGTAAGTAGCTTCTTATTGGGATTTTTGGAAAATAACCATGTTTCATAAATTGTGTTTTTTGGTCAAACACATTTTGGAAAATTATATATAGATATATGTTTTCTTAAAAGTTTTGTGTTGTGACCCTATTATATATTATTATATATGAAAATGCATCATGTTTGGTATTGTATTTGGGAAAATGCATGAATTGTTGATATGGAAAAATGAACATCTTTTATTTAATATTTGATCAGAAAATCATTGATTTTATGGTATATTGAAAATTTTAAAGATGCTTATCTTGTCTTATATTATTTGGTAAATTGATAGAAAATCTCTTAACAATAATGAAATTGAAAACCTTACAAATTTTGTAGATGATAGATTATTTAAGGTTTTTCTAAAACTACCTGGATATAAACTATTTGTTCCAAAGTAATGTAACCTGTGAGCTTTATGTGGTTTTAACACCATGCCATGTGTGATTTCCTGATGATCATCCAATTTGGTCATTGTAGTCTTTGTGACAATGGAGTCATATCCAGGTCAGTATGCTTTCACTTTGGATGACGCGTTATTCCCTACTACCCATGGGGGAAGAGGTTCCTTGATTGTGTGTAAGTGAGGTTGCTGCCCATGGGGCCAAGAGACCACACACAAGAGATGTCCTATTTGATGCGCTCTCTCTGCTGCCCATGGGGGGAGAGAAAAACCTTGAGGGTGTAGGCGAGGCTGCTGTCCATGGGGCTAAGAGTCTACATACCAGAGAGGACTATAACATGTCAGTTGTGAATAGGTGGATCCCCTAGCCGGTCTATGTGGTAGTGTGGTATATTTGTGATAATTTACCTTATGTTAGATATTATGGCTTTGAAAATTACATTGTTATTGCTCACAGATTATAGTATATAGTTTCAAGGTATTTACTTTGAGAAACCTTGTGTTTCATTGTTCAATCATTCTTGTTATATCATATTACTATTATTGAGAATGGAACTTGCATTTTCCCCACCCCATTAATTATGCTATTTACTAGGCTCTGTCTCATTCCACTATTTTATAAACTTTTCAGAGTAGGCATCAATCTTTTGAGACAGCTTTTTGGTGGCTAACAGTAGTTAGACTAACTACTGATGGATGCTGAATTTTTATAATGGAGATATTAGATTATGTACATCTTAGAATAGGCTTGAGTCATTCTTTTGTATATTATAGTGGTTGTGACTTTATTCTCACTGATGGGACAAGCTGATGATATGTAATTATTTAATCAGACCTCTATTCTTTTGTGGCCAATGGTCCTTGTAATTATTGCTTAGAGCTCTGACTTGTAATTATTGCTTAGAGCTCTAACTTGTATTGAGAGTATATTCAATGGAATTATTATGATAATTCTTGATGTTGGTACTTGATATGACTTTGGGGTTTCGGGCGTGACATATGCAGTCTCTCGACCCCATGGTAGTAGCCTCACCCTCACCCTCAAGGTTTTCCTCTCCCCCCATGGGCAGTAGGAAGAGCGCGTCAAATAGGACCTCTTTTGCATGTGGTTTTTGGCCCCATGGGCAATAGTCTCACTCACACACAATTAAGGAACCTCTTCCCCCCATGGGTATCAAGGAAGAATGTGTCATCCAAAGTGAAAGAGCACTGACCTGGATCTGATCCCATTGTCACAAAGACTACAAAAACCAAATCAAATGATCACCGGAAAATCACTCATAGCATAAGGTTAAAACAACATAAAGCTCACAGGTATATATGTACTTTCAAAAACATAGTTTATATCCAAGTAATTTAAGAAAAACCTTAAATAATCTAACTTCTACAAAGTTTATAAGGTTTTCAACTTCATTCTTGTCAAAAATATTTTCTATCAATTTCCTAAATAACAAGACAAGATAAGCATCTTTAAAATTTTCAATATACCATAATAAAATCCATGATTTCCTTATCAAAGATTAAATAAAAGATGCTCATTTTTTCCATGTCAACAATTCATGCATTTCCCTAAATGCAATACCAAATATGATAAACTTTGCACTTTACATATATGTGTGTGTATATATATATATATTAAGGTTACGGCACTATAGTTTTTAGGAAAATATGGTTTCCATAGGTAGTTTCCAAAAGCTTGTCTAACCCAAAAACAACATTTATGCAACATTGTTATTTTTCAAAAAGCTCATTAAAAAGCTACTTACCTCGCAACCCACAAAAGCCTAATTCTCCAAGCTCCAAGGAGATTAGCTAGAACCTAAACAATATCAAGCAAACCTATCGTAATAAGTATAAAGTTTGAAATTGTATCTAGCTACAATTTAGGAATTGCCAAATAAGCACTTAATAAGACAAGCCTAGTATTTAACCACATCAATAATAATATATTTCAATTCCAAAGTTTCTCAACAAATTAATTCACAAGCATAAACTCCAATTTATAAAGTTAACCCATTCAAAAATCATCTCCAACATTATGACGAGCTTCATAAGATTTACTCTACATCGTCAAGAGACCCATGAAAGCAAAATCAAAATATCCTCCAAGACAAGAAATTTAGAGCTTCAACTAACTCCAAATAAACCCAATAGCAATGGAAAAATTATATTTACCAACTATCACATGTTATAACTCAAAACCCCTAAATTTCCACCATAAATAAACCTTAGATAGTCATCATTAGCACAAACCATAAATCCACTCATCAATTAATTCCACCAATACAAAACCCATTCATAAAAACACATAAATATCACTTCCAATGCTCATAAATCACATGGGCATCATTATTAAAGCTTAGATAAAAATAACCTCTAGCAAAAGTGTAAAACCCACAAAAAAGATTAGAAATTTTTACCTCTAAAAAAAGATGTGAAGGTGCTTATAGGTTCTTAAGGATTTTTCGGTGATCTTGCTGGAAAAATGATGGAGAAAGTGGTGGTATGGGGGTACTGGTAAGAGAAGATGAGAGAGTGATAGAGAGGAGTGTATGAGAGGAAAAAAGAAGAAGAAGAAGATAGGAAATGAGTGAGCTGGCCATAGAGAGGAGATAAGATAGTGTGAAATGTGTGGTGGGGGTTAGAGTGTTAGGTGGGGCATGTGGGACTTAAAAAAAAAATCTGATCTATACTCACCCTTTTTTTTTTTGTGTGTCTGATTGAGATGTTACATTCTTCCTCTCTTATAAAAATTTCATCCTCAACATTTTACATACCTTGATCCTGAAAAAGGCTTAGGTATCTTGACAACATATCATCCTTGCCCTCCCAAGATGCCTTTTTCACCAAATGATTCTTCCAAAGCACCTTTACCCAAGATATTGTTCTATTGTGTGGCACTTGCTCCTTATGATCCAAAATCTCTACTGGAACTTTTTCATATGACAAATCATCTCTAATCTGAAAAGGCTCATAGCTCCATACATGCAAAGGGTCAGGAATGTATTTCCTTAACTTAGAATCAAGGAAAACATTATGAATTTCTGACAGGGCCGATGGTAGGGCAATTTTATATACAACTTCGCCCACTCTCTCTAAGACCTTAAAAGGCCCTACATACCTAGGGCTTAACTTACAATTTTTGCCAAATCTCATTACTCTTTTCATAGGTGCAACCCGCAAGAAAACTTTATCTCCAATTTCAAGTTCTAAAGCCTTCCTTTTAATGTCATAATAGCTCTTTTTTCTACGTTAAGCTGCTCGTAGTCAATCACGAATCATATTTACCTTTTCACAAGTCCTCTGAATAATCTTTGGCCCCAAGATTTTTCGTTCTCCAACCTCATCCCAACAAATTGGGGATCTACACTTTCTCACATACAAAGCCTCATAAGAGGCTACTTCAATACATGAATGATAACTATTATTGTAAGCAAACTTCCTCTAAAATCCATTAAAAGGTAAGTGACTAGCCCAACTTCCTTTAAAATCCAAAACACATGTTCTCAACGTATCTTCTAAAGTTTGAATAGCCCATTCAGATTGTCCATTTGTTTGAGGGTGGAAAGCTGTGCTAAAATCCAATCTAGTACCCAAAGCCTTTTGCACATCGCCCCAAAAATGAGAAGTAAACCTTGGATCTCTATCTAAAACAATAGAAGCGAGTACTCCATGAAGTCTCACGATCTCATCAACATAGAGCTGAGCTAACTAATCAAGGGAGTGCTTCATCTGAATAGGGAGAAAATGAGTTGATTTTGTCATTCTATCCACAATCACCCAAATAGCATCATGACCCTTAGGAGATCACGACAATCCTGAAAAAAAATCCATAATAATTTTCTCCCGCTTCCATTGGGGAATAGGAAGTGGTTTCAACAAACCTGAGAATGATCCATAATCACATGGATTATTTGCTTTCTTCATGTGATGAAATGCTTGAAGGATGATCTACTTCAAGCACTACAAAAATCTGGGTCTATAGCCGCGTTTAAAAAACGCGGCTATAGACCCCAAAAACGTGTCTATAGGCTAGAGCCGCATTTCCTATAGCCGCGTTTACAAGCGCGGCCTAAGTACCGCAGCAACAGACCTATGGTCGCGTTTTTCAAAAACGCGGCTACAGGTCACATATATAGCCGCCTTTTTGTAAAACACGGCTACAGGTCAGACCTGAAGCTGAGGTTTTTGCCTTGGAACATGTAATCAGCAGTATAGGCCTATGGCCGCGTTTTTTAAAAAACGCGGCTACAGGTTCTGATAGGCCACAAATTGAATGACCACTTGTGATTTAAACTAATTAATTAATTTAGCCAAGTTATTAATTAATCAATTTAACATGCAAATACGTGGTAGCACAAACAAATCACCGAATAACTAAATATGCAGCGGAAAATAAAAGACACGGTGATTTGTTCACGAATGGGGAAAAACCCTAACGGCAAAAACCCCACCGGGTGATTTTCAGGTCACCACTCCCGAAACTCCACTATTATCAAATCAAGCGGTTACAAGTAAAGGAATCCCAAGTACCTTACCAACCTACAGTTGAACCCTTACCCCAATACCCAATTGGACTTGATCTGTAGTGACAGTTCCCCTTTTGATGCACGGCTCCCAAGTACGTGACTAACCAGATGCGCGGATCCCAGTACGCGACTTCAAACACCAACTTTAGGAAGAAGAGGTTGGCTGCAGAGTTCTTCAGATCATTCTATACATGAAGATCAGGAAGATGCTTGGTCACAAAACCCTAAGGTGCACAATACACAGCAACTTCTTGAAGAAGATGACCTAGGTTAAGAACTTCGTCTTAGAGCACAATTTGCCTGAACAAGGATTGCTCAATGCTTATGCAACTTGTGTCTATGTTGACGGCTCTTAAAACATTCCTTAAATATGTTTAGGGTTAGAAGAAAAGAAGGCCCAAAAACACATTCACGGATCCCAAGAAAATCAGAACAGAAATCTGACTTTTTAATTCTCGATAGCTAGCAGGTGTCGAGGTAGGTGTCGAGCAGGTGTCGAGCTTTAAAATTTCTGCACTTCAACTTGCTTTTTCTTGGACAGACTTGATGACTTCAACACTTGATCTTGAAACATTGTTTCTTGAAGTATTAAAAACACCTAGAACTACCCAATTACAAGTAGAGTGCGTTTTGTCAAAGGATTAGCCAATTTACATAAAATATGACATATGTTCCTAACATGTAAACACATATGTCCTAACAATCTCCCCATTTGGCAATCCGTGACAAAACCACAACAAACAAATGAACATATGAGAGAAGTCGTAAATCACTCAACTCATATTCACTTGTTAAATACAATAAAATCTATCCTAACACAAACTCTTAAAGAACTTTGCAAAAAGAGAGTTTATGGCAAGTAGACTTTGACAACCTGTATTTCTGAAACACTTATAAACAAAACTCATCAAGGCATCTTGTGTGAAACAGAATTAACTAGATTGCATACAAATATAAAGAACATGTGTATAAAGAAAGAAAAGAAACAACACATGAAGAGATAGGTGAATAAGAAAAACATACATCCACATATATAGAAAGATAAGTACAATGTATGTAAAACTGATATACAAGACCAATGTATCTATAAAGAATGAAAAGAAAAGATACATCTAAAGCCTCACTACATCCCTCAAAAGTATGAACACTCCCCCTATCAAAAATGTCCTATACCAACTCTCCCCCTAAGATGACTACTTTCATAATCCAAAACTACTCCCCCTTTTTGTCACGAGTGACAGAGGGTAGAGTGTCATGTAGACATCTCATCAGTAGAGCTAGCATCTCCATCATCATCATCAGAAGCATCATCGTCATCACCTTCATCATCATCATCCTCAGCATCAGAATCTGAAGCAACTGGAGGAGGTGGTGGAGGAGAAGCCTCAGAAGCAAAACCACCCATGGTCGCCTGCCGTCGTGCAATACGACCAACACGAACGTTCACCTGATACAACTCAGTGATGAGTGTATCAAGGCGAGCATCCATGCGCTGCAGCTGCGCCATGATATCTCCAAGAGATACATCGCTGGAGGAAGGAAGAGGAGTCGATGTAGATGGAGCAGATCTGGATGGAGTCGAACGGGAGGGCGGAGTGGAATCCGGCTGTCTCGACCTGAACTGTGCCTGACTACGTTTTACGGTAGCGGCATCTATGGCAGATATGTGTGTGAAGTGGTCGGACACAGGGAAAGGGATGGAAAAATGGCGTAGAATCCTCGTGATAGCGGAAGGAAAGATGAGCTTATCACGGGACGCCGCATCTAAATGAACATCTATGATAGAGAAAATGAAGTGGGAAGGAAAATCTATCGTGAGATGCTCAAGTAGAGAAAGCAAGAAACGAGCACGAGGCTTAGTGATAGAGTTATAGTGAGAAAGAGGATGAAGTACAAAGGTCATCACCATGTTAAGAAACCTAGGACCTTTAGCAAAAAGGTCTACATGATGTGTACATATGCTCACCCCACTCAGAAGGGCGCTCACAGAAAGCAGAAATGAGCTCATCCTTGGACACAGTCCTCAGTCGCTCACAAGTAGGATAGTCAGGAAACTCTATCCTAGGGACATGAAGCACATCTGCAACCAGCTGCGGTGTGACAGCAATGCGCGTACCTCGAACGCGAGTATGAAAGAGAGGTACTGAACGATCAATCCCGTACATGTTGGAGTAAAACTCCTGAATAAGTACGAGAGGACAAGTGACCGGGACGTCACACAGTGACTCCCATCCCCTACTGTGAATGACAGAGGGAAGGTCAGTGTCGGCGAAGTCCGCCAGAATGACTTGGCGTTCCGAATGAACACCTCGTCTAGAAAAGTTCTCAGTAAACGCCTTTTGGGCATCTACATCACGGAACCGAAGAGTATGAGGAGCAGTATCAGAGGATGAAGAAGCTCCAGAACGCAGAGGGTTCCGAGCCGGAGTGGATTTACGTTTAGGTGCCATAGATGCAACTAACGTAAAAGAAAGAAAAAAAGAGATAGAGATGGAGACAATCAGAAAAGTCCCAAACAGTTCAAATATGTTAATATGTTGAACAAAAAGGACGTATGCATGGGAATGCATGGTCATGTGGCATGCAAACATAAAAAGCATCATGGGCTCAGCCCAATCCAATCCTAGCAGCACTTATACAAAAATCACACAACTAAATGCATGAAAATATCATTCTAATGCACATGGAATGCAATGCATGACATTTTAAACACCTTTTATTGAAAACCCAACCCAAAATTTCAATAAAAACTCAATGATTTTGAAAAACCCAAAGTTTTCAAAGAAAATCCCAAAACCTAAGTTTCAAATCATGAAATGCATGAAAAACAAAGGATAACAAGATCATACCAGGTGATTCGAAGCAAGGAAGTGCCAAAAATCACGTTGGATGAAGGTTGGAGAGAAGAAAACTGCTCAGGAAGACGAACCGCCTTGGACAGATCGAAGAGAGATCGAGAAAATGCGAAGAAAATCGCGATCGCAGCATTTATAGGACCTTCAGTAAATCTCGACAGCAGAGGTGTCGAGAGGTATCGAGATGCTGTCGAGAAAGGTGTCGAGAAAATATGCCTTCGACAGCTAAGGTATCGAGGAGGTATCAAGGTACCAAACAGCTGAACCAACACCAGAAGCTCGATCGATCGACGTGGTGTCGAGAAGGTATCGAGCAGACAAAGAGAATCTCGATCGATCCACCAGGTGTCGAGGAAGTGTCGAGATTGCGATAAGAAAAAGGCTTTAGAGGCTCGACAGCTGACCAGGTATCGAGGAGGTATCGAGAAGGTGTCGAGCCAGTTATGAAATGCAGTTTTTCAAGAAGTGAAAAACACAGACATGAAATGCAATCAAGACATGCACCTCAAACATGATCCAACCAACATAAAAAGCTCTCAATTAACATCTCTCAATGAAAAATTAAGCACATGGATCTCCCAAGAACACACACACACACTAAACAAGTCTAACCAATTTTATATTTCAAAAATAAGTCATGACAGTTTAGTGAGCATACAAAAGCACATGTAAAACCTTTGTGATGGCCAAATCACATTGTACCTGCACATGTATCAAAAGTAGCAAAGAATATTGTGTGTTGTGTGTGAAAAACATCGCAAGATTGCATATGTGTATACATGTTATGACGATCTGAGATATGAGAAAATAACTTTAACTCACACACAATCATAACTGTTTGATGGGGACTATCACCTTTGAGGTACATCCTATAACTCCCACATCTCCTAGAATACACGCTTGCAACCATTTTTAAAGCATTTTAATCTTTTTGCTTTTTATTTCTTTGCATATTTCTTTTTTTTTTTAAACATATCATACATGGGCTTATGAGAAAGAAAAGAAATACCCATTGATATTTTGACATTTCAATTTTGCTATGCCTAAGCACACAAATGTCATTGACATCACACTTTTGCTATGCCGAACATACAGATGTCATTAATGATTGGCGGGCAACAGTGGTGAGATGGTTATTTATGCCTTTCTCTTAGGATTTTCTAGTCCTACCCGTCAAAAAGAGTGATATGAGTGTTAAGTCTAAGAAATACCTTAATCTTACTCATCACAAACACGAGCCACAAAGCTCACTTGCTTAGTTGTGCATAAAGATGCTCATCTAAGCTACAAGAGATACAAAGTTTAGAAAACTTTGTTTCATTGGCCATCTAAGGTACACAAGTACCAAAGTACACAAAACACACACTGTTTTTGTATTTTTCAATTTTTCAAAATTTTTTTTTATATATATATATATTTTTATTATAAAAAACGGAATAAACAAAACTGAAAGTAAACACACAAAAACAAGTTAACAAAGCAAAACAATGCATAAAACTAGACTGACTCAATTAAAAATGCAAAACACACATGCAATGCAACAAATAAGAAGAATAAGAAGGGAAAAGAAAGTGATGAAATCACTTTGAGTCCTTTTTCTTCCACTCCTTGGAAGAACCTTTCCTTTGATTAAAACCTTGAACCGGCGGTGAGGGGGAAGAGTTGTAACCGTTCAAGTTCGAAAGGAACATGATGGCTTTCAGAAGATCTCCAAGAGGAGCAAGAGAGGATTGAAGCTGACTTTGGCTTCCAGATGCTGTCATACTGTTGCTCTGTTGGGTGGCTAGCCACTTGTAGCAATTAGGTCGAGTATGACCAGCAGCTCCACAATGATAACAGAGATGCTGCTTCTTTTGTTTAGGCTTCTGAGAGTTAGCCTTCTTATCCCTAGGGAGTTTAGCATCTTTCTTTTCTAACTTAGGGGGTGCTCCTAAGATTGATTTACCCTTGTCTATGTTCTCACTCACTAATTCAGTTTTAACATCAATATTCTCAATTTTAATATTATTAGCAGGAGGACCAAAAACAGTAGAACTAGTAGAAGCAGAGTTAGAGATAGAAAGACCATACCCTAAACCTGTTTGATCTGAAGCAGATTTCTGGTTGCTGAGCATCTCATCAAGTTTTGCACTTGAAGTCCTCTCCAGTTGAGCTCTGACTTGCAACAGCTCTGCTTCAAGCTTCTTGGTCTTCTCAGCCAGGAAGTTATTCTCAAATCTCAGTGCACCAATAGTTTGATTCGCCTCATCAAACTTTGTGGACAATTCTTCTCTGTCGAGTTCCACATCACCGAGCTTCTTGGTGGCCAGCCTGTATAGCTTCTCATGCTTTTCAGAAAGCTTGTAAAGCTTCTCATAGGCTGAATGGATATCATCTTTGTCATCCATCTTTTCACATTCAGTGTCCACCAATTCTTCTTCTTCTTCTTCAACAATCCCATCAGTAGAATTGACTGAAGCAGTGAAAGCATTTAGGATTCCGTCATCCTCATCATCGGAATCATCTTCAGGCTCAGTGTCACTAAGGGTTGCAGCTAGAGCCTTGCTTTTCCCAATGCTCTTCAGATAAGTAGGACACTCATTCTTCATGTGTCCAAACCCGTGACACCCAAAACACTTTGGTCCTGCAGGAACAGTGTACTGACCGCCATCCTTGGCATCCTTCCTTCCCTTGTCTTGGCTCTTGAACTGTGAAGAACTGGATTGCCTGCGATCTTTGTCGAAGCTCCTTCCATTGGCATTTTTCATAAACTTCTTGAACTGCCTTGTAATGTAGGACTTCATCTTTGAATCTTCATCATCGGAAGATTCATCTGTATCACTGCTCTTAGCCTTCAGGGCCATGCTCTTGCCCTTGCTTGACTTGCCTATCCTTGATAACCCTAGCTCGTAGGTCTGCAAGTTCCCAACCAGCTCAGTCAAAGGAATTTTATCAATGTCCTTTGATTCTTCAATTGCCGTAATCTTGGCATGAAATCTCTCAGGTAGAGATCTGAGCACCTTCCTTACAACCTTGGGTTCAGGGATGGTTTCCCCAAGATTGAAGGCTGAGTTCACTATGTCTTTCAGCTTGGCATAGAACTCATCGAACGACTCATCCTCCTCCATCTTAATTTCTTCAAAGCTAGTAGTGAGCCTCTGTAGCTTTGAATCCTTGACAGCCTTTGTTCCTTCATAGGTTGTCTGGAGGATGGTCCACGCCTCCTTGGCAGTTTCTGTTGAGGATATCTTCTTGAACTCCTCATTGGTGACAGCGCTAAATAGAGCATTCAGCGCTCTGCTGTTAAAGTTCGCCGCCTTGATCTTGGCTTCATCCCAATCAGCCGGCGCTTCTTTTGGCTTTGTCCAGCCAATCTCCACAGCTTGCCACACCTTCTCATCTAAGGACTGCAAAAAAGCTCTCATGCGTACTTTCCAGTAGGCATAGTTAGTCCCATCAAATAAAGGAGGTATTATTAGAGATTGTCCTCTATCCATGACAAACAGGGGTCAATGGATCAAACACAGCAAAGATTAAACCTAATCAGAGTGTGCCTGCTCTGATACTACTTGATAGGCCACAAATTGAATGACCCCTTGTGATTTAAACTAATTAATTAATTTAGCCAAGTTATTAATTAATCAATTTAACATGCAAATACGTGGTAGCACAAACAAATCACCGAATAACTAAATATGCAGCGGAAAATAAAAGGCACGGTGATTTGTTCACGAATGGGGAAAAACCCTAACGGCAAAAACCCCACCGGGTGATTTTCAGGTCACCACTCCCGAAACTCCACTATTATCAAATCAAGCGGTTACAAGTAAAGGAATCCCAAGTACCTTACCAACCTACAGTTGAACCCTTACCCCAATACCCAATTGGACTTGATCTGTAGTGACAGTTCCCCTTTTGATGCACGGCTCCCAAGTACGTGACTAACTAGATGCACGGATCCCAGTACGCGACTTCAAACACTAACTTTAGGAAGAAGAGGTTGGCTGCAGAGTTCTTCAGATCATCCTATACATGAAGATCAGGAAGATGCTTGGTCACAAAACCCTAAGGTGCACAATACACAGCAACTTCTTGAAGAAGATGACCTAGGTTAAGAACTTCGTCTTAGAGCACAATTTGCTTGAACAAGGATTGCTTAATGCTTATGCAACTTGTGTCTATGTTGACGGCTCTTAAAACATTCCTTAAATATGTTTAGGATTAGAAGAAAAGAAGGCCCAAAAACACATTCACGGATCCCAAGAAAATCAGAACAGAAATCTGACTTTTTAATTCTCGACAGCTAGCAGGTGTCGAGCAGGTGTCGAGCTTTAAAATTTCTGCACTTCAACTTGCTTTTTCTTGAACAGACTTGATGACTTCAACACTTGATCTTGAAACATTGTTTCTTGAAGTATTAAAAACACCTAGAACTACCCAATTACAAGTAGAGTGCGTTTTGTCAAAGGATTAGCCAATTTACATAAAATATGACATATGTTCCTAACATGTAAACACATATGTCCTAACAGGTTCCACTTGAGCGGTGTTTCAAAACGCGGCTAAAGGTCTGAAAAACGCGGCTACAGGTTCCACTTGAGCCGCGTTTCAAAACGCAGCTACGGCTGCAGACCTTTAGCCGCGTTTTAGAAAACGCAGCCATACGTTCCACTTGAGCCGCGTTTTTTAACGCGCAGCTAAGACTGTGGACCTATAGCTACGTTTTTAAAAATGCGGCTATAGGTATTTTCCCCCCCCCCCCCCCCCCTTCCCCTAAACATCACTGCTTCCTGCCATATACATACAAGTTCCTGTTACATCCCAACATCACAGGTCCACGACCAGGTTCCCAACAGCAAATCAAGAAAGATATATACAAGTTCCCAACACGAAATTGCCAAAATGCATTGTTAAGTACCTTTGAAATTGATGAATAAAATTAATTAAAAATTTTCCATAACTTGGTGGTGATTCTTGGAAAACTATGGAGTGAAGCCTAGTGTTCAGACTACTCTAGGTGGTGAGCCTAGGGTTTGTTCTATATATATCCCTAGTTTCTACACATATTCCTTTTGCAAACCATGAAAACTGTATTACAAAGCCTACTAAAAGAATTCAACCGGAAAGGAAATTAAAGAAAAAAATGGGGGAAGAAACAAGACATCTACAATTTTAGATATCATCTATGAAGCACGGGTGCAGATTTGGATTCGAGTGTAGGTGCGAGACTCGGCAATTTTTTTAAAAAGTAGGGTGCAGGTGTGGTGAGGTGTGGCGATTAAAAAATTATTAAAAATATTTTTATTTATATTTATATTTTCTATATATTGCTAAGCATATTTTTTTATATAATAGTAAACATATACCAATTTAAGAGTATTGGTAAACATATATTAATAAATTTAAAAGCATATTTATATATACTATTATAATGTTTACACAACCCCAATTTTAGCCCAATAACATATTTATAATATTAAATTATTTTCCTTCAAAAAAAAAAAAAAGTAACGAGGTGATAAAATAAAAGTATTAAAGAATAATAAAAACTAATGGGTAAAGGAGATAAAATCAAAGAATCAGAACTTGTATTTTTACTATTTTCATGGGTTCCAACTTTTTCTATCTGTTTTACTTTTCAAGTCCTTATCTCTTATACCAATACACCTATTCAAAAATCAAAACTTGTATTGGGTTTAAGAAAGTTTGTTTAAGAAAGATTATAATAAAAATTAAAAACCCACGTTAATTTAAAGTCTTAAAGCTGACTTAGAGTTTAAAAATAAAAAAAAAAAAAAAAGCTTTTATCCTCATCCTATATATCATCCTGTGTAATTTTTATTTATTTATTTATTTTCATGAGATTATCAGATCCCATGTAATTAAAAGAATATCCAGTTATCCACACTTTTTCACTTATCTGAGTAATTTTATTGAGTTTTAAAATCCTAAATTTTAGGCTACTTATAAAATCTCCTTTTTTTCCTTTCTCACATTTTTTTTATTCACGTTCAATTCTATCAAAAATAAACCCAATTTGTCACGTTGAATTAAGAGTAATTAAAAAAAAAAAAACCATTATTATTAGCCTGAGCTATTTTTTTTTAATCCAAATTACAACTTAAAAGAATAGCCACCACTCTTCATCAATTTTCTTTTGTTTCAAATACAAACTTCAGATTCAAAAAATCATTTTCCTTAAAAAAAAAAAAAAAAAAATCTAAAAATCAAGGTTAAGACACAAATGCATTTCTTCACATTTTTTCCTCTCTCAATTTCTTCATGGGGAATTTAAAAAAAAACAAGATCTACACAGCACAATAATTTTTTCAGGCGATTTTTTTCATATCATAAATAAAATTGCCACTCTTCATATTATTTTTATTTTTAATTAATTACTTCAATCATTGCTACTATTGTTACTATATGTCTATTACTCATCACATTTAACTCTCAACTAATTCTTATTTTGCCTTACTTTTGTGGTCCATTTGAGGGAGCCTGTGATCATCTTAAACGCATCCTACCAACTAGCGAGTATCGTTGGCTTTATTTTACTTTTCTTTAATTATCTATTTCCTTATTTTTATTTGCTTTGTATTTAGTAGGAAAACTCAAAATTTTGTTTGCAATAAGGATTGTTTTAAATTTCTTGAAAAGTATGTATTTCTTTTGGTGTAATTAATATGCTCTTTTGAGAGTGTGTGTTGGTGTATATATATGTGTGTGTGTGTGTGTGAAAAACAAACTGCTAAACATACACACACTTTAATTACACTCTTTCACTAAACTCAAACGCATTACTAAGCTCAAAGTACCACAACCAAAGAGCCTCATATTGTATATTAATTGTCAATTTGTCACACATTTAATTTTAGTTTGAAACATTTTATCCTTTTAGTTATCATCCCTCCCGTGGTAGAGATATGGCTTTACACAAAAAGAACTCAACCAAGGTTAAACAAAAATTCTAAAAATGATTTTGCCGTATATTTTTAAAACACTAAAAGTCTCCCCCCCCCCCCCCCCCCCCCCCTTTTTTTTTTTAATAACAATATTTAGAAAAACCCAGGCCCCATGCAAAATTTCATCATCTAAGTACAAAAAATCTAAACAAATGATTACAATTGGCCAAAATTATACAAGTAACGAAGCAAAGATAAGTTGTCTCATTGGGCAATTTTATTTAATTTTAAACATATTGCATTACAGAGTTTCATACATAAACATAGGAAACCATATCAGTCTAGGCATCAACAAAGGGGTAAAGTTCATATCTAACGTTACAACTGCCTCCAACAACTCGCCCACCTCGTTTTCCATCGCAACAGTTGGGAAGATCACTAATCGCAGTATCAAGACACTTCTTACAATCAAGACCTGAAAGGTCCCTGGTGCATTGAGCCAAACCATATAGTTTGCTTGATGAATCAAGCTCTAGGTCCCCGGTAGCATAGAATTTTGGATTGGCATAAGCTTCATTAGATAACCTGCTTAACAAATCCTTAACATTTGGATTGAATGAAGTGGGATTTTCTACATCTTCGACATTACACATGCAGAACTTGTTTTTGTTATCGATTTCTCGAAAGAAATGTATGTTCGAGTACTTTAAAAGGCAGTTATCATACCAAATTATCGCTCCTTTTTTATAAGGACAACGATCACCAAGCTCTTTGCCTGCATCAACGACACAGGTCTTACAGTTTGTTTCTGAGACATCACCTCGGCATAGGGCTAAACCATTTACTTGATTTTGGCCTCGCCCAGTCGAGCCGAGCCCAAACCCTGTTGGAGGAACTTTGGTGGACAAAAGATTGAGCAAGCCATTCAGGTTTGTACCGTAAGGGCTATTGGCAGTGTAGTTTTCCTGGCTAAAACAAAAATGGTATAATGGATCAGCACAACTGACTGCATGGAGGGAGAGGCTGAATAATAGAAAGCTGACAGAAAAATATTTTGAGCACAACATGTTGAATGAAATTGAAGGTTGGTTTTGTGGGTGTGTAATTCTCTCCAAGAACTCTATAAATAGACGAGACATTTCAAGTTTTGGCCAAGTATGGAGTTGAATATGCTGACTTTTATTCTTAGGGTGTGTTTGTTAGTTGGTGAAATAGAATGAATTGAAAACTTTGGAGAAAAAATTAGAAGGAAAACTTTTTTTGGTGTGTTTGGTTGGATAGAAATGAATGGAAATAAATAATGGGGGTCAAGTGTTTTTTTCCCTAACCTACTAAATAATTTTCTCTAAAATGAAGAGAAAACTAAAAGGAGAAAATGAGATTACTTAATAGACAAAAATACCCTTATTCACTTCCTTCTTCTTCTTCTTCTTCTTCTTCTTTTTTCTTTTTTTTTTTTTTTTTTTTTTTTTTTTCTTTCTGGGCACGTTGCCTCTCTCTTCTTATTTTATTATTATTATTTTTTCCTGGGGCTGTGGTTGTGGGTGGGCACGTTACCAATTATTATTATTTTTTTTTCCTGGACATTGCAACCTCATCTCAGTCCTAATCCTTTCGATTAATAAACCTCTCAAAATCGCACTCAGACTTTGAACGTGCTGGAGACTCGAGTCAGTACACAAAATCTTTTGGTGGCGCTTTTATATTAATTAACTCATGAAAGTTCTAAGGAAACTTATACACATTTCTCTTCTCCCCATAATGGTGGTCACGTACTCTATAAAGTTAGCCCAAAAACCCGTTAATAAAGCACATATTAATTACTTAGTGGGCAGGAACAGGCCTAAGATATTTAGCTAGCGTGAGCCGAAATATAAAGGGAAAAAAAAAAATTAAATAGGCATCTATATAATATTAAAAAATTATAAATATTCAATACCGTTGTTTTTAAATACATTAAGATGCAATTATTTACTATTAAAGGAAAAAACAACAATAATAATAATATATATTTTTTTAATTCTAGGCTAGCTAGGATTTTTTATTTTTATTTTTAAAAGTTGAGCATTCACAATAATGGTAGTAAAAATTTTAGCTTTTAGCACATCAAAAAGATACTTTATCTATTTTACCACTTTACTTTACAATACACTCAATATCAAATGTTCTATTTTTTTTTTTTAATTTATTTAGAATAATATAAACAACTCATGAAAATAATAAAGGAAGAGAGAGAATTTGAGTTTTTTAATTGAATGAAGATATATAATCTTAATAAAATATTATATTTTATTTTTAACAACTCGCTACAGTCAACAAATATTTATACCAGATTACTATAATTGCAAAAAATTTAGATTTAACTCCTCCAATAACACATATTTTTCGGTTCTTTGGTGGTAAAATGTTTTTTTTTTTTTTTTCTGCTAAAATACAATCACTTTTATGAATATTTTTATTATTTTTATTAAGTTTTTGGGTTGGATAGTTGTTATTTGGATAAAGCGAGCTAAGCTTACTGAATAAAAAGATGGCTTGGGATTTTGGAAGGGGGCTCACCTAAAAAAATTGAAATATATAATAATTAAAAAAAAAATTTGGACCAGGGGGGTCCAAGCTCTCTTGGGCCTCCACCTGGGTCCATTTTTGTTAACGGGTGCCATGAGGCGCCGTTAACTAGACCCTTGAACAGATGGAATGGATGGTGGTACAAATGCCTTACTTTCCAAGTAATTTGGTCAGCGTCAGAATACCGTAAAGTGTATGGACCATTACATATATTCTTTAGTTGAATTTTGAATTGGAGTTATTATTTAGTTCATAATTTCATGGCTTGCTAAACAACCCCCAAATTTAATAGCGGTTTCAATTGAAATGCCACTGTAGCTCGTGCATTTTTTTTACCATCTCCAGGCTTGTTTTTACGCAATCGCAGCTAGAAAGAAATTGTTGGCCCTTTTTTTCTTTAGTGAGGAGTAGTGGGGTTGAAATTTTGCAAGTGATGAACCAATTAATTGCATGGGGTGACATGGACGATGGACACTTGTAAAAAAGTAATTAGAAAGACATTAAATATTCTCTTTCTTTTTAAGGAAAAAACCAATTAGTCCATACCTTGATCAGAGCATGGAGATCTATTCGGTATATATATACGTGAAGTTTCCTATAAAATAATAATAAGAGCGAGTAGTTAATATAACATAGTTGGACTAAAATTCATAAACTTAAATTTTTAGGTTAAGTATATGTTTCTCTCTACGCATATTATACAGTAAAGGTGGTAAGGTTTTTTAGGTACGTTTGGTTCCCTAATTGAATTCAAATACTTTGGCTGTTTTGATTTGTTTCATCAAATTTTTTAGAGAGTTCCTCTCGTCCCAATTCTACTCAGTTTTCTTGTGGCTAGCCTATAAAGCTTTTCATGCTTCTCAGAATTCTTGTAAAGCTTTGAGAAGATAGTATGGATAGCATCTTTCTCATTCATCTCTTCAAACTTGGACTCTATCAAATCCTCTTCAGACTCTTTGGATGAATCAATAGTAGCTGTGAAAATGCTGATTATTCCTTCTTGATCATTGTCCTCTGAATTTGCTTCTGGTTCAATATCTTTCAGGGTGGCAGCTAGAGTTTTGCTATTGCTAATTGGCTTGAGATCAAGGGGGTCAATACCGTACCGGAGGCTGTACCGGTTTGGCCAGTGGTACGATATATTTCGGATACTAGTCAATACCGGTGTACCGTTTCAGATTTACCGAAAAATAATATATATATATATATATATATATATATATATTCATAACATTTAAAATAAATAAATTTAGTATCCTTTTAATAATGTTTTTACTAGTATATTTTTTTTATAATTACTAATATACTAATTAAGCTTATAAATTTTACACCCTCAAAAAAAAAAAAAAAAAAAAAAAAAAGCTTATAAGTTATAGGTAGTAGATAAGAATAAAAAAAATACAAAATGAAGTTATGTTGATGTCATTAACGTGTCTGGGTAGGGAAGTTGCTAGTTGTCAAAGATGAAAAAAATTAAATAATATAAAAACTATGGCTTCAAAAGTTCAAATGAAAAGATCAAGAAACAATAAATGTTTTCTCATCTTTTCACTCATAGATATTGCTACACTCTTTACTTTTTTTTTTTTTTTTTCCTCTTCACACGTTTCCCTCTTTCTCAATCACTGGCATTCACATCTTCCAATAAGAAAACTCAGCAAATACACGTCTCTCTCTATCTCAGTCACACGTTTCTCCACAGGTTCCTCTCATCTTTGCACTCTTTTCTTCTCCGCTTATATTTCTTCTCCACTTTCAAATTTCAAACGATTTTAGCTCTCTCTTCTTAGCTTTATCTTTTGAGCTTTCAGTTTTGTCTCGTTTCTCTCGTTCATTTTGCTGCTTGTGTCACCATCCATCACCACTCAAGATTCAGTGAGAGGCCGTTGGCTTCAATGAAAAAAGAGACGATGAGTACATGAGGTGATTCTAACTTCATTTTACAAAGCTATTGTGCATTTTTCTTTCATTTTTCTCTTTCTTTCTGCTGGGTTTTCTTAGCTTATTCAGTTTTTCACCATCCTGCCCTTGAAAAACATCAAAATTAACCCAAAAAAAAAAAAAAAGCTTTTCACGTTTCGGCCGGTATCCATTTACCAGCCGGAATGGTCGAATTTCGCCGGTACAGCTGGTACGAGGCCGGTACGGCCGGTATTTTTTCTGGTACAAAACATAGGGATATTTTGTACCGGATTGCTGGCCGGTACGGTATATACCGGCCATACCGGCCAGTACAGTATAGTATTGACTCCCTTGCTTGAGATAGGTAGGACACTCTTTCTTAATGTGTCTGTACCCTTGACACCCATAGCATTTTGGAGCAGTCAGAGTGTTGCTGTTTTATCCAACTTCTTTGAATTCTCTCTTGAGACTTATATTGAGAAAATCTAGACTGTTTGAGATCCTTGTCATTTGCCTTGACGTTTGCATTTTTTATGAACTTCTTGAATTGTTTGGTGATGTAAGATTTGAACTTTGAGTTTTCATTTTCAAATGACTCATCTTCTTCATCATTCTTGGCTCTCAGAGCTATATTCTTGCTTTTGCTTCCCTTGCCAATCCTTCCTAAACCTAATTCATAGGTTTGCAGATTCCCAATCGATTCTATCAACAAAATAGTAGCAATGTCATTTGATTCTTCAATGGTGGTGATCTTAGCATGGAACCGCTTTGGAAGAGATCTGAGTATCTTCCTTGCAATTTTAGGTTTTAGAATGTTCACCTAAGTTAAAGGCGGAATTCACTATATCCTTAAATTTGGCATAGAAATCATCAAATGCCTCATCGTCATCTATCCTTATTTCTTCAAAGTTTGTGGTAAGCCTTTGAAACTTGGAATCTTTTACAGCCTTAGTACCGTCATAAGTGTTTTAAAGGGTTGTCCATGCTTCATTTACACTCTTGATGGATGAGATCTTCTTAAACTCCTCGTTAGTCACAACACTAAACAAGGCATTCGACACTCTACTGTTGAAATTTGCAACTTTGATTGTGTCATCATCTCAAGATGTGGGTGGATGTTGGGAGATTTAGACCCCAGTTGAAAGAATTTACAAGTTTTAAACCCAAGTTCTTAATTAGATTTATTATGAATAAAACTTGTTAAAACAAACAAACATCAATATCATGTCAAATCTGCAGCAAAAAAAAAAAATTAAATAAGATAAGATATGATGACCCAGGAAAACCAATGAAACAAACTAGTTTCACAGTAAAAAACCTGGGGGGAAACCTTCCCGAAAAGCAATCCACTATAGTAAAGAGAAGTTTCAGATCTAGTACAAAACATTTGTCCCTAGACTCCACAATCCCTATAGATGAACTCACAACAGAAACCTTCTACCGCTTCAGAACTTCTAAACTCTTTAATATATGAATGTCACCCTTTGATGCACGAATCTCAGTACGTGACTAACCAATTGCGCGGATCTCAGTACGCGACTTCAATCACCAACTAGAAGAAGATTGTTGGTTGCAAAGTTCTTCACTTCATCAACAATGAAGATCAAGTAGCAATTGGTTACAAAACCCTAAAAGCGCAAAGACGCAGTAGCTTCTTTTAGAGAGTACAAGGCATCGGTCACCTATCTCATTGTATTCTCTCATGTGATGGCCTCTAAAATAAGCCTTATATAGGTCTAACGTTGTAAGAAAAGAAACCCTACACAAATACAAAAGCCTGGCCCAAAAATCAGATTTGAAAATTCTGATTTTCATAACCTCGATTAATACCTCGATCTATCGAGGAGGTGTCGAGCTTTAAACTTTGACAGATACAGCTATCGAGAAGTTATCGAGGAGCTATCGAGGAGACAGGAGCTTTCTCGATCGATCCAACAGCTGTCGAGATTGCGATAACAATCAACTGAAGACTCGATAGATAGCCTAGCTGTCGGGAGGTGTCGAGCAGCTGTCGAGCTATCTGTCCGCATGTGTCAAACTATCTGTCCAGCTTTAATGAACAGTTTTTCTTCACTTGTTTCTTGGTCCAATCTTCATGGCTTTAATACTAAACTTGAACAACATGTTTCTTGAAGTATTAAATACTTCCTAAATCTACCCAATTACAAGTAAAGTGCGTTTTGTCAAAAGATTAGCCAATTACACAAAATATGTCTTTAACAATGTCCCCCTTTGGCAATCCATGACAAAACTATAACAAACAAATGAACATATGAGAGAAGACATAAATCACTCAACTTATATTCGCTTGTTGAATACAATAAAATCTATCCTAACAAAAACTCTTGAAAAACTTTACGAGAAGAGAGTTTATGACATGGAAGACTTTGACAACTTGTATTTCTAAAACACTTAAACAAAACTCATCAAAGCATCTTAGTGTGAAACAGAAATAATAGATTGCATACAAGTATAAGAAACGTGTGTATAAAGAAAGAAAAGAACATGTAGAGGTAGGTGAAGAAAACATACATCATCATATAATATCAAAGATAAGCACAATGTATGTAAACATGGTCACTAAACCCAATGTACAAGAAGGAGGTAAGCACTCCCCCTAACAAGATGAAACACATCTCCCCCTTACAAAGGAATGTATTTCTCCCCCTAACATGTAGAATCTTAAAAAGAAACCACATATTCTCCACAATTTCTCCCATTTTTTGTCACGATTGACAAGGGTACAAGAAACTAGAAAGCTTCACCCGAGAAACATAAAGATGATCAAGGGGGCATAAAGAAATCCACAAAAATGCATGAATGTAATGAAATAAGATGCTATGGATGACAAGATAAAAGAAGGATGCAAAACATGTGAAAAACAAATCTCTCAACAAGAATGTTAAGCACATAGATTCTAAAACACACACACACTAAATAAGTCTAACCAATTTTATATTTCAAAAATAAGTTAAGACAGTTTAGTGAGCATATATCAACACATGTAAAACTTTGTGATGGCCAAATCAAATTGTACCTACACATGTATCAAGAATAGTAAAGAATATTGCTTGTTGTGTAAAGAACATTGCAAGATTGCATAAGTGTATACATGTTATGATGATTTGAGATATGAGAAAATCACTTTAACTCACACACAATCATAACTGTTTGATAGGGACTATCACCTTTAAGATACATCCTATAACTTCCACATCTCCTAGAATACACGCTTGTAATCATATTTAAAGTATTTTTGATCTTTTTGCTTTTTATTTTTCTTTGCATATATTTTTTTTTTATTTAGCATATCATGCATGGACATATAAGAGAAAGAAAAGAAATACCCAATGATAATTGACATTCCAATTTTGCTATACTGAAGCACACAAATGTCATTGACATCTCACTTTTGCTATACTGAAGCATACAGATGTCTTCATGATTGGCGAGTAACAGTGATGAGATAGTTATTTATGCCTTTCTCTTAGGATTTTCTAGTCCTTCCCGTCAAAAAGAGTAATATGAGTATTAAGTACAAGAGATAACTTAATCTTACTCATCACAAACAAGAGTCATAAAGCTCACTTGCTTAGTTATGCATAGAGAAGCTCATCTAAGCTACAAATGATACAAAATTTAGAAAACTTTGTTTCAATGGCCATCCAAGGTACACAAGTACCAATGTACACAAAACACACACTGTTTTTGTATTTTTTTTATTTTTCCTTTTTATTTTTATTTTGAAAACAAAATAAAATAAAAACTAAACAACCAAACAAAAACAGACAAACAACATGAAAGCAGAAAGAAAGATGCATACGAATGAAGGTATGATAAAAAGATGCAGATGCATGAAAGCATGATTCCAAAAATAGATAAGAAATCAAGCAAAGAGAGTCGTACTTTAGATGGAGCGAATTAAAGTAGATGACAAAAAGAAAAGACAATTAAGTTTTAGACTTCTTTCTCACCCACACAGCACAAGTCTTTGGCCGTGAAGATAAAAATGCACGTGTCCTAGTATGTTTGCTAAAGGACATAGAAGAATAAGAATTCTCCTGAAATTGAGTTAAAAAGTTCAAGACTTTTAATAACTCTCCAAACAAAGGTATAGGTCCTTGAGAGGAAACCTATGACCATTTGGACAATTGGTTATGAGAATGCAACTTAAAGCAATTAGGACGAATGTGTCCAGAAACACCACAATGGTGACAAACATAAGGTCTAACAAAGGACTTAGAATTAGCCAAAACAGTTTTGGATTTCATACCTTTATTACATTTCTCAGATTGTGGCACAGAGACAGTCCCTAATCCAGAAGCCATGGAAGAGGAGGGGCTAGAGGAAACAGCATATCCTAAGCCAGTCTTATCAGAACTAGGCTGTTGAGCACTCAAGACCTCATCAAGCTTTGCACTAGACATCCTCTCTATTTGAGTTCTAGCTTGACTAAGCTCAATCTTAAGATTCTTGACCTTCTCTTCTAATGAGGTGTTCTCCACAATAAGAGTCTCAACTAACCTTGTAATCTTATCAAATTTGACTAATAAATTAGTTTTTTCAGTTTTTACCTCATTAAGCTGTTTTCTACAAAGATGGGAAGTCTTTTTAGATTTTATGAATTCAGCTCATAGCTTATCATAGGCTTCCTAAAGGGTTAACTTCTTGGGTACTTCATCATCAGAAGAATCCTCACTGTCACTAGTACTCTCCACAATCACCTTATCGGTTGAGGCAGCAAATGCCAGAACGTGATGACATTCATCCATATATTCATCGGAAGAGTCATCCTCAGTGCCACTCCAAGTAGCAACCAAGCCTTTATCTTTTGAGTCCTTGGTCTTTTCCTTCATGAGGTAGTTTAGACACTCTATTCTCATATAACCAAAACCTTTGCACTCATGGCATTAGATGAGGGGTTTCTCATTCTTACCATTCCTAGAGGATTTAGATTTCCTAGGAGGTTTGCCCTTATCCTTTTTCTTAAATTGAAGAAACTTGATAATTTCATCAGTTATGAAGGTTAGATCCTCATCCTCATCTTCATCTTCATCTTCATCTTCACTTTCATCTTCAGAGTCCACAATCTCTTCCTCTATACCCTTAAGAGCCAAGTTTTTACTCTTTCCACATTTTCCCATTGAACCTAATCCCATCTCATAGGTTTGAAGGTTTCCTACAAGCTCAGTCAAAGGAATTTGATCAATATCCTTGACTTCTTCAATGGCAGTGATCTTAGCATGGAATCTTTCAGGTAAGGACCTAAGGATTTTTCTAACAATCTTGGATTACGCTATATATTCTCCAAGATTAAAGGTAGAATTCACAATATCCTTGAGTTTAGTATAGAATTCATCAAATGTCTCATCTTCCTCCATCCTTATTTCTTCAAAACTACTAGTGAGTTGTTGAACCTTCACAATCTTTATTGCCTTAGTACCTTCATAGGTGGTCTCAAGAATGGTCCATGCTTCCTTGGCAACTTTCGTTGATGATATTTTCTTGAATTCCTCATTGGTCACCCCACAGAACAAAGCATTCAAGGCCCTACTGTTGAAATTTGCTGCTTTGATAGTTTCTTCATCCCAATTCACGAGCGCTTCCTTTGGCTTAATCCAGCCAATTTCAACAGCTTGCCATACCTATTCACCTAGAGTCTACAAAAAGACTTTCATACGAACTTTCCGGTACGTATAATTAATGCCATCAAATAAAAGAGGTATAAATAAATATTGTCCTCTATCCATGACAACAAGGGTCAATGGATCACACTCAGGAAATTAATCCAATCAAAGTGAACCCGCTCTGATACCACTTGTTAGGAAATTTAGATCCTAATTGAAAGAATTAACAAGTTTTAAACCCAAGTTCTTAATTAGATTCATTATGAATAAAACTTGTTAAAATAAATAAACATCAATATCATGTCAAAATCATGCAGCAGAAAAAATAAATAAGACAAGATATGATGACCTAGGAAAACCAATGAAACAAACTAGTTTCACAGTAAAAAACCTGGGGGGCAAAACTTCCCAAAAAGCAATCCACTATAGTAAAGAGAAATTTCAGATCTAGTACAAAACATTTGTCCCTAGACTCTACAATTCCAACAGATGAATTCACAGCAGAAACCTTCTACTGCTTCAGAACCTCTGAACTCTTTAATATATGAACGCCACCCTTTGATGCACGAATCCCAGTACGTGACTAACTAATTGCACAAATCCTAGTACATAACTTCAATCACCAACTTGAAGAAGATTGTAGGCTACAAAGTTCTTCACTTCATCAACAATGAAGATCAAGAAGTAATTGGTTACAAAACCCTAAGGCGTAAAGACGCAGTAACTTCTTTCAGAGAGTACAAGGCATCGGTCACCATTTGCACATGTTCTCATTGTATTCTCTCATGTGACGGCCTCCAAAATAAGCCTTATATAGGTCTAGGGTTGTGAGAAAAGAAACCCTGCATAAATACAAAAGCCTGGCCCAAAAATCAGATACAAAAGCTTGGTCCAAAAATCAGATCTGAAAATTCTGATTTCCGTAACCTCGATAGATACCTCGATCAATCGAGAAGGTGTCGAGCTTTAAACTTCGACAGATATAGCTATTGAGAAGCTATCGAGGAGCTGTTGAGGAGATAAGAGCTTTCTCGATTGATCCAACAGCTGTTGAAAAGGTGTCGAGATTGTGATAACAATCAACTTAAGAGCTCAATAGATAGCCTAGCTATCGGGAGGTGTCGAGCAGCTGTTGAGCTATCTGTCCGCAGGTGTCGAGCTATCTATCCAACTTTAATGAATAGTTTTTCTTCACTTGTTTCTTGGTCCAATCTTCATGGCTTTAATACTAGACTTGAACAACATGTTTATTGAAGTATTAAACACATCTTAGATCTACCCAATTACAAGTAAAGTGTGTTTTGTTAAATGATTAGTCAATTACACAAAATATGTCCTTAATAGTGGATCAATAGTTTGGTCCATCCAACCTTGACAGCCATCCACACTCTTTCATCTAAAGACTGTAAAAAATCTCTCATGTGTACCTTCTAGTATGCATAGTTAGTACCATAAAATAAATGAGATATAATTAGAGATTGTCATGGGTCAATGGATTACACAGCATGGGTCAAATTACATGCAAATCATGGAGTGACCAACAAAATCACCAAATAAACTAAAGGTAGTGAAAATTAAATTAACACGGTGATTTGTTAAGAAATGAGGAAAATCTTTCGTAAGGCAAAAACCTTATTGGATGAATTTAAGGTCCTCACTACAAAGAATCCACTAATCAATAATCAAGCGGTTACAAGTATGAAAAATCTTACCACTACCCTAGCCTATCCTCATATACCAATCTGCAGTTGAACCTTTGCTCCAATACCCTATTGGACTTGATCTTGTAGTAGCCTCATTTCCTTTGTTGCACAAATCTCCAATCTATGACTAACTCCTTTGCATAGATTCCAGTATGTGACTAACTCTAGCAACTTGAATGATTGTTGTTGGTTGCAAAGTTCTTCACTTCATCAACAATGAAGATCAGGAAGTACTTGATTACAAAACCCTATGGTATACAAACACAGTTACTTCACATAGAGAATATATGTTTTTAGGTCTCTATTTCCACGTGTGATGACTTTAAAATAAGCCTTATATATGACTAGGGTTGTGAGAGAAAAAAAAAAATCCTAATCAAACAAGTTTTCATGGGACGAATTTTAGATCTAGAAATTTTGAAATTGTAGTTCTCGATAGATCAAGCTTGTGTCAAGCTTCTCCATTAATCCTCGATAGTAGCATCTATAGAGCTTGTGACGAGACTTAATGAATCAGCTTTTCATCACCTATTTGATTAAGTTTCATGTCTTCAATGAAACCACTTGATATGTTTGAACAACATACTTCTAGATACATTAAACCCAACTTAGATCTATCCAACTACAAATAACGTGCATTTTGTTAAAGGATTAGCCAATTACATAGAAAATATGACCGTAACAACTTGTTACAAATCACCAAGTACCATACTTAGTAGAGTAGCCGGTAACCCTAAGTAGATACTGATTGGATATTGACATAAATTGGTTAAATCATGTTCAATGTAGCATGATTTATATGGTCAGTTCAATATAATATGAGGTTTAAAATGTCAATTCAACATAAGACATTTTCTTATATCTATGCCTTCCTTTGTCTCTCATGTTGTGGGGTTGACCTACCACTCCCTCCCCTTTTGAATTTTTTTTTACAAGAAAAAAAATTAAATAATATATTGAAATTTATATATAATAATTTATATATAATAATTTCTTTTTTAAATTATCAACTCATTTTCTCATCTTTTTTTTAAATGCAAAACTATTAATTAAGTTTTTATATTCAAGTTTTCCAACATCACAAATTAAATCAATAATATAGTAATCCACTTATTACGTCTCTAGATACGGCTGATCTTAGATCATATTTTCCAATTTTAATTTTGTAAATTTTCTTTTTATTAAAATAATTATAACACTTCAATAAAATTGTGTAAGTATTAGATGTATTTGGAAAAGAATACAGCCCCTTTATATAATTTAGAACATTATTTGGAGTATTTTCTACTGCTTATAATACACATTTAAAAAGTTTTAGTTTTGAAAATAAATCTAAACCACCGATATCATATTAAATATCATGATTGAACGGTTTTTAGACCCCTTAACCCAACCAGATTAACCTAGTTAATTAGCCAAGTGATTAACTTAGTCAAATTATGCAAATCTAGGTTATTACAATCAAACAATCATATCAAGTATAAAGCAGCGGAAAAGTAAATAATACAATGATATGATGACCCAGGAAACCACATAGTAAAAACCTGGGGAGGATTTAACCTAGCTATCCTTAAGGTAAACTAGAATCCACTATCTTGAAAGAATCGAAGTTTATACAATAAGACTTACAAGCCCCCACGCTCGACTTCTTATTGCTACCCACCAGTAGAACTTACTGACACGACCACGTGCAAACTCCGAGATCACAGACTCCTTCTTTCTTGGATTCTCCAGCAAGTACAAGCACACCCATTTGTGTATCTTTAAGTTCCAATGGCAGCAACTGAATTGATCATCAAGGTGTAGATAACATCTCCTCCTTGAAAACCCTAAGTTTTGTGTAAAGGAAAGCTCCTCTAGATCTCACAAGAGATTTACACAAAACAGCAATATGAGTAACATAAGCAGTATGAGCAACTTCTAAAACGTGGCTAGAGTTTGCCTTATATACCTTAGCAAAACATAAAACCCTAAAACGTTTTAAAATAGGCTAGAGTTGAGTCGGAAATATGTAGAAAAAAACATTCTGCCTGAGATTCGATCAATCGAGCCTAAGCTTCGATCGATTAAGCCAGGCCAAAAGTCACTAATACTTTCTGCAGCCACTCGATTCCAACTTTACATAAACGCACAACTTTGAGCAAGCCTAAACAACATGTTTTGATCATGGTTTGCCAACATTACACATTAGAGTTCTAAATACATAAATTCCTAAGTCTTTAGAACCTAACAAACTCCCCCTTTGGCAATCCGTGACAAAACACAACTAAAAACTCAAAGTTTACAAAATAAAGCCCTTTACAAAAAAGTGCTCATAACAACAAATTCAATCCTAACTACTATCCATCAGTTGCAAGTGTAGACGGCAGCTCAATTGAATCAACCTATATTTCCTGAAATACTTAACAAACGCCTAAACACATGTGTGACAGAAAAATAGTAAAACAACAAATATGTAAACTAACTCTCCCCCTAAGTTAGATACATCAAAAGCAATGTTAACTCCCTTTTAAACAAAGCATTCTTGTATTTTCCACACAACACAAAATAAAGACATATATCAATGAATAAATCATAAATATAAATCAATAAGCAGTGAACACAAGAATCATACAAAACAATAAATGTAACTGGAAGTAACATGAAAAACCCACCAACAATACATCTAGAGCCAAGAGAATGTAAATACAAGATACAGCTCCTAGATACAATGTAATCACCATAGGCTCCAAAAAAAAAAAAACACAAAACTCTCCCTAAACAACAAAAAACTCTACAGGCTTATCAAAATCTACTCCCCCTTTTTGTGACGGAATGCCAAAGGGCAATCATAACCCATCATCAAAAGGAGGTGGCGAAGGAGAACGTCGAGAAAGTGCCAACTCTGCACGCAACACACGAACCTCGTCGAGCAAGTCCACCAAAATCTGTCCATGAGCCGCCTGAACGGATAAGACATGATCCAACGTACGTCGAATGTCTGAATCATCCGAAGTAGTCGATGGAGGAACATCAGCAGCAGTAGCAGCATCAGACGCCTCAGCCTGTGCATTACCTGTAGAAGAGGGAGGAGGGGGTGCAACACCAGAAGACCAAACACGAGGAGGCCTCAAATGGGCAGCCCTCAGACGAAGAAAAAAGGCACCTATGGGACTAGTAATATGGACAGACTCAGAAGCAAGCAAACCATCTAGACCTAAAAACACCAAATCCTATGAATGAAGACAGGATAAACAAGGACATGACCAATAGTGCTACTCCTATGGATCTCGTTCAAAGAACGAAGAAACAGATGAGGAAAAGAAATAGAAGCACCAGACACAAATGCATGCAAAAACAGACATCTCTCAATGGGGATGGTGTGGAGATGAGAGATAGGCCACAAAGAATGACCCACTATCCTAAGAAAAAGATAAGTAGTCTCCAGGAGCTCAGCGGACATGATCCGAGGATCAGAACCCCACTGGATAGAAGACCCAGTGATGTATGACATAATGTCATCAAGGGGTGGAGACTCCTTATAAGGATAGTCAAGCTGTCTAACGACCGGGACCCCAAGAGCATTAGCCACTACATCAGGAGTAATGGTGAACTTTACACCTCGTATCCAACTCCTAACAAGGGTGTTAGAATCATAGACGTGACAAGAGAGGTTCGAGTAGAACTCTTTAATGAGGGCGGTCAAAGGTGGATGATCTATCTCCAACAAAGATAGCCAGTCCCTACTCTCAAAATTTGCCCTAATGGCAAGATCAACTTCATCTAAAATTACAGAACGCTCAGCCCAAATCTTCCTCTTACTGTTCAGCTTATCAAAGGCCTCTCTACTTTTAGCATCCTTAAACAACTCACTCCTAGAGGGTGACACAGAAGAAGTGGAGGGAGTCCTATGGGCTCTAGTTTCGTAGGCATGGTGCTAAGGAAAGAACAAGGACACACAGCAGTACCAAGAAACCCAAAAAAAAAAAAAAAAAAAAAACCAAGGCAGACTGCAAATTAGCACAAAACAGATATAAAACAAAAATCTATATAATGCATGAACAATAAAATGGCATGAAGCATACTCTAATGCAGTGAAACTAGGTTCAATTGAAGTCCAAATTCACAAAATTGGCTTGAGCATAGAGTTTTTAACCAAAACCCCAAAAAAAATTTGAGAACCACTTGAAAATTTTGAAAGAAATTTGACAAATTGATCAACATACATGAAGGAAAACAGATAATAATGATCAATTACATCAAAACAACAAGCCAATTTTATCAATTTTGACCCTATTGAACAAAATCCCCAAATTGGATTCAAAACAAACCCTAGAATTTTTAATTTTTCACAAAACCCCAAAATTGATCAAATTAATCATCATAGATCATGAATACATCAATATAACAACAAAACCCATTGATCAATTTCACAAAATAAGGCTTGATTAAACAAAAATCCCAATTTATGCATAGTCCGAATATTTACCCAAAAACCATGAAATAATGCATGAAAACATGAAAAGCAATGCAAAAGGAAGGGTATAAAGGTCTTACCGGCCTTAGAGGAGAAAAACCTTGCAAAAATTTGGGAGGAAAACGACAAAAAATTGGTGATTGTGCTTTGCTGAGTCGGAGAGAGAAAGAAGAGTTGAAAAACTTTTGAAAAAGTGTTTTGAACAGTTCAAACACTAATTTTTAAAAAACCTGATTCGCGATATTCGATTGATCGAAAAATAGTTTCAATCAATCGAAATAGATAGAGGCTCACAGAAATTTTTAAACGCAATTTCTATTGATCGAAAAACAAACTGGATCAATCGAATTTTCAGAAAAAACACATTTTTGAAAAACTCAGCAATTTTTGTGGATTCACTTCTCAAAGCATTAAAAAATATGAAATAAATGCATGAGTATGAGATGAAATGAGTTTCAAAAACCTAAGATTTTAAACCCAGTTTTCCAAAATTAAGATTTTCAAATCATCTCCCTTTTATTTCTCAAGCAACAATTCTATTTTGCATAAAACTCAAAGTATTTTTCAAACTTGGTTGGTCAGACCATAATCACACATAAGAACATGTACAATATTTAGCAAAGAGTAACTTGTGTAGTGTGTGCAACTAGCAAAAACTTGAGATACATGTGAGGTGATATGTGAATAGAAATTAACCACAAGGTCTACAAAATTCATCACATAGAATTCAAAAGAGACTATTTCCTAAAGAGTTACATCATATAACTCCCACATCTCCTAGAACATAAGCTTGCAATCATGTAAGTTTCTTGAATTTTGCCTCATAATATACACACCAATTTTAATTATGTGATTTGGCATCAAGCCTAATAGTACACACCAATTTTAAGCATTAAGCAATTAAACCGAGGCTTCACTTTATGTTCTTTTTGTGCATGTGCGACACTTTCTCAAGTATAGAATCTTAAGATATACACTAAGGTGTTCATGATTGGCTAGTGAACAGTAGTGAGATGGTTATTTATGCCTTTCTCAAAAGGTTCAAGTCTGACAATAAAAAACATGTGACTTTAAGATCAAGACAAAGTGATCAAAAAACTGTAAACATTTTTCCCACACAACATGCATTACAAAACTTCAACTAGTAAAGTGCAATAAATAAGCTCATCAAAACTAAACAAAGTACACAAACATGTTATGTGAAAATAAATTGACCAACCTTATTTTCAAAAACCAAGAGAATGAATACAAAACTCAATTTGCTTTCCTTTTTCTCCCTTTTTTTGTTATTTATTTATTTATTTAATTTTTCTTGGAAAGAAGAAGCAAAAGCAATCCTAGAATGAAATGCATGAATGATATGCAATGCAAATCTTAGAAAAAAAGAAAAAGAAACCAAAGAACAAAGGTCACAAAAGATAAGCAATGAAGCATAAGGACCACGTCAAAGAGACTCAATTAGATCAAGCCTTTTGCATCCAAAACCTTTTAGATGCATTACGAGCATTGGAGTGCATATTCATATTAGAGTGATTTCCAACTCCAAGATTGGAATAAAGGTTTAGAGCCCTTACCAATTCACCAATAAGAGCCATAGGATCTTGTGCTTGAGGCACAGGCATTTTAGGCTTATTTGCTCGCTTAGCTGCTTGCAGTTTATAACAATTTGGACGAATGTGTCAAGACTTTCCACAAAAATGACAAATCCAAACTGGTTTACCATGCATCTTGTCCGTAGAAAGGGTAGACTCCTTAGGTTTAGACTTTTTCAGATCAACCCTAATCTTCCTAGGAGATGTGACCTCTACAGGTTTAGCAGTCTCACTCACAACCTCACTTACAGGGGGTTCAGAGGAAGAAGAAGGAACAAAGTTTGTGGAATGGGGTGCAAACACAGAGATGCTCTAAACAAAACCTAATCCAGATTTATCAAAAGGAGATTTTTGAACACTCAGCATTTGATCAAGTTTAGAACTAGTAAATCTAGCACCAGATAAATCATGTTCCAAAGATTTAACTTTGTCAAGCAAGAGCATATTCTCAGTTTTCACATTGTTCAAAAGTTCATTAGCATTAAACAAGTTAACAAGTAGATTTTTCTTTTCAAGCTCAAGAGATGCAATTTTCTTTAAGCCTAATTCAACATTCATGGCATCTTTTACAGCAACTTTGCAAAGTTTATTATAGGCTTCTTGAAGATCTGCATCCTCAGAGAGTTTCCCATCACAAGGGTTCTCTTCAACAGATACACTTTCATTAACTACAGAAGTAGCAGTGAAAGCAATAAAGTTTCCATCCTCATCACATCCAGACTCATCATCAGAAACCTTATTATCACTAAGGGTTACAGCCATAGCCTTCCCCTTAGACCTCAAGTATGTGGGACATTCAGATTTCATGTGACCATACCCTTGACATCCAAAACACTGAAGACCCATAGAATTGTTTAAAGATTGACCAACTTTTTCTCTAGGTTTTTCATTGTTATTAACCTTAGTGGAATCATTCTTCCTAAAGTTTCTAGGTTCAGCAGTATTTGTACCTCTTGCCTTTCTGTTATTGTTTCTAAGAAAGTTTCTAAAGTTCTTGACAAGGTACTTAATTTCTGTAGTAGAGAGCTCATCATCAAATCCACCAACATCAACATCATCAACTGACTTAAGAGCCATTGATTTGGATTTGTTAGCTTTGGATAGGTCTAACTCATAGGACTAAAGAGATCCTACAAGTTCATCAACAAGGATGGAGTTCACATCCTTGCTTTCAATGATGGCAGTCACTTTGGGTCTAAAGTCCTTAGTAAAGGATCTAAGAATCTTCCTAACAATTTTAGGTTGATCACAGATTTCACCTAGATTAAAAGCAGAATTAACAATATCATCCAGTTTAGCATAGAATTCATCAAAAGATTCATCATCAGACATCCTAATGCTTTCAAATTTAGATGTTAACTGCTGCAACTTATTAATTTTAACTGCCTTTGTGCCTTCATGCACAGTCTGGAGGATTTTCCAAATAGTATGAGCAACATCAACATTAAAGATTCTCTTAAATTCCTCCATAGAAACAACGTTAAAGATGGCATTCATAGCTTTGCTATTGAACCCAGTTGCTTCTTTTTGAGAAGTTTGCCACTCACTCACAAGAGTAGTGGGCTTCTCCCATCCGTATTCAACGGAGTTCCAGACTCTCTCATCAATAGATTTCAGGAATGCTTTCATTGTTACTTTTCAATAAGCATAATTATTCTCATCGAAATGAGGAGGAATAACTAGAGAGTGTCCGTGTTCTATGACAACAGGGGTCAAGGATCAACTCAAAGATCAAAACATCAACAAACAGAGAGCTACCTGCTCTGGTACCACTTGAATGGTTTTTAGACCCCTTAACCCAACTAGATTAACTTAGTTAATTAGCCAAGTGATTAACTTAGTTAAATTATGCAAATCTAGGTTATCACAATCAAACAATCATATCAAGTATAATGTAGCTGAAAAGTAAATAACACAATGATATGATGACCCAAGAAATCACACGGTAACCTAGCTATCCTCAAGGTAAACTAGAATCCACTATCTTGAAAGAATCGAAGTTCATACAATAAGGCTTACAAGTCCCCACGCTCGACTTCTTATTACTACCCACCAGTAGAACTTACTGACACGACCACATGCAAGTTCTGAGACCACAGACTCCTTCTTTCTTAGATTCTCCAGCAAGTACAAGCACACCCACTTGTGTATCTTTAAGTTCCAATGGCAACAACTGAATTGATCATCAAGGTGTAGATAACATCTCCTTGAAAACCCTAAACTTTGTGTACAGAAAAGCTCCTCTAGATCTCACAAGAGATTTACACAAAACAGCAACATGAGCAACATAAGCATGAGCAACCATTAAAACGTGGTTAGGGTTTGCCTTATATACCTTGGCAAAACATAAAACCCTAAAAAGTTTTAAAATGGGCTAGGGCTGAGTTGGAAATCCGCAGAAAAAAAACATTCTGCCCGAGATTCGATCAATCGAGCCTAAACTTTGATCGATCGAGCTAGGCCGAAAGTCACTAATACTTTTTGCAGCCACTCAATTCCAACTTTACATAAACGCACAACTTTGAGCAAGCCTAAACAAGCTTAAATAACCTGTTTTGATCATGGTTTGCCAACATTACACATTAGAGTTCTAAATACATAAATTCCTAAGTCTTTAGAACCTAACAATGATTGACAAACATGTAAGACATAAGACCATCTTTTTGTAAATTATCATGGTTTAGTGAGAGCCTGTAAAACTAAAATTATGGGATCTTATTCTACTTGAGGCCTTAAACAATTGCCTAAACGACATAAGGCAGAGTTGGTTTATGACCTGTTTGGTTGACCTTTAACGTAAGATCATGGTATCACCTTTTAATTTTATTTTATTTGTGATTTTACTAAAGCATATCATTCATGGATTTTGATGGGGGCATTTTTGGCAACTGTTAAGGACGTTTGTGAAAACTGGCAACCCCTATAGGGCCGTCAGCTTCCTAAAAACCGATGGGCCCTTAAAAGTGACAGGTGCACCTCCCTCCATGAACCAACGAGTATCGCTCCCACGCAAACTGAGGAGTGCGCTAAGCAATGGGAGACCCTTGAGTGATGGACGAGCATATACTGACAGAAGAGAAAGGCGATGGGTCCTTCTTGGCTTTGCTTGATCCTCACAAATGCTTGTATAAGGAAACATCTTGCATATCACGCAAGGTGAATCTACTACTGATTCATATCTCCCTCATATGGAAAGACACCCTACAATCGTGGAAACCCTAGCACCAGATCCTCCCCTTAAGGAAAAATCCCCACTCTTAAGGGATCTTGGTTCACCATTCACCACTATATAAGCACCAGACCCCTCTTTTTCCAGGTACGCAGAAAATCCCTAACTCTCTTACCATAGAGTTCTGAGAGATTTCTCATTCGTTAACTTGACCTTCGGAGAGTTTTTAGCCAGTACCACATCAGTGTCTTTTGTTCTTATTCCACAGGCACACATTGGTGTGATTTGGAGTTTGCAACTCACTGACGATTAATGTTAATTTCAAACAACATACACTATTAAAAAGACCTGTACAGATCTTTTTATTTGCTATTGAATTAGAACTTTAATTGTATTATTTTAACTACTTTTGTAGGGTGCTTACTTTCTTTTATATGTATTGATTTATGATTTTTTATAGATCAAAAATTTTTTTTTTTTTGAAACATAAAATAGCAATTGCACTTTGTTCCAAAGCATGTGAACACGAGTTTGGGATAGTTTTCACCTTTTTTTTTAATAATAAATAATAATTATATTAAGAGAAAAAAGAGTGAACGGGCTAGGACTATCTCTAACTTCCGAATTAGAAGCCCAATTAGGAACAGAGTAAATGACAAAAGGCCCACCTCTTTAGAAAAAACATCTCAACAAGCTAAGTTGTGAGCAATGTAATTAAGGTTCCGAATAAGTTTTCAATCTCCAATATACATTCCTTTGAAGATTATTTATGTACTTTCTTTGAATTTACATAAACTAGTGTTTAACTAGCGCAATGCGCAAGATCATTTTACATATTAATGAACTTTATTTAATAACGTAGTATATTTAAGCATATAATGTCCAATACCTAAAACTATATACATTGGAGTACTTCGTCAAGGGATATGACTTGTACCGGCCATTTCAATTAAGTGTCAACCCAATGAGTCCCTTGAGTCCATCTTGCATTGCCTCAAAACTTCTCTGACCCGAAAGTTAAAGGAAGTATATATTGTCATTCAAATAATTATTCGTCAGTGACAAATAAATTGTGATAATAAGAACAATAATTGATGGTGACATTGTTTTTTTCAAGTTTTAAAATATATCTTTTTCTTGGCATATTATTTAATTGTATACCATAGTTGCTTATGCAAAAGACTTGTTATGTAAGCTGGATTGTTATACTTTTTTTAAGTTCTGGAATTTCTGGTTGGTTCATACGTGGAGGGGAAGTGGGCTTCTGCTGTATGTCTCCATTTTTACTATGCTTTGTTTAATAAGTATTATATATTTATTAAGTATTATATTAGACACTTTCTAAATTGAGTGTGTCTAATATAAATTGTAGCTTCATGGTAAAGCAATAAACCAAACATAAGGATGATCAACACATACACACCCTAAGAGCGTTCACAAAAAATTAATGAAAAGATATTAAGATGATACCACTAAAAAGCTGTTATGCATCTCGAGTCCACAATTCCAAAAAAGCTGCAATGAATACAGAATTCCACCTGTCACAACTAAACCAATTCATAATTCTTCACTAAAATTCATGGCAATATGTACAAAGAAAATGACATACAATAACTTAACAATATATTTAGTTTACTCTTCTTTAAAAAAAAAAAAAAAAAAAAAAAAAAAAAAAACAATATAATGAAATACATTAAAATTCATAGGGTAATCTAGTACGTCCATTTGTTTATCTTGCTTGTAAGAGTAAGTATTTATAAAATACATTGAGATCATTAGACTTCAAATTTTTTTCTTCTTTGATGCAATTTGCTTACTACCCTTTTGATCTTTTTGAAGCATTTGGATTGCCATACTTTTATCATCAGTTTCTTCAACTTCTGTAGTTACAGCAGCAATTAATTAAGGTCTTTCAACAGATGTTTATCTTATTTCTATTTTCTGACTGGCAATTGACTTGCCCTTCCTTGATTTTCTTACAATTTCCTCTATTGAATCTTGCAATAATTTGCACTTTTATTAAATGCTATTTGAAATAATGAAAGAATGTCTGCATGTTACTTAAAATTTAGAGTGCTTTCATAGTACTATATTGACTTTGATGGTGTCATACAAAAATTTAAAATCATATAGCAAGTAAGGTGGAGTGTATGCTTCAAATTCAATGAACAGTATATAAAGTATATTGTTGATACCATGTAAAGAGTAGTTATGAATCCTATGGTACTTAGGTGTGATAAATATACTGAAAATAGATTTCAACTTTATTATTACTTGATGTCTTTCAACTTTATGTGAGATTTCCGTTTCCAAAATCTTCGAAATGGTATAATTTTCTCTTTCATATTTCAAATTATATTCATCAAGATGCAGTTGGAAGATATATTCATTGCCAATTATCCTCTGAATCTCTCTTGGTAGGACATTGTCATCCAATTTCAAATTCTGTATAAACAAAGAGTCATACAATTAGCAATTAACACATAAATTAGAGAATGCTGCACTATTCAAAGGATTATATCATAAATGATCCAATATGTTTGTCACTGACTGGGTATGGGTCCAACAAACACATGCATGTAAAAAATTTTGGGTATAAGAGAATATTAAATGCAAAATAAGAGAATTCATTCCTAAAAAATAATTCATTTAGAAAGAGATTAAAAGTATCAATATATATTTTCTTCTCTTTAAGGGAGACTTACAATTAGTATGACTTTTATAATGAATTGAAAACCAATCAATCAGGATGATGATCCAATACGTTTATGCTTAGAATGGATTTTCAACTCAAGCAAAGATGTTTCCAATCAGGTAGCTAATTGTTACATTGCAACTATGAAGAGCATCCAAGACCACTGAGAAAAACAGCAAAATTCAATCCAAGCAGGGGTAACTATTTGCTATTACTATGGAGCACACAGATACATGGAATAAGGAAATCTATGAAGGAAACCTGATCCATACTACAGATGTGCTACAAAGTCAAAAGCATATGAATTTTTTTTTTTTTTTTTTTTGTGAAGAGAAGCTCCACGTTCTTGGTAGGATCAACCATAGTACCACATAATTGTGGCGAGAGGACCAAACTCTCACCTGTAAGACATTTGTCTAGTCTTTTTCTTTAAAATCAATTTGGAAATTTGAAAAAGAGAAATAGTGACCACTTGTAGACAAGTCAGAGTCTATGCTCAATAGAAATGATTCAATGCTAATACTGTCATAGTCTAAATATAATAATATCTTAAAATCTATTGAGGTCAGCTTATTCCTATTATTGATTCTTTACAATGACCAAATTACTGCTTCATTGTTTTTTAGATTCCAAAGCTAACCTAGGTACTAAGCGTGATTTCTTATACAATCTTAATATTTTGAGATCAATCTAATACATGCACATCCATTTGGTGGACTTAAATATTTTGCTAAAATCAAATGATTAATTATATTGTAGCTAGGAATAAAAGAAAATGTAGCAATCTGAAAATTGGCTTCAAGGCTGTACTTGGCAATGTTAACAATCATGTTTGATTTGCATAGAGGTTGCACAGGAATGATGGTTAGATACAAAAATAGCCTTTTTTCATCAACCCAAATATCCCGCATTTAGATTAATCGTATATGAACTTAGGAAGGTAGGTAATATCAATTAGTCAAAAGGAAGAAATCTAATATTAAGTAAATCAATTTCAAGTAATATCAATTAGTCAATAATTTTTTTCGTATGAGATTCAGGAAGCATGAGGTAATTCTACTAAAAAAAAAAGAAGAAAAAGAATAGCCATTAAGGCATATTGCAGGAGCAGAATTTAAATTGATAAGCATTATGTTGTAATGCAACTCATATCCTAACAGCCCACTCAACCAAACTTTAAATCAAATAAAAATTAAATCAAGCCCCAAAGAAAGTAATGGAGAAACAGAGACATAAAAAAATTTATAGATTCAAAAAAAGCAAACAGACATTGGAAGCAGCCTTCTTTTTAGTACAAAAGGCCATTTAGACTCAGAAGGGGATAAAAGAAAATATTTGATTATAGAATTTTGGAACAAAGGGTTGAGGAAAATAAATGTAAAGAAGTTGGACAGGGGCTATACTGCATATTTAAATTTTTTAAAAAGAAAATAAAAATGAGACCAAATAACTTAGGAACCAAAAAATATGATCAAGTTAGTTACACACACACTAAAGTTTATAACAATGAAGGAACTGTCAAAAGTATACTATGATTAGAATCCCTAAATACAATAATAATTTAAAAAAAAACAATTGAAGAAGCAGATTAAAGAACCAAACAGATATGAAGAATGCAATTGCAGGAAAATACTCCCTTCACATAAACCATGCATGTCACTTAAAGAATCTGTCTCACAAATATGGTCATTAACAAACTCTTCATGGAAAACAAAAAATAACCTTGAGCAAATATTCAAAAATCCACAATTTCACTCCCCCTTACAAATAACAAAACAGGTAAGAGGGAAAACAAAAAACCCAAAAATTATAATGAAATTATTAAGTTTAAAAGATAACCAACCATTAAAATTTAGATAGGATTCGAAATTCTAGAAACTGTATTACAAAAAGTTACCATTGTGAAACCTACAGTTTGTACACTCCTCGGTGGATCTCAATAAAAAAATACATTTGAGCAGTTCATTGAGTAGCAAAGCTAAATTTTCAATAAAAACTCAAGAACTAACACCAAAGGGTGGGTGCACGCACATTTGATAATTTGTTTGAACTATGAATATCACCAGCTATTGTACATGAAACACTTTATGCTAGGGACCACAAACTAAATATACAAAATTGGCTTGAAATTGTAATTAGCAATTATACAACACTCGCTATTACAAACTAAAATGTCTCAAGAACCAACAAACACAAACACAAAAAAGTGAAATTGATTAGAAAGCATAGTGAACAAAAATTTGAGGAGATTTCCAACCTTCTATAAGGCAACTGGAAATAGGGTTTAAAAAATTAAAGCAGTTTCTACTTTCTATTAAAAATAAATGATGAAAATATATATCAATAAAGACATGTATCAATAGAAAAAAAAAAAAATTAAATATCAAAAAGGAAAACAACAAAGGTAGTTGTATTCTCCAAACATTCAGATTTTAAACCATCCATGTTAGAAATATCACTATTAAAATCAAGGGTTGTTTCCATTTGAAAGGCAATTAACAGTTCAATGTTTTTTTTTTTGTTTTGTTTTGTTTTTTTTTCGAGAACGATTCAACAAAACATAGATTTGCACAAAGCATAAATTAATTCAAATTTTAGGGGTGAACCAAAAAAAGCACAAACATAACAAAAAACTGCCAAATTAAAACCAAATTTAATCAATACAACAATCGAACAAACAGAAGTCAAGAAATTGTAAAATAAATCAGAAATTAAGGAAAAAGTTAACAGATTGGCATCATTGGAGGAAGAAATGCATTTTAATGTTCAATACCTTCTTATTCTCTATGTTCTAGGGTTTCATTTTTTCAAATCAAAGCAACTACAAACGAAAAACTTTAAATATATACTACAAAAACCTTAACAACAATGGTAGAAAAGAGGCATGGGAATCGATAATATAAAGAGGGGAAAATATTTCAACAAAAAATTAAAAACAACATAAATGAAATGACAGAACTTTATTTTTTTGGCAACACATAAATGTATGTTCTTTAGCACCAAATTGTTTTTAATTTGAGAGAAATCATCAATAAATCTACACTAATTTTCAAAACCCTAGAAGCGGTAATTGAATAGAAAACAAAAAAAAAAGGGGGAAAAAAACATGCCTACCTTCTGAATTATCTTCTGAATCACCTGTTTTTGCAGAGGACGAACTATGTTTTTCAGTTTTCCCTGTTGCAGAAGACGAACAGAGCCTTTTTTTTTTTTTTTTTTTTTTTTGCTTCCTTTTGGAATTTCTTTTTTCGTATGCTTGTTGATCTGGAACACGGTATTTTGATCTGTGCGGCTATGGAGTTGCAGCGAAGAGGTAGAAGTTAGAGTCTGGAACATAGTATTTTGATTTGCGTGGCTATGGAGTTGCAGCGAAGTGGTGGATGTCAGAGTGAAATATCAAATATGGTGTTTGCGTTTTAGGGAATGCATTTTTTGTTTTTTGTTTTTTTTTTTTTTTTTTTTTTTTTTTCTTTGGGGGGGGGGGGGGGGGGGGGGTGGGGGGGGAGGGGTGGGGTGGGGGATAGGCAGCTTCATTTTTTATAGATACACGTTTAATGAAAGTGAGCCTCTCCAATGCACCAAGCAAATTTTAAAGTAAAAATTGTATACGTGTCAACATTTTAAGGGGTCATTTTTCCTAACGTGTCAGCACCTCCTTAAGGCTTCTATTATTATATATAGTATTAGATTAGATTAGATTTTCGTATTCATCGTCAGCTTGCTAAAAAATAATCATCGAGCTAGAATCCTTAAATATTTTACTCTTGATTGATTATTTTCATTAAATATTTTACTCTTGATTAATTATTTTCAATTGATTTACAAAAAGTCCATTACTAGAAGAGCGAAATGTGCTATGGTCATGTTTAATGGAATGGCACTCAAAAAAAAAAAAAAGAAAAAAAAAGGATTAATGTGACCTTGAATTACTACTTAAAAAAAATATGTATATGACCTTGAATTAGTGGAGAGTTAAGATCACCTCCCTTTTACCAGAGTTTGACATTCATAATATTGTGGAAAGTTTGATACTTAGGGGGGAAAGAATTACCTAACAGATTAATGGCCATATTCAATATTCACAATCTTTTTAGGCATCTTCGGTACTAAATCCGAACATTACATAAAATTCCTGCAATTTATACTGACTAGACAAAGTGTTATCGCTGGCCAATTTCCTAGAGTCAATCACATTCACATCATTTTCTTCCTCTTTGGTATCCAGCAATGATCACTTCCACATTTGAACTTCATCTTACAAATTGACTTTATAAGTTTTGACAAGATGTCAAAGTGTTGAGATATACCAAAGCAATGGCGTAATACTTACATAAGAATTTTTGCCACTTAACATCATAACCTCCACTTTCCAGCTCTTGATTTTCAAAATTTGATCTTGCTACAAATAAAAAGTGAAGGAAGCTAGAATTAAAGATGATTATGAATCAAAGCTAAAAATAAAAAGTCATGGTTATGCTAATGACATGGCATCAAGCCCAGTGGGCCATGTTGAGAGGCAATAACACCACTCTATTGTAAAATTCTTAACTTAAAGGGAAAAATATAATTAGTCGAACCTTCATTTTAAGAGGTAATAATACGATTCTACCCATTCACATAAATTTGGCCTAAATCAAATCAAATTCAAGACGAGCTGGGGGCATGATCCCTCACAATAGTTGGTTGGGTTTGGCTCCAATTTCCAGCTCTTGACTTTCAAAACTTTATCTTGCTACAAATAAAATCTGAAGGAAGCTAGAAATAAAGATGATTATGAATCAAAGCTAAAAATAAAAAGTCATGGTTATGCTGATGAAATGGTGTCAAGCTCAGAAGGCCATGTATGTCCGTTGGTGTCACCCCATATGGGACTGTGGTAGTAGTTGAAGGACATGTTTGGATGTCTCAAAACTCACACCTAGCTCCAGTCTGGGAAAATCTAAATTTAATTCCCTGTATAGTGAGATAAATGATAGGTTTGTTTTCAAAATATTAAAAAAAAAAAAAAATATATATATATATATATATATATGTATATAGACATATTTTCTTACACATTTGTTGCATGAATATGGGATTAACTAAATGAGTAGTGTCTATTACACACAATTTAATTTAAACACTAGTGATAAGCTCATGCGTTGAACAATTTTTTTTTTTTTTTTATACCAATAAAACATAGACATTACAAAAGTTCTGGAATAATCCAGCTGTGGTTTCCTGGGATGGTAGTTGCTAGATCAGCTATACAAAAAACTGAGTCCAAAATGGCTCTAGGAGCATGCAAGGCTTTACAAATAAAACCCTGCTGTTTTAAAGTTCTAAGATCTGCAACCATCACCATATCCTACCATCTATTAGTGCATAAGGAGTTACAAGTCTGTACTACCCTGCTGTTGCTACACAAAAACAAAATTCTGCAGAAACCCAATTTCTTAGCTGTTAAGGCTGCCTCCACAAGTGCCTCCTGCAATGCTGCATAAGCATTTACTGCTGCACAACTGGTACGCAAGAAATCAAGTGAAAGTCAAGAAAAAAAAGTTGGAGGGAAATGTTTAGTATAGGAGTCAGCAATGCACATGATAATTTTAACTGATTTTGATTGCCTATGGCCAATTAGACTTTACCCTCATAATAGCCTATTCAACCAAAGATCTTATACAGACCATTGTAATAATCACATTACACCCAAAAAAAAAATGAAGATGACACAAATAACTACAGGGATGGCATCCAAATGAGAATTCTACAAAGTGTGTTTTCTATCTAATCATACATGATTGTGTACATCCTATAGCTCTAAGGTCAAAATAATGGAGAGCAACCATGGGTTTAATAACTCTTGGTTGCCTTCAGTATGATTTCATCTAATCCTACAAGATTTCCCTCAAAATCTCATGATCTTAATAGTGGAGTTATCTAGCATGCCTAAGCTCAAATATGCATTTTAAATTGTGTCCATGACTCCGTTGTCCCTGCTTCAACCATCTTGTAAGAAGCGACACCAAACCTTATAGATTACTAAGATATAACTTAATTATAGATTTATTCACAGAATATACTAGGCTCACCTTCACGGCTCAAAGAATAATAAAGCACATGGCCTTTGGAGCTACGCAGTTATAATCAATTTTGGAAACAAAGCCAAATTCCTTACCATATGATATATACATCTTAAAATCTCCAATTATTAGAAAGGGTTGCATTGAGGGGGTAGAGAACAAAATAGTACCACTTTAAACAGGCTTAGAGACAGAAACTTACCCCAAAAGACTGAACTTCTGATGGAACCGTTGATTTGAGAACTCCCACTTCTAAGAAACCCGCCAACAGTAACTTGTGCTCAATAGCAGAGGTTATCTGTAAGAAAATCCTATTAAAATCTATCACTTCAAACTAATTTCATATAATCACAAAACTTCAAACCAATTACCTTATCTGTTTCTCCAACAGTAGACTGAGGATTCTTATGAACTAGGATTGCCCCACCAGGCTTCAATACTCTTAAGATTTCCTCAAACAACTGGTCAGTGGGAAAAATAAGTTACTCAATCCAAATATGGTCTTGAATTTCAAAATTATTGTTGGAAAAATAATATTCTATGCTCCCCTCTTTATCAACATCTACAAGTATGAACATGAACATGTACACATACAGCACATCATCATCTCGATCCTTTGTTCAAAAATTGGCATCCAAAGACTTTTAATACTTGATCACATGGATGGCTCATTATAGACACATCAAAATTGTAAGAGGGAATGTGAAATGAGTCATGACAAATGGAGCATGCAATTGAAAATAGTTTTGACTACAAACTTTGAACGGATCAAGTCATTGAAATAATCTCAGACTTCAATACAATTAGATTGTGTGCGCGTGTGTATAAGTCACATGGTAATACGATGGTATCTAACATGCAATTTTAAGGAGAGCTCATAAAAAGTACCTAATTAAGGAACTATCTTTTAGCAAAGAGACAGAGCCACAAATCATGGGTCTCTTGAGAATGAAACAATCACAGCAAAGGAGATACCTTACTCATACATTTTCAAAAGAAGGGGAAAAAAAATGCAAACTCATGAAATTATTCAAGGAAAAAAGAGCACTATTTCTAAGTTAGCAAATTACATTTTTACAAAAGTCAACAAGATGGTAATGACAAAAACGCGCGTATCATATCCACCACTTAATTAGTTGGAGCATGGAATCACAATGATCATATTGATTCATGCCCCTCTAACTAAAAGGGTCTATTTAATCCAACACCTTATTCTATTTTCCATATTAACATAGAAGCACAATCTAGATCTATAACATATAAATGTTAAATAAATTCATATTTATCAGGATAGTTGTTTTTTTTTTTTTTTTTTTTTTTTTTTTTTTTTTTTTTTAAACAATAATAATTTTGAGAAACCTGTTGATACCACTAATCCCAGGTAAAATCAGCAGAATTAAGTCAAACCCACAACTACAATAGTAAAATACCATGTAATTGATATAAAAGATCCCCTTTTTATCACATACACACTTTTAGCGGGTTTTGAATTGGTAAAATTGTGTTAGTTTCTTGGTAACAAGAAAAGAAAAGAAAGAAAGAAAGTATGCCAGCCCAAACAACAGCGTAAAAACTAATTCATGGGTCAAAATTTGAGAGTGCCACATTCTACATCAAAAAAAAAAAAAAAAAAGACTAGCACCCACAAAATCCAAAATTGAAACCCAAAAGAAAGATCACAAAAATTCAAATTAATTCCATGTTTTGTGTTAACAATATGTTATTATTATTAGCAACGCGATGTGTTATACCATGTTATATATGCTAGAGTGATTGCGGAAGTGGAAGAATAGAATGGGAACATTGAAAACACGAGGGTTACGTGGTTCATCCTTTGACGGCCTACATCCACGGAAGAATCCCTTAAGGGCTACATCTTTATTGTATAAGAGTGTAGTACAATAACCTGTGTTACAATGAACCCTAACATGAGTATATATAGGCGACTAAACCCTAGACTACTAGTACAAGCAGGAATGGGCTTGGGCCTATTACATTGGGCTAATATATGTTTAATATATATCTCTAACACCCCCCCCCCCCTTAAACACAAGGTGGAAGCTTGATGAAGGCTTGAGGTTGGACAAGTATGAGAAGATGTCATGAATAATGCCTTTGAAGAAACCACAATGAATAATATGCCAATTGACCAATTTTGGAGTTTCAAATGAAGAAACGGAGTCCAAAATTGGAATCTACGCAAAAAAACTGAGCAAGATAGGCCCTGTCGGAAATTTTTGACTTTTGGTCAACGGTCAACGCAAAAAAGTCAAAGTCAACTGGTCCAGGGTCAAAGTCAACGGATACTGGTTCGGGTCAGTTCCGGGTTTCCGGGTCGGGTCATGGATCTGGCAATAGAGCTGCTGACGTCATCATATGACGTCAGATGACATCAGCAGGGCTTCTTCGACGCGTGGAAGGCGTGTGACGGCGTGAACCGGCGCATGGTGGCGAGACAGATACCAAGGCGGCGCGTGTGGGCGCGTGTTAAGTCGTATGATCACCAGATTCTCAGGCCAAGTAGATCGGGGGACGACAAGGCCATCAGGACGGCGCATGTAACTACAAGAGGATCTGAATCTGTGAAATCCGCGGCAGCGCGTAGAGAAGTTGGTAGAAACTGCGTTAGCGTGTGGGGGCGCGTGCAGCTTTCATTGGAGACCGGACTTCTAGGTTTTTCTCACGGTAGGCCTTGGGGCACGTTTGGGTTGTTGGTTTCATCAGGCGAAGCATCAATTTGCACAGATCTGATATTGATGTCATAGGTTGCTTGGTTGTTGGATTTTGACACAGCACAGAGCCATGGAGGCTGCGAGATGCTGTGGAGTCTGGATCCAGTAGACAAACATATGTGACTTCAGATGGTGGTATGCATGTGAGAATCTTCTTTGTTGTGTAGAGATGTTTGTTTGATGCCAAGAACGAAGTTTGGCTCTGATACCATGTTAACAATATGTTATTATTATTAGCAACGCGATGTGTTATACCATGTTATATATGCTAGAGTGATTGCGGAAGTGGAAGAATAGAATGGGAACACTGAGAACACGAAGGTTACGTGGTTCAGCCTTTGACGGCCTACATCCACGGAAGAATCCCTTAAGGGCTACATCTTTATTGTATAAGAGTGTAGTACAATAACCTGTGTTACAATGAACCCTAACATGAGTATATATAGGCGACTAAACCCTAGACTACTAGTACAAGCAGGAATGGGCTTGGGCCTATTACATTGGGCTAATATATGTTTAATATATATCTCTAACATTTTGAAACAAACCTAAAGGAAATCGAAGTACAGTGGGTGAGATAATATGGTAAATAGAGAAATTAATATATATATATATATATATATATATATATGTGTGTGTGTGTGTGAAAAATTGATTTGAGAATAATGTACTTCGACTGGGATTGGAAGGTGGTGGTGGTGGAGTTGGTGGTGGCAAAGGAGGAGTAGGGTCAGCCTAAGTCGAATCCGGCTGAGGCGGGGCGGTAGAAGTTGGCTGAGACGGCGTAACAGGAGGAAATTGGTTTCAATTTCTGCTTCTACTACGGCTCTGCTGCCGTTGCCCAGGTCCTTTAGTCGCTTTTCTCTTTTGTTTTTTTTTTTTTTTTTTTGGGTGTCTTGCCGCGTAGTTGCGTGTTGTCAGTTGGTGTGAGTTGGGAGCGTTAGAGGGAAAAGTGAAAAAATTTTGAGGGAAAGGGGAATTAATGGACATGTGGCGCTAAGGTTTAAAGTTTTATAAGAAATAATTATATAGAGGTGTTAGGCATGGAGCTGTCTTCTTTTGATCTTAATGGCTCTCTGTGGTGTTTTATTTTATTTGGGACTACACTGCAAGTAGTGAATGTCCCACCTATGCTAGTGTATGCATTAGTTTACTTTCTATTACTATATTTGGCATTTAATAAAAAATTTCTATCATTCTGAGCTCAAAAAAAGTTTTATAAGAAATTGTGTGTTATAAGAAATTTTTTTTGGTTAATTTAAATTTTAGAATATATGTAGCGGCATGTGGTTTGAAGTTTATAAGGTTTAAAGTTTAAAAAATTAGTATAATTTTTTCATAATAAACAAGAATAAATAGGAGTATGTATATGAAATACATAAGGTAATTAATGAAATAAATTAGATATAATTCATAAATTGAATAGCTCCCCAAAATTAGATAATAAAAAAGATTATATGTCCTATGTTAAAAGAACAATATGAAATCTCCACAGTGAGCTATGTCAAATACTATAAAATAATAATATAGTTCAGCTATTAAATATTAAAACAAATGATAGGTTTACTTATATGTAAAAATGGTTTAATTTGAGCTCGATCTGGTTGTTCATTTGAGCTTAAATTTCATCAACACCAATATTTTACCATGCTATGCAAATCCAACGGTAAGTATTAGAATCTAAATTGGTACATGAAGGTTAAATGTCGTGTGCCCGTACTTTGATCGGTCCGCTCTCGCAATCAAACCATTTAATCACACCCTAATTTCACCAACACCCATTCTTTACCGTGCTCTTCCCATCCAATGGTTGGACTTTAAATTTGGTGCCATTTTCAAAACTATCAAATTCTAGACCCACACCCCTGCAGGGCTGGCCTAAGGTCCCCACCACAAAAGGCTCAAAATTTTATTCCTAAGAAAAAAGCCATTGTGCCCTGTTATAAAAGGCTCAAAATTTTATAAAATTATATATGTATGTATAGTATGTATATATGTGTAGGTGTGTGTGTGTATATATAATGGTTGTTTATTATTATTAGTGATACAGAGGATAACACAAATTTACTATAGGATTACAAATTGACATGTTACCTATCACAAAAAAGAAATTTAAACATTCATAATTAGGTTGTTGAAGTTTATCGATCATAATCATTTTCATATTATATTGTGAACATTTTTTAGTACCACTAATGCATTTTTCCTTTTCATTTCTATCAAGACTTCCAAAATACAAGACCAATAGCAACCTAACCTAATTGAAACCCTAAAATGTTTCAAAAAAATGTTAAAAAAGTGTTAAATCACCAATTATAGATTACTCTCTCTCTCTCTCTCTCTCTCTCTCTCTCTCTCTCTCTCAAAAACAAGTAATAAACAAGTAACCCCAAACCTTATCATAGTAAGCCCAACTCTAAGGTCAAGGTGAGGCAAAAGGACACCACCCTGAGGGAGTTTTAGGTGGTCGGCCTAAATATTGACGGGCAATGAGGGAAGTGAGCATAGGGCTCGAACATGGCCAAGTCGGTGACCGAGGGCTGGCAGTGTCATTGGGGAAGTTCACCACCGAACACTCTTTGACGTCTAGAACAAGTACCAAGGGAATCCTCTAAAGACATGAGGATCCCTTGGGATTCTGATGAACATGGAAATATGTGTAAAGTGGGGAAAATCATGATGATTACCTTACTAACAAGAGACTATAAGAGGAAGAAGTGGGTAAAGGATTAGGGTTGGGAAAACATTCTGAGATAAGAAATATAGAAGGAGTATACTGGGAAACACAGGGGAACGAAAGGAAAACACGGTGAGGGGGGTGCATTAAGGCTAGGAGAAGGCAAACCAGGTGAAACTCAGAGCCCAATTGGTAGGATTGTGACAAAGCCCACATACAAATTAATTGGGGGCACAAATACCATCGTTTAAGTAGTATCTAGTGCTCATAGCATGTATGAGATCATGGGACATATGTCCTCAGTGATGAAAAAAATGGTCATGTGAATTGAGATGCTTTGATCATGTTCATACGTGGGTAGCTTATGCATTAGTAAAAAAGAGCAAGTTGATTCAAGTTGAGCAATCAAAAAAGGGCTAAGGAAGACCAAAAATAACATTAGAAGAAATAGTAAAACATGACATGTCAATTAAGGTTCTTTTTTTTATTTAATTTTTTTAGAAAAATAAACAAACTAAAGTTAATTTCACCAATCATGATATGCCATATATTTGATTTTTTTTTTTTTCAATTAGAAACTTTAGTTATTTGGTTTCTCAAAAAAAAAAAAGACTTTAGTTATTTTATAAAGAAAGTTAAATAAATACATAGAAAGTTTTGATTATAGGAACATAAAAAATAGTAGTACAAGGACTTATGTTGGAAGTCCAAAACTTGTTACATAGTGTGTGCAACTACTAATAATGTCATCACTAAATTTTGGACTTTACGGCCTTTTGTGATTAAAATCTTGGATTAATGAGTTTGCCAAGTATTTATATCTTTTTATTTAAGTCAAGTATAAATAAGATTGATACTCTCTCATAGAAAAAAGTATAAATAATATTTCTTTTAAAAATAAAAGTATAAATAAGGTGGACTTTAAATACTTCAAACCATAAATTATTTTGAAGATAGTCCCCTTCTAAATAAACATGTTGTATATCTATTTCTTTGGAAAAATTTATCTCAGGTACATCTACAATTGCTTATGTATATATATCATGAGGCAAATGATATATATATATATATATATATATTTAGAAAGGTAAATGATATCTTTACCTTAATAAAATAAAAATATATATATGCATCTATTCCCAAAACTGGGCATATCTATAAGTTAAAAATATAATAATAAATAAGAGCATTCACAGAATCACAATTAATATAGTATATGCCAAATGTAAGAAAAATTTAGCATATGAGGACCAAAGGAGCTCAGCAACCAGAATGCTAAACATGTAAACTTGTAAAATTTTTTGCCATGGTACCAACTTCTAAAAATTCTAATATATTTTAATCCCAAAATATCTCTCTTCAGAGCTCATCCCCTTTCTCTCTCCATATCTCATCTCAGACCAAGCCTCTCTCTCTCTCTGTCTCTCTCTCTCTCTCAGTCCTCACTCTTTATCTCATGGTGCTAGTGGTGTTTTTTTTGGTGATTTTTTGTGGTGATATTGTTGTGGGTCTAGTGGTTTGCTTACAAGATCGGTGAGGATCTGATGGTCTGGTAGTTTTGGTGATGGGTTTTGGCTGTGGGTCTGATGATTTGCTTGGGAGATCGAAGTGGGTCTATCGGGTTGCTTGCGAGACCGGTGTGGGGCTGATGGTCTAGCAGTTTTGGTGATGGGTTTTGGCCATGGGTATGGATGGTGATGGGTATGGGTGGTCAGGTTCATGGTGGTGGTAGAGGGTTGCCATGGTGGTGGGTATAGGTTTGCTGGGATCGTGCTTTGATGGGTTTGCATAGCACACACCACATCACAGGGTTAGTTTAATCTATATATTGATTAATTTTCATGTTGCATCAAGATAATCATTCTGATATTGTTGTTTATACGCCTTGATTATGCCTACTCTTCTTGTCATTGATTCTTTCTTTGATTCTAGTTCTTTAATTTTTCAATTTTCTTTTTTTCTCTTTTTGCTGATTCATGCTATAATTTTTTTTGTGTTTATGTGCATTTTTATATTGTGAGAAAATTCACTTTAATATGGTCAATGAATGATTGTATTTCATATTGGAAATTTTGTGATATTGAGCAAAGAAAGGTAATGAAATGCTATATATTAAACTTAAATATATAGCGGTTCGATAAGAATAACTAGCTTCTAGAATCAAATTAGGCATAGATGATGATAGTAATTTGATTTGTTTAGCAAATTTTACTTAGATTTTGTATTGGAGGATATAGGAGTTACTGGCAATCCAAAGGTGGGAAAAATATGGTGTTGGAATGCTCTATTAGCCATTAGGCTTAACTTATGGTGCATTTTGGATTAGAGTAGTTTTATTTTAAGGTGATTGGCGATGGAATAGATGGGGCAAGTCAATGGGGTGTTGTTAGTATCTTAATTGAAGTCTGGCCCTTTTCTTGTGGAGATCCGTGTATGATTCCCATGTGAGTTGGGGTCTCGGAAGCTTGTTGTCTGTTATTCCTTGCCTCAAGCAAACAATGAATGCTGCACTGCAGGAAGATATATGCAGTCAACTGAACAATCAAATGAATTAGTGAATTTTTGGAGTTTGGTCAAACCTAAATTTTACTACGAAAGACTGATGTAATTGGGGGTCAAATGCATTGAGCAAACCGTTTTAATAATACATTCCTGGGTGGTGTTTGTTGATCAGGAACAGTTTTTATTTCAAGAAAATATAATATTTTCATAGAAACTAATGTTCTAGTGTGTGAATTATGTGTGCAGGACATAAATTTGATAAATAAGGGAAACAAAAATAAGTCTGAAATTTTCTCCACTCTAGGTTCTGTACCAATGGCCAAGTACAGATATGAAATGGTATATTATATTATCATCAAATAGTTTTAAATTTTATTGTGAATTTACATAGTTTAATAACTTTACCAATGTTTTTTTTTTCTTTTAAATATTGCAGTATCTTGAGACGAGCTCTGAGCCTAGCCCCATTGATTGCTTTAAGAAATTTCACACAAAGAAGGATGGCAAAGAATGGGCAACTGGTAAGGCTAGGACATTATATGTATGCAACTTATACCAAATTTTTAATTTTTGTTATCAACTTTAGTTTCTTTTGTTGTTTTGATTTTCCACGTGGTTTTTATTTATGTGTATGGCTTAACTTCATCTGGTAAAGGTTGTTAGTATCTTCATTAAAGTCATGGTCGTATTTTTGCCTGGACCATATATGCTTACATTGATTGCTTCTTGCGTTTTGTTTCTACTAGTAAAACCATAGCTCTGAACCCTTGTCTTCATGCACTGTTAAGGGTCTCTCCCTAACGTTCATGAAGTGCCTTGGTGTTTTTTTTTTTCTATTGCAAGACCGTCATAGAAGCATCCTTGTTTGATGGTTTGGCCTATCCTATCTTTTAGTTTAAGACAAAATTACTACTGACAATAATTAATAGTATTGGCCAAGGTTTGCATTGGGTGAATCTGTTGTAACCAATGGCTAGGTTTGGACTTGAAGTTTCACTTTTGTTAACTTCAAGGGCCAAGATATATTTTTCCTGACTTCAAGCTTTGGATTGTGTAGAGGGCCTTGTTGGCTGTTGCATATAAATCCGGAATTGTTATATTATTATAATTTATATTTAATTTTGATAGTAGTTTAAGTAATCAAATTAAGTTATTATAGTTGTTAAATTAAAAAAGAAAAAAAAGGTTATTACTGTTGTTTATGATATATTATTATATAATTAGATTTGATATAGTAATATGTGTACTTATTTATTGAAGCATTGACACAGATACAAATTCACTTTAATTGTTTCATTTTAACTCATGTTTAACGCTTGGAGGGTGACTCAAAGGAAGACATATAGATCTTGTCATAATTCTAGTTGTTTAAGTTTAAAACAAGGTTTAATTTTAGGATTTCTTTGTATATTCTATATTTTAATGTTTGAACTTATATGAATTTTTCTCTTTCGATGGATCAATTTTTAGTAATTATTGTACTATTGTAATATGATCGTTAAACAAAAATGATATAAAATAAATTCAAAATAAACAAATAATAAAATATTTCAAAAATTATATAAAATATTATCACTAATGACATAAAAATTTGGTCATAAATAACTTTATAGTGACAACAAAGTCCCTTGCAATTTATAGAATAGCGATGCCCCTTAACCCCTTGCAAAATGTTTTAGGTGACAACTTAATGTCGTCACTAATATTCCTAACTAATTCTGAGGGGTTAAAATCCCTCACAAATAAATTTTAGTGACAACATTATTTTTCTCGTCGTTAATTTAAAATTTGCAAATAACTAATTGCGAGGGTATAGGGTATAAAGGTCCTCACAAATAGTTATTAACGACGATTGCTTTCCCTCGCTAAAAATAAGTTACGAGGGGTTAAAAGCTCTCACAAATAAATTTTAGCGATGCCATTATTTGTCGCTAAAAAGTATGTCGTCAATTTGGAATTCACAAATAACTAATTGCGAGGGTATAAAGTCCTCACAAATAGTTGTTAACGATGACTATTTTCCCTCGCTAAAAATAAGTCGACGACTTTTCTTGTTGTTTGGTAATATATTTGTGAGGGCAGATTTGTTCAGTATTGACAATGGATTGCCCTCGTAAATTATTTATTTACAAAGGTATGGTTACAAAATCTCTTTTAGCAACAAGAGCAAATATGACGGCCTTCGAGGGCCATATGCCCTCGCTAATAACCTTTTGCGACGATATTTGAACTTTTGTGAGGGCATTTTATCCTCGCTAGTAGACTCTTTTCTTGTAGTGAACGCGTAAATATGATATTTTTTCTTCTTGCAAAGAATTTTCAATTGTTTGTATTCATGAAATGCTACCTTTACCACTAGATAAGGCCATGGAAATTTTTGTAAGAAGGCATTCAAGTACTCTATCTCTGAGGGAAATTGTGCCTCGGAGTTGGAGAAACTGTCAGTTGACATTGTTTCAAGATGCAAAGTGTAAGGTTGAATTTATTCAACCATGTGTTGGCTTTATTCAGTGCTAAAGTCGCTTGTAATTCAGCAATTAGATACATTGTATTTAAGTGAGAATCATGTAAGGGTTGTGTGTGAGAGAGTGTGAAGAATTCAAGTGTGTGTGCAATCAAGAGCATTCTCGCGATTGGAACTCACGAGTGACTTGCGACTGATGACTCGCCAAAAGTGCCACACGTGTGAAGCATGCAGGAAGTTGAAGGGTCACGATAGTTGCAGTACTACAGGACAAAAAGTACAGTCTAGACCTTTCAGTTATCTGGCGACCGGAACTCGCGACTCATCCCAATCGCAAGTCACTCGCCAGAAATCCTTGCTTTGTAGAAAAATGACTTTTCACATTCCTTCACATACACTACTATAAATACTCTTATACTCACGAAATGTTGAGAGTTTCCAGAGAGAATTTTAAGAGATAAACCCTAGAGAACAACAAAATTGATTCATCCACAATCTTATACCTTTGATTCTCAAATTCCTCTACTCTCACTCTCTTCATTGTCATACCCTTGAGAGGATCTTTGGCAAAATCCTTACCTCACCATACCCATATCAGTGAGAAGGTTATTTGGTGCTTAGGAAGCAATTCAAAGAGAACCAATTCATTTTGGTTGATGCAATGAGCTTATTGTGGGATCCGGAAAGTTAGAGAAGATACAATTAGGCTTAACCTTGTTGGAGCAAGAAGCTTGGAGGGCTTATGTGCATCGGGTAGATTAGGCTTGGAGGGTCTACTGCTATTCATGTATCCCAACTGATTTTCTAGTGGATCATTTTACTGCTTGGAAGGTGGCGGAGAGGTTTTTCGTCGAGTTCTTCAGTTTCCTCTTCGATAACATGTGCCGATTTTATCTTTGTGCTTGCATCTCTCTTTCTTACTCTTTTCCTTTTTAATTACTGTTGTGCTTGTGATTATTTATGATTTAGAGTGTTTTATCAATTTGGGTATTGCTTGTACTTATCATTCCGCACATTTATTGTTTGAGTATAAGCTTGTGTTGGTATTTTTGAAATTGGGGGTCTAAATATTCACTAGTGTTTTACACACCAAGTGAACTTTCACAAAGGGTTACCACTTGCTATTGTGGCTATAGGTGGTCTTCTGTTAACCAATGAAAAGACTCAATCTGAATGGAAAATTTTAAATGATAGTCTTAGTTTTGAGCTAGAAAACAATCCACATCTTATAGGTGTTAGAAAAATTGTCCTTTAGTTATCACAATCTACCTTACTACCTTAAATCGTGTTTCTTATACTTTGGTATGTATCTTGAGGACTATTCTATAAAATCTTCAAAGACTGTTTAAACATTGGATAGCTGAGGGTTTTGTAAAGGAAGATCGGAAAGCCAAGACATTGGAAGAGGTTGCAAAAGAATTTTTATCTGAGCTCATTGATAGAAGCTTTGTTCAAGTTTCCACTCTAAGCGTTGATGGGGATGCTAAATGTTGTCTTATTCATGATTTAATGCATAAGATCATCCTTTCAAAAATGCAAAGTTAAATTTCTGTCAAGTTATGGGAAAAGAAGACTTGAATTTCCATGGGAAGAATTAGCGCTTTATCAACTAATAATTGTAGCAATGAGGTTGTAAAGTTGTAATTTACAACTATGTTTTGTTGGCTTTTATTCCGTGCCAAATTTGATTGTAATTATGTTCAATCGTTTAAAACCCTGTATTTGTTGTGGGATTTGTTGTAAGGGTTGTGTGATAGAGAGAGTGTTGAAGACTCAAGCATTTGAAGAATTGAAGGATTCTCGCGGGTATCTCGCGACCTAGCATCCCACGAAGTGAATCATGTGCATGGCACATGCTGGAATGCGAAGAGTCAGGCCAGGTGGAGTCAACTGTGTCTCGCGAGTATCTCGCGGGTAAGGCCTTCCCGCAAGACACCCGCGAGGCAAGCTGTTCTGCCAGCCTGTACTTCTTGAGTCACACCTTTTGCACCTCTCCTACATATACCATCATTACCCACAATTGTTGAGGAATGCTTCAGAGAGAAAAACCCTAGCCAAACACATTGGTAATTAGAGATTGTCTTCCCCATCTTTCTCTATACAATTGCTTATGGTATCTCCTCAACCCTTCCCTCTCCATTATCCATATCTTTGAGAGGTTGATAGCCAAAACACTTACCACACCTTTGAGAGTGCTGAGTGACGTTTTGGTGCTGCTGGGAAGTATTGGAAGAAGCCTTGAATGGCAGATGCAACATGGAGCTTGTTGCGGGATCCAGATAACTAAGACAAGACACGGTTCCGAGAAGCTTGGAGGGCTTAGGTACATCGGGTAGACTAGGCTTGGAGGGTCTTTTGCTAATCCATGTATCCCAACTGATTGTCTAGTGGATCGATTTCCGCTTGGAGGGCGGCGGAGAGGTTTTTCGCCGAGTTCTTCGATTTCCTCTTCGATAACACGTCTCGGTGTTATTTGTGTTTGCATCCTTCTTCCCTACTCTTGTTCATTTTATTTTTACTGCTGAGCTGCTTTAAATATGGATTAGAGTAGTTGTTTTGCTTATACGCTTGTGTTTACACTATTCTGCACTTGTCATTAAGTTAGTGTAAAATCAACCAAGCCGTAATTTGATTTTGGAGGTCTAAACCGCTCATGTGTTTTCAACACATTTTCGAGCTTTCAATTGGTATCAGAGCGGGTACACTTGCTAAGGTTTAATTACCTAAGTGTGATCCTTGACCCTTCTTGAAATGGACCGGTCTCAATCGCTCAATGTTCCACCATTTTTTGATGGGAACAATTATGCATTCTGGAAAGTTAGAATGAGAGCATTCTTATGCTCTATCGATGATACCGTTTGGGATGCGGTTGAGATAGGTTGGACCAAGCCGGAGGCTCCTAAGTCCACTTGGGATAAGGCAGTTCTAGCGGCAGCCAATGCTAACAGTAAAGCTTTAAATGCTATTTTTTGTGGTGTGTCCCCTGATGAATTCCACAGGATCTCTCATATGACAGTAGCCAAGGAAGCTTGGGAGATATTGGAGACTACCTATGAGGGTACAAAGAAAGTCAAGGACACTAAGCTTCAGATGCTCACCACCAAATTTGAAGAACTCAAGATGAGTGATGATGAACCATTTGATTCTTTCTATGGGAAGCTCAATGAAATTGTCATTGCTAAACTTAATCTTGGGGAGAAGATTGAAGACACTAAGGTGGTGAGAAAAATATTGAGGTCCCTGCCTGAAAGCTTTAGAGCAAAGGTTACAGCCATAGAAGAAAGCAAAGACTTGGATGAGATTAAGATTCAAGAGTTGATCGGGTCCCTCCAAACGTATGAGCTGGGACTACCTTCCCATAAGACGAGTAAATCGCTTGCTCTTAAAACCATCATCGAAAGAACAAATGATTCCTCCGAAGAAGATTGAGTGGAGAAGGAAGTAGCATATCTTGCAAAGAACTTCCGCAAGTTTCTGAAAATGAAGAACAGTGGGAAACCGTTTAATAGAGGAAAGTTCTCTCCTTTAAGAGGTGATAAGAAAGAGTTTAAGAGAAAAGAAGGGAAGGATTATCAACCTTCTCCAGACATTGTGTGCTATGAGTGCAATGGCCATGGACATCTAAAGAAGGAGTGTCCAAATTTTCTGAGGGGAAAAGGGAAAGCATATGCTACAACGCTCAGTGATTCTGACTCTTTTGATTCTGACTCGGAAGAGAGTTGTGACGGTGAGGGAAACTACTCCGCTTTCATGACCATTGCTCATGAAGATTCCTCGGACGACTTGGGTGCACTTGAGAAGGAACTTGGTGAGCATTCTGATTCAGAATCTGCTGGAATTGTGGAAGAATCAGACGCTGAAGAGGAAGAAAATATAGCTAATCTTCAAAAGAATTACCCCTCACTTCTTGAGAAGTCAGGGGAATATGCAAGAATAGCCAAGGCAGCTGTGAGAAAAATGAAGAAAGCAGAGGAAGACTACCGAAGTCTCATGATCAGGCATAAGGAGGCCAAATGCGAAATAGAATGACTGAATAGTGAGCTGTCAGAAGTATACTTGAAGATCAGATTTCTTGAACAAGAGGTGGTGCAAGCGCAAGCCAAGATAGAAAGGGTCTCCTCCAGAAAGTTGGATGATGTTATCTCATCCCAAAAACATTCCTCAGACAAGTCCGGATTGGGATATACCGGAGGGAGTAGCTCATCAGTCAAAGCTACCAAAGAAGTAAAATTTGTAAAGGCCGTAGAGCCAATTGTAGAGAAGGCCATCCCTGAGAATGTAAAGGTTGAGAAGAAGAATGTAATTGAGCAACGGATGATGAATAAGTCCCGAAATCAAGCTGTAGGCAGACACGAAACCAGAGCAAGATCTCTCTCAAGACCACAACGGGGTCCTAGGACGAATTATGTGTGTCACTATTGCGGATTGCAAGGACACACCAGACCCAACTGTCAAAAATTGAGAGCAGACAATAATGCAAGCGTTCCTCGATCACGTGGAAGAAGGAATGACAATAGAGCTTGGGGTGGTGAGAACTCAAGAAGCCAAACTCGTGATCCCAGAGTTACAGACGTGATGAAGATGATCGGTGCCTTCACCACTTGCTTGGAGAGTTTTACCAGGAGGTTTGAAAGTCCCAACTCTCGTACCCAATCCGTCAAGGATATCACCCCAAACGCACGTGACGTGTGGGTGAAGAGGGGTACTCATGCATAAGCACTATAATATGTCCATGCACTAATTCTTTCCATTTTTAGGGACATTTGTTGTTGCATTCTATCATGCATTGCTTTCATAGTAACTTTTCCTTTGTCTGGTTTGCACTTGTTTTTGTTAATCTTTCTTTTCTTGTTTTGTTTTGGGTGTGTTTCAAAAATTCAAAAACCCATGAAAATTATAAAATCCAAAAAGTTTGATCACTTTGTTGAGTTTTGTCTCAAAACATGTTTTGCCTTGTACCTTTGTACCTATGGCTTTGTGCATTTAACGAGCTTAGCTTGTCCCTCATGCACTCATATCATTGTGGAAGAAATTCTGAAATCTATGTGACTGTTGTAAATAGATCTTCAACCTTGTCATGAATGATTAGTAAATGGTTTTGTTGATCTTGAGACATGCATAGACTCATGCCTATATATCTTCCCACTTTTATTTTTTTTTTTTTTGCTTAAAAGAGCTCTCTAAATGTAAATCTCCAAATGAAAAGAGATATAGAGCTGCAAAAGCCTGTCGCACAAACTAGTATTCGACTAGGAAAAAGGGAAAGCGACTAAAATATAATGTATGATGCCCAAAAAGCCAAAGGCTAACTCATCAATTGAAATATCAAAAATTTCAGGCATCCTTCTCTAAATGAGATTCTCTTTGCTCAAAAGTTGCAAATGTTTTGTTAAGTATGGAGCCAAATGAAAAGCTTCAATGAATTGTTATCAAGTATGTGTGGGAGGTCATATATGCATGTTTCTATAATTGAGATAGGTCACATAATCTAGTGCTAGTTGTGTATGCCTTGATTGAATTGATCATTGAAGCTTCACAGTGGACTAAGGACTATCTCATTTTTGATATCCACACACAACACACAAGTCTATGTTCTATGAATGTCATAATCATTTGTGTGATTGTACTTGATTAAATGTGTTTTTCACATGCTCAATCTTTGTTGATCAAATCCAAAAAGATTTTTGTGAGTTTTATTAGTTTTTGAAAGTGATTTTATACTTTCTTGTGTGTCTTTTTGATCAAATTGTTTTTTGTGTGTTTTTCATCAAAAAACTGGTTCAGGGGTTGTTTCGCGAGAAGCTCGCGACTAAGAAGCTTCCCGCGAAAAGGTTTGAGGAAAACATTTTTTTCTTCTTGTCACTCAGAGACTTTCGCGACTGTTTCGCGACTAACAGCTTCTCGCGAAATGCTGTTTGGCAAAAACTGAAATTTTCTTAAAATCAGACAGAGAATCTCGCGACTGTCTCGCGACTGTCTCGCTACTTAAAGCTTCTCGCGAAAAATTTGTGCTTCAGTGGCCCCTTTCGCGGTTGTCTCGCGACTGTTTCGCGACTCCCTAACCCGCGAAAAACGCGTGTTTTCAGTTTTATAGGGCTGATGTGACAGTTTTTCAAAACATAAAAAACTTCCCTCCACAAACCTTCTTCGAACCTTTCTCAACCCAAATCACTATTCCATCAAATCCCTTTCCAAATCAAGACTTTTTCTGCATTTTCTTCTTCAAGGTATGTTTGTTGATCATTTCTTTTTAAGTTTTCACTTAAATTTTGCAGAATTTTCAGTTAGGGTTTTGATAATTGGGGATTTTCGAAGGTTTGGGTTAGTGTTCTAAATTGGGTGATGTTTTTGACAAATTTTTGATTGGGTTTTGTTGCATTCGATCTTGATGCATCTGTGTTGGCCCCTTGTGGCATTTTAAAGTGTATTTAGGCACATTTTCTCCATGTTCATGCATTATGCATATCATATTCACTTGTGTGCACACTAAGTGTTCGTCAAAATGTCCAAGTGACATTTTTGTGCTAAAATGGAATCAAGTGATTTCAAATCCATGGACTTTCACTTGTTTGACTTAATTGCACTAGGTTTGATCGTTGACTGTGTGGTTCACTCACTTTGCTTAGGTTGCACACTCTTGGCACATAACTAGGCAATTAGGTACCCTCATGCATCTCATGCCACACACACTCATCAGCACATGCACTTAGGCACACACACTTGCAGTGTTTCTAAATTTGTTGCATTGTGATTATGCTTTATTGGTTGTAGTCTTTGATCATGTTATTTAGTGTATAGCATGCTATGTTCTTCAGTTAGTTTAAGTCTGATTTGAAACTAACTTGAATCTAATGAAGTTTGTTCTCTGATTTGTGTTGGTGCATATCTTTTTCTTTGCTTTGTAAAATTATGCAGATGTCTCCCACCAAGCATGCTGCTTCAAGGAAGAAGGCTCCCAAGCGTGCTCGTACTGATTTTGATCACTTCAAATCCGCGGAAGCAGACATGAAGTACAATGACTGCTACAAGAAAGCCACCATTGTCATGGAAAGGGTGGTTCAATTAGAGGAGCTTGAGCATACATGCATTCCAGATGCATTCAAAGAACGAACTTGGACCAAACTGTTGAATCCAATTGGAACTGTGTACTCAGAGATAATCAGAGAGTTCTTCTCCAATGCTACTGTAGAAGAGGACAAGATAGTCTGCTGGGTGAGGCACAAAGAATTTGAGATCACAAGGGATAGTATTCAAGACCTTTTGGAGATACGACCTCCCTCACAGCCAATGACAGTTCAGTATGATGAGAGATTGGGGCATATCACGGAGATGATATCAGCTCTTGGTGGAGTTCCAAAGAAATCATCAATGGATACTCTCAAGTTTTCTCCAGAAATGAGGACTCTGAGCTATGTCATGATCCATAACTTGTATTCGGTCACCAACCTCACCACACTATCGGCTCCAAGGACGAGGTTTCTCTACGACCTCTTCACTCACAAGGAAATTGATATCTGCAGCCACATCTTCCATATTCTGAAAAAGAGCATTACGAAGCAAAATTCCCGAACCATAATGCCTTTTCCCTCACTGATCATGGGGTTCATTGCCAAGACAAAGCTGAAATTCCCTAGTGGCCTTACTATTGTTCAGAGGGATTACCCCATTGGTACAAATACCCTGACTCGGAGCACAGCACACATTAAACGCCCCAAGACTGGTCCTCATCTCATTCCACCGCCTCGGAGTGTGCCTCAGGATGTCCCAGATGAGGGTGGAGACACAGAGGAGGAGATTGACAGGTTCACTTCTGCTCCAGAGACTGCACAACCATCGTCTTCTGCTCCAGCACAAACACAAGGTCTCAGCAAGCTTGATCAGATCCTAGCTAAGATGGATCACATGTCTACAGTGCTTGACACTCATGTACAGCATACAGCGAATCAGTTTGCATACCTCCAGGAGCAGATCACCACATTATCCGCTCAGATTCAGAGCTTATCCCCTACACATGGTTCAGACTTCAAATCCGGCCAATTCTAGTCCTTTGGCCATTCCGGTCAAAAAGGGGGAGAAAATTTTGAGGGGGAGCTGATGAACAAGAGCCTGCACAGCCTTAGGGGGAGCGTAGCTTAGATACATAGTTACATTAACTATTGGTTATTGGTTTTACAGACGGGTTTTCTAAGTTTTTTTTTTGTTTATAGTTAATGTTTTACTATTTGTGGTTTATAGTTCTGACACTTATGCTTTAACTTCAGTATTAATTTCAGTATATTTTCAGAATTTTGTGTTTTATTTTTATGCTTTGTGGCATATGTGCTTTGTGGCATTTTCTTGTACCCATGTTGCTTTTGTAAGCTTTTAGGGTTTGTTTCATGCATTGTTTGTAGGTCTTTGTGGTTTGTGCCATGCATTTGCTATACCATGCTTATGCAACCTTGATGCATGTTTGCTTGTAGTTCAATGTCATGCATTTTTACTTCAAGTACATCACTCTTGTGCCCTTGTAGGATTGTTCCTAGATGCATATACGTTCTATGCATTGGTTGAGTGATGAACACTCTTGTGCCCTAGTAGGATTGTTCCTAGATGCAAATACTTCGTGTATTTCGCATTGGTTGAGTGTTGGAGTTGCAAATGATTCTTTTTAAATGAGCTTATCATCTTGTATCTCCGGATGTTCATTTCATGTGTGAATGAGCATAGTAATTGCTTGTGTATAGTGATTACTTGTTTGATCTTGCCATGATCTAGTATTTCTATTTCATTTAGCTTGATCTTGTTATTATTGCTCCATATGCATTTCAAGTTTTCTACATACAATGATATTATTGTGTTGTTGTGTTTCAGGAGATACTTGTTCATACGTTCAAGAGCTTATCAGAATCTAGAATTAGGTGTGAGTGAGTTTTGCCTTTGTTCCCAAACTCACGTTTAAGTCTAGAGTCTGTTTTAGGGTTTTGTCACGGAATAGCCAAAGGGGGAGATTGTAAAGTTGTAATTTACAACTATGTTTTGTTGGCTTTTATTCCGTGCCAAATTTGATTGTAATTATGTTCAATCGTTTAAAACCCTATATTTGTTGTGGGATTTGTTGTAAGGGTTGTGTGATAGAGAGAGTGTTGAAGACTCAAGCATTTGAAGAATTGAAGGATTCTCGCGGGTATCTCGCGACCTAGCATCCCGCGAAGTGAATCATGTGCATGGCACATGCTGGAATGCGAAGAGTCAGGCCAGGTGGAGACAACTGTGTCTCGCGAGTATCTCGCGGGTAAGGCCTTCCCGCGAGACACCCGCGAGGCAAGCTGTTCTGCCAGCCTGTACTTCTTGAGTCACACCTTTTGCACCTCTCCTACATATACCATTATTACCCACAATTGTTGAGGAATGCTTCAGAGAGAAAAACCCTAGCCAAACACATTGGTAATTAGAGATTGTCTTCCCCATCTTTCTCTATACAATTGCTTGTGGTATCTCCTCAACCCTTCCCTCTCCATTATCCATATCTTTGAGAGGTTGATAGCCAAAACACTTACCACACCTTTGAGAGTGCTGAGTGACGTTTTGGTGCTGCTGGGAAGCATTGGAAGAAGCCTTGAATGGCAGATGCAACATGGAGCTTGTTGCGGGATCCGGATAACTAAGACAAGACACGGTTCCGAGAAGCCTTGTTGGAGTAGGAGCTTGGAGGGCTTAGGTACATCGGGTAGACTAGGCTTGGAGGGTCTTTTGCTAATCCATGTATCCCAACTGATTGTCTAGTGGATCGATTTCCGCTTGGAGGGCGGCGGAGAGGTTTTTCGCCGAGTTCTTCGGTTTCCTCTTCGATAACACGTCTCGGTGTTATTTGTGTTTGCATCCTTCTTCCCTACTCTTGTTCATTTCATTTTTACTGCTGAGCTGCTTTAAATATGGATTAGAGTAGTTGTTTTGCTTATATGCTTGTGTTTACACTATTCCGCACTTGTCATTAAGTTAGTGTAAAATCAACCAAGTCGTAATTTGATTTTGGGGGTCTAAACCGCTCGTGTGTTTTCAACACATTTTCGAGCTTTCAGAGGTTCTTAATCATAGTCATGGAAACGGAATAAATAGACATAGATATCCTCTTTCCATTCTATACTTTGATACTTGAGAGGGAAATAAGTTAGGAGAAGTTAGAGGGAACTTTCTTGGATAAAGCATTGCAAGTGGGCACTTTTTAAGGTTACAAATTCTAAATCTTGAATGTGTTTACAGACCTTGATTGCCCAACAATATAGGAGAGTTAATTCATTTGTTGTATCTAGGCCTAAGGAAGACTTCCTTAGATACTATGCCATCATTAATTGGAAACGTACTGAACCTTCAAACTAGGATCTAAAGCATACACTTATGGACTGTTCCTAGTTCAATACAAAAATTGCCTTAACTTAAGCACCTATACATAAGCAGAGGTCATTTTGTGCATTATATAAGTGGGGGTTGTTTGAGTAGTCTACAAACATTGAAGGAAGTTGAATGCTCGAAAATGTGTTGAAAATACAAGAGTTGTTTAGACCCCCAATTAAAGTTACGGCTATATTGCTTTTACTCTAACTTATATAAGTGCGGAAACAAGAGTAAATGAAGCGCAATCAACCGATACTACTCTAGTGCATAAACATGAACAATAAACAATAAAAGTAAAGCACAAGAGTAAGAGAAGAGAAAATATAAACACAAGATAACACACCGATGTGTTATCGAAGAAGAAACTAAAGAACTCCGTGAAAGCCTCTTCGCCGCCTTCCAAGCAGTAAATCGATCCACTAGACAATTAGTTGGGATATATGAGTTAGCAAAAGGCCCTCCAAGCCTAATCTGCCCTATGTACCTAAGCCCTCCAAGCTCCTATTCCAACAAGGCTTCTCGGAACTGTGTTTAGTCTAGCTTTTCGGATCCCACAATATGCCCAATTGCATCTACCAAGTCTCACCGGCTTCTTTTGGCAAATCCCCAAAGCTTCCTAAGCTCCAAAACACTCTCTACACTTTGAATAGGTGTGGGTTGTGTTTGGGTACAAATCTCCTCTCAAGGTATGACAATGGGAGAGGGAAGGAGAAGAGGCTAGAATGATTTCTTACTAAGGATGAGTAGCTCTCTCTCTAAAAGATGGGTGTGTGTGTTGTAGAAAACTTATCTAGGGTTTTTCTCTCTGAATAGCCTCTCATACATTTATGGGTAATGGGAGTATATATAGTATGGGTGAAAAGTAAGAAAGTCACTCTTAAAAATCCTTAAGGCAGAATGTTTTGCGACTACCTCACGGGAAGGCTTTACCTGCAAGACACTCGCGAAAACAACAACCTAGCAAGACTCTTCAGCTTCCAACATGTGCTTCTCACATGGCTCTTTCGTGGGTTAGCTTCTCATGAAATCCATTGATTCTTCATTTTAGCTTGAGTCTTCACCAACTTAATACGAAACCCAATACAATAAAATCTCACAAAATACTAGGAAATAAATTAAAGCAATTACAACACTTTTTGTCATGGAATAAAGTCAACATAAAACATATTTGTAAATCACAACTTTACAATCTCTCCCTTTGGCTATTTCGTGACAAAACACCCTATAACAGACTCTAGACTTAGACGTGAGTTTGGGAAAAATGGCAAAACTCACTCACACCTAAATCTAGAAGCTGTGAAGTACTTGGAACATCTATACCTGTAACCTGAAACACTTGCACAAAACACATTAGACCCGCAAGGTAAATCAAGTGATAAAATGATAAGTATAATGTAACAAGTAAATTGCGATCAAGTAAACATGATGTGAAACATGTGAGCAACTTGATCATACACCAAAACAGTCATATAGAAATGACTACAATGATCACATAACAAAGCAAATGATCATCCGAACATGCAATCAATAAAACACAACAGCATATGGATAAAAGCATGTCCAACACAAAAGCACGATGCAATGCGAGTAGCAAAACATAGAGACTAAACATAACTCAAAGCACCATACAACAACGAGAAAACAAGCATAAAGTAAATCAAGGTTTCTAAAAAAAAAAAAGTTTTCTCCCCCTTAGTATATGCATCTCCCCTATAGCTTTCTCCCCCTATGAATGTGCACTAGGTAGAATTTCTCCCCCTAAGAATGTGCTTATGAGTTATATAGAAATGACGATACACGGTATACTCTCTAGTATACTCTCCCCTTTTTTGTCATGAATAGACAAATCAAACAAGTGGAAGGAGGGAAAGAAAAGAAGATATGAACAAGGGTAAAAGATGATGCATGAAGGGTGCAGGATGAATGAAAAAATGAAGCTCAAACAAAAGACAAAAACATTTTTAAAAAAATGCTACAAAGCATAAAGAGCATAACATGCTACGGATGATGGAACATAATATAGACCTAGGCATGACATAGACACAAAGAACATGTTATATGTTCTAAAAGGTCTAAAATGATTTAATTAGCATGAGTGAGTGCAAAACATGTCAAGTGTTAGAGTATGTGCAGTAAGGTGCATCTAGTGTGCATGTGTAATGCATGACCAATGCATGAGCAAGCACTCAAGGGGCAAAGTATATAAAACACACAAACAATGATCAAAAGATGATAAACATGAATAATTATGGTTATCCCCAAAGTTTGGTACTCATCGGAGTCCAAAACAACGAGAAAATGCCATTTAGGTATTTTATCAAACACTTAAAGTGCACACACTACACATGTATGTTAAACAATGCATGAACATATGACAATTTTGCCTAAATATATGTTATTTTTGCCACAAGGGGCCAACATCCAAAGCAAATCATCATTTAAAACAAAGCCCAATAACAAAGATTGACAAAAACTAAGTTTTCCAGCTCCCATTTGAGAAAATCTCAACTATGAGCATAAAACCCCCAAAACATAATCTAAGGATCAAAATCAATGAAAAGAGTTAAAGATTACCTTAGAGATGTTAATGGAATGAAAAACAATTGATTTTAGCTGGGTTTTGATGTAGAAACACTAAAACAGGGGTTTGGGAGAAGATGTGAGAAGTTTAAAACAAATGTCCCATGAAATGCCCTTTAAAAGCTGATCTGGAAATTTTCGCTAGTTAGCTTCCTGCGAAAATTTCGCTAGTAAGCCTTACTCGTGAAACAATCGCGAGACAGTCGCAAAACTCTTTGTCCCAAGTTGAAAAAACATGAGAATTGGACCCTTTAACTTGTGACTGAACTTACACATGAAATTATTCACGAAAACACCAAAAAAATATGTTTTTCACACAAAAAAAATTTGAAAAACTTTGAAAAACATGGGTGATACAAATCACTTCCAAAAGCAAACAAAAAGAACAAAAATCTTTTTGGTTTGATCCACATATGGTTGAGCACACACACATCACATTTAAACATGAACAATTACACAAATGAAATAGACATTCATTAAACAAAGTCTTGTGTGTTGTGGGTGAGTATCAAATATGGAATAGTCCTTAGACTAGAGTGAAACTTCAATGATCAATTCAATCAAGACATATACAACTGGTACTAAGTCAAGTGGTCTATTTCAATTATAGAAATGAATATATATGACCTCCCACAAGAATATGATTACATAAACTTAGAAACTTTTGATTTGGCTTCTGCACAAATCATAACATTTGATCCTTTTGAACAAAACATCTCATTTTTGAGATCGGTGTTTGAAATTTTTGATATTTCAACATTGAAAGTTAATATTTGGCTTTTTGAGCACCATACATTTCAATTTAAAAAGTCGTTTTCCCTTTTTCCTAGTTAAATACTAGTATGTGCGACGGCTTTTACAGCTCATTATCTCTTTTTATTTGGAGATATACATTTGGTGAGCTCTATTGCAAAAACATAAAAGTAAAGGTGAGAAGATATATAGGCATAAGTCTATGCAAGTATCAAGACCATCAAAACTATTGATCAATCATCCATGACAAGCTTGAAGATCTATCTACAGCAATCACATATAGTTTTCAAGATTTCTCCCACACAGATATATGTGCATACATAAGAAGCTAAGCTCATAAATGCACTATGCCATTAGTACGAAGGTACTAGGCCAAACTCACATGAGATATGTGCTCAAATATATACAATCAAACTTTTTAAAATTTTCACTTTTTATGTGATTTTGGATTTTTTACTCACACAAAACTAAAGCATAAAAATAAGATCAAATGCAAAAACAATAAAAACAATGCATATAAAGAGATGCATGATACACAAATGCATGACAATGAAGCATCTAATGCATGAAAGGTCCTACAAAGATCGAAAGAATTAAATCAAGGACCGAAAGAGCAAAAAATTTTTACTTTTTATGTGATTTTGGATTTTTTACTCACACAAAACTAAAGCATAAAAATAAGATCAAATGCAAAAACAATAAAAACAATGCATATAAAGAGATGCATGATACACAAATGCATGACAATGAAGCATCTAATGTATGAAAGGTCCTACAAAGATCGGAAGAATTAAATCAAGGACCTAAAGAGCAAAAGCTCAACCATAGGAATCCTTCCTCATCCAAACAGAATGATTGTTTGGAATGACTGTCTCATGAGAAGTGAGACGAGGGTTGGAAGAATGAGAACCAGAGATACACATAGATAAGGAGTTAAAAGCATTAAATTTATTTAACAACATGCTATTTTCACTCAAATCTGGTTTACCCTTTTTAGCACAACTTCCAAGAAGCTCAAGTTTCTCTTTTCTTTTGATTCTATTGAAAGCTTGAAACTTAGAGCAATGAGGTCTAAGATGACCAAGGGCACCATAATGGTGACAAATAATGTGTTTAGGTCCACTAGGCCTTTTGGGAAAGGATCTAGCAACATGAGTTTGTTCCCTCTTCAACTTATAACATTGAGGTCTTATATGACCAATCACACCACAATGGTGACAAGTTGGAACAAATTTAGATCTATCCAAAGCCTTAGGTTGAGACCTAAACAAATGCTTAGGCTTAAGAGCCTTTCTCTCCACTTTTTGGTTTCTTTTGTGTAGAGGAATGTACACCGATTTGTCCTTTGAGATAAAACACACAATAGACACAACATCGAGTACCACAACATGATTGCAACAAATATTTTCAACATTTTTAACAGTAGTTTCAGCAATCAAACCTTTGGCATGCATCTTAAGAGATTCATTTTCAGATTTAAGATCATCAACAATTCTGTTAGACAAAACAAGTTTAGCATCTAAGTCCATGTTAAAACATTCAAACTCTTTTAGCTTTTCAAGATAATTTTCAGTAAGTTTCTAATATTTTTCAACTAATTTGTTGGATTTATTGAACTTAGTAATCAAATCACCATTTTCACAAAATAACTTGCTCAAACTCTTTTGAAACTTCTTAGCCTTTTTCTTCAAGAGTTTGTCATTTGGAATATCAACAACACCCAATGATTCAAGTAACATGTCATCACAATCATAAGGATAAATACTCATATAGGAATTTTCACAAACACATGGCATGTCACAATCAACAATATCCATAGAAGCATACAAAGTATTATCCATGGCAAAACACACAAGAGGTCAAGGATCACACTTAGGTAATGAAACCAAAACAAGTATACCTGCTCTGATACCAATTGCATGCTCGAAAATGTATTGAAAACACAAGAGCTGTTTAGACCCCCAATTAAAGTTACGGTTAGATTGTTTTTACTCTAACTTATATAAGTGAGGAAACAAGAGTAAATGAAGTATAATCAACCGATACTACTCTAGTGCATAAACATGAACAATAAACAATAAAAGTAAAGCACAAGAGCAAGGGAAGAGAGAATGCAAACACAAGATAATACGCTGATGTGTTATCGAAAAAGAAATCAAAGAACTCGGCGAAAAACCTCTTCGCCGCCCTCCATGCAGTAAATCGATCCACTAGACAATCAATTGGGATACATGAGTTAGTAAGAGACCCTCTAAGCCTAATCTACCCTATGTACGTAAGCCCTCCAAACTCCTACTCCAATAAGACTTCTTGGAACCGTGTCTTGTCTAGCTTTCCAGATCCCGCAATACGCCCGATTGCATCCACCAAGCCTCACCAGCTTCTTTTGGCAAATCTCTAAAGCTTCCCAAGTTCCAAAACACTCTCTACACTCTGAATAGGTGTGAGTTGTGTTTGGGTACAAATCTCCTCTCAAGGTATGACAATGGGAGAGGAAAGGAGAAGAGGCTAGAATGATTTCTCACTAAGGATGAGTAGCTCCCTCTCTAAAAGATTAGCGTGTGTGTTGTAGAAAATCTATCTAGGGTTTTTCTCTCCGAATGACCTCTTATACATTTGTTGGTAATAAGGGTATATATAGTATGGGTGAAGGGTAAGAAAGTCACTCTTAAAAATCCTTTAGGCAAAATGTTTCATGACTACCTCGTGGAAAGGCCTTACCCGCAAGACACTCGCGAAAACGATAGCCTGGCAAGACTCTTCAGCTTCCAACATGTGCTTCTCACATGGCTCTTTCGTGGGTTAGCTTCTCGCGAGCTTCTTGTGAAATCCACTGATTCTTCATTTTAGCTTAAGTCTTCACCAACTTAATATTAAACCCAATACAATAAAATCCCACAAAATACAAGGAAATAAATTAAAACAATTACAACACTTTTTATCATGGAATAAAGTCAACGTAAAACATAGTTGTAAATCACAACTTTACAGAAGCATGTGTAGATGGGATCAGCTCTCTCAAGGATATCCTGGACAAGTTTATCAACCTTAGAGACTTGCTACTACTACTTCGGTTGGACCCATCACAGCAAAAGAAAGTGATAGAGCATATTGTGACACTGAGACAGCTTCAACTGAACACAAATTTTTACTTGCTTGGACATGGAGATCTAATGTTGGAGCCTTTGTCAGGCCTTAAAAATCTGTCCCGCCTTCAATTGTATGGAAGAATAGATAATCCATCAATGTTCATAAATAATAGTGGACTCCCACAAAACTTGACTTACCTGAAGTTGCACCAGTCTAGACTTTCAGATGATCCAATGCCAGAGTTGCAGAAGCTTCACAACTTTAAATCACTCAATCCATCCACTCCATCCACTCTCTCTTATACAGGGAAAAGCATGGCTTGCGCCATGGGAGGCTTTCCTCAACTACTAGAAGTCTAGAATTGAATAAAACACAAATCCAACATATAAATGGTATTCAGAGTCTTTTCAGGTATATTTTGTCCCAATCGAAAACTCATTAAAATTTTGGACTTTATAAAATAAAGTCAAGAAATTGAGTTTGCCCATGTACCTCGGAATTCAAAAACCACAAAACCCTCAACTCGCAATTTTTTTTTTTTTTTTTCCTTATCAAAAAATATATATATATATATATATATATATATATATATTTTGTTCCTATAACAAAGCTAGAGAAAAAATTGTTGAGATATATAAATGTAAAATAAGAATAAAAAGTAATGGTTATGCAACAGTAATGGTTATGTTGAGATATAAGTTTCTTTTTTGTTCCTACAACAAAGCTGGAAAAAAAAATTGTTGAGATATATAAATGCAATAAAATAAGAATAAAAAGTAATGGTTATGTTCCATATGGCATATGAACAAGAGTTTGCTATCGATCCTTTCACAGAATAAGTTTCTTTTCAAGCATTTTCTTGGGAGATTATTTGTATGAAATAGAATGCATTTGAATTTTTATGATTTTTTTGTATTCTTCATCGGCTCCCTCAAACGTACATTATTGAGCTAGAAGACTTTCGGTTGATTTTTTTCCAATTAAGTTACAGAATTTCTACTGTAGAAGCTAAGCAAATATAGCAAATTCCAATGGAAGAAGAGGATTCATCCCCCCATTTGTAAGAAAGAGCATAAATGGGAGGAGGAACATACTTTGATTAGTATGGAGTGCCTATGGAAGAAGAGTATGCCATGGGGTGATTTAGAAAAAAAAAATTCAAAGAAAAGCTCTTTTTTTTCTTTTTCGAGAAACAATTCAATGAAAAGCTTACTGTAGGAAAATGCAAGAAATTTAAAAGGAGCATAAGTTTGTGGGTCAAACCTAAAAAACATTAAATTGCAAAAAATACCCCAATCAAGAATGTCAAATAAATAATCTACATCTTAAATAAATGAAATTATTAAGGTTCATCTTAAGTGATCAGAATTAAATTTCCCCATTAAAACGCCATATAGTTTTTTTTTTAGTTAACATTTTGAACCCGAAAGCTCAAGACCTAACAAAAACAAGAATGTATACAATAATTGGTTCAAATTCTTAAACTTTTAAAAAAAAAATTATGCTTTTTTTTTTTAAATTTTTTTTGGCGAAAAAAATTATGCATTTGAACTTCCTCTTTTAAGAAACAAGAGGTTCAAAATTCTATATCTTCTTTTGACAATGAAGAGGGTTTTCACAAAAATCATGCATATTTTAACTTCCCCTTTTGACAAACAAGAGGTACAAACTTCTAAATCAGTGCATAAACCTTTTTACATATATAAACGAAATTAAAAAATATATATTAAGATAATAACATGAAAAAATATGAACTTCCAAAAAAATTTATCTAATAATATTAAAATGAATAGATAGTTAGTAAAACTGTGGGAGGACTTTTGTCTCGGCCCCCAATCAGGTATTGTCTTTTTTGGAAATAGCGTTGAGTCTTAGTCCTCAAAAATTTGTTCAATCCCACATCTGATTATGTACAAGAATCACATTTTAGTATATCTCAAAATATTTCATTTTTGGGTTATATATGATGTTAATAACGCACAACAACATTTTTAGTATACTTCAAAAAGAAAACAACTATAAAATTGATTGACATTAAAATTTTGATGGTTCTTCGATTCTTGGGGGTCTTGTGAGAGCGGGCGCAACTTTTAAAGCCATTGCCCACTGGCGGCTCCAAGTCAAAGACCCAAGTAGACATGGCAAAATGGGTCAGAATTTTTGATCTGACCCGACCCGACTTGAAAAATACTTGACTTGAACCCGATTTTTTGACCTGAATAAAAAACGAGTTAATCCATGACTCGACCCGTGTTTATTGCTAGTCAACCCGAATTGACCCGCAACCCAACCCGAACCCGAACCCGAACCATTTTTTTAAACTTTTTTTTTTTGGGTAAAAAAATAGTAAAATTAAGACAATATTGGTTTAGATTTTTGTTGTGAGTTTTAAGGAAACAATTGAGACATTTACATAACTACATGCAAATTAATTGAAAGATGAATGGTTGATCATTCTGTAAAGAGTAAAGATTTTTAGATATCAAATGGAAAAGTATATAATAAGATAATCTGGTTACAGTAAAGTTAAAAACATTGATTTAAAATTGTACACATATGTGAGAAACATTCACAAGTGTGAAAATATTGAAGTCAAAGTATCAAATTAACATAAATTATGAATGCTTAGACTTATTTTTTAACAATTTATGTCCAAAATAAATGGCTTTTCAAAATAAATTATGATATTTCCTAGAGTGTGTTGCTTAACAATGATATAATATTCATAAAAGAGACCATATATAAATAAGTAAACAATTAAACTTTAATGTATGTCTCAAATTGAAATAGAGTGCCAACCACAATTGATAATAGATTATGTGGGGCCCCAAGTATTCAAACAACCCCGGCCCACTCCATAGCCGGCCCAAGGCCTGCGCCGAGGATATAGAGGCCGATGATAAAAGGGAAAAAGTCCAAGCCCTCAAGGGGCCTTGCCGAGGATGCCCACCTCCTCAGCCAACCGACATTGATAGGAGGAAAATATCTCTCACCCCTTAAACTTACGCCACCAACCTTCTGGCCGCTTTAATGGTAAAGTGACCGACAAACCCAGATGCCTTGGTCACTCCAACTAATAGAAAGTCTGTAAAGGCGGCTGAAAACTAACATAAAGCTGCAAAAGCAAATGATGAGACAAACCCTTATATATGCAGAGTCCGGATAACCGACAGATGGACGGCTGAGATTAACTAAAACAATACTATATAACGAAGAGGATTCCCAACATAAGAAAAGGAGGCCGGATATGAATGAGTCCCAGGAAAAAGGACAGAATATATATCAACCCTAAGAAAAATAAATCCTCGGCCTAAGCCGAGGACAACTATGCTTCGCAAACACTTAACCAAAGTGATGATCATTCTTTACAAAAACACTTAGCCAAATTTCTTTGATGAGATTCCTATGAATTTCATGTCATCTATCATTTATTATAAACTTCATATCAACCGTTGTTTACTTCGATAATGCCAAGCCCTTTTACCCACACTTTACAAATTTTATTGTTAAGGGTCCATTACAATTTGAGTCCCTACAGATTATAAAATTAATTTTCATGATTGTAAATTTCTTATATATTTTTATTCTTAGTCAAATGAGTTATCCAATAAGTCATTTGTAATTTTATTTTATATTTTGGGATGTTACTATTTTGTAGAAATAGAACTTGTGTATTTGTTTTACTTATCTATGTATTATTTTGTTTTAGATAGTAATGTTAGGATTTGTATAATTTTAAAATTATTGAATAAGTATTAATAAATTTAACTAAGTTCATTCATGATATAAGTGGTGAATTCAAAGTAAAACATTTTGTATTAAGTAATTTGTTGCATGACTTTCCAAATACCAAATACATGTTGTTTTCTTTATAATAAAAAAAAAATAATGTGAAAAATATGGGTCAACTCGACTTAACCTGCAACTCAATTGACCCGAGCCCATATTTAACCTACTTAAAATGACCCATTTTTTACATGAAACACGTTTGACCCGCGACCCGATTGACCCGACCCGACCCACCGCTTTGACATGTTTAGACCCAAGTGATGACTATTACTTGTTTGCATCACTAATTTATTTTTCACTTTTATTCATTTATTTTTTATATTAATTTTAGTCTCTCTCTCTCTCTCTCTTAGATATTCCATAGCAGTAGCCATACCCCCACAACCATCCACCAACACAAGGGTGTAGCCAGGATTTTCCACTTGAGGGGGCCGAATTATATATTTATATGCTAGTCATAACTCATAATTAATACAATAATTATATTCTATAAAATAGTCAAATTTAACATTTTATAATATTTCAAAACTCAAATAAGATAATAAAAAATTGTTCAATTTGCTATAAACATATAAAAGAATTTTTTTTTTTTAAAAGCCTTAGCATCTCCTATTAGAATTGTGCTTGGTGATGACCATTCATAAAATAAATTCCATTCATTATCATTTTCATAGTGAAATTCTTAACAATTTTTCCCTTTTTCAAATTGGGAAGGGGTTAAGACTTGAGATGTTTCTTATCTCTAGCGCAACCTAAATTTTGTTGTAGAAACATATCAATGTTGGTACAACTTATAAGTCACCTAGATTCAAAAGGAAAAAAAATAATTAACTTAAAATATATAAAAATGAGATGATGATAATGAGAGAAAAACATATGAGGAAAAAAAAAAAAAAAAGGAAATATGAGAAAATGATCAAATTTTGTGAAAAAATGATGATGATGGGACCAGAATAAATGAATTTGAAGGCTAAGAATGAAAAGAAAAACACACCAATTTAATTTGAGCAACGCGCATTGCATTTAAAAATTGAAAACAATAGGAACAACATCTTTTTTCTATTCTTAGAAAAAATAAAAGAAAGACACCCAAAGATTAGGGATTTATAAGATTTTGGTAAAAGTATGTGTATTGTTTGAGTGGAGTCTACTTGAGAAACTAAATAAATATTGAAATTGTAAATGGCTAAATGCAATCATTGTTATATTTTAAAGGGAAATAACATAAAAACTAACAATGAATAGATCTCTATGAAATTTTTTTTAAAGGAAAGTCATTATCCAAATTAGAGTAAAGAGAAAACTAAGCAAAACAACAGTAAAAAAAAAAAAAAAAAAAAAGCATGAACTGTGAAGATGATGAATATTCATAGCTAATTGGAACTCTAAAACTAGAGATTATCTTCTATTCAATAGTTTGGAAACTCTAGGTTCTTGGCATGTTGTGCAAGTAGGTGGGCCACTTAGTTCCTTTCTCTTTTATTATGGTTTAAATTGAGTTAAGAGTAGTCTAGACTCATGTATTAGATAGTCTATCCAACTATCTAGACCAATTTTCTTCCATTGACAGCAAGAAGGTTCTGTGAAATTTTTTGAAAGGGCCAATCATTATAATTTGTAAGGGCCCAATTTATTTTTATACAGCACTATAAGAGAATTTCAAAAGTTTTGGGGGGACCATGGCCCCCCAAGACTATATGCACCTCCGCCCGCACCTCTGCCCCTGCACCACCATAAAACCCACAACTCACCCCCACCACCATCATAAACCCATATCTCACCACCACCACCCACATCCAAAACCACCCAATTACCATAACTCACACAACCCAATCACTACCAAATCTAGTGCCACCATGAGCCACCACCTAAAAACCCAGCCCCTACAACTTCCAAAGCCACCCCAAATGACCAACCACCCCCACCCATTCCCCAAAATCCCTACCACCACAATCTTCGACATAGTTGGAGCCAAGAAATCGCCCTTCTTTGCCTTCTATAGTTCAAGCCTAAGCCTACACCCCACAACATCACCAAATTAGTGCCGCCATGGAACACCACCCAAAAACACAAACTGGGAAGTAGAAACAAAGGGATTTGCAAGATCGGCGAGCAGTAGAGCAACAAGAGCAGAGGAACATTATCCGCAGAGATTACCATAATCACCAGCACCACTTCGAGAGGCAGAGGACAAAGAGAAGATAGAGATGATAGAGCTGAGAAGATAGAGAAAAGAGAGAGTCAGTAGAAAGAGAGATGAATAAATTAGAAGGAAAAATATTTAGCACATATTACCGTACCGTCTCATTTTTAGAATGTAACTGTAGCTCCATGTTAATTTTTTTTAGATTTGGCACATCTAATATAGGTAGTCTTTTGGTGTGTCAAATGCTAAAAATTTAGCGTTTCTTAATTAACATTTGGTACATCTGTTGTTAATTCTCTTGAAATTTTAGAAGCTTATGAACTTTTAAAGTTTCTATTTTTCGAGCAATGTGGGACTATAATATGGTAGCTCTTTAAGATATAATTGGAGTCTAAAATTCATACATACACGCATTTTTGGATTTAATGTTGAGGGAGAGAAAGATACATAGGCACGTTTGATTTTTTTCATAATAAAAATGTCTTTACCCACCTTGGTAGGGGTAAGGGACGAGTGCAAGGAAAAAGTATTTCTGGTTCCTTCATGGGAAAATTATCTTATAAGACATCTTAAAGCACCTCTCTCTCTCTCTCTCTCTCAAGATATGTGAGTTTTCTAAGTATGGATCTCACATACTATGAAAAGGCTATTCCATGAGACTGTTTCGTGAGAATTGAGATAATCCTTTTGTTCCAGAGAGGGCACAACTCACAATGGTGTGGTTCCGATGCTTATAGGACCCACATGTTTGTGAGATGCCCACAAGCACAAGAAATAATTTTTGACAAAGTCATGGAACATATGGTATTATGGTAATACATTATGGTTGTGTGTACACATCATGCAACTAGTGCAAGTTTTACATTGATAGTTGATTATTATATTATGAACAAACAAATCACTTTTTAATCGACTTTGATTACCCTACTCCCTTCAATTTTCAGAAGCTTGTTTGCTGTCTAACATTGTGCTTAGATTGATAATCCTTAACGTATTCAAGTTTCATAATCATCGCGGGTGAGATGATTAATCCCCCTTATTCAAACAAAGCTCTTCAATCCATGACTATTTCTTAATTGGGCTTATTCCCCGTTTGCGCATGATTCATTCAAGCCATTTTCTGAAGTCCAAAAGGATTATTTTGAGAACCCACTTGGGTATCCATCACATTAGAGCCTATAGGCAATAGATAGTATAGATACCATTGCATTGAAAAGTAAGAAAAGCAAAGAAGCAAATATTTTTTTAACTGATTGATGTACGATTGCACCTAAAAATCTGGTCGGTTATAATAATTATAATAATTATTCTAACAAAAAAAAATTCAACTTTAACTATTGCCTTCAGGTACTCGTCAATCGGATCCTTTTAACAACACAAAATATTTGGTAGACCAATCTACTTTTCATTGTTTTTCTTTTAGTTTTTTAGTTTTTTTAATGTATAATTTAAATAAGTAAATAAAATTTCAAAAAGCATTGGTGACTTGGTCAAATTTAATTTGTCAATATGAAGTTAAAAAATTTGCACTTGGTACATTTGAAAATACTTTTTTGATAAAAACACACACCCACAAAGGAGAAAAAATGGATCCATTTGAAATTACTCATTTCTATAAAGTTTAGTTTTGGGATATTAGAGTGAATAGTTTTGAACATTTTCTAATAACTTAAAATTTTGGAATAATTGATAGTTTATCACCACAAGAGTCACATTTTCTTAACCTCCATTTGGTTGGGGTGACTTTAGGAGGGATGGAAAAGAAGGAGATGAAATTAGGATAGTATGAGAGGAAATGGGGGAGAGGGTTGTTTGGTTGGGAGGGAAGAGTTGAGGGATTTTTGTGGGGCCTAGGTGTTTTTTCCTTGGGCCCACCAAAATTTTATCTTTCCAATTTCAAAAAATTAGAAGAGAGAGAATAAGGGAGGAGAGAAATTACTAAGAAAAAAAAAAGAAAAAACTAGGAAAATTCCCAAACACCACTTGAACTTTGAGGTAGTAACCAAGAGACCCCTTCAATTTTTATTTTAGCCAATTTGCTCCTTCAGCTTCACATCACTACCGAATAGAGGCAATTGTTAGTCTACTATTTAAGCTCACGTTAGTCAATCACGTGACACACACGTGTAAAGGAAACTTACCCCGTTGTAATTGATTGAGCAAGACAGAGAAAGAGAAACCAGGTTCGGGTTCAGGTGTTCACCGAAGAAGAGAGAGGATCTCTCAATCGAGTGGAGGCATTGCCAGAGTTCAATCTCTAAACCATCAATATTATATTAAATATCATGTTTGAAAAATTCGATTGAATTTATTAAAAAAAAGGTTTCCTAGCTCCCTTTTTACTCCATGGAACATATCATTTCATTTGAGTGGGTTGCTGGGGTGGCGTTATGCATTTTGAGGCCTAAGGAAAAAAAAATTAGATAAAAAAATCCAGCAATTTTAACAAGAATAAATGAGGTTTGAGCCTTTTTTTTTTTAAATGTTTTGTTGAGAGAGAAAGACAAAGGGGGAGAGATTTTGTCATGCCTTAAACCCCAAAGGGTCCAAAGCATGAGAAAGATGTCTCAACGTACCTGTAGATTTTTTTTTTTTTTTTCTTTTTGACAATCCAATCCACATAAATCATATCAAGTGCTAACATCAAGAATTATCATAATAATTCCATTGAATATACTCTCAAAATAAGTCAGAGCTCTAAGCAATAATTATATACAAGGACCATTGGCCACAAAAGAATAGAAGTTTGAATAAATAATTATATAACATCAGCTTGTCCCATTAGGAATAAAGTCACAACTACTATAATATACAAAAGAATGAGTCAAGCCTATTCTAAGATGTACATCATTTAATATCTCCATCACAAAAGTTCAGTCTCCATCAATAGTTAGTCTAACTACTATTAGCCACCAAAAAGCTGTCTCAAAATATTGTTGTCTACTTTGAAAAATTTTATAAAATAATGGAATGAGACAGAGCTTAGTAAGTAGCATAATTAATAGGGGTAGGGGAAATGCAAGTTTCATTTTCAATAATAATACGTTATGACAGGAATGATTTGATAATGAAACACAAAGTTTCTCATAGTAAATACCTTGAAACTATATACTATAATCTGTGAGCACCAACAATATAATTTCCGAAGCCATAATATCTAACATAAGCTAAATTATCACAAATATAACATACTACCACATAGACCGGTTAGGAGATCCACCCATTCACAACTAGCATGATATTGTCCTCTCTAGTATGCAGACTCTTAGCCCTATGAACAGCAGCCTCACCCATACCCTTAAGATTTTTCTCTCCCCCCATGGGCAGCAGAGAGAGTGCGTCAAATAGGACCTCTCTTACATGTGGTCTCTTGGCCCCATGGGCAGCAACCTCACTCACACATAATCAAGGAACCTCTAACCCCCTATGGGCAGTAGGGAAAAATGCGTCATCTAAAGTGAAAGGGCACTGGCCTAGATTTGATTCCATTGTCACAAAGACTATGGAAACTAAATCGGGTGATCACTGGGAAATCACACATGGCATGGTGTTAAAACCACATAAAGCTCACAAGTTACATTACTTTGAAACACATAGTTTATATCAGGGGCGGCCCAACAAACTTTGAGGCCTAAGGCGATATATTTAAATGGGGCCTTTTTGTTATTAATTAAATAATATTTAACTAGTTTTCAATATCATAATTTTTATATAACAAAAATGCATTCTTTTTATCTAGTAATATGTTTTTTTTTTTTTTTTTTTTTGAAGAAATGCTAAAACTATAACAAATTTTACTAAAAAAAAGTACAAATATTGTAGTAATGAATGTGATTAATGACACTTCAAGAAGATAATAAACAACTATTTGAATGAATGATGTTAGGGATATTATAAAATTTACAACATGATGCTTATAAAGATGTATCATTAAGCAATTAAAAAATGCATTTAGTAGGTTGTCAACGTCTACAAATTATATTAATTGTCACATCAATTTATATAAAAGTTTTAAAGTAAAATTATAGTATTTATAGTATTTTCCTATCTAAATTATTTCTTGTAATTTGTGACACATATTTGTAAGCCCTATGTATTTAAAATTATAATATCTCTAGCATTACTCAATTTTTTGGTGCTTCTTAAAAGTAGAAGAAAAATGTAAAACTATTTTTTTTTTCTATATCTCAAAAAAGTTAAAAATTAAAAAAATATATATCTCAATTCTTGCCCCAAAATTTGGGGGCCTTTCTCTAGTAGGGGGCCCTAGGCAATTGCCTAAGTGGCCTAAGCCTTGGGCCGGCCTTGGTTTATATCCAGATAGTTTTAGAAAAACTTTAAATAAACTAACTTCTACAAAGTTTATGAGGTTTTCAACTTCATTCTTGTCAAGAGATTATCAATTTCCCACATAACAAGACAAGATAAGCGTCTTTAAATTTTCTAATATACCATAAAATCCAACATTTTCTTATCAAAGATTAAATAAAAGATGCTCATTTTTCCATATCAACAAATTCATGCATTTTCCCAAATGCAATACCAAATATGATGCATTTTCATATATAATCATGCATATATTAAGGTTACGACACAATAGTTTTTTTTAGGAAAATATAATTTCCATAAGTAGTTTCCAAAAGCGTGTCTTACCAAAAAACAACATTTATGCAACATGGTTATTTTTCAAAAATCTCATTAAAAAGCTACTTATCTCGCAACTGCAAAAGCTTAATTCTCCAAGTTCCAAGGAGATTAGCTAGAACCTAAACAATATCAAGTAAACCTATCATAATAAGCATAGAGCTTGAAATTGTATCTAGCTACAATTTAGGAATTGCCAAATGAGCACTTAATTAGGTAGGCCTAGTATTTAAGCTCATCAATACTAATATATTCTACTTCCAAAGTTTCTCAACAAATTGCTTCACAATGCATAAACTCCAATTTATAAAGTTAACTCATTTAATATCATCTCTAACATCATGACTAGCTTTCATAAAATTTACACTACATCATTAACAGACCCATGAAAGCAAAATCAAAATATCCTCCAAGACAAGAAATTTAGAACTTCAACTAACTTCAAATAAACCCAATGGCAATGGAAAAATTAGATTCACCAACTATCATATGTTATAACTCAAAACCTCTAAATTTTCCACCATACATAAACCTTAAGTAGTCATCATTAGCACAACCATAAACTCACTCATCAAATAATTCCACCAATGCAAAAGCCATACATAAAAACACATAAATATCACTTCCAATACTCATAAATTACATGGGTATCATTATTAAAGCTTAGATAAAAAAATATAACCTCAAGCAAAATATTAAACCCACCAAAAAGAATAGAAAATTTTACCTAAAATAAAGGGATGATGATGCTTAGGGACTGACTGGGACAGTACAGATTTGATCTTCTAGGTCATAAAGAATTTATCTTTTATGTTTTTTCATATTTTTTTTTATATAATTCATTGGCCTCCTTTCCCCTTTTTCTTTTCTATCAAGTTTTTTTTTCGCTTAATTTTTGGCTATATTTTTTTCTCCTTTAACATATATATATATATATATATATCTTTCTCTAAGGCATTTGTTTTCCTTATTTTTTGGCTATGCTTTTGGCCTCCTATATATAGAGAATATGATCTTCTATGGTTCTTAAAGAAAATTTTATCTATCCATTCTAAAATGAGTAGTTTGGATATTTTAGGTATCCGACAAAACCCTAATCCTTCTACCCCTCTTCTTATTCTTTTACATAAAAACACACAAAAAAAAAAAATAATAATAATAACAATAACAATAACGATAAAAACCACACCAAAAACTTGAAAACCCCCACAAGTCACAACCACAATTACCATCATAAAATCTTCCAACAACTTGTTTTGCTACTCAATCCTTGTTCTCTGGAATCATATTTCATCTGTTATTTTTGAATATGCTTGAGTGTTGTCCTAATCTTTCGAAACTTTGACTTAATCTTATTTCAAGTATGTCAAGAAAGCAAGGAAAATAGAAAACAATTTGTTGAAAACTGCATTTAGGACTGTGTTTTGGCTCAATGTGAAATGCTTTTAGAGTGTAAAATATTTTCATGTAAAAATATTTTTTTGAAAGGAAAATATTTTCAGGTGTTTCATTGCATCCCAAAAAATGCTTTGGAAAATATTTTAAGGTGTTTGGTTGTGTTCCTGAAAATCCTCTTAAAAACATATTCTCTCACATTTTCTTAACTTCCTAACAAATATTATAATAGAAAATTACAATATATAAACCAAATTAACTAAAAACAGAACCAAATATATATATATATATATATATATATCAATCTTTCAAAAAAATAAGCATTGATTGTGAGAGGGAGAGAGAGATAGATTGAGAGAAAGAGAGGTAAAGGCAGTGAGATCATTGGGTGGGTCTGAGGGAGGTGATGACAATGAGATCAACGGATGGATCTGAAGGAGGCGACAACAATTGGATCAGTTTGTAGATCGGAGACAAGCAAGAGCTTTTTGGCCTTGGTTGGCCAAAGGGAAAGAGAGAGGAAGAGAGAATGGAAAGGTTTTACCTTGACTGGCAGTGCTGATGTTCAGCGACAACAATGGCAAGCTAGTGAGAGGACGCACGACTTGGGTTGGAACCATGGGTAAGCTCACTCTCTCTTTCCTTCGGCTAGCAAAGGTGTGACCATGTAAGTGAGAACGGAAAATTATTTGAAGGAAATTTTTAAGTGTAAAACTAATTGCACTCCACATTTCCTTCTTTTATGGTCAACTGAATTTATCTTTAGTTTGACCATATTTTCAAGTTTATCCAAACACCATTAAGGGCACAAAATGTTTTCCCAAATTTTTTCTCAGCCGAAACAAACACAGCCTAGAAATCATCCATCAAACAATAAACTCAAGCGTAGAACTCACCATTTTATGGTTTCAATATATATATATATATATATATATATATATTGTATTTTTAAATCCCTAAAAGATATATTCGAGAGAAAAAAAAAATTTTAAGCAAGGAACTCATAAAAAAATAAAAATAAATAAATAAAAAGCAACTAACTTTGCGGATTTGAATCCCCAAGATCTCCATCTGTTTCTCAGTCAGTACCCAACTACTACTCATCACTCATTATCTCTGTCGCTCTCTCTCACACACTCGCGGCCATCCATCTCTCTCCTCCTTGGACTTGATATTCCTTTTCGCAACTGCCTTTATTGCTGCTCAGCCTCCTTCTGCTCTCATTCTTGAAAGGTACTATTTTGGCTCTTTCATCATCCTTGTTATATAGTATTTTATCCTATTTGTTGTAGATCTCTTTCACCCAAAAAGCTATCAACTTAGCAAAATCATAACATATGATCATAGTTTATATATTTAATGCATGGCGATTATCTTCTTTTCAGAAGCCATCAACGTGGTTCTAAGTTTTTCTTTTTAAATTATGTTTTCTTCCATTCCAAAAGCTTTTTGCCTGGTATTGGCCTCTCATACTTTTCTGTAAGCAAAGTAGTTTGGCAATTGCACCTGAAAAATATAAAAATAAAAAATTGTTTGACGGGCCCTTTAAAATGTGTTTGTATTAATTACCGTGTGGAAATTTCAAGAAACTCCAGAAGTTGATGTTTTAGTCGATAACTATTTATAAAAGAAAGAGAGAGTGAAAGACACGTTTTTTAGATCTGAATGTGTTTTGACGTATATATATTGTGACTATTGGAAAGAAAAGCATACCAAGGCTGACCCGGATAATAAGTACACTTCCAATTGTTTTTGCATATTTGTGTGAAGTAATTTTTAGGTATTATCAGAATACGGAAAATTGTGCTTCCTATTCTCATTTAATTCATGGTAGGGTGTTTCGAAAAAAAAAAAAATTCATGGTGGGGTGATTCTCAAAAAAAATAAATAAAATTCATGGTACGGTTTACCATAACTGTGAGAGGATGGAATACAATTTCTTCATGTTTCAAGAATACTTAAGAATTTTATTATATAGGTAATTGGATATATCCTCTTTTTATATTGGTTCCTCTAATTAATTCACACCTACACGAGAATCTAAAATAGTGATATACTAATACAGTAGGGGATCATTAGCTCAAAATTTATACATTGAGGACCTAGCATTGACATCTACAACATTTTTCAGCCATACCCAACCTCATTCTCGCCGTTACCTTCATCTTGACCATCTCAATCTGGCATGACATCTCTCTCATAAAATTAATTCTATTAAAGAAATACTTTTCATGGTGCTAGAACTTTGTTACTACATGTGCATTAATTCTATAAAAGAAATCATTTATGGTGCTACTACTTTTTTCCTATATGTGTAAAATATAATCCAAAGTCGCAAATAAATTAATTAACGAGAGCATTGTATAGTAATAACTAGTATATAATTTTATTTTAATTTGTTTGAAATCCACTTATGCGCTGGGGTTGGGATACTCAGTAGTTTTTATAACACCTCTCGTATTGGGTATGTTTGAATTGAAAATTTTGTGGTCCAAAAATTCTAAACCTCATCAATCATTTTTACTTCTCATTGCTTAGTCAAATTCCATCTGTTATTATCTGAGATGCGCCTCTAGATAATGATTAAGTAACAAATAATAAATTTCATTATTTTCCAATAAGAACTTTAATTGAACAAAAACATCAACCCGTCCTCAAGTCATTTGATCTTATATTATTTTAAAATTTTCTTTTAAAAAAATGCTATATTTTTAACCCACTGTTGAGTTTTTGGATCTACCATAGAGTATCTATATCAAGCACAAGTTCTCTATCCTTTATTTTCTCCCACTGTTTTCATTTGATGCTCTAATTAGTATTGAACTCAAAGCTATTGCTAGTATTCCTATTAAGCAGGCTATTTTACAAGAGGTAGCAGCCTTGTAAAAAGGTTGGGTTATACTTGGTAAGTAGTTCACTTCTATTACATCTATAAATTATCATTTAGCTTTTTAATAACCTTGTTAATCGTTTTAATTGTTACTACATGAAAAATTAATGTCTGTAAACTCTCTTGTTGATAATACTTGAATGATGGAAAATTCTCTAAAATGGTGCATTAGAATACCTTACTAAGTTCAATTCTTAGATTACTTGTTTAACTAATTGACACACTTCATCTCGATCAAGTAAAAATGAGTTTGTTGAACTTATGATAGGCACATTAAAATGGATAAAAGTTGGATGCATGAAACTGATAGAGCTAGTAAATGATATATCGAAGGTGTTAAGCAGTTTATTAATATGGCGCGTGGTCATGCGGATTGACTTGATAGGATTAAGTGTCCATGTTGTAAGTGCACAAATCGATTTTATCACCATGTAGACAGAGTGGAGACTCATTTGATTTTGAATAGAATTGATCTGGATTACACCGAATGGATATTTCATGGGGAAGAAGATCTGTTTTTTAAAAATGTGCAAGCTGAGCATAAATGATGATAATTCATGAGCAGAGGATATTGATGAGCTACATGTCTGCGATACCAAGGTTTTTGATTTCCTTTTATTGGTTTCAGTCTTGTTCAATATATTTTTTTTTTATTTAATTTTTTTTTTATTTTTTTGTTTTTCAATTATTGTGAAAAGTTTAGTCATTTTTTCCATAATGATTATATCAATGATATGCCTCATTTTGTTTTTGTACAGATAAATTGCCTAGGGTAGTGCTTGATGCTTTAAAACATCAAAAGCTAATCACAAGTAGCATATGTAATAAGTGCTTTCTTAAGTCCAACTCTTTTTTGTTTAGTGACTAGTGCTGCCCCTATTTAACTAAAAGTGAGTTGGTGCTTTCCTTTTGTTTTATTGAAGTCATTTGCATAGTGGAGGATAAATTTTACATAGGTTGAAAATTGTATTGATGTAGCATGTAACTACAATTTATTTGGGTCAAAGGACAATTTATGTTGCAACTATTTAACTACAAGTGAGTTTTGTTTTATTGAAGTCATCTACAATTTGTGAAGTCGAGATAAATGTTATATCAAGCAAATCTAAATGAAAATTTAACTGCAAATTCTTTTTGAGCTGATAAAAAGGTGTTAATTAATGTTATTACTCAGATATATATTCAATATTCTACTTTAACTTTCTCATATAGCAGTTTATAATATTATCCGCACATCACGTCAACCCTCCACTAATTTACTTAAGTAATAGGTTCATGTTCTTAATTATATTAACTTCAAAAGATTTTATTTCCTAAATGGCATGTAATAGAATTGAAGCTAATTCCTTAAACGTTATACAAAAAATGAGTATAAAATAAACTATGCAGATACATCAGTCCGGAAAAGACAAAAAGGAACATAAGAAAAGAAAACAAAAGGAATTCTAGTCATGTAAATGGCGAGCAACAAATGAAAAAGAATACAAAGTACCCACAAGTTGAAGAAAATAGAAATTTGTGTTGTCATCTACAAAAGACGTCTTTGATTTCCGTCCAACACCACTACAATTCTCAAGGACTGGCGAGTAATGGAGCTGAGAATCTGTTACAAGGTGCAGTGTAAATTTTTCTTCTTAAGATTTGGTTTAAAAAATGGCTAAATCTCAAACTCCACATGCTTTTGCATTGCTTGTTCCTCCTCCACATTCAACTCTTCTAAATGCTCTAAACCCCCACAATTTCATATGTAGAAGCTGCGGAAAGCCTCCCATGTAGCAAACCATGCTTTTCCTGTACAAGAAAGAGTGTAGAGATTGAGTGATTTAAGGTTGTGAAGCTTCTGTAATGCTGGCATTGGATCGTCTGAAAGTCTAGAGTACTCCAGTTTAAGGCGAGTCAGATTTTGTAGTAGTCCAATAGTAAAATCAATGACGAGTGAATTATCTATCATTCCAGACAAATGTAGGGGAGAGAGATTTTCAAGGCCTGACAAAGGCTCAAACTTTAGATACCCTTCAAGTGATAACAACTTCAAACATTGAAGGTAATTTATAGTTTCCCAACATGCTCTTTGTTGTGACGAGTTCAAAATTAAGTACTAATTGCAATTTTCTAGGGTTGATCAACTTGTGCAGGCTATCCATAAGAGGACTGTCATTATCTAGAAATACCTCCATCAAGGTTTCGAGATTCTTCATGGAATTGTCACTTAGTTGACGCGTAATTTTATTTCTGCGAATGTAGAGGTGTCTACGTTTTTGCAGGTTTTTTGTTGATCTAGGAAGCATCAATACATAAGTATGCTTTAGATCAAGTGTTTGGACAATGGCGGCGCCACATTCAGTCCAGGGTGTTGCCAAGAGCACCCTGGCCTTAAAATATATATATATATATATATATATATATATAATAATTTAAATTTTTTATTTGTTTACCCTTAAAAAAAAATTAGGAACACCCTCAAATAAAATTAAAAAAAAAAAAAATTACCCTTACAACCATTGTTGAAGCTTCTCAACCACGGTGAGATGCTAGCAAACCATGAGCTTGCGTCTCCATTTCTTCTTCTTTTTCTTTTTCTTCTTTCTCTCTCTCTTTCTTCTTCTTCTTCTTCTTTTTTTTTTTTTTTTGCCGTTTCTACATTTTTGCTCTTTCTAAAGTCTTTACTATTCTTTGCCCGTTTGTCGATGATGATGAAGACGAACTTTTTATTTTTTCTATCATGGTCTTCCACAAGTCAGTAAATGCTTGGCTATCAAAGTGTAAAGTGTTAACACTTTCTTCTTTTACTTGTACTAGATGATTGGCTGTCAACCATTTACTTGGGCCTTGTATTAGTATTTATTATTTAATTATGTTTTTAGGGGGATTTAATTAATTTTTTAATAGGCAAATATGCCACTCTTCCAGATTTTACGATTTTTTTTTTTTTGAATATAATAAATAGTAAATGGACTTGGGTTGTTGGGCATAACTTAAGATTAATATAAATATAGACTAGCACAAAAATTTTATATAAGTATGTGGGTGTGTGTATATATATATATATATATATATATATATTTCATCTCTTCCCTAAATTAAAACAATTTCCATAACGTTATCAACTCCTTGATTAAAAAACTTGATATTTAATTTATGTTTGCTTATAATTTAGTATTTCTTATATTTCTTATGAAAGTTATGATATAAAAAATACACTTGAAAGATAAATCTAAATATTAATTTTGACTATTTTAGTCAATTTTTCTACTTTTACTAATTAATGTATTTATTTATCTTTAAAAAAAATCTTAAATTAATTATGATGTCATCACCGTTCATTAATTTATTTGCTTATGAAGTTAGTTTTGACCCTTCCTGTCGCTACTGCAATGGTAAAAAGAAGTTTCTCAGCAATGAAATATATAAAGAATGAACTGCGCAAACGAATGAGAGATCAGTGGATAAATGATGGCTTGGTTATGTATATTGAAAGAGATATAGCTTATAGCATTGATAATGAGACTATCATTCAACGATTTCAAAATATGAAAACTCGTAGAAGGCAATTGTAAACTTTATGTATTTGCGTGTTTTTTTATTGTTGTTGTTGTAAGGTTGAATTTATTCAATTATGTGCTACTTTATTTTGTGTCAAATTTGCTTATAATTTAGCAATTAGATACCTTGTATTTAGGTCAGAATCATGTAAGGGTAGTGTGTGAGAAAGTGTGAATAAAACTCAAGATGTGTGCAATTCAAAGGAGTCTCGCGAGTGGATCTCGCGGCTGGCAAGTTGCCAGAATGGAAAACCTGTGAAACATGCAGGGGTAGCTGAAAGGTCACAACAGCTGGAGAATTACAGGACAAAACTTCCAATCTGGCCAGGTAGCTAGCTCGCGACTCAAACTTGCAACTCATTCCAATCGCGAGCCCGAGTCACCAGAATGCCCTGTTTGGTTGAAACATGACTTTTCGCATTCCTCATACACTCTACTATAAATACCCTTATACCCACGAAATGTAGAGAGCTTCTAGAGAGAATTTTGAGATAGAAACCCTAGAAAAAAACAAGATTAACTCATCCACAATCTTCATCCTTAGATTCTCCAAATTCCTCTACTCTCACCCTCTCCATTGACATATCCTTGAAAGGTACATTTAGCCAAATCCTTATCTTACCATACCCATATCAGTGAGGAGACATTTTGGTGCTTAGGAAGCAGTTTAGAAGGGACCAATTCATTTCGGTTAATGCAATAGGCGATTGCGGGATTCGGTAAGCTAGAGAAGACAAGGTTCGGCGTAACCCTATTGGAGCAAGAAGCTTGTAGGGCTTAGGTGCACTAGGTAGATTAGGCTTGGAGGGTTTTCTACTATTCATGTATCCCAACTTTATTCTCTAGTGGATTATTGACCGCTTGGAGGGCGGTAGAGACTTTTTTCGCCGAGTACTTTGGTTTCCTCTTCGATAGCACATCGCATGTTATCTTCGTGTTTGCATCTCTCTTTCCTTTCTCTTTACCTTTTAATTGCTGCTGTGTTTCTAATTAATTATGGTTTAAAGTCTGTTACCAATTTGAGATTAGTCACTCTTCCTAGTGCTAATTGGGTATGACTTGGTTGAATTGATCATTGAAGTTTTACATTAGATTAAGGACTATCTCATTTTTGGTACCCACACACATCACACATGTCTATATTCAATGAATACCTTATTCATTTGTGGGATTGAACTTGATTAAATGTGTTGCACATGCTCAATTATATGTTGATCAAACACGAAAAGATTTTTGAGCGTTTTAATTGTTTTTGGAAAGTGTTTTTTTTTTTTCCTTGAAAATTTTCAACAATTTCAAAAACTGTGTAACCCTGTTTTGGCGACTCTGCTTCACGGGTCAAGTAAGTCGCGAGCCCTTAATCGCGAGCTTACACAGAAACTCTTGGCGACTCTCTAGTAGGTCAAGGCCCTAGTCGCGAAAAAGACAGAAAAATTTCAAAAATCTAGGTTTTTAGGATTTTTGCGACTCAGTTTGGCAACTGGTTCGCTAGTGGAAGCTCCAGTCGCAAGGTTTACTCAGAATAATTCGCGGCTCCCTTTGCGACTTACTAGCGAGTGGAACTTCTAGTCGCGAAAAACACTCACATGTAAAGTCTATAGTCTATTTTAGGGTTTTGTCACGGAATAGCCAAAAAGAGATATTGTAAGGTTGAATTTATTCAATTATGTGTTGGCATTATTCTGTGCCAAATTTTCTTGTAATTTAGCAATTAGATACCCTGTATTCAGGTAGGAATCATGTAAGGATAGTGTATGAGAGAGTGTGAAGAAAACTTAAGATATGTGCAATTCAAAGAAGTCTCATGACTAGATCTCGCAACTGGCTCGCGACTGGTAAGTCACCAGAATGGTATACGTGTGAAGCATGCAGGGGGAGCTGAAGTGTCATGACAACTGGAGCATTACAGGAGAAAACTTCCAGTCTGGCCAGGCAGTTAGCTCACAATTCAAACTCGTGACTCGTTCCAGTCGTGAGCTCGAGTCGCCAAAATCCCCTGTTTAGTTGAAACATGACTTTTTGCATTCCTCATACACTCTACTATAAATATCCTTATACCCACGAAATGTAGAGAGCTTCCAGATAAAATTTTGAGAGAGAAACCTTAGAGAAAAACAAGATTGACTTATCTACAATCTTCACCCTTTGATTCTCCAAATTCCTCTACTTTCACTCACTCCATTGACATATCCTTAAGAGGTGCATTTAGCCAAATCCTTATCTTACCATATCCATATCAATAAGGAGGCATTTTGGTGCTTGGGAAGCAGTTTAAAAGGGACCAATTCATTTTGGTTGATACAATGGGTGATTGTGGGATCCAGTAAGCTAGAGAAGACAAGGTTTGGTGTAACCCTATTGGAGCAAGAAGCTTGGAAGGCTTAGGTGCATTAAGTAGATTAGGCTTGGAGGGTTTTCTACTATTCATGTATCCCAACTTTATTCTCTAGTGGATTATTGACCGCTTGGAGGACGGTGGAGACTTTTTTCACCGAGTACTTTGGTTTCCTCTTCGATAATACATCGCCGTGTTATCTTTGTGTTTGCGTCTCTCTTTCCTTTCTCTTTACCTTTTAATTATTGCTGTGTTTGTAATTAATTATGGTTTAGAGTCCGTTACCAATTTGAGATTGGCCACTCTTCCTAGTGCTAATTGTGTATGACTTGGTTGAATTGATCATTGAAACTTCACATTAGATTAAGGACTATCTTATTTTTGGTACCCACACACATCACACATGTCTATGTTCATTGAATATCTTATTTATTTGTGTGATTGTACTTGATTAAATGTGTTGCACATGCTCAATTATTTATTGATCAAACACAAAAAGATTTTCGAGTGTTTTAATTTTTTTTGGAAAGTGTTTTTGTTTTGAAAAATTTCAACAATTTCAAAAACTATGCAACCCTATTTTGGCGGCTTTGCCTCATGAGTCAAGCAAGTCGCGAGCCCCCAGTCGCAAGCTTACACAAAAGCTCTTGGCGACTCTCTGGTAGGTTAAGGCCCCAGTTGCAAAAAAGACTTAGAAAAATTTCAAAAATCTAGGTTTTTAGGATTTTCACGACTCAATTTGGCAACTGGTTCGTGAGTGGAAGCTCCAATCGCGAGGTTTACTCAAAATGATTCGCGGCTTCCTTCGCGACTTACTAGCGTGTGGAACTTCTAGTCGCGAAAAAAACTCACATTTTAAGTCTAGAGTCTGTTTTAGGGTTTTGTCACGGAAAAGCCAAAAGGAGAGATTGTAAGGTTGAATTTATTCAATTATGTGTTGGTTTTATTCTGTGCCAAATTTGCCTGTAATTTAACAATTAGATATCTTGTATTTAGGTGGGAATCATGTAAGGGTAGTGTATGAGAGAGTGTGAAAAAAACTTAAGATTTTTGCAATTTAAAGGAGTCTTACGACTGGATCTCATAGCTAGCTCGCGACTAGCAAGTCGCCAGAATGACACACGTGTGAAGCACGCAGGGGGAGTTGAAGGGTCACAACAGCTGGAGCACTACAGGACAAAACTTTCAGTCTAGCCAGGTAGTTAGCTCGCGACTTAAACTCACGACTCGTTCCAGTCGCGAGCCCGAGTTGCCAGAATCCCCTGTTTGGTTGAAACATGACTTTTCGCATTCCTCATACACTCTACTATAAATACCCTTATACCCACAAAATGTAAAGAGCTTCCAGAGAGAATTTTGAGAGAGAAACCTTAGAGAAAAACAAGATTGACTCATCCACAATCTTCACCCTTTGATTCTCCGAATTCCTCTACTCTCACCCACTCCATTGACATATCCTTGAGAGGTGCATTTAGCCAAATCCTTATCTTACCATACCCATATCAGTGAGGAGGTATTTTGGTGCTTGGGAAGCAATTTAGAGGGGACCAACTCATTTTGGTTGATGCAATGGGCGATTGTGGGATCTTGTAAGCTAGAGAAGACAAAGTTCGGCGTAACCCTGTTGGAGCAAGAAGCTTGGAGGGCTTAGGTGCACTGGGTAGATTAGGCTTGGAGGGTTTTCTACTATTCATGTATCCCAACTTTATTCTCTAGTGGATTATTGACTGCTTGGAGGGCGGCAGAGACTTTTTTCGCCGAGTACTTCAGTTTCCTCTTCGATAACACATCGTCGTGTTATCTTTATGTTTGCATCTCTCTTTCCTTTCTCTTTATCTTTTAGTTACTGCTATGTTTGTAATTAATTATGGTTTAGAGTCTGTTACCAATTTGAGATTGGTCACTCTTCCTAGTGCTAATTGTGTATGACTTGGTTGAATTGATCATTGAAATTTCACATTATATTAAGGACTATCTCATTTTTGGTACCCACACACATCACACATGTCAATGTTCAATGAATACCTTATTCATTTGTGTGATTGTACTTGATTAAATGTGTTGCACATGCTCAATTATATGTTGATCAAACACAAAAAAAATTTTAAGTGTTTTAATTGTTTTTGGAAAGTGTTTTTGTTTTGAAAAATTTCAACAATTTCAAAAACTATGCAACCCTATTTTGGCAACTCTGCCTCACGGGTCAAGTAAGTTGTGAGCCTCTAGTCGCAAGCTTACACAGAAGCTCTTGGCGACTCTCTGGCAGGTCAAGGCCCCAGTCGCGAAAAAGACTTAGAAAAATTAAAAAAATCTGGGTTTTTAGGATTTTCGCGACTTAGTTTGGCAACTTGTTCGCGAGTGGAAGCTCTAGTCACGAGGTTTACTCAGAATGATTCGCGGCTCCCTTCGTGACTTACTCACAAGTGGAACTTCCAGTCGCAAAAAACACTCACATGTTAAGTCTAGAGTCTGTTTTAGTGTTTTGTCACTGAATAGCCAAAAGAAGATATTGTAAGGTTGAATTTATTCAATTATGTGTTGGCTTTATTTCGTGCCAAATTTTCTTGTAATTTAGCAATTAGATACCCTGTAATTAGATGGGAATCATGTAAGCGTAGTGTATGAGAGAGTGTGAAGAAAATTTAAGATGTGTGTAATTCAAAGGAGTCTCATGACTGGATCTCGCAGCTGGCTCGCAACTAGCAAGTCACTAGAATGGCACATGTGTGAAGCACACAGGGGGAGCTGAAGGGTCACGACAGTTAGAGCACTATAGGACAAAACTTCCAATCTGGCCAAGTAGTTAGCTCACGACTGAAACTCGCGACTCATTCCAGTCACGAGCCCGAGTCTCCAGAATCCCCTATTTGGTTGAAACATGACTTTTCGCATTCCTCATACACTCTACTATAAATACCCTTATTCCCACGAAATGTAGAGAGCTTCCAGAAAGAATTTTGAGAGAGAAACCTTAGAGAAAAACAAGATTGACTCATCCACAATTTTCATCCTTTGATTCTCCGAATTCCTCTACTCTCACTCTCTCCATTGACATATCCTTGAGAGGTACATTTAGCCAAATCCTTATCTTACCATACCCATATCAGTGAGGAGACATTTTGGTGCTTGGGAAGCAGCTTAGAAGCGACCAATTCATTTTGGTTGATGCAATGGGCGATTGCGGGATTCGATAAGCTAGAGAAGACAAGGTTCGGCATAACCCTGTTGGGACAAGAAACTTGGAGGGCTTAGGTGCACTAGGTAGATTAGACTTGGAGGGTTTTCTACTATTCATGTATCTCAACTTTATTCTCTAGTGGATTATTGACCGCTTGGAGGGTGGCAAAGAAGTTTTTCGCCAAGTACTTCGGTTTCCTCTTCGATAACACATCGTCTTGTTATCTTTGTGTTTGCATCCTTCTTCCTTTACTCTTTACCATTTAATTGTTGCTATATTTTGTGATTAATTATGGTTTAGAGTGTTTTACCAATTTGGGTTTAGCTTATATTCATATTCCGCACATATATTGTTTGTTTATAAGCGTGTGTTGGTAATTTTAATTTGGAGGTCTAAACATTCATTGGTGTTTTACACACTATTTGAACTTTCAGTTGGTAATATTTAAATTTCTCTTTTTATTAGATTGTGTAATTTATACTTCTTAAGAACCACCCTGTAAAAAATTCCTGGAGCCGTCACTGTGTTAGGAGGATCAATAAGTTGCCAATTGATGATGGTATGGTTTTTAGATAAGTCTGCCTTAAGCCTAGATATATCAGATGGATCAACTCTCCTATGCTGTTGGGCAGCCAAGGCATGTATACATCTTCAAGATCTAGAAACTGTAACATGAAAAAGTGCCCACTTGCAATGCCTTTCTGAAGAGAGTTCACAATAACTTCTCCCAGCTTATTTCCATCTTGAGTATCAAAGAAAATAATGGAGAAGGGGATATCTATATTTTGATGAAACATCTAGCATATTTTTGTTGTTTTCTTGACTATGAGTATCCCAAACTTTAGAGATCTCATTATCAATACTATTGTTAATTGATAAGCACCGACTTTTTCCAAGGAAAATTGTGTTTTCTTTGCCTAAAACATGAAAAAATAAATTAAAAAATAAATTTTAACTCAGCAGCTTTTGAAAGAATCAACTCCTGTATCAGATCATGGATATGGCAACGTTTAGCTTTCCCATCAACACTTTTTGTTGAAACTTGAACTAAGCTTCTACTTATGAGCTCAGATAAGTATTTATTTGCAACCTTCTCCTGAGTCATGCCTTTCTCTTCCTTTACAAATCCTTCAGCTATGCACTGCTTAATCAATCTTGAACATTTTATGGAGTAGTCCTCAGGATACATGGCTAAGTATAAGAAACATGATTTGATGTAGTAAGGCAGATCGTGATAGCTGAAGAACAAAATTTTTCTGATACTTGTTAGGCGTGGATTGTTTTCTAGCTCTATACTAATATTATCATGAAAACTTTTCCGTTTAGAGACACCCATTTCTTTGGTTGACAGAAGACCACCTATAGCCACAATTACAAGTGGTAATCCTTGGCATTTTGCAACAATGTTAGTAGACAATTGCTCCAACTCTTCGGGACAATGCCCCTAAAAAATAGAGAACTTGAATGCCTTTTTGCAAAAGAGTTCCATGGCCATTTCTGGTGGTAGAGGTTACATTTCATGAATATGAACAATTGAAAACTTTTTGCAGGAAGTAGCAACATTATAATTACATGTTGTGGCTATTATCCGAATACCATTGTTATCATCCGGAAAAGCATCCTTTACAAATCTCCAAAAATCTGTATTGCATATATCATCAACAACAATGCACATCTTATTTTGTAGACATTCCTTGAGTTCACCAACGAGTGAAATCACATTGAATGTGTTGATCTCCTCCTCACCTGCAGTCTCCCTTGTGGCTTTATAATATTGTTTCATCATCTCTTTTAGCAACTCCTTCATGTTGTATGATTGAGATACTGTTATCTAAATTTGGAAATCAAATTTTTCTTTCACTCTATCATAGTTTAAAGCTTTCTTGGCAAGAGTGGTCTTGCCAAGGCCACCCATGCCTATGATTGCAATTGTCGTGAGTTGAGGTGCATCCTCCACCAACCAAGCTATCACTTTGTCTTTGGAATCTTCAACACCCACAACTTTAGCTTCCCCAATGAAATGGGCCACCAGCCGAGGGCCATATGCCATGTAAATTCTTTTGTCCTACTTTTCTTCTCCATCCTCCAAAAAGTATATAAAAAAAAACAATTATATATTATATATAACTTCATATATTGTATTTCTTTTATTTAAAATTCATTATTTTAACTCTTTAAAGCAAAATTATTAATTAATTTTTTGTATTCAAGTTTTCCCCAATTCAATTAATAATATACACTACAAAAAAGGGGGTCTATAGCCGCGTTTCAAAAACGTGGCTATAGACCCCAAAAACGCAGTTATAGGTTCTAGTCGCGGTTCCTATATACTGTGCAGCAATAGGCCCCTGCGAGTCTATAGCCGTGTTTTTGTAACCGCGGCTAAAGGTCAAACCTATAGCCGCATTTTTAACTGCGGCTATAGGATTTGGACCTATAGTCGCGTTTCTAAAAATGCGGCTGAAAAACGCAGCTATTGACCCACTTTAAGCTGCGTTTAAAATATGGCTATAGGTTTTTTTTTTTTTTTTTTTTAATTCTAGGTTTTTTTTTCCCCAGAAAATTCAAAATTCAAATAAAAAAAATTCAAAATCAAACACAACATATTCACAATACAAACACACCCAGAAAATTCAAATCAAACACAACGTGCTCCAAAATATAAGAATACAAACCCATTTAAACATAATCACAATATTAGCAACACAATAGCACAAATTCAAGCACAGATCCAAAAAAATTCAAAATCAAATATCGCTAGAATATCCACTTCATTCAAAATTTTCAGCATCTCCTCCATTTTCTTACTAACTAAACATAAAATAACAAAAAAGGAAAGAAAGAAGAACTTGAAGAGTTACGGTGGAGTGAGTGAAGAATGAAGAAAGAAAAAAGAAAGAAGGAGAAATGAAAGAAAAGAAGAAAGTGGGGGTAGGTAGGGAAAGTGGGGACGTAGGTGGGGGGGGGGGGGGGGCAGTGGGAAGATGAAGGAAAATTTTTTTTTTTTTTTTTTTGGGTGTTACATATAGCCGCGTTTTTAAAAACACGGCTATAGGTCACCCTTTAGTGACATATTTATATGGCTGGACCTATAGTTGCGTTTCTGAAAAACACGGCTATAGCTCACCTATAGCTGCATTTTAAAACGTAGCTACAAGTTAGCTAGAGCCACGTTTTTCAAAAACACAAAAAACACGGCTAAAGGTCCAGCCGTAATGTCACTAAGGGTGACCTATAGCAGCATTTTTAAAAATGTAGCTATAGCTTACCTTTAGCTGCGTTTTAAAACGTAGCTAAAGGTCAGCTATAGCCGCGTTTTTTGGGAAACACAGCTATAGGTCCCCTTTAAAAAAATTATTCGATGGGACCTATAGCTGCGTTTTTCATAGCTTGAGGCTTTAGCCGCGTTTCTTAGAAACGTGGTTATAGGCTAGCTATAGCCGTATTTTTTGTAGTGATAGTAAATCAACGTGCAGTCTTGACTCTTGAGGCTTAATAGATATATGGTAATATTATATCAATTTAAACTTTGAAAACTCTTTTTACAAATAAAATTCTAAGAAGTGTTGGCAATAAAATTAACCAGTAGATGCATTTAGAAAGGAATCTAGTCCCTTCATATAATTTACTACATTGGTTGGAGTATTTTCTTTTCCCTGTTAAACATATATAGAAATTTTGGTTTTGAAAATAAATGTAAACCATTAATATGATATTAAATATCATGCTTGATAAATTCAATCAAATTTATAATTTAAAAAAAAAAAAAGTTTCCTTGCTCCCTTTTTACTCCACGGAACATATCATTTCATTTGAGTTTACTGGACATTCATTTCTCTCAGGTCACATTTTTCTGAGCTCTAACAATGCTTCTGTAGATCTAATACTTTTTCAACTTAACTCAATGCAGACTTAAGCATGTTTGAATACGATAAGAGGTCATGTTCAAAAAAACACGGGCTTTAACAACTAAAATGAAAAGGAATCTTTTCATTTTTCCTTTCATATAGGGAATATGATCTCTAGGGTTCTTAAAGAAAATTGTATCTATCCATTCTAAAATGAGTAGTTTGCATATACTAGGCATCCAACAAAATCCTAATACTTCTACCCGTATTCTTCTTCTTTTACATAAAAACACACAAACAAAAAACAAAAACTATAAGTACATCGTACCTAAAACTAGAAAGCCTCCCCAATTGCAATTAAAATCAGCAAATCTTCTAACAACTTGTGTTGCTGCTCGATCTCTATGTTCTCTATTATCGTATTTTATCTGTAATTCATGAACATATATGCTTGAGTGTTGCCCTGATCATTCTAAGCTCTGACTTAATCTTACCCCGAGCACGTTGAGTTTTGATTTTAAATCTATACCAAAGCTTTTTAAGGCATTGATCACTTTGCATGGATCAATTCACGGTTCTCTTGGACATCTTATCTGGTACCCAAACCCGGTGGTTCTTCCTGTGCAAGGATTGGGCTCCCAAACAATTCCTCCCAATTTATTTGTTGGTGGGTATCACTAAACTCCTACTATGGCTAGCTTCAAATGCTGCCTTGACAGCCCAACTATATAACCCTTATACCTCTCATGCTTAATTACCTTTCTTCCTTGGTATATTTCCTCTCACATTCACTCATGTTTCTCACTCCCCAATTTTTACCAGCCAACCCTCTCTCATCCATCCTCCCTGCCCTTTCATAGTCTCCCCTTAGTGGGAACCTAAATGATTACCTTTCCATCTTTTCCCACGTGGTTCCCATTTCTGTCCAGAAACCCTAGTAAGTTGCACCTGAAGCCGAATGATGCTCAGCAGCAGATTCCCCCAAGGCACTAACAACGTTTGGGGATCGATCTGAGTATTGGTTGTTACCCCTTCAGTCATCCCCAACCCATTCACTGATACTGAGCCGAGCCCAGTCCAATAACAATAGGCCATTACCGAGCACCGATCCTCTATCGCTATGATTAATATTGCTATTGGGCTAGACCCATCCTAACAACAAGGGGCCAATACAAGCCACCGATCCCATATTCCTACATCTTCTATGCCCCTAGCTGCGTTCCTTAGGACATGGTTGTGCTTGGCCTTCGAATATACTTCAGTTCACGTTTAATTTCTTCAACTTCTATACTTAGGCTCTTAAATTCTTTGCAAACTTCGTAGACCAAATCAAACAATTTGCTGACCAAGTATGCTGAAATATACTTCGCCAGTTTTCTTTAGTCATATATTTTAGGTCACTCAGCTCTAGCAATGCCCATGTAGGTCGAATATATATATATATATACACACATTTTTTACCTCTGTGCTGGAAAAGCTAAAATAATTTCATGTGAGTTTAGTTTTCTTTTGTTTATTACTATTATTATTAATATTATTATTATTATTATTATTATTATTATTATTATTATTATTATTATTATCAGCATTGGACAATGCATTGAGTTTGTTCTCCACTATTCAAAGTCATCGTTTTGTTGTTGTTGTGATTGAAGACTCATTGACGTAGCATGGGTTGGTAAGGAGTCCCAATATCTTTAAAAGGGAAAATGTTAAAGATACGATAAATTTTATAAACCATAAATTATTAACAAACTAATTAAGGTATTAATAATATAATTAATGCCCTTTAAACAATAGTACAATGAATGAATGTTTTGAACTATTTTTATGTGATTGGTATTTGGTAACACTTCAATTTGTCAGGTTTATTTGTAATATCTAGCATCACTCAAATTCTTGAACAAATTTACGTAATTTTTTTTTTTTTAATTATTCACCCTAGAATTTAGGAGTGCATAAAATTTAACCCTATAGTTTAAAAGTAACAAATTGAAATTTGATATTTGCAAAAAGTAACAAACTAAATCTTATAATTTCAAAAATAACAAGTTATCTTTTTGTAGATATTTCAAAGGAGGGAAGGGACAAAGGCATGGAGATCCCTTGTCTCTATATATCTTTTTTGTGTTTGTTACTTTGGTCTTCTCAAGATACTTTAAGAAAAGAAAAATGGAGTGCGAAATCTTTAGGTATCATCGAATTTGAGCTTGATATTAAGCTTGAGTTTGGCTTGACTAATTAATCAAGTCAAGCCAAGTCAAGCTTAAACTTTTTGACTTTCCCACGAGCTCAAGCTCAAACACTATTTTTATGGAGACTTATCACCTTTAATCAATGTTGTTCCTATGAACACAAATTAATAAATAAAGTGAAGCTTATAATTTGCAAAATTTTACTTATAATAACAATATTTTCACAAAGTTGTATTTCATCTCAACATAGAGAAGAAAAAATTAGCAAGTTTTACTTTGTTGGTATTTCGACATAAATATTATTGTTATTGTTATTGTTATCTATGGGATTGAAGATGACCAAGTTAAGGGGGCAAACTACATTGATCTTTTGAAATTATATGCATCATGTGTAGGATATTTTATCAACCAAGGCAACAAAAATTTTAGGCATATTGTCTCCAAGATACTATATGTCAGTCACAGTAGAGTTATTTACTGATTGCAAACAATTTTGGAACTCAACAAATGGTCAATTTTGCAAGAACTAAATGTAAACCTTTCCACCTAAAAATAAATAAAAAGAAGAAGAGAAAGAAGAGAAGGAAAAGGCAGAGTTTTGTCTAAAAAAATGCGTTGAGAAAGGGTAGAGATGTATACAACCCTTCAACGAGACAATACTTTTTCAAGTCTCTCAAAATGGAATCTATTCCATATAAATATGCCGTGGTTCCTTAATTACTTCAACAAGGTACATTGTCATTATCTTATTGGTATGCTGTACGCACTACTATTGGTGCATTTTAATATTTATTATAAATATATGGCTAAATTCTTTATTATTATGCAATTTATTTTTATTGAATTTCTTTGTTTTGTGCAACAAAAGAAGCTTTAATATTAAACTGTCGTAATTTGGGACTAGTGGAAGCGTATACACACAAACAAGAAAATAAAATATGCATACTAGATAACAATATTTAATGTGGTTCAGCCAATTCCCTGGCCTACATCCAAGGGCAACGCCAACTAAAAATCACTATCAAACAAACCTATCACAAACACAAACTAACTCATAAACCCAAAACCCCAATGCACCGAAAAATTACTTTCTCATACTCACAAAAAACAAACTCTCAACAGAATTGGGGGTAATCTTTCAACTCCAAAAAAATATACCAATTTTTTCCTCGAAGGAACTCACTCAGGTTTTTCTTGGAATCTTTCTTTTCTTCAATGTGGAGGAACCTTAGGCAAAGATTACCAAATTCTTTTGCAACAATGCCTATTTATAAGGCTTCATTCATATTCCTTGATGAATAAGGAATACCCAATTATTTTTTGAACAAGAAAACATATTTTCCTTCCATATCAAGAAGAATCATTGTCTTCCATGCAAAGGAAAAAGCTACAAGCATATTATTCATGTAATTTAATTTACATAATAAAATAATAATAAAGCATTACTACATCGCTGAAAAATCAAATAAAAAAGAATGATAAATAACACCAACTCTACTCAAATTAAATTAAGTTAATTATGAAAAATTTCCACTCAACTAAAGTCCCTGAAGTCTCACATGTTGAAACAAGTAGGCTTTACAAAATAAAATTAATCAATAGGGATTGGGCATTACCCAAATTGGTGCTGGCCAAAACTCATGCGAGTCACCTACATAAGCTGGCAGGGGTTCAATCTTATTGTCATCCAAGCAGAATACACCTTCATCAAAACCTCTTCCAGTGCCCTCCAAATCAAAATTGTAGTTGACATCCGTAAAATATATACAATTTCCCTTGTATGTATCAGGGTAATTATGAGATGAAATGGCTATAGATGAATTCAATCCCAAGAACAACACATCATCACCTAAACTTTGAACTTGATACCAATTTCGACAATTGGTATCAAGCCTGAAAATGTTAAAAGATGTTGTCTTCCTTATATATAACTCGGTAGGCTCATAACTGTAACCTCTTTTAAAACATTGTTGAACCATCATTATCCCGCTGGAAGACTCTACCAAATGCAAATCACCGAAAGGAGTTCTTGAAGGCTCAGGTGCAACTTCTGTTACTATTGGCTTTGGGTAAGATCCAATATCACAAACCATGAGTTGTCCATTAACTTTTAAAGCATACAATTGGCCATCATGAAAAATGGCATCTTTGTATGGAGGAGCCTTGTCATGGAGGACAGACCATTTCTTGTCTCCCCTCTTATAGTAGGCTAGACTCCCTAACTCACCATATATAGCCACTGCTACAAAATTACTGCAAGTAGGACTTGAAGATAAGACTACTTTTTGTAAAAGATCGTTTCGTACACCAGTTGAATCAACGGAATAATATTCCCCGGGGACACTTATTAAGCTTAATGACCAAAGAAGATATTCTTTTCCATGTTTATTAGCATGGTACTTTCTTACATCTGGGAACTTGGACCTTGGAGGAAGCTTAATTCTGGCCTTTGTTAATGGATTAACTACATATATCGAACTACTCTTTTCAGCAATCACCACCCAACCATATGCTGATCCTTTAAATACCTTTTCTCCGGACTCAGGCAACTCAAGTTTGTGAACCTTCTTTTCCAATGGCTCCATGAATCCACATGTTATTCCATGATTATGAGGAATTAACAACCAAGGAAGTCGGCTATTTTTGTGGTTAGGCATCTTTGAAAGCCTAGAACGCCATGAAGAACAAACACAGCGGAACCTAATTTTATCAATATATAGGTCGAGGTACTCTTCTTCAATGGTAATCAACAAATCCTTGGGAAGCGAAGACCACTGGCTAACGGCACCAGAAACCTGCAGAAAACTGGGCTTGCTTTGCCCATGTTTAAGGTACTCCGGATCCATAGTTGGACTTTCCGGAGGAGAAGACATTATCACTAACGCAACTTTGAAACTTTCTTTCTTTGTTCTCTCGCGCTCTCCATCTCCAGGCCCTATGGGTATACGACGAACTGTTAAAAATAAAAATAAAAACTCGGTCTCTCGTACTTTAATATGGGGGTGGTTCTTGTGAAGTCGGTGGCTTGTTATCCTAATCCAAGTTGTTTTGGAGTGGCCTACAAGACTTGATGTCGTATTTCAAGTCCAATTATAATTCCTAATTGTTTTAGGACTCTTAAACTGATACCTAACCGGCTTAGATATCCAAGTCCAACTTGGAATCTGTTATTGTACACCACGGCTCAACATTAATTAGCCAATATAGTGGTATCCTACAACAACTATCAATAGGACATAGGTGTTGCGGCAATCATATAGAAGAAATAGAGAGTGAAATAGTGAGATTGGCTGGTGCATATTATTGGGAGTGTGTGTGAGAATATTGATACACCAACTTGTATATCTTCATATTTTGATTAGTGGAATTTCTTCGTCGATTGCTTGTGGATGTAAGCCAAAAGTCGAACCATGTAAATCCTTAGTGTTCTTTTGTTTGTGTGTGTTTGTTTATTTTTAGATTTTAGGTTTGCTTCATTCCTATTGTTTATTTCTTGGAGATCTTTATATAATCATAATATTTTCACAATCAATATTGAGGTGAGAGTGCTATCCGGAGGCGCTTTCCAACAATAGTTCTAAATTCCTATTTCGAGTCAACCTTTTTTTTGGTTTTTGGGAAGATGTCCTTAATTCCTTATACGCCGAAACACTATTTCGAGTCAAACTTGGAATTATAGTATCTTATTTTTTAAGGAAATTATATAGTATTTAAAGATATTTGCATAACATTTTTACAATAAATTTTAAGTCACATGTTGTTACTTGTGGGTGAAAAAGTAATTTTAGTGGTTGGTTTAAATTAAAATCAGTAATAACTTATTACTTAAGATTTATTGTAAAAGTGTTGTGAAAATATTATATATTTTAACCCTTCTTATTTTTTTAATCATAATAACAAATTTAATAAAATATCAATAATCTTTGAAAAAAAAAAAATTATTTACATAATTTTTTGAATGGGTCTATAATTACACGTCTCGTAAAATTAATGCAATGCCAGGTATGTGATTAAGCAGAAGGAGTATTAAAAGATATTTAAAAGATATTGGTAATTTATAAGACAATCCATATATATTTTTAAACAAGTCATATGACTAATTAAAAAGTCATGGAGCTAAAACACATAACCATACGGATTGGGGCAAGACAATTCCAAACCATTTAGAAGTCAAACTTTTTCCTTATCTTATATATGTGTTGGGCTATCTAGAGCCTAGATGTATTTGATTCAGATTACGATCCGACCCAATATAAAAGTGCTAAGGTTTTTAATGGGATTTTTTTTAGGCTTAGTCCTTAGAGTGGAAAATTTTAGCCCGTTTTAAGCCCACTGTGAATCTTGTATGCAGGATAGAAAAATTGTTGTTTCAAATTAGGGTTTGGAGAGTGTTATTTTTTAGAAAGAAAATAGTATTGCCGCATCTTGTATTTTTTTTTCCTCTGAATAGTAAAATTACTGCAACTTCATAGACGTAAGAAAATTGTCAAATCATGTAAATATTGTCTTATGTGATTATTTTTTTTAACATTTTTTTTTTTCTGTTTTGCATTTCACAGATCTAAGAATTTCATGTATATTCCCTGCAACACAAACTAGTTTTCTCGTAAAGCTCCCAAATTGCATCAACAGATGCAATCTCTCCACACACAAAAAAAAAAAAAAAGAAAGAAAATGTTCCAACACTGTTTTGCCCCCACATGAGTTACAAGTTTGCATTACAGAAGTACAGAACCCCCAGCCAGCAAAATCTCATAATTTTTTTTTTTTTTTTTATGAAATTACTACCAAAAAAAAAAATTCTATATAAGGCATGTGGCTAAAAACAGTAGCAAAACAAAATACCCTTTTAGCAAGAATAAAAAAATTAACATAATTATTTATTATTATTGTAACAGTTTTATTTAATAATTTTTAGGTTTTATCAACCTATTTTCAACAAAGCACTCTCGAATTATGTGTTTAATATCTTTAGTTTTCATAATTTTACATAGTACTTTTTTTTTTTTTTGCTCTTTGAGATGAAATTAAATTTAGAAAGTGAGAAACAAATATAATTCATGTAATTTCCAAATTGGCTAATCCCTTATGCTAAGTGCAACCGTTATTCCAAAGAAACTTTTACTTTTGTTCTTTTTCCTTCTGTTAAGGGTCATTTTCATAAAGTCAGCCCAACCCAGCAAAGCAGGCAATAAGAGTGGCAGGCACAGAATAAAACTATTAGGCCTAAGCGGCAGGAATAACAAAACACAGGCCCATAACATGAGTAAATGGGTCTTGAGGAAGCAAATGCGCCCAAAGGGCCCGGAAAGAAAGAAATGACACCCATGGGCAATGTATGGTATGAAAAAATGAGAATGGGCCGCGGCAGGCCCAAGGTAATGTAAATAAAAAAAGTAGGGGTTGATGGCAAGCCCATGAACCCCAAGGATGAGAATGAGGAGATTGGGCCGGGGAAGCCCAATCAAGTTAGTAAAAGCCCATGGGAATACAAAGTCAGTAAATGGGCCGAGGAAGCCCGAGGAAAGTAAAAGGGCCGCAGGCCCAAAGGGAAAAAAGAAAGGGACAATGGAGCCCATAAAGTAAGAACACCAGCAGACTCTCTTAAGTCACTGAGGGAAGAAATGAAACGGCAAGTTTGAAAGAGGCCTAGCAGGAACCTGTTATCATGGCAGGAAAAGTCAAGTAATGAAACAAGACATAAGCATAAACCGAGAAATGGGCCAAGGGAGATGTATTAAGAAAAGCCCAATCCCAAAGGGAAGCAGTGAAAGTACAAAACGGCCCACATGAAAGAACCAAGAAGTATGGCAGAAGAATGCAAACAAAGCTCCATGAGCCACAGGCAGGCTTTGAACGTACGTAATAGGGGAGCATGTGCAAAAACCAGGTGCCACCAACCTGTACCCAACCAATATGGGTCGTGGTGGGGCCATGGGTCAATGGTAAGAGGTAAGGGGGGTGTGGTTTGGTGGTGGGGAGGGGGGAAAAGATTTATTTTATGTTCCCTGTCCAAACCCTTTTGGGAGGTACATCCTGCTGGGATGATAGACCGCCCAAAAAAGGTAAGATTGGGGAGGGAACGTTGGGTGCATGCCATAGGAAGAGAGAGAGAGCATTTAAGACCACGGTAGAGGACAGTGCCACGGCGGACAGAACAACACAAACCTGTTTTGTCTGGCGAGGGTACGCAATGTACAGGCGGTGGTCGGCAAGCATGCCCAGGCCAGACAAAGGCCGTTAGAGGGTGAAATGGTAAAAAGCAATCACGGCAAGCCCTATAAAAGGAGCCTTGCCGTGTCCTGTAAAAGGGACCGAAAAACAGATGAAGAAAATATATAGAAAGAAGACTAAAAAGAAAAAGAAAAGAAAGGAAGAAAAGATAAAAAAACAAATAGGGAGGATAATGGGCATGCACCAATAGATCTTTTCCTTTCTTTCCCCCTCGAAATCCCACTCTCTAAGGAACGATTAAGAATTGAGAACTTTCTTCGGGCATTTATCATTTAGGTCCGATTCCCTCAAAGTCATTAATCCCTACGGTAGGATATTCTCCGGAGAGGTTAGTTTCATTGAGAGGAAGCATTCTTCCTCTTTGATTTCTGCCATTACGGACCCGGTTTTGGCTTTGACGTTTATTTTGATTAACTCATCGTTCAATCAATTGTTCTTTCTTATAAAAGCCATTATTATCACTGTCATTATTACTACTGTGTCATTCGGTCCTTGTTATTAACAAAAGCTATAGCACTTTGTTTTCTTTTATTATCATTATACCCGTCTACCGTAATTTTATTGTAATAGCTCTGCTTGCCGTAAAGGTATTCCTGGCAGACAAGGCTAAGTTTGTGCACAAGCCGGCCCAAAGTGAGTTACAGTTGGGCCGGTCTCAACTTCCCTACCCAGAAACACATCAGGGCCCATCACCGCAAGAGGCAGCCCAGCCCAAATACAAAAAAAAAGGCCCCTACATTAAATTGGCGACTCCGCTGGGGAGTTGAGAAATAGACAGGGACGAAAGCCCACACAAACAAATTCCTCCAAAGTCCAGGACAACTCGGAATATGAGTGTTGTACCCTCACAAGCAGAGTCCAGACCTACAACGCCTCACCAACCGCCACCTAACCAGGCAGAAGGTGCCAACAGAACGGGGGCTGACCCCCAGCCGCCACCAAGAATTCCTACTAACAATGCCAACATTTTCATCGAAGTTTTACAGTCATTGCAACACTCGCAGCAACAAATGATGGAAGAAATCCGTCAGCTGAAAGCTGACAAGACAAAAGAAAAAGGAAGCCAGCATGATCCGGGGCATGCAACAGACAAAGAAGAAACACCGGCAGGAGGTGTCCCACACAATGCAGAGCAACGTTTCATCACTATGGCTGAGGTATCTGCCCTCTTGGAGCAGGAAAGGGCCAGGGCACCTAAGGAGAGGTTCTATGCACGAAGGCCTCCTTACCCACTGAGGGTACTCAGCAAACCATACCCTGAGAGGTATGAACCAAAAGCTTTCGCACAGTACGATGGTAGAAGGGGAAGTGCTGTCGAGCACATGAGCAAGTTCATTGATACACTTGGCCCTTATGCCGCATACGAGGACTTATGTCTTCAAGAATTTTCTAAATTATTATGTGACCAGGCTTACACCTGGTACATTGGATTAAAGCCAGGAACCATACCAACATGGGATGATATGGTGGATGTATTCTGTACCAAGTACTTCCATGGAGAAGAAACGGTGACGCTTGCAACCCTGCAAGCAACCAAACAAAGAAGCGGTGAAGACTTGATGGAATATATCAACAGATTCAGGGACATAGCACTTGACTGCTATAACCACTGCGAAGAAAGGACGCTGGTTGAGATGTGTATGACGAACATGATCAGGGACTACAGGGCAGTACTCAAAAATTTGGAAATCTCCCAATTCGCCCAGCTATTACAGAAAGCAAGAAAGACAGCCCAGTCGGTGAAACCAAGCTCAGACAATAGAAACGCCCCACAGGCAATGGCAGTGTCCACTGGAGAACAGAGAAGGAAGACTGAGGGGAGGGAATATGATACTCCCCCACCAATACCATGCACCTCAAAAGAATTAGACGTGCTGCTAGACAAATGGATAGCAGATGGGGAGGCAAGAGAAATGATAAAAGAGAAATTATAAAAGAAGTACACTCAGGGGAGTGTGGGGAACACCAGGGGAAGAAAAAGCTTTACAGGTGCCTGCTGCAAATGGGCTATTACTAGCCTACCATGAAAAGAGACACAGTAGAATTCGTGAAAAGGTGCCACAGTTGCCAAGTACAAGCCAATTTGATTCACACTCATCCACAGAACTTGCACAGCATGGTCACACCATGGCCGTTCCATACTTGGGGGCTTGATTTAGTTGGAACGGTGAATCCGCCGTCGCGAGAATACATATGGATACTAGTAGCTACGGAATACTTCACCAAGTGGGCAGAGGCAATGCCACTTCGTAAAGCCACAGGAGGGGCAGTGGCAAACTTTATCAAAGAAAACATAATAGTAAGGTTTGAAGTTCCTCACAGGATCATCAGTGACAACGGCACATCTTTTGTGAATAGCGAGGTGAGGAAAATGCTAAAGTTTTATCAAATCAAACATCACCGGTCATCACCATATTACCCTCAAGGAAATGGGCAAGCGGAGGCAACCAATAAAACTCTCATAAGAATCATCAGTAAAATGAGCCAAGAATATACGGGAGGATAGGCAACGCATCTGCGAGATGCTCTTTGGGCTTATAGGAGTTCACCTAAGTCAGCCACAGGTTTTTCACCTTTTTCCTTGGTCTACGGAACTGAAGTAGTAAGTCTCGCAGAAAGGTAACCCCATCCCTGAGAGTCATGCAAATGCAGGAAAAGGAGAATGATGGAGAGGTCTTTGCGGCAGAAAGATGCGAAAACTTGGAAGGACTTGATGAAAGGAGAGAAAAGGCTCAAGAACACAGCCGCAGATACAGGCAAAAAATGACTGAGGCTTACGGCAAGATGACTAAAGAAAGAATATTTGCGAAAGGACAACTGGTCCTAAAAGTGGCAGACTACATTAGGAGAGGCCTGGCAGGACCATCGAAATTCGCACCGAAGTGGGAAGTACCCTTTGTGATAAGAGAAGCGCATCCAAGTGGATACTACCGCTTGACTCAGATGGATGGAAAGGACTTAATGGATCCCATCAATGGGAAATGGTTGAAACGCTACTACGCCTAAGGGGAAAAGCAATGTGATTATCCCTTACCTTTCTGTTTTATCAAAAGCTGTCATGTTTTCCTTTTACTCTGTTCTTTGTCTTTCGAAAAAATGACTATGTCACAAATCAAACTCTGTAACTTGCTTTCTTGCAATGAAAAGCACGAAGTATTTTGTTATCATATATCATAGCAAAAGTAGCAAAGTATAGCATCATAAGTGTAGCATCATAAAGTTAGATTACAAAACCCAAACTATGGCAAGCAAGCCCAAATAGGTGTTATAGGAAGCATAATGTACTGAACAGAGTAATAAGGCAAAAGAAAAACTACAAAACAGGGGAAAAACTGCATCATCATCAATAAAGTCCAGAAATAAGTGACTGATCCCCAAAACAACCAAGTCCTCCTACACCGGAAAGAAAACGCTCTCGACGGCCCTCCAAATCTGCCACTTCCTTTCTCAAAACCGCAAGGCGAGAATCAATGGCGTCAACGGTAGGCTAGACTCTCCTCATGAAAACTGCTCGAGCAATCTCTCGAAGGTGATCCAAGACGAACTCCACTACAAAGCCAACGCTGATAAGCTCCTGTACTGCAGCCCTCCATTGCAGGATCCTCTCGGTGGAGACAGTATCCACAAAGTTGTGCTCGATGTCGTTCAGCACGCTGCCTAGCATCCTCAAGAAATGCTCCCTAACTGATCGGCCAAGTTGGAATCCCTGCGTGAAGTCCCCACGACTGTCATAAATCATTACCAAATAAGGAGCGCAGTCCGCAGGAACTCTGAAGCCATGAAAATCTATGTAAGGGGGTCCGGAGCCCCAGAAAGAGGCAGGATCAAGGTCGTTGACTTTTGACTAATCAAAACGCACAAAGAAAGCCGCAGCCTCGCCCGTAGGATCTGGAAGGGCGGCAGAGCTACTGCCCACCTCAAATTGAGAAAGCACTGTAGGAGGTGGACCTGTCGAAGAATGCAAAAGTTGAAGTAAGGAACCTTGGTGAGAATAAAAGGAAGAGAAGCCCACAGAGAAGAAGTAAAGAAATGAGATATAAAACTTACCAGAGCTAGCAGTAATAGGGGCTGAGGGAAAAGCAGAAGCAGGAACGGAAGGAACTGCAGAAACAGAAGCTGTAAATATGGCAGAAGCTGGCATAAGGGATGTGGCAGGAATAGGTGTTGTGGGCATGGCAGGAGAAGCTGCTGCAGACACCCCCACATCTGCTGAAATGCCTAACTCCTCAAAAGTCTCTGCAAACAGGGAAATAGACATGCGAATGAAAAGGGAAATGAATAAAGCTTAACAGAGAAAAAAGAAAAAGTTAAGGAAGAAAGTGCATACCCATTGCCTCGGGTGGAACAATATCCTCTTCCTCAGACTCAGAAATCCTCTTCCCCAGGCCAGGCTCATCCTCAGGATCCTCAAAGATCTCCTCAGACTCCTCTGAGGACAATTCAGCACGAGACCCGCATGTGGCAGAAACAGGGATAGAAGAGGGGGTGACTACCAAAGAGGAAACACCTTGCACTGCTTGAGAAAGAGCAGCAAAAGGGTCACCAGTGGAGATGACGAGGGGAGTAGCAGGAGTGACCTCAATCTCAGTAACAGCAAGAGGGGTGGTTTCCCTTTAAATAGGAGGTGTCATGGCAAGAGTGGGAGTGGCCTCACTAACCTCCCCAATATGAGTACCTTCATCCATGGGTACCAGTCCAGTAGGGGAGGTAGTGGCTGTAGGAGGAGTAGATGCTGCAAATTCGCCCCCATCAAAAGAGCCTGCCGTAGGAGTACCCATGGGGGTAGAAAGCTCCTTGGCCGTAGGGCGGTATATGGAAAGAGGCTCAGGCTCATTCTAAAAGACAAAACAGAGAAGAGGTATGATGACCGAATTAATGCTTTGGGCGAATGAAGTAACCAAAAACAAAATGTAGCAAATTAGACAAGTGCAGGAGCAAGAAGAAACATACCTCTGATTCAGGTTCCTCAAGCATAATAGGACGGGCGGCTGACATATCCTCCTTTTGTTTAGACTGCAAAAGCAAAAAGGATAAGAAAATGAGTCAAAGAAAAAGACAGCCAAGATTCAGAAAAAGTCAGAGAAAAAGGGAAAGAAGTGTATATATATACACGTGTACTTGGAAGACAAAACAAGAAAAAGTTTTAGAAACTTACTCTTCGATGAGCGGCAGACACAGGATGGGGGGTTGTCTTCCTTTTACTGTCTCGTGTTCTGCTGGCAGGAGTAGCACTTGCAGGAGGCTGAGGAGCGGCAGACTTGGGCTTACTGGCAGATTTAAGCTTGGCAGGAGCTTTCTTGGCTGATGCGGGAATGTTTACCACTTTAACTTTGTTTTCCCAACCTGAAGGGTAATCACCTGTGTGCCAATACCACCCTCCTTTCTCCTCATTCCACTCGAAGATGGCAGACCGGTTCTGTTTCCTGGCATAGGCCAGCACGGACTTAGAAGGAAGGAGCAACCGAGGATTGGGAGAGATAACCATACTAAGTCTCTCAGGAGGTATAAAAGAGAAACCACGACTACCAGCCAACTCTGCATCAAACGAGTTCATGACAAGCTGCTAATAGAGATGCATAGCAGCGGTGTAAAGGCCCTCCCTCGAAGAACCAGCAACTGTGATAGCATTAAAACGCTCCTTCCAAAAGGCAAAAGCAGTGTGCCGCAAGAAGGGTCTGACCGAAGTAGGGGACTCTGCGAGGAAGGAGAGGTCATTAGGGATATCCTGATCCAGGCCAAACTGTCTCCTCACTCGGTTGGCAGGGTAATGAACAAACCTGACACCCTCATCTGCCAAATAGGGCAGCCATCCAGGATTAGTGGCGGCCAAGTATGTGATACCCGCCTCATCAAAGCCAGTTAGCGGGGTGGTCGTACCAACGGTATCAACAAACGGACCCATTACCGAATCAGCACAAGTGTAACCAGGATGCAACTGTCTATAAGCTTTCCAGGAAAAACCAACACCTTCATCAAAAGACTCAACAATAGAATAATCGATGGGCTTCAAACCGGACCAACGAAAAGCCAAAGGAAAATCATGCTCAAACCTGCCACAAAAATCAGTAATGGCCCGCGGACAAGAATGGTGCTTCTCCTTAGCAAATCTGACAGGCCTACACTTCGCCAAATATTGAGCACAACGCTCAAATAACAGCTGCTGCAGAATAATGCTATGTACAGAAGAAACAACTATGTGGCAGGAACCAGCCTGACTCTCATCACTCCACAGAATGTCCAGTTGCACATATAAATGCCCTAAAAACATGGGGGCTAGCGGCAGACTCACCCCAGCAGATATTTTGATAGCCAAACGAAAATACAAAGGCTTTATGGCATAATGGGGAGGGGACCCGAAGACAAACTTGCAAAGCCAAAAAGCAATAAAGACAGCACGACGAGCTACAGCAGAAAACTTGTAAGAAGAACTAACCCAATAAGACAGCTTGGCATTTCCGGCCATCCTTCTCTTCAACTCCGCTTCAATATCTGCCTCTTCTGGGGAAAGCTCAATAGCGGCAAGATCAGCATCCCTGAGAATAGGCAAAAGAAGCTGATTAGTCACATCCTCGAAAGTAACCATGAGTTTGCCGCAAGAAAAGAAGAATGTGTGAGTGGTGGAACACCATCGGCGAACTAAATGGCGAAGATTATAAAGGTCTCGAAAGTTGGAAAGGCTTCGGGAAAGGACGACGGCCTTTAGAACACCGGCCCTCTGAAGCAAACCCATAAAATGGGTATCCGATAACTCACTGTCAACCCACTCTTTCCAACCCAAGGCGGTGCCGGACCCAAACTCAAAGTGAATGGGTACGGGAAGGGTGATGCCTTAACGAATGACCAAATCAGAGATGGAGGAAGACACCGGAGCCCAAGAAACATCAGGCTTTCGCCGGCAAAGAGCAAGCCACACACGGTTTGCCGGCGGCGGCACATACTCTCCAGGAGCCTTAGGAAAATGAGGACTAAGATTGTACCAAGGATCAATCAGTGGGGCGCACTCGTTGTCTGGGTCGCGCCGTGCTTCCTCCTCCTCGGAATGGTCCGAATCGGAGCACGCCTCTTCTTCTTCTACTTCTTGTTCCACCGGAGGGTCCACGGCGACACTTTTCCCTTTACGGCGGGAAGAAGCTTGGGTTTTCACCGGCGCCATGGTATGAAGATTTGAACGGAGCAAGAGAGAGATGGGTGTTCGAGAAGAAGATAATGGTGAGGAAAGGAAGAAATTTTGAAATAAAAGGAGTTTGTGTCTGCGTTGGGAAAGGACTCTTCTCTTAAATACCTGAGTTATTAAGGCCGGCGTGAAGGGAGGCGACTAGTCAGCCATTGAGAAAAGGATGAAATTAATGAGGCGGCAGTTATGTTTTAAAGCAACTGCCAGTTTGGGAAATCCGAAGAGTCACCACTGTTCACGGTAAGAAAAAAATATCTGTACGTGTAGGAAGGAGTCCGTGGTTTCAAAAACCCCACGAAGGAAAAGAAAAAGTGAAAAAGACAAAAAAGTCCTTCGTTCACATATGAACCGCAAGAACGCTCCATATGTTCAGGGGGCTAAATGTTAAGGGTCATTTTCGTAAAGTCAGCCCAACCCAACAAAGCAGGCAATAAGAGTGGCAGGCACAGAAAAAAACTATTAGGCCCAAGCGGCAAGAATAACAGAACACAGGCCCATAACATGAGTAAATGGGTCTTGAGGAAGCAAATGGGCCCAAAGGGCCTGGAAAGAGAGAAATGACACCCATGGGCAATGTATGGTATGAAAAAGTGAGAATGGGCCGCGGCAGGCCCAAGGTAATGTAAACAAAGAAAGTAGGGGTTGATGGCAAGCCCATGAACCCTAAGGATGAGAATGAGGAGATTGGGCCGGGGAAGCCCAATCAAGTTAGTAAAAGCCCATGGGAGCACAAAGTCAATAAAAGGGCCGAGGAAGCTCGAGGAAAGTAAAAGGGCCGCAGGCCCAAAGGAAAAAAAGAAAGGGACAATGGAGCCCATAAAGTAAAAACACCAGCAGACTCTCTTAAGTCACTAGGGAAGAAGTGAAATGGCAGGTTTGAAAGAGGCCTAGCAGGAACCTGTTATCATGGCAAGAAAAGCCAAGTAATGAAACAAGACATAAGCATAAACCGAGAAATGGGCCAAGGGAGATGTATTAAGAAAAGCCCAATCCCAAAGGGAAGCAGTGAAAGTACAAAACGGCCCACATGAAAGAACCAAGAAGTATGGCAGACGAATGCAAACAAAGCTCCATAAGCCGCAGGCAGGCTTTGAACGTACGTAACAGGGGAGCACGCACAAAGACCAGGTGCCACCAGCCTGTACCCAGCCAATATAGGTCGTGGTGAGGCCATGGGTCAGTGGTAAGAGGTAAGGGGGGTTTGGTTTGGTGGTGGGGAGGGGGGAAAGGATTTATTTTACGTTCCCTGTCCAAACCCTTTTGGGAGGTACATCCTGCTAGGATGACAGACCGCCCAAAAGATGTAAGATTGGGGAGGGAACGTTGGGTGCATGCCATAGGAAGAGAGAGAGAGCATTTAAGACCACGGCAGTGGACAGTGCCACGGCGGACAGAACAACACAAACCTGTTTTGTCTGGCGAGGGTAAGCAATGTACAGGCGATGGTCGGCAAGCATGCCCAGGCCAGACAAAGGCCGTTAGAGGGTGAAATGGTAAAAAGCAATCACGGTAGGCCCTATAAAAGGAGCCTCGCCGTGCCCTGTAAAAGGGACCAAAAAACAGAGGAAGAAAATACATAGAAAGAAGACTAAAAAGAAAAAGAAAAGAAAGGAAGAAAAGATAAGAAAACAAATAGGGAGGATAATGGGCATGCACCAATAGATCTTTTCCTTTCTCTCTCCCTCGAAATCCCACTCTCTAAGGAACGATTAAGAATTGAGAACTTTCTTCGGGCATTTATCATTTAGGTCCGATTCCCTCAAAGTCATTAATCCCTATGGGAGGATATTCTCCGAGGAGGTTAGTTTCATTGAGAGGAAGTGTTCTTCCTCTTTGATTTCTGCCATTACTTATCCGGTTTTGGCTTTGACGTTTATTTTGATTAACTCATCATTCAATCAATTGTTCTTTCTTATAAAAGCCATTATTATCACTGTCATTATTACTACTGTGTCATTCGGTCCTTGTTATTAAAAAAAGCTATAGCACTCTGTTTTCTTTTATTATCATTATACCTGCCTGCCGTAATTTTATTGTAATAGTTTTGCTTGCCGTAAAGGTATTCCTAGCAGACAAGGCTAATTTTGTACACAAGCCGGCCCAAAGTGAGTTGCAGTTAGGCCGGTCTCAACTTCCCTACCCAGAAATACATCAGGGCCCATCACCGCAGGAGGCAACCCAGCCCAAATACAAAAAAAAAAAGGCCCCTACACCTTCAAAAAAAAAAAAAAAAAGAGCAAAGATCTCAACATTACCTCTAGTAAAATCAACGAATTGCATGAACAAAGACTAGCAGGACTGACCGCCATAGCTGGTTTGAGAAATGTGATCATTGTATAATTTATGTCACCTTCGTCGATTTAATAAGTGTTGAGGGTCATTTTTTGGGAATCCAAGTAGAATGAAGAAAGCCCAACCTAGCAACACGGGCAACAAAGGGGTGGCAAACATAGAGCAAAACCATTAAACTCAAGCGGCAGGAATAATGATCACAAGCCCATAAAATAAACAAATGGGCCTTGAGGAGGCAAGTGGGCTTAAAGAGGCCCAGAAAGAGAGAAATAGCATACCCATGGGCAGTATATGATATGGAAAAGTGAGAATGGGCCATTACACGCCCAAAGTAATGCAAATAAAGAAAGTAAGGGGTTAATAGCAAGCTCATGAGCCCCAAGGATGAGAATAAGGTAATTGGGCCAAGAAAGCCCAATGAAGTTAGTAAAAGCTCATGGGAATGCAGAGTTGGTAAAAGGTCTAAGGAGGCCCAAAGAAAGCAAATGGGCCAAGGATGCCCAAGAGAAAATAAAAGGGACACAGAAGTGCATGAGTAGTAACACTAATGGCCATGCTAGGCCATTGGGGGAAAGAATAAACAGTAGGCCTAAAGAAGCTTAGCAGGAGTAAGTCATTATAGTAGGAATGACAAGTGATATGGCAGCAAATCAGGGCAATCAAGAAATGGGCAGCATGGCCACTGGGGGAAAGAATAAACGGCTGGCCTAAAGAGGTCCAGCAGGAGTAAGTCATTACAGTAGGAATGACAAGTGATATGGCAGCAAATCAAGGCAATTAAGAAATGGGCTGAAAGAAATGTAAAACCCAGTATCAAATAAAACCCAGTTCCTAAGGGAGCGGGAAATTAAAAAAACAGCTCACATAAAAGGTCAAGAATGGACGGCGGACTATGCAGGCAAAGGCTACAGACCACGACAAATACATAAGTAGCAGGCAGATTTTGGACACATATGGAAGGAAGGCACGTGCAAGGCCCAGACACCACCAGTCTATACCTAGCCAATATGGGACATGGTGAAATCATGGGTCAGAGGTAAGAGGGCATGGTTTGGCGGTGGGGAGAGGAGAAAACCTATTTTGGGGTTCCTGCTCAAGCTCTTTTGAGGGATACGTCCTGCTGGGATGACATATCTCTCAAAAGAAGTAAAGCTGAATTGGAACCACTAGGTACATGCCATGAGGGATAGAGAGAGAGAGCACTTATACCGTAGCAAGAAGAGATGTCACGGCAGACTAACAAACAAAATAGTCCTATTTGTCTGGTGATAGGGAGTGGCACATAAACGGTTCAATGGTGGTCGGCAAGTACACCCAGACCAGACAAAGGTTGTTAAGAGCTAAAACAGTAAAATCCAGCCACGGCAGGCACTATAAAAGGAGACCCTTGCTGTGCGCAAAAGAGGAGGACATGAGAATCACGGTAACAACCATTTGAGAGGAAAATCATGAAATAAAAGCAAGAGCAAAAGAAAAGAAAAAGAAAGATAAGAGGAAAACTGAAACAAAGAAAGAAAGAAAAAGAAAAACAAAGAGTTAGTCCGGCAGGCATACACCAATAGGTTGTTTCCCTCTCTACCTCTCTAAATCCTGCTCTCTGCCAAAAGCAAAAGGGTTCCTCCGGGCACCAATCCCTCGGATCCATTTCCCTTAAAGTGATTAATTTCTGAGGCGGGAGTTTTCTTGAGAGATTAATTGCGTTGAGAGGAGGCGCTCTTCCCTCTCTAGTTTTGGTCCTACAGACTAGACCTACTCTGATGCGTTTCTTATTTTGATTGACCCACACACTGACCATTTATTCACTTGCTTGTTTTAATTTTTTTTATTATGATTACCATCCTTAAGTAAGGATTAACTGTTCACTTTAATTAAGAAGCATAAGTATTCTTCATTTTTTTTGTTTTATTATCATGTCTACTTGCCATAACTCACTCAAAATAGCTCTGTCTACCGTAAGTATGCTCCTGGCAGACGAGGCATAGTTTGCGCATAAGCCGGCCCAAGTTTAGTCTCAGTTGGACCGGTCTCAACTCCCTTACTCCGAACATTCAAACTTAGCATAGCAGGAGGTAGCCCAGCCCAGTACAACAATAGTATTGCAGGAGGCAGCCCAGCATAACACACAAAAAGCCCACTACAAAAAGAAAATGAAATATTAGCAGTAATCATAATTGACAACATCAGTTAACAGATGACATAAGATGTTTGCTACCTACAACTACCCCAAAATGCTATGCCTCTTATTACATAGAGAAAAAGTAAGAGAAACAAATATGCATGTGAAATCCAAAATTCATACTATTTGTTTCCATTATAGCACATACAATTCCAACAAAGTTCTTAGAACCCAATAGACTAATAGTAATAATAACCAAATTTAGATTTCGAAACCGTACAGGAATCACACTTGTGTGAACTTGCAACAAATTTCAAAATATTTTATTTCCCCTATTACGCAAAATGCATCATGAAAAAGTCCAGACTTCTTCTTATGCAAAAAATATAAATTTCAAAAAAACCAAAAACAATTCCAAACTTCTTCTTTATATGCTACCAAATTGTGTTTAAGATCGGGGAAACATAATGGATGAAAAACAAGAAATAAAAAGTGTTGGTTCAATTGGGAATAGCCCGGGCCATGTTGAGTGTGTGCGGCACCAGCTCGATTCGTGAGTCGTGATCCTTCCACTGCCAGGAGGGAGAGGCAATCGTTGTTCTGTGAAAGCAACCTCACGTTGTGCTTAGATTGATAATCCTTGAATTAATATGTCTTTACCAATAACATGTGAAAAAAAAAAAAAAAAAAAAAAAAAAAAAAAAAAAAAAAAAAACTTTCCCTAACAATACCAATTAAATTTAAAATTTTATATATTTTAAAATTATAAATGAAACATTAATATATAGTTAAAAAAATAAATAACTATGATTATGATTTGTAGACACTCTCCTCTCAAAAAAAAAAAAAAAAGGTGTATCAACACCCTATTTCGTTTCTCAATTATGATGCATACTATTTTGTGCATGCGTCCCCCAATGATGAACTAATTGAAGGATGGATGTTCATAAACTGTCAAATCTCTCTCTCATTTATTGTGTTAACTTTTCTTTTTAATTTTACTTTCATTTTTTTTTAACCATTCTTAACCTTTATTTTATTAAATTTTCAATTTCAAAATATACAGAATTCTTATTTCACTTACTCTCCAAATCCCACATTTTGATTAAAACTGACTCTGTTTTATTGAAAAGTTTAATCACGGATCATTTTTTTTTCACTTTTTTGTCCAACACTTGTTTTTAGTGTTTAGAAAAAAAGGAAATTAAAAAGAGAAAAAAAAAAAAAAAAAAACACCTAATGCTGCTGGTGAGGGTGAGGCGTGCACTGTGTAGTGGTGGTGCAATAGTGTCAAGGGAGTCAATACCGTACCGGAGGCTGTACCGGTTTGGCCAGCGGTACGGTATATTTCGGATACCGGTCAATACCGGTGTACCGTTTCGGATTTACCGCAATTTTTTATATTTATATATATATATATGTATGTATGTATGTGTGTGTGTATTATAATAAATATAAAAGTTTACCATAAAACATTTCCTCAATTCAGAACTAATTATTCATGATTTTAGACTTTAGTATCAATTAAAAGAAGAAAAAAAAAACACAATATAAAATATAGAAAGCTTAAAAGTTACCATTGCATACTAAGAAAACAAATAATACTAATAAGTTAATGTAAATAAGTTACCATTTTGCCCTAACAAAAATTCAAAAATTACAAAATTTATAAAAAAAATTAAAATTAAAATTAAAAAAAAAAAAAAAACTTTTTTCCGGTACGGGCCGGTACGCCCGGGTACCGGCCGGTATTGCCCGAAATTGGCCGATACGCCCGGTACATGGCCAGTACGCCCGGTATTTTTTCCGGTACGAAACAGGGGGGTTTATGTACCGGTATGCTTGCCGGTACGAAATATTCCGGCCAGTACGGCCGGAACGGAACGGAATTGACTTCCTTGAATAGTGTACCCCACCTAAGAAATCAAGTCGCTATTCTGTTAACCATATAAGTAACATCACTAACGACAATTAAGAGAATGACTAATATTGCTCATTTTTAAAACTTAAGGGACGGATCATGCTCAAAAACCAATTTCTCTTACACAAAATTCAGATGTTGGTATGTTTTCACAATCCTACGTATGGTTTTGATTTTTCTACAAGGTGTCAAGTGAAGATTCCATATGGTGATGATGAGTTAGCCTTAGAGTGCCCTAAATGCTTAATTTTTAGCATACCAAAAATAAAAAAACACTCCTACATAAGATTTCTCAAATGCCAAAAAAAAAAAAAAAAAAAAATCAGCATTTGTTACGGTATACTTCTACTAATAGAAGTGTATGGCACCATGTGCCATTATTTTTTTTACTCTTTTTTTTTTTTTCATTTTCTCTCTCCTCTCACTTGTCAAGTTTCTCATTTTGTAGTTGATTTTTTTATGGTCAGGAGTTCTACTTTGTGGCTAGGTATTCTTCTTTTTTTAATAAAAGGTTTGTCTTATTTCAAGTTATTTTAATAGTGATGTCTTAAAAGTAAGAAATATGATGGGTTTTTTTATTGGCAAATGCTAGGTTTAAAATAGATAAAATAGTATCTGTGTGACATCATTCAACTTCTTCATGAAAAAGAAGGTTAGTTGGTTTTTTTCTAGTGGGGATTGGAAATCAACAAATACATATTGGAATGACATGGCATGAACTATTGACATGGCGACTAATGTGGTAGTAAGTGCTGACATGGCAACTGACATGGTGTTGATGTGATAGGGATTGTTATGGTGGCACTACTTTGGCTCCTATGCTGACATTGCATTAATTCTAGAATGGCTAGGGTTGACTTGGCACAACGAAAATGTGACGTGTCAAAAGCAAGATTGACGTGCACAAGTCCACACGTGGGATGTAGGTGCATGAAGCATGTTATTGATCTTGGTGGCGTGTGAGGAATATGGTGAAAAGCCAAAAGAGTATGATGCTCAGGACTTGCAGCAGGAACATGCTAGTACTCAGGAATTGCAGCTCCAAACGATGTCGTTTGCCTCAACCTGTTCTAAGACCACAATTAAAGGCAAAACTCACCGTTTCAGTTAAGGCTTTGTAATACGGCAGCGTTTTCCTTTAGAGTAATGAGATGGCACATGTAATAGGAGTATTAGTGCTAATGAAAGTTTGTTATAACAAACTCTTCCTCTGATGTCATCTATATAAACCATCTCGATGTAATCAGTTTTTAATAGATTGGATTTTAGTTACAGAAATTTCTAGATATTTTTGAATCTCTCTCTCTCTTTTCTTCATATGCAAGGTTTTCAAACCCGGACCGTTCATTGAACCGTAAAAAATAGAGGTTCAAGATTTTTAAAGTCAAACCAAGGTTGAACTGTGATTACGTCATAATTAATTTAATAATTATTTTAAATATATATAAAAATATTAAATTAATAAAAAAAATCCCAATATTTCTCTACAATTCTTTTATTTCTCTATCTTCTCTTTCTTACATATTCCCTTATCTTCCTTTTTGTCCTATCTCTACCAAATCCCAATATTCCCACATCCCACATCCCAATCCCTAAATCCCATCTCAGTCGTTCCCTTCTTCCTTTTTGTCCTATCTCTACCAAATCCCAATATTCCCATATCCCAATTCCCAAATCCCATCTCAGCCGTGTATTCAAAATTTTCTTTCAAGTTCCCTTCTTCTTTTTAGCTTTTTAGTTCTCTAAACAGTCTAAACTCTCTCTTCTTCCTGATAGTAGCTCTCCTGTTATAGTCAGCTCCAAAGAGTGCCTCTGCTTGTGCTGCAGAATTCTCTTCAAGAAGCACTTGAGCTAATCTCTTTTCTAGAACTTTCATAGACAAGGATAAAGCTAAAGGAGAGATAGTGGATTTGAGGATCGGAAAAAAAAAAAAAAAGGGGCGGGTCTATGCATCGAAGGAGCGTCACCTGTAGCCGTGAGTCCGGTGCGGGTGCGGCGGCCCTAGAGCCGCACCCGTGCTTTCTAGACTCCCAGTAGTTGTGTTTTTTTTTTCTTTTTTTTTTTCTCTGTGTGTGTGTATGTGTGTTTTTTTTTTTTTTCAAGGTTCAGATTCAAAGGAAGTAGGGAACTGTGAGGTCCGACCGCAGTTCGCATGGGTCCTTGCTTTTTTTCCTATAAAGAGATTCTTGAGGCTAAAAGAACCGCAAAAATGAGCGGTTCGAGGTTTTTCAGGTCGGACCATACAGTCCGGTCCATGTTTCAAAACCTTGTTCATATGGTCTGCCCACAGTGGGTTCTTTTTTCTTTTTCTTTTTCTGATACCATTCAAAGGGAGAAGAAGGTTACAAAAGAATTGGACTAAATATCCTTTACAAAAGAATTGGTTCACTAGCACACAGGTTGCCAATTTAGCTACAAACCAAATATCCTTTACAATCAAATAGGGAACTAAGATCATATCACAAGAAAGACCATTTTGAGTCAAGAAAATTAGATCGGCCATTCTAGTACTATCTAGCCAATCTGAGGTCTTTTTCTTCTGGAAGGATTGAAAAAGATCCCTGTAATCACTTAGAAACAAAACTTGATGAAAACCCTGGTTTTTTGCTGTAATTCCAGCTTCAACCACAGCTTCCAGCAATGCCCCACCTCCCTGCTGCTTACTGCACTAAAAAACACCCTATCTCCCTGAACAGTAATAGCTTCATAAGGACATGTGAAGGTAGGTGGTAGCTCAAAAGTCAAAATCAACTCGGACTTGAGTTGTTTCCCTGATCTCTTAACGAGGAGTTGATTTGTTCAATCAATTTCAAGTTAACAACGAATTAGAAATATACTATTGCTTACAACTTCATCTATAAATATCTTCAACGCATCTATTCAATTTTTATATCTTTTATCTATTGTAATAAATATTATTATTGTAAAACTTGATTTCTACTTTACATTGAATTTATATTTTGCATCTATACTTATATTATTTTTCTATTCCAGAATAATTTGTTTGAACTCTCGATTTAATTATGTAAAATTTAAATAATTGCTATAAATAAAATTTTGTATGTATATGAGAATAAAAATGAAAGTTGTATATATATATATATATATATATATATATATTTTTAGAATACTAAGTTTAACACACACAGTGAAATTTGTATATACCTAATTATACACATGTCCTCCAAAAAAAAATTTATATGGTAGTCTTTTTTTTCTTTTTCTTTTTCTTTTTTATGTATAGGTACAACGCCACCAAGCTTGGGTTCTAAGGTGGATGGGTTTGATTTTAGCATTTCAATTAAGAGTTTTTTTTTTTTTGGGGGGGGTGGGGGGGGGGGGGGGGGGGTGGTGGGAAGGCAAGAGTTGGTTTTAAATGGTTGTGAAGTCTAAAGGGGATAGTTTAGTGGAGTTATTTGATGAGATTGGTGTTTGATTTTGTAGTTTTTATTTGGACTTTCAGTAATGGGTTAAACTTATTTTAGCTTCAATCATAAGTTTTGCTATGGGTTAAACTTATTTGAAAACTATTTGAGCAGAAGGTCACTCCTTCGAATTGGTAGCTGGAACCACCAAATAGACTAATCAAGAGAGACAGAGAGAGGTTAAAGAAATATGCTTCAACTAAATAAAATTTGACAAGTGCTAGAGTGCCAGGGGAACATCAATAATTCCTTGAGAAAATGAAACTTCTTATCTGGACTTAAGGGATCTATAAAGGGATCGGATGTGAGTGTCATTGTTTTTAAGGCTCTTGCCGCTTTCAGGATATGTTGAAGAAGTTCCAACTCAACCTTTGACCCTTCAAATCCTTTAAAATGAAAGTCTGTAAGATGTGATGACAGACATTTAGGAACATCCTCAAAGACTTTCCATTCAAGATTTGAACATTTTTCCTCTTGAACGCAAGGAATACACCCTTTTCCCTGACAACAGAAGACACAATAGTGAATAGTTATCTAATTTAATTCAGGAGGGAAAAAAAATACTTATCGACAAGTGAGCTAGCACATGCCCCGTTGAAGTAAGAGCTAGCACATGCCCCGCGCAAGAATGAAGACTATACCCAAAATTCAAGTAAGCCAAATTATGAAACATGGGAGGATCAAAATCAGATGCATTGTGAAGGGACTGCACAAAAACATAATAATCACAAGTCATAACAGCTATATTATTGTTTGTCCTAGAAGAAGTTTTGAGCAATTTAATATCAGACCATAAAAAGCTTGCTTCACCTTTATGGTATCCATGTACAAATGCAGGGATTTAACACTGAAAAAAATGATTTAACGAAGTCCCCAACCCAATTTCCATAATCATCTGTAAATGGACTTGGAAAACGTGTACTCGAGAGCAGGCGTGTTTATCTCAAGCTTGTAATCCGAATCTTGGATATGTATATGTAAATCTTTTGAGAGTAGGTATAATGATTTTAAATTTCCAGTCAAGGTTCTAATAATATGATTCCATAGACAAATCTTGGAGGACTGGGCAGCGAGTGAGGACTTTCCAGAAAGTGTCTCCGTTTACGTACTTGACTGATAGAAGATGCAGAACCTTCAAACTTGGGAAGTTGAGGGATGAAGAAGAGGGAGGATTAAGAACAATACAGCCATTTAGTTTCAGAACTACTAATAGTTTATAGTAATAAAAACGGGTATTGGGCAAGTAAAAATATTTTTGGGAACCAAGGTCGAGATCGAGCTCTTCCAAGCCATGTACAATCGCAGCGCGGACATATGTATCCATATGGATTGGGTCACAATCCCAATCCCAACGGAGGCAAAAAATTTTCAGGGGACAGGGATTCGCATTGCGAAGAGTCCAGACCTTAGATACAATATGCGGAAATGTAAAAGGGTTACCCATTACACTGATGTTGATAATCGGTAGGATTTTCATCCTCGTCAAAGTCGAGAATTGGGACGAGAGTCCAGAGAGTCTTCCACCTGCTTGACAAAATGCTTGTGAGAACAATCTGTTTGGTTGTGAGAGAAGAGAGGATATGACAGAGGAGAGCGTCCGGTAGATTGCCGATCCTGTCATCGACCACTGTAGCTTCTTCTGGGTCAGAGGGTTTAGAGCGTTTTGAGATTGATTGAGGCTCAAAGTCAGGGGAGCCAGCCATTTCGGCTAGCTGGGAAATTGAAGAAAGTTTGAAACTATCGCACTTCTATCTCTGTGCTTGAGAATTGAGAAATAATTTTATGGATCATGGGCCTCGAAAAGTACTGATGATAGCAGCCCATTGCTGATCCTGTCGATTTTCTATTTCGGTCCATTACGTCTTCTGATTTTGTTGAGGCACAAGCTTTGTGAGGAATTGTGTGCCGCAAAGCAGGAGCGATATAGAAGCAGAATGTGTAACCCTAGTCTAGTCTAGCATGCAAGAGACTAGAGAAAAAACTCTCAAAACAAACTTATATTAATAAAAATTTAATTAATCACCGCCTTTCCTCAAAAGATTATTTATAGAAGAGATTTTCTCTTATTTTTAGAAAAAGAAAGAGTAAATTATAAATCACACTCCTTAAGATTGATTTTTGTCTCTAATGTTTCAAAATTTTGATACACTCTAAATTTGCAAATAAGGGAATAGATTTTCCATTCTCTTCATTTAAACTTCTAAACAAGAAGGAATGAAGAATATTCTAAAAATATTCTTTTCATTCTATTCAATTTCATTTCATTCCCTCCTCCAAAACAAAGTTTTAGTTTCGTTTGGGAGTTCACAAAAATGGAATAGAATAATCAAAATTTTAATGTTAGTGATTGTTTTGATTAATATCCTTGATTTAGGAAAATGCCTAACTGGTCGTTAAGTGCCACGTAAATAATTGGTCCAATGAAATCATGACATGTCATTTTAGTCATGACATGCCAATAAATCAGTTGATTTATAAAATAAAAATAGAAAAAAAAAATCATTAAAATCTAAAAAATTATGTACAAAAAATAGCTAGAACTCCACAAATAAAAAAAATAAAAACAAAAAAGCGAAAACAAAAACCAAACAAGATATTATTCATTTCTCAATCTCATAATTTCTAATCATCTCTCACTCTCCAAAACTCTTCATTCTCCATTCTCTTAAGCTGTTAAACTATTGAGTTTCCCTAATAGCAGGCTAAGCTCCAGAAATTTCTTGGAAGGAAAGAGCTAGACAAACATCTGGATGCTGATGAAGTCATGAAGCTATAGTTTTTGGATTAAAAACCTTTTGCTAGCATCTCTTTCCATTTTCCTTTTCTCTACTCTCATTTTTGCTGCTCTCTCACTTTATTACTCTCATCAATTTCTTTTTGCCTCTTCGTTATGTTAATAGAAAGAAATTATAAAACTTCATATATTCACTTTTTTTTTTTTTTTTTTTGGTGATAGCGATATATTCAAATTTTATTTTTAGTTTAAAAAAATTTATTTTTATTAAATTTTGAATAATTCAAGTTTCTTAATGACTATCTTAAAAAAATAATTCTAGAGCCACCAATGAGCACTAGACACTTATTGTGCGATGAATAAAGGAATGAATGGAGAGAGAGAGAGACAAAAAAAAAAAAAAAAGAGAGAGATCCCCTTTTTTTTGTAGGAAAATTATGGATTAAATGGATGAGAGAATGGCAAAATTTTATGGTAAATAAAAAAGAAGAAGAGTCAAAATAAAAGGAGATGAATAGATAGAGGAATTGTATTGTTAAGGTATAGAGTAAGGGGCAAATAAAAAAGTAAAAGTGAAGGAAAATGTTGGAGGAAATATAACTATAAGAAGAGAAATTAATAGTGAGAAAAATAGTTAAAAATGAGAAAGAAAGTGTTGGAAAGAGGTGGATAATGTGACTCAACTAGAGTGTAGCAAAAAAAGTTTCTCTCTCAAAGGAGCTTGACTTCTTTGGTGTAGTAGAATAGATTGTCCCTTCATTGCGAAGGTGTCTTTTAGTCTCATTGGAATAACAAGCTTATTCCTCGGGTCTTGGTTCTTTTTTTAGGGTCTAGGGAAATACAAGAGTGAGTTTTACATCTTCCTACCAATCAATGGATGATCTTGCACACAATTGGAGCCGTCTCACCCTATCTGACAGGGAGGGACCCGATTGCTGCCTTACACAAGCGGATTCATCCACTAATTTTTGCATTGCAGCCAATTTTCTCATGAAGAGAGCGCTGAATATTGATGTCATAGCAAGAACCTTCACTCCTCTATGGAGGGCACGTAATAGCTTCAAGGTTCAGAATATCGGTGACCACAAAATACTCTTTACCTTTGACAACAAAGCTGATGCTGATAGAATTCTACAAAGTGAGCTATGGAGTTTTGACAAACACCTTGCGGTGATGCAACGATATGAGAAAGAGGACTCCAGTCAGGATCTCAAATTTGATAAAGCAAGCTTTTGGGTCCAGCTCCATGGCATCCCAATACGCTATATGACCATGGAGGCAGCGGAAAAGATAAGTTCTGTAATTGGAGATGTTTCTTGTCCTACAGAGTCTAAGGATACAGACACAGGTAGTTTTTTACATGTCAGGGTCTCAATTGATTTATCACTCCCTTTGTGCCATGTACGTCTAATCTCTTTGGGGAATGAGAAGCAAACATGGGTTAGTTTGAAGTATGAGAGACTTTCAAACTTATGTTACTGGTGTGGTCGTCTCACTCATAACGATAAAGATTGTGAGATGTGGATTGAGAGTGCGGGGACACTTCAATCCGATCAACGTCAGTTTGGTCCTAGTATACGAGCTCCAGTTTTTGTCCCATTAAAAAAGAATGTTATCAATGTCCTAGGTTTTTACTCAACAAGGAAGCAAACTGGCTCGTCTATGGATTGCGATGGCTCAGTCCAAACCCCGGTGAATCTGAGTGCCTTGGATGCATCGGAACGACAGAAAGGTGGTGAAAGAAACAGCCCAAAGAATTTGAACAGTCCTAAATCAGCAAGTAACGATCGACAAGGAGATATGTTGCATGCACATACGTTACTTGAGTTGCGGCTAGAAGTTATTCGGGTGAGTCATGACACTATAATTCCTCCAGCTGTTTCGGACAAAGGAATTAAACATACCGAAACGCAAAGTAACGGATATTAGTGAGCTGTCAAAATTCGATTTCGTTGACTCAGTGCATTCAATTCCAATTGAAACTGAAACACGTGCATCCCACCCTCTCCCAATTCCATATCGGGCTAATGAATTACATGCCCACTGCGTTAATGAATCACATGCTGCCCAGGATTCTGTTAAGGTTTCATCAAAGCCCAATCAGCTACGTGTGCTCCCTACCTGGACACGCCATGCAAGACCCGAGGGTTTCAAGGACAACACAAAATTCAAGCACTGCCTAGGCCAAAAACAGGGTGCCAGTACGAGTAGGGTTCTTCCAGAATTACCTAACAAGCGGCTTCAGGTTTTTCAAGTTGAAAATGATGACTATCTAGATATGGTGGAGGCTAGTTTCCAGCCGCATGCCAAGAACAATGAGTTGCCTAGCATGGAATTGTCATGAACTTGAGAACCTACTTACAAGGAAAGAGCTTGTAGAAATTATACAAGCAAAAAATCCGTCTTTTTTTTAGCCGAAACTCTGATGGACGAAGCAAAGCTAGAACAAGTTCAACGTAACATAGATTTTGATCATAGATGGGTGGTTCAAAGGGAAGAAAGAGGTAGGGGCCTAGTTTTGTTTTGGAAGTCAATAATAAACTTGAAGATTAACAGTTCACATAGGTATTACATTGATGCTTTCATAGATAAAGATACGGAGAATAAATGGCGTTTCACCAGTTTTTATGGTGAGCCGGAGACAAATACAAGAAGGGAAGCATGGAACAAACTCAGACACCTTAATTCTCATCCCGGATTTCCATGGTTATGCATAAGCGACTTCAATGAGATCACAAAACATGATGAAAAACTGGGTGGAGCTATTCGGTCTCACAATTAGATGTAATTATTTCGCGATATTATTGATGAATGTAGTTTCATGGACCTTGAATACATGGGGCTGAAATTTACCTAAGTAGGCATTTTGTGAATGGCAATTCAATTTGGGAAATGCTTGATAGGGGGTTGGCTACAAATGGTTGGTTTTTGAAATTCCTTGGCTCACGATGAGTCTATCATTTGCAATGTGATTCTTCAAACCATCGACCTCTCCTTATTGTTTTTGCACCTTTAGATCTTCCATCAAAGAAAAAACCATTTTCGATTTGAAGAGATGTGGTTATCAAACTCTAGTTGTGAGGAAAAGGTGCAAGCTGCTTGGCACTCTACTTTGGGTCTGATTTGAGTACGAAAGTTCTAGCAAAAGTGGAGAAGTGTGGGACTGATTTAAGCTGGTGGAATCGAAACGTATTTTGGAGTGTTTGACAAGACTTGATCCGAAAGAAGAAATTGTTGCCCCTGGCCGAAAATGAAGCCATCATTAGTGGGATTGATATTCCAGACCTTTTAGTATGGATGGAGGATGTTCCACTACAATTCTTTCATGTACTTCAGGCTAATTTAGCCAGTTTATTTTAATGAATTTATAGTGTATACACACACACAAGCCTGACAATTTTGTTTGTCTTATAAAACTTGTTTTATTAAAAAACAAACCAGCCAATTTTAAAAACCTTCTTCTTTCCCTTCTTTTCCTGTTTCTCTTCTTATTTAAGTTACCAGCCCTTTTCAACTCAACTTCTGCAACTCAAACCAATTGAGATTTTTAGATCTACACAACTCAAAAGACATTTTTTCTTTTGGTGATCAAATGCACCTTAATAGCTTTCACGCATAAATTCATGATTATATTTCAACGAAAAAAAAAATCGTGATTTCAAAAGAGCAATTCGTTTAGCAAAGGAAATTAAAAGAGAAAAAAAAAAAATCAGTCACATATGATTCACCAACCAACATATGGTATGAAAACAAAAGGAGCAAACCCAAAATTTTAAATGTGGGTAACTTTCCCTTTTTAGTGTTTGGAGCATATATTTTTTTGCATGCAAACAACAGGATAGGAATGAGATGAAAAGTGTCTTCATTTGCATGCCCCAAAGTTCATAGCTCTAACAATTAAGAATAGGAATGAGATTTTCAAACCCTTTCTTCATATAAAACAATGCTGGCTGACCAGAAAGTCCAGGTTCAGCAATGCTCAGAATCTAATTCCCATATTTAAAGGTGAGAGCCTTTTCTTTTCCTTTTTTTTCTTTTGTTTTGTTTTTGTTTTGTTTTTTTTTTACATGCAAACAAAGATACTTTTCATCTTTTAACACTTGTGGAATCTAATATCTTTCAACACTTGTGGCATCCAGTTGAAGAAGGGTATGATGTACCAGCAAATCCAAAAGGCACCAAAACATGCACAGTAGCAACAAAAATTGTTTAGTGACAAGGAATGTCGTATATAGATTAATGAAGTTGATGCTATTCTTGCAAAGCACAATTATTTTACATTATAGAGTAGTTAAAACATAACAGCATAAAAAGGTTCATTGTAGATTCCATAGCCCTGTATTGATTAGACGATGAACATTTCAAAATTCCTTTACCTCTTGTGTAACTACATGAGAGGGAAACTCCTAAGGATTCTATACAAAAGTTCCATACGCAAGCCCCTAAATGTGTACATGCAGTTAGTTGATAGGGGGACCAAGTATGCAGTTGAAAGGAGAGTTGATGTCTCATACAAATTCAATAATAGGAAACTCTAAGGAAAAAAAAAATCACAGAACGAACAGAGAGAGAATAGACATAGGGCATCCTTGAAAATTAAAAGAAAAGTTGTAACAATAGTTCCGCTCACAATATATTTAGATTTTCACTGTCACACCCTTTCCACCATACAGAAGATTAACAACATTTCTAATACTCGGGAATGAATTAAGAAAACATGGCAACATCCCCTAACTAAAAGCACAAGAAATCAAACTTACTGGATTTATTCCTGCTCTTAACCTACACGATGCAAAGGCAACCAGATAAAGTGCTTTACTCATGTTTGTTGTAGAAAGTGTTAGTTGATTCAACTGGTAAAGTCTCTTGTAATTGAAAAGGAAACTTAGAATCAAATCCCAACAAGGTGAGGGCTAACTGAGAGAGAGTGTGTGATTAAAGAAATAGAATTCAGATAAATGCAATTTGACAGGTCCTAGATTTTCTTGGGGACATCAATAATTCCTGCAGAACATGAAGCTTCTCCTCTGAATTCAGACAAGAAGAAGAGAGTTTCATTGTCTCTAAGAAGCTTGCCTCCTTTAGTACATTTCTAACAAATTTCAGCTCATCCATTGAGCCATCAAATCCTTCAAAATAGATTGTTTTGAGGCGAGATGATGTAACAATCCATTCAAAGATGGATGCTTTTTCCTCATGATCTGCTGGAATCTGTCAATAGAAGATTCAGTAGTATATTAATTCAATGTGAACAAACATATCATCCTATGAACATAACACAACATACCTAATCAAACATATCATCATGTGAACATACTTTCTGGAAAAGAAGCGCTTCAAGATTAGGAGACTGTCGAAGCAAGGGTAGTAGCCCACGCCAAAAGGAAGTACCATGATCAAACTTTAGGAGTGCCAAATTATGAAACATGGGAGGATCAAATTCAGAAGCATTGTAGAGGCACTGAAAAGTTGAATAATCACAACAATATTAATCACTGCTTGTCCAAGAAGAAGTATTTAGCCATCTAATAATAGACCATGAAAAACGTGTTTTATTTACATGTGTGGTAAATGAGTCCAAATGCAGGGATTTAACATTAGAGAGTGCTCTAATGAAGTCCCCTACTCTATTTCCATATTCTTCAAGATCAAGACTGAAGTAAAGTGATTCGATAACAACCGCGTCAACTACGTTGGACAGATCTTTCAACAAAACGTCTTTACTCAGCTGACCTTTGAAATGAATGTGCTCGAGAACTGGGGTGTTGATCTCAAGTTCGTAGCTTAAATGTAAGAAATGTAAATGTAATATTTTCAGGGTAGGGACAATGATTTTAAAGTTACAGGGGCAGTTCCCAGAAAATGATTCTACAGACAAGTCTTGAAGGGCAGGGCAGCAAGTGAGGAATCTCCAGAAAGAGTCGTGGTTTGCATAATCGACTGAATGAAGATACAGAATCTTGAGAGTCGGGAAGCCCAGGGATGAAGAAGAAGAAGAAGAAGAAGAAGATGGAGGATTGATAACAATACTGCCACCCAATTTCAGAACCACTAATGGTTTAGCATAATTGAATAGGGTAGAGGTTAAGCTGAAAGGTTGGTGAAGAAAAACTTCGAGATCGAGCTCTTGCAAGAAGCCACGTGAAATTGCAGTGTGAATCCATGTATCCACATCGATTGAGTTGCAATGATAATGTCAGTGGAGGCGAAACTTTTGTGGGGGAAAGGGATTCGCATTGCGAATAACCCACACCCTAGACACGATATCGGCAAAGCTAACACGGTACCCATTTTGACGATGATTTTCTGAGTGTAAAACCCAAGACCCAATCGAAGAATATGGCAATGTCAATTCAAAATCACCGTCGTCCAAGTCGAGAATCGGGACGAGAGTCCAGAGAGTCTTCCACCGGCTTGACAAAATGCTTGTGGCCAAGGCCTCTTTGGTTGTGAGAAACGAAAGGATATAACAGAGGAGAGGCTCTGGGAGATTGCTAATCCTGTCTTCGAAAACTGTTGTTTCGTCTGGTTCAGAGGGTTCCTGCTGTTTTGAGGTTGATTCAGCCATTCCCATTCCGCTTAATTTGAACCAGAACCACAATCACAACCACAACCCCAACACACACCCTCTACTTTCCAATTTTGAAACTTTTTGCAACACTTTTTTTTTTTTTTAATTATAATTTTATTTTGTTTTCATTTTTAGAATGGCTAAAAATACTTACCAATTCAAAAAAAAAAACAAAAAAATATAGCGCTATTTTTGCAGCTCAAATCCAACTAACTCATTTTACTCTTGACGGATTCGTTGTTTTCTCCAACTTTATTTACACGGTTGGTTATTAAATAAGTAAAAAAAAAAAGAACCCAATTGTGCTGGAAATATGCTATTATAAGAAAAAGAAAACGATAAATTATATTTCATTTTTATATGGTTTGTGTGTATATATATTCAGACTTCACTAGCCTAACAATTTTGTTTTTCCTATAAACCTTGTATTACTTACCAATCAAAAATAAAAATAAATAATGCCTGACAATTTTAAAAACTTTCTTCTTTCCCCCTCTCCTCCTAGTTAAGTTACCTGCCCTTTTCAATTCAACTTCTGCAGTTGAAACCAATTGAGATTTAGAGCTACATAATTCAATTGGTTTAAATCAAAACACAGTGAAAGCTTTAAAAAGCTTTTTAATTATGATTGGTTTGAACCTTTTTTAAAATAACAGTGGTTCTCAATTTTGTTTGAGATCATGCCATAAAGATGAAAAAAATAATTGAACATAATAAATTTGTCCTAAATGATTGAGGATTTTGCTTTAAATTCCTTTCTTCTTTTTTCTTTTCTGATGGGACATTATGGTTCATTTGGTTGCTAAGAAAAGATCCAAGAATATCACAAATAGTCTTCACTGTCTTACCCTCTGGTTTCTGAGAAACGGAAGGAAAGAAAAATACTGATAATAGGGAGAAACAAGTCCAAAATACGTGCGATATAGAACTCAACATTACTTAAACTTCATGGTAATCTGGCTCAAAAAGTTAGCATCAGTTACAAGAGGAGGAATTCATGAAGAAGTAAGGAGAATGTTGGGAAGCAAATGAAAATTATTAGAGATATATTAGCCCATTAGCGTAAGCCCAAGCCTAATTCTACTTTGTGTGCAAGCCAAGTCTCCTACTTGTACTAAAAGTCTATTAGTCTAGGGTTTAGTCTACTATATATACACATGTTATGATTCATTGTAACATAGGACTTATACTACACTATAATATATTATTGATGTAGCCCTTTAGGGTTTCTTCCGTAGATGTAGGCCGTTAGATTGAACCACGTAACCCTCGTGTGTTATTGTGTTCTATACTTTATGCTTTCGCCTTCGCTTCCGCATCCATACTAGCATATTCAACATGGTGTATCAATACTAATATTTAACAAAAATAAGTGGCGAAAGCAAGTAAGATTGTTAAGATGTATTTTCGAGTTTCATTTTCATTATTTATTTCTGAACAAGATTGAAGGATCTCACCCTCCTCCCATTATATGTGGGATTAGAAAACAACATTTGATGTAATGATCATTGGCAAACCTAATTTTCACAGCAATGGAAGAATATGTCAGTCAAACCATTTTACATCAGAAATATTAGTACAAGTCAATGAGTTGGGATGGTTCATGGGAAAATCAGAAAAGGTAAAACACAAGTTGAAATTGATATGATAATCAACACATCTAAATGGTTCGTACATATTAACCCATCCTGCTACTAATCTCTTAATCATATACAAAAGCAATTTTACAAGTTCTAGAGTGTCTGGGAAACATTAACAACTCCTTAAGCAGATTAAACTTTTCCTCTGAATCTGGAGGTTTAGAAGTGATTGTCATTTTCTTCAAGAATCTTGAACTCTTTAGTAAATATCTTTTAAGTTCCAACTCATCCTTGGACCATCGAAATACTTCAAAATGAAACGTTGTAAGGCATGATGACAGACATTTAGGAACATCCAGTGGCCATCTAACGTTTCTTTGTTCATCAGAAAATAAAGGTGGACAAGCTCTTCTAGATTAGGAGCGCATTCAAGCAATCCTAGTATATCATGCTTATTACAATAACTAACACTCACGTTCATCAAAGCCAAATTATGAAACTTCATAGAATCATAATTAGAAGAAGGGAAGAGGCACTGCAGGACAACATAATATTACTGCTTGTCAAAGAGAAAGGGTATAGCAATTTAAAAAATAGACCAAAGAAAAAATGTCTTATGTTTACAGTTCCAGTGGAAAAATGCAGGGATTTAACATTATAGAGTTTTCTGATGAAGTCCCATGCCCACTCTCCATAACCATCAATATCAATGACCGTTTCAACTAAGGGTGCGTTTGTTTCAGTGTAAAATATTTTCCGGGTGTAAAATAATTTCAGGTGAATATTTTCGGGAAAGGAAAATATTTTCTAGTGTTTGATTGCATTTTAAAAATTATATTAGAAAACAATTTTCAGTGTTCGGTAACATTTTGAAAATGCTATTTTCTGACAAATTTTTCACATTTTCTTAGCCATTTTCTCATCTTCCAAACAAATTTTATATCACAAAATTGCAATATGTAAACTTTTAAAGAAACAAAAATCAAAACAAAACCATTCTCAATACAGAAAACCATTCGGTCAAATTGAGAGAGGGAGGAGGAAGAGAGAGTGATCACATATCGAGTGAAAGGGAGAGGCAAATCGAGAAGGAGAGAGATCGGTCATGGGTGGGTCATGGGCGACGATCTCAGTGGCATGATCTCGGCGTGATCTCGGATTGGCGTATGCGTGAGAGAAAAGAAGAAAAGGGAGATAGGTTTGAAGGGATGTGGATCGGGTATTGTAGTGGTGAAATGGACTTCGCCGGCGTGAGGGGGACATCGGACCGGCATCTGCGTGTGGGGCGTCAAGATTGAGATGACGAGAGTTCAATCTAGAGGGCGGCGGCGGTGGTGCGATCTTGGCATTGCGATCTGGGTTGCGATCTCGGCGGCGCAATCTCGGCGGTGCTGGGGTGCGACGAGACCGGTGTGATCTGGGGTTGGGGCGATGGTGCGATCTGGGGTGGTGGTGCGATCTGGTACAAGTGTCTGAGTGCGGTGGTGCGATCTACTCTCTCTTCCTTGCTATTTCTCTCTCTCTTCTGTTTTCCTAGGGTGGAATTGATTTGAAGGTAAAATACAAACGTAAACGGTTTTATAGGGTAAGTGGGCATATTTTACGGTCAACGGAAGTGATTTTCCATTTGACCCAATTTTCCTTGCGCACCCAAACACCCTCAAGGGTGTAAAACGTTTTCCAGATTTCCTTTACCACCGAAACAAACGCAACCTAAGTTGAATGAGTTTTCCAACAAGATATCCGAATACAGTGTACCTCTGAAATGAAGATACTTAAGAGCTGGGGCGTTTATCTTAAGTAGGAAACCATCATAACTAATCCACAAATGTAATTCTTTTAGTGTCAGAACAATGATTTTAAATTTGTATGTGCTCTTCAAGCCAAATGCTGTTAAGAAAAAAATTTGGAGGACCAGGCAGCCACTGAGAAGCCTCCCAAAAGCTTCCTCGTTTGCATATTTGACATGTTCAAGATGCAGGGTCTTGAGACTGAGCAACACAATGGTGGAAGAAGCAGGAGGTGGATCAATAAGAATATCAAGTCCTAGTATTAGAACCACAAGTGTTGTACAACTGAAGAGGCTACGGGGCAATACCAAATGTTGCTCAAGCCTAATTTCGAGAGAGAGCTATTTGATGCCACGTGCAATCGTTGCATACAAGCATGAATCACCATGGATTGGGTCCTAATGAGAACGATACAGCCACCTGAGGCTAAGCCTAAACTTTTGCACTCGATTCTCAATGCGAAGGGCCCAGAATCTGAACAAAATATGCCCAAAGTTAAAATGGTACTGATTATTTAACTGATTTGATGACGAAATCCTGTTAAAATTATCATAGTCAAAGTAAATATTTGGAACGAGAGTCCAGAGAGGCTTCCATCTGGTGGAGAAAATGCTTGAGGCCACAGAGTCTTTGGTAGGGAGAAACGAAAGGACGTGACAGAGGAGAGTCTGGTAAATTGCCGATCTTGTCTCTGTTGTTATTTAGGGCCATTGAGTTCTTGTTAAGGAGGCACAGGCTTATTTGGATGGATTTGCTTATTATACTGCTATGTTGTGTGAAAGAAACACAGGAAAATTACGGTACACTCACTGCTGCTGGAGAGGACATATCCCGCTAGAACTAAATGTGCATAGGGTTTTGGAATAACAAGATCAACAACTTCCACCCAAAAAAATAAAATGTTACCTTCAAACTAGTCAAAAAAAAAAAAAAAAAAAACTCACGCAACATGTGTTTTTTTTTATGGGAAATAGTGTAAACTTTTATTAAACCAGAGAAACATAGTTTACATCTTGTAGAAGAGCTTGTACAATGAAACAAGAATCCTCTTCTAACCAAACTGAAAAGTCATCTATGCCTTGGGCATATTTTGCTAATAAGTGAGCCGGCTTGTTTCCTTGCCTACGAACATGGGAGAACTCAACCTATCGAAACTCCCTAGAAGCTGATAAGGAGCTGTATACGATGGCAGCCATAGACGAGGGAGGAGGAGAGAGTTCCTTCAAAGCATTAGTCATTAGTAGAGAATCACCTTCGAGAATGAAATCTTGAATGAGGAGGTCTTTTGCAAATTGCAGTCTGGTCTCCACAGCCTTCGCTTCTACTTCTACAGCTTTTAGAGGGGCCTAAATCTTCTTGCTAAGAGCGCCAATGGTATTACCATCCGCATCTCAAACCAAAACACCCACACCAGCAGCTTTTTGTGAAGCAAACATAGCCTTATCAATATTGATTTTGAACTTATTCGATGGTGGCGGCTTCCAGAATGCAGGCTGTACAATTCGTGGCTTATCAGGATCCTTAACGCAAGCCTAATACTCAGCTAGGTACTCCAAAGCATCATTAACTATCTTATTTGCACTTTTCTTCACACCTCCAGTCCAAACTTCATTTTGAGTTGTCCATAAAGCCCACGCCACAATGACCATCTTTTCTATCAACAGGGTGTCCCAATTTGCCTCAAAGACTCCATACCATAACATATATGAAAGAGTGGAATTGGATGTTTGTATGAGCAAGGAAAATCTTCAACATGGTCCATGCTTCACGCACCCGATCACACTCCCAAAACATATGGCCAGACATCTCTAAACCCGATTGGCACATCTCACAGGAACCTTTAGCTAGCACTTTCCTCCTTACTAAATTTTCTTTAGTGGGCAGAATATCTTTGCATGCTCTCCAAGCAAAGTGACATACCTTGTGAGGGGTGTTAATCTTCCACAGGAGCTTCCAAAACTTCCTCTGGTTACTGTCATCTAAAGCAGCCCCAACAGTACTTTCAGAAGCCAAATCCATTGTAATTCTATAGGCACTGGCCTGCCATTATTTGTATGGGCCCATACCTGCTTATCCTCGGGTAGCTGAGAACTCAAGGCGATACTACAAATCTCATCGGCTACATGTGGGAGGAAAATGCTTCAGACTAGCTCTGTTCTCCACATCCCAGAAATTGGCTCAATTAACTCACTAACCCGAGCCTCCAAAGGTAGACCAACAGGGGGAGAGACTACTTTATATGTGGAGGGAGTGAAGGTCCACTTGTCCATCCAAATCCAAATACTTTCATTGTTTCCTACCTGCCACTGTATTCCCTTTTTTATTATATTATGCCTAGCCATAATGCTCATCCAAGCAAACAAAAGGTTTGCACCCAAACTAGCTTGAAGAAAATCACACCTAGGAAAATACTTAGCCTTGAAAACTCGATATAACAGTAACTCTCCACCCAATTGTAACTTCCAACCCCGTTTTGCTAACAAAGCAAGGTTGAACTGTTTTAGTTGTTTAAACCCCATACCTCCTTGAGATTTTGGGGTACAAAGTTTGTCCCAACTAATCCAGGCCATCTTCTTCTCATCCTTCTATTGCCCCCACCAAAAATTCCTCATAAGACTAGTCATCTTCTCGCAAAGTGAGTCTGGGATCTTGAAACAACTAAAAGCATATGTTGGAATTGCCTGAGCCATCGCTTTAATCAGAATTTCCTTCCCTGCTTTTAAGAGTAGTTTTTCCTTTGAACCAACCAATTTTTTGGCTAATTTCTCCTTGATCTCCTTGAAAGAATTCTTCTTATTCTTCCCCACCAAAGAAGGCAGACCTAAATATTTGTCATGCTGCTTTATAACTTGTGCCCTAAATCTAGCCTTTATCTCTTCTTGGACTTCTTTAGCTGTATTACTGCTGAAATAAAGCAATGTCTTTGCCTTATTTAATTGTTGCCCTGACGCTCCTTCATAGACCTTCAAAATTCTTTAGAGATAGTCACAATCACCAATGGAAGCTTTGTAAAAAATAATTCTATCATCTGCAAAAAAATAGGTGAGATAGACAAGGACCATTCTTGCATATAGAGATGCCTTCCATGTACCCATCAGCAACAGTTTCCTTAATAAGGGCTGATAAACCCTCAGCACAAAGAAGGAAGAGATAGGGAGAAAGAGGATCACCTTGTCTAAGACCTCTCGTAGGGGAGATGTGGCCTTTGGGCTTACCATTGATTCTGATAAAGTAAGTCACAAAGGAGACACACTGCAACATAAGATTCCGCCATCTAGGATGAAAACCCAATTTCTCCATAATTTTATCCACGCACCCATTACACCCTATCATAAGTTTTGCTCATGTCTAGCTTCAGAGCCATTTCCCCATTCTACCCCATTTTCCTTTGGCTGATATGATGCATTGTTTCAAAAGCAACTAATACATTGTTAGTGATGAGTCTGCCATGGACAAAGGCACTCTGAGTATCACTAATAATAGCAGGGAGAATTTTCTCCAACCTGTTAGCAAGAGTCTTGGCAGCCATTTTATACACCACATTACATAAATTGATAGGTCTATATTCAGTTACTCTCTCTGAGGCCTATTTATTTTAGGGACTAAAACAATTTGAGTTTCATTGAATTTAGGAGGAATAATACCAAAATTAAGGAAATCAAGGATAGTTTTAGTAACCGCATTACCCATAGTAGGCCAGAAATGCTGGTAGAAAAGGGGAGGCTTGCCATCAGGTCTCGAGGCCTTTAGATGGTACATCTGCTTCAATGCTTGGAAGACCTCACTTAGTTGAAACTCCTTTATCAATTACTCATTCATGTGTCAGGACACTTTCGGTTGGACTGCTTCCAAAATCTTAGTGAAGTCTATGGGGTTGGCTGAGGAAAAAGTTCTGAATAATACTCCACAAATACCTTCTCAATTTTGGCCTCCTCTTCCTACCAAGCATCATTTGAATCCAATATCCCTTCAATTAAATTTTTCTGAAAACAAGAGGATGCATTTGCATGGAATGCGATCCCCTTCTTTAAACCAGTCTACCCGAGATCTTTGTTTCCACATGGCAGCCTCTTTCTCAAGCCAACAATTGAGCTCCACTCTAGTCTCCCTTATATTTTTATTACATTTGGACTAGTTGGCTACATCTCCAAACATTCCAAGAGCTTCTGAAGCTGAGCTGTTTCCCTTCCCACATGCTCAAACTCATCCTGATTCCATGCTTGTAATCTAGTCCTGCATGAGTTCAAACACGACACTAAGGGATGTGAAGAAGCGGCCACCAAACCCACATTCCATGCTTTTGACACACAATTTCCTCACACTTGGAGTCTTTCAAACACAGACTCAAATCTAAAACATCTTTTAGATCTAGCCCACTTCCTTTTAGCCACCATTTGTAGAATCAGAGAACTATGATCTAATGTAGATAAGGACTTATGTAACAGCTTTGCCGAAGGAAACATTGAAGCCCAGTCCAAATTCACTAGTGCTCTATCTAGTTTTTCTCTTATCAGATAACCATCACTTCTTTAATAGATCTAAGTGAATTTTGGCCCAATATACTCCACCTCGCATAGGTGAGGAGATTAGTATTAATATAGCACATATAAAATAAAATGTGAGCTTGGACTATTTATTGACTTCTTATCATTTTATCACACATGCTTTTAGAAGCCCATATTTTCATATTCTAATTAAATTAAGCTTCATATTCTCTATTTCCTCAACCAAAAAAAAAAAAAAAAAACATATTCTCTATATATATTTAATTAAATTAACTATATTATTTTATATGAAGTCATTATTAATTTGAATTTGTATTCATATATATCTATATAAAAAAACTAGACTCTTCCACTTGTTAACGATTAGTAAATATATAAAATAAATACTTATATAGTCTTCTTTTGCTAGCTCTTTTGTAGAGATTTCCCTTCCCTCATTTTGTTAGAGTTTGTTCCTATACACTCTTAGTCTAAATAGAGTTTGTTCCTCTAAGCATTAATGATATTGTAACTTCTCATTTACCAACATGTTAATAAAGTTCATGATGTTCTATTTCTAATTTTTACCAGTAAAAACAAGGAAAACAAATAGGAATAAATGGAAAAAGGAAAGCTTGGCCATCTAATGCAGCGTAGAAGTGTAGAAGCAAAATATGTAAAACACAATAACTACAACTGTTCCACAAAAGTTAAATTCTACAAGAACTATAGACTAGTAGGCAAAAGAATATGACAAAACCTCTCAATAGAAACTAACTTGACAAAAACTTAATGATCACTATCTCCTCCTAAAGAGTATTTATAAAAAGAGATTTTCCCCTACTCCTTTCCTAAAAAGGCATAACAAAGTCTTAGTTCTACAAGAAATAGGAAAACAAAAAATCATAATCCATCTAGGATAAGGAAAAGAATATATTTTATCTATTTAATCTTATATAATTTATTACATCTAATCTTTTTTTAGAAAAATTTATTATATCTAATATAATTAAATGTATTACAATTGTTGAGTAATGCTATGTGATTCTTTTTGTTGTGTCCTTAGCATTACACAAAACAATTTGAAAAAAAGCCCAAAAGTCTTTTGTTTTTAAATAAATAAATTAAAAAAAATTATCGGCACAATTTTAAAATTATACATATATATCAAGAAAATTATATGACACTGTCCTCATAGATTTTCAGCTGTTTATCATAAAAATAGCTTTCAAAAATTATTTTTGAAATTTGTTTCCCATAATTAAATGCAATACAATAAGGAAAGAAGTCCAAAATTACAATAATAATCACACCTAATATCTTCCCATAAATGTCTAATTATATCTAATCTAATTAAATTATCACAATTTGGAAAGAAGTTCAAATGTCTTTTCTTTTTAGGTATTGCTATGGACATAACAAAAACCACAATAATTTCATAACTTTCCTAAATTACATTGCCAACTCATACAAGGGCCCACCACAATCTCAAAATTTTTAAATAATGTAGCATGCTAATTTGGAAATGTTTTTAACTTATTGTGGGTTTTTGTTTTGACCATAACATTTACTCTTCTATGAGCTTCTAAGCCAACACATTATGGCCTTGTGCTTGATCCCAGCTATCATGAGCAATTTAAAGAATTAGCCATATTTTCAAAGGAAGCGGCCCTACTTCAATGCTTATTTTGGTGTATCTATCAAGGATGCTCTCGTAACTAACACCCCTCTCATAAAGAGCTATAGATCACATTAAGAGTTTTTTAATATAAAACTCATCCTACATAATGCTACGAGATACATGCACTTACTTCATAGGGAGGGACAAGAGAACTTGTACTCAAAATTTAGTGCATGTTATACATACTACTCTATGATCCGTTCTTCCCTTTGAACCTAGTTCTTGGGATCTCCAGTCTCTAGGTAGGGTATCCTTATAGGAAATTTATTTTCTTTGGGCTTTAGTCCCATCCCCCTCGATGTACATCTAGACTTTCAACTCTGAATAGAGATTTCATCATTTCATTTATATACAAAGCTCAAATGTCTAGGGAAACAACACTTTATTTTATATAACAATATTATAATAAAAAAGTGCAAATATAAGATAGATTCATCTTTATCATTTTTTTAAAACAACAAAAACCTAAGCTATTTTCTTCTTCACTAGCTTAAGCTTAATTAGCTTTTTGATAGAATCATCATATACATGGCTAGTCGTAATCACATTCATGTTTTTTTCATCACTATATATTCAATGTAGTAGCATGCTTTAATGTATGTGTTTTTAGTATAGTAGAAACCATTTTATACATGATATATCATCATATATATATATATATATATTACTCTTGCTCCTGGTGGTTACTTATTCACAAAATTTATCTCACTAAAAATTGGTTTTTCACCATTTCTCAACTCATAAATATATGGCAAGGGATGTAGATTTATTTGCATCTACATAGGACCGGTAGTCTCTAACTACTAGGAACCATTCTTCGGAACAAAAAAAAAATGTTCATAATTTCACAAGTATAAGGGACTCAATATTTATGTAAAACTTTGGAATCATTATACAATAATTGTATAAGAGGAATGTCTATTCATTCTCATTTTATTTTTTGCACAAATATAAGTGTCTAGCTTGTACAGGGCACCATTGTAACTTTGTTATACAATAGGAATACCATCTTCATGTGACACCATTGTTCTCACTTAACAATAGGAGTGTCCTTTTCACCATAAGACTAAACTTTTTAACACTTAGGCCAAAAAATAATTTTTATCTCAATTCTCAAGATAATTCACAGAGTTGAATCTTATCATCAATTATTTTATGAGTCCCGAAAAATATTTCTCAAATCTTTTTTTTTTTTTTCATGTTCCTCAATTTCAATACCCCCACTATTTGACAAAATTCAAATAAAAAACATGGCACATAAAATTCTCAATTATTTAAAGGCACATGAACTCTTCTCATTATAAGGTTCTTCAAAATAGAAACACCATAATTTATGGGGCTCATAAAATTCATGATATATATATATATATATATATATATTTGGAGAGAAAGGTCGATGCATATTATTAAAGAAGGCTATTGAAATCAACCTGGAATAACAGGTCTGGTGATACATCTTCCATCCAGACGGACATAAATGGGGGGGTGCAGATGGCCATAGTGTGCTAGGCATCTGGTCCCCTGCTGCAAAGCTTTGTACAAAACCTCAGAGCCACCTTCCAAGATGATGCTTTCAAAGCCACATTCCAAAGCTAATTCTAAGGCCCTCCTTGCTGCCAGTACTTCAACTTCAATAACTGTAGATGGCAAGGGGATTAGCTGTGATAGGGACGCCATAACAAGGCCTGCATCATTCCGAATTACCACTCCCAATCCCGCGGTGTTGTTTGTGGCAAAAGTGGCCCCATCAAAGTTTACTTTAACCCACTGATGGTCCAGTGTAGTCCACACTGTGGCTTGCTACTGTCTGCAAGTTAGGATGAGTGGGGTGCAGAAGTAGGACTCTAACTGCTGCTCCCAAGAGTGCTCCAGCACCTTATCAAGGGGGATTGTTGGTTTTCCCAGTCTAAGATTGTTCCGCCGATTCCATAAGTTCCAGGTAATTGACGCAAATAAATCCACTTTGCTGCTACCTACAAGGATGAAATCAAAGAGATCAAGGAAGGATGTGAAATTTTTAAGTGCGCCATGGTTCCACTTTGTTTACTTCCATAAGTCATCAAGGGTCGGGCATCCATATAATGCATGAACAACATTTTCGGGCTCCTGTTTACACCTGTCACACAGCCCATCAGTGAGCACTTTGCGCCGAACCAAATTCACCTTAGTAGGAAGGGAATTTTCACATGCCTTCCATACTAAGTGTTTGACTTTATTTGGCACCTTAAGACCCCAAATTTAGTTCCACAAGGGGTGCATCGCATCAGGTTCAAATTGACCAGCATGGCGTCTCAATGTTTCCTCTTGCAAGAACCTGTATTCGGACTTAACTGAATATTCAGCATCCGGATTTAATGGCCAGATTAGGACATCATCTTGAATGGTCCTGCACAAAGGAATATTCTTTATGATGGCTGCCTCAAACTCATAGAACATTTTGTCAATTACTTCAACTCTCCAAGTCCTGTTCATCGAGTCTATGAGTTCACTAACCATAGCTGTGTCACCCCCAGGCCCCATGGGAGAGATTATCTTCACTCTATTCCTTGTAGGCAGCCAATTATCTCCCTAGATATGGATTGATTTCCCCAACCGGATTCTCCATGCTCCACCCCTCTTGATGACTTCCCTTCCATGCATTAAGCTCCTCCAGGCATGGGAAGCATTTGCTGGAATTGTTGCTTCTATGACTGACAAATTGGGGAAGAACTTGGCTTTAAACACCGTGTAAAATAGTGAGTTAGTATCATGGAGTAATCTCCATGTTTGTTTAGCCAAGAGTGCATCATTAAAATTTGATAGGTCCTTAAACCCCATGCCTCCTTGGGATTTTGGTTTACATAAATGTAGCCATGGAATTATTCCAAATTGCACATGGAATTCAAGACATAGCTGTAGAAACTAGAAACGTATAACTATTATACATGAATTTCGACACATTTGTCAATAAGAGTCAGTACGGAAAATGTTTTTTACAGCCGGCATCATAATGCAGTAATTGATTAATAGTTTTTAAGATTCCATTAATCTTATGTTTCTATTCAACCAAATACTAGGCATTAAAGAAAAATCCAAATTTAGCCAACACCACGAATTGAAATTGGTAAGAAACTACTGACATTAAAACAAAAGTTTTAATGGGAAATTCGGACATTACAAAAGGTTTAAAATTTTCCATTAAACCACATAGCAAACTGTAATGGAAATTGCAAGTATATGGCTCAAATGACTTTAAGTCTTTAACTACTACCAATAAAAAAATTCAATACGTATCGACACACATAGCATGAAATTATATATTGTGCACACAAAATTTTATCCTTATATGGTAGCAATATATCGAATAAAGTAAGAGATACTTTACCACAAACTCATAATTTCTTGCCTCTTAGATTGCCTTTCATTTGAGGGCTTGTTGAGATTTCCGCCATTGAACTCCAAGGTTTCAAAATTAAATCTCCACGAAATTGTTATTCCATAGCCACCATTCCATATGCCACCATAAACAATTTATCAATGCATATATAACCAATGAATTCAAAGAAAAATCTAGAAAGATTTTATTCATGGACAAAAATATATATGTAGTAAGTTCTCCAATTTATCAAATTTATATATATAACAAGAATATATATGATCACATCATATTTCCCGTAAACATTGAATCGTCTCAAATTGTTGTTCATAAGAACAATAATTGACGAATAAATCGAATTTCATTATATTCAACATATCATATAAATGATTAAAATTCACATAATTAGATTTACCATAAAATTAGAGAACCATGGAGTGATATTACCTCGATGATGCTTCAAAGTTGTTTCATAACATTAGAAGCAAATTACTGCTAATTCATATATGTTTTTAGATGGCAGGGTTAAGACGTGAATACTTGCGAGAGCGCTTTTATAAGATTCCTCCAGCACCTCTGACTTTGGTCGTTATCAAAGAGATTATAGAACCACATATGGATTCAGGGGCCCCAATTCCGTAGAAAGGACAAACCGTGCCAGCCGTCGAAGGTTTCACTCTTTTGGTCTTAGCATAACCTACAATCCCAGAGTCATCTCCAGGATTTATTTAGAAGGGAACTCTTGTCATCCCCACCATTCGAGGTTTCGATCCTCTAGTTCTGCCAAGGCCTATATTAGGAATCTCTAAGTTACCAAGTCCAAAGGCTTTAGAAATAGCTTTACCTAGTCTAGTCGTCATCGTTCTGAAGGTGTTTTCTCTAGCACCAAATCTGTAGAGTCAAGAGGGTGTAATCATTCGTATGCCAAAGGCCTTTCCTTACAAGGATAGCCATCATGTCCCATGGAAGTACGATGTGGCTTTGATCTCCACCCGAATTGGAAATGAGGAGGTTTGCTCTAATGTCTCTTTAGGTCTATCCAGACTCACTAGGAGTGGTCAATATTTTACTCCCGAGGAACTAGAAAAAAGGAGGAAAGAGATTGGCAAGGATACAACCAAACCAATCAGGAATAGGGTCACCACTGAAGAAGCCGAGGAATTCTTGAAAACCATCCAAAAGGCTTATTATAGTGTGATCTAGTAATTGAACAAGTCTCCAGCTCAGATTTCTATTTTAGCACTGTTGTTATCTTCTGAGGTCCACCGTGAGGCTATTTTAAAGGTATTGAAGGAAATGCATGTTCCTACCAGTATTATAGATTCCTCTTTCAATGGTATGGTATCATTGGTGTTGGCTACCAACCAGATTTCCTTTTCAGATGACGAGTTGCCTCTAGATGGTAAAGATCATACCTTGGCCATCATATTGTAGCCAAGTGTGAAGACACAATTATCGCAAGGGTGTTAGTCGACAATGGATCAGTCTTGAATGTCTGCCCAATGGCCACTCTAGAGCGCTTGAAGGAGGATATGTCTCTTATTCGGCCTAGCACCATGATCACTAGAGCCTTTGATGGCACTCACTAAGAAGTACAAGACGAAATCAAGCTAATGGTTGAGATCAGCCCAAGATCCTTCATGGTTAACTTCCAAGTGATTAAGGTGGATTCCCCATACAACATGCTTTTAGGGAGACCCTGGCTACATGTAGCAAGTGTAGTCGCATCTACCCTCCATCGGAGACTCAAGTTCATGTCCAGGAATCAGTTGATCACCATTCTAGCTGAAGAGCCCATGACGATCTTCCAAGAGACATTGATCCCCTACATCGATGCTAATGCTTTTCCAAAGGCATCTTTCCATAGCTTCGAACTAGTCTCTTTGATTCATAATGCTTCAGAACCTGAGTTAAGATGGCTTGCAGCAGTCATGATGGCCGTTAAGAGAAGCTCAAGTTTGGCTATCAGCTAGGCGAAGGCCTTAGTGTCGTAGGATGTGGGAGCCCTGCTTTTATTGAACTTATAGATAACAAAAGAAGATTCGGTCTAGGGTACGAGCCCACTCATGAAGAACTCTTTCAAGCTTCCAGAGGAAAGAAGAGGAAGTGTGCTGGCCAAGGGATGTCTATTCCCCATATCAAGACCACTTTCCTAGCTCCGGCCAAAGTCATTATGCTAGAACCTTTCAAGGAATTGCAAGATGAAGAATCAGATCTGGGTTGCATCATTTAGCTAGATGAATTATGATTTTTTTCCCCCTATTTCTTGTAGAACTAAGATTTCGTTATGCCTTTTTGGAAAAGGAGTAGGTGAAAATCTATTTTTATAAATACTCTTTAGGAGGAGATGGTGATCATTACGTTTTTATCAAGTTAGTTTCTATTAAGAGGTTTTGTCATATTCTTTTGCATACTAGTCTATAGTTCTTATGGAAATTAGCATTTGTGGATCAGTTGTAGTTATTGTGCGTTACATATTTTGCTTCTACACTCCTATGCTACATCAGATGGCCAAGCTTTCCTTTTTCCATTTATTCCTATTTGTTTTCCTTGTTTTTACTAGTAAGGTTTTTTTTTTTTTTTTTTTTTTTTTATAATTTAGAAACAGAACATCATGAACTTTATTAACATGTTGGTATATGAGAAGTTGCAATATTATTTATGCTTAGAGGAACAAACTCTATTTAGACTAAGAGTGTATAAGAAAGCCTTGTTCTTTGGGTTATGACGTGTGCAACTGCATTACCTTGTCTAACAAAATGAGAGAAGGGAAATCTCTACAAAAGAGCTAGCAAAAGAAGACTATATAAGTATTTATTTTATATATTTACTAATCGTTGACAAGTGGAAGAGTCTAGTTTAAATAGTCTAGTTCATATATATATATATATGAATACAAATTTATGTTAATAATGATTTCGTATAAAATAATATAGTTAATTTAATTAAATATATTTAGAGAATATGAATTTTTTGTTGTTGTTGAGAATAGTGAATATGAAGCTTAATTTAATTAGAATAAGAAAATATGGGCTTTTAAAAGCATATGTGATAAAATGATAAGAAGTTAATAAATAGTCCATGCTCGTATTTTATATTATATATGTTATATTTATACTAACCTCCTTACTTGTGCAAAACACATGTTGTTGTATGAGTGGCTTTGGTTTTTTTTTTTTTTTTTTTTTTTTTTTTTTGACTAGTTTGAATGTAACATTTTTTTTTTTTTTTTTTTGGCGGGTGGAAGTTGTTGATCTTGTTATGTTATCATTTTTTGTAGTTGCAGTTATGGTGCCCGAAGCCCATGCATAATGTGGCACAATATTGAATCCCAATAGCTGTGTCCTTTACAACTGTGGGAAGCATTGCTTTGAACGGTATAAAGGCACTGGACAATGCTTACAGAAAACAAGTGGCCTTAATCCTACTTATTATTGCAACTGTGTCTATGCTTGTGGCCCCCAGGCATGAACTTAAGAATTTCGCATATGTAATCAATAAATAGCAAATTGAAACCACTTCCGTCCATGACACAGTCTAGAAATCCATGGACAGAGACTTCGGTCAAAAAATTAGACAGAGCTTCCTTTCAATATTAAAAAATAAATAATAATAATAATAATAATAAATAAATTCAACGAGAAATTTATATGAAATATTTTTACCCAATTATGGCATTTTTCAAGTTTGTTGCAATTTTTTTTGTTTCTTTCCCCATTTATTTTATTTTATTTTATTTTAGTTTTTTGGGTGTAGCGGTTCCAAAAATGGGGAAAAGAAAAAAAAATTTGCAGCAAACTTGAAAATTTTCATAACTGGGTAAAAATATTTCATATAAAATTCTCATTGAATTTTTTTTTTTTTTTTTAAATATTGAAAGGAAGCTCTGTCTAATCTTTTGGCCGAACTCTCTGTCCATGGATTTCTAGATTGTGTCATGGACAAAAGTGGTTATAATTTGCTATTTATTGATTACATATGCAAAATTCTTAAGTTCATGCCTGGGGCCCACAAGTATAGACATAGTTGCAATAATAAGTAGGATTAAGGCCACTTGTTTTCTGTGAGCATTGTCCAGTGCCTTTACACTGTTCAAAGCAGTGCTTCCCACAGTCGTAAAGGACACAGCTATTGAAGAATCCGGATAGAGCAGGGGGAGGAGGTTTACTGCGTGACCATGAAGGGAATTGGCTGATGGGTTTTGTGAGGGGGTTCGGCTTCACTAACAGTGCATTGGCTGAACTTTGGGCTTTGAGGGATGGGTTGATTCTTGCTAAGGAGATGGGGATTCAGCAAATTATCATTGAACTTGATGCTTTAAGTGTTGTGATGCTGATGAATAATTGTACTGAAAACTTATTAATGGAACCACTCTTATCCGATTGCAGGAGCCTATTGCAGGAATTTTCAGGCAAGCGTGTAACCCATGTATTTCGGGAAGCAAACCAATGCGCTGATGCTCTAGCTAGAATGGGCACGCAATCTTTGTATAGCTATCATGTTTTTTGTAATCCGCCGCCTGTGGTGGAATGTTTGTTGGCTGCTGATAAAGCTAACACGTTTTGTAATAGACTGGTTAACTCCTGGCTTTTATTTTATATCATGGTTGACCGAAAAAAAAAAAAAAAAAAAAAAAAAAAAAGACACAGCTATTGGGATTCAATACTATGCTACATTATGCATGGGCTTCGGGCACCATAACTGCAACTACAAAAAATGATAACAAGATCAACAACTTCCACCCACACCAAAAAAAAATTAAAAAATTAAAAAAAAAAATGTTACATTCAAACTAGCCAAAAAATAAAAAACCAAAGCCACTCACGCAACAACATGTGTTTTGCATAAGTGAGGAGGTGAGTATTAATATAGCATATATAAAATAAAATACGAGCATGGACTATTTATTGGCTTCTTATCATTTTATAACATATGCTTTTAAAAGCCCATATTTTCATATTCTAATTAAATTAAGCTTCATATTGTCTATTTCCTCAAACCAAAAAAAAAAAAATAAAAAATCATATTCTCTAAATATATTTAATTAAATTAACTATATTATTTATATGAAGTCATTATTAATTTAAATTTGTATTCATATATATATATATATATATATATCTATATATATATATATATATATATATAAACTAGACTCTTCCTTTTGTTAACCATTAGTAAATATATAAAATAAATACTTATATAGTTTTCTTTTGCTAGCTCTTTTGTAGAGATTTCCCATCTCTCATTTTGTTATACAATGTAATGCAGTTACACATGTCTTAACCCAAAGAACAAGGCTTCTTATACACTCTTAATCTAAATAGAGTTTGTTCCTCTAAGCATAAATAATATTGTAACTTCTCATATACCAACATGTTAATAAAGTTCATGATGTTCGGTTTCTATTTTTTTTTTTTTTTTAAACCCTTACCAATAAAAACAAGGAAAACAAATAGGAATAAATGGAAAAAAGAAAGCTTAGCCATCTGATGCAGCGTATGAGTGTAGAAGCAAAATATGTAAAACACAATAACTACAACTATTCCACAAAAGCTAAATACTATAAGAACTATAGACTAGTAGGCAAAAGAATATGACAAAACCTCTCAATAGAAACTAACTTCCATTTAATCACTAATATTTATAGTCATCAATGGAACAATTATTTTAAAATAACATTTAATAAAATTTAATATTTTTATCAAAAATAATCCAACAAATGATGTATGCAATGGTGCTACTTGCACTACAACAAAAAATGTTTATTACAACGAAAAAAATTGTTGTAATAATATCAAAGTCATTACAATAGTTTATGAAAAGTATTGCAATAAAATTTGAGGTAATAGGTTTGTGTTAAAAAATCTCGTTGCAATAAATTTTAAATATTTTAATGACAATTTTGATGTAATACGATATTTGTTGTTGCAATAAACAATTTACTACTTCAAATATCTTGTAGCAATAAACACTAATTTCATGAATTTATATAATTTTGGTATTAGATTATTGTAAATAATATATTTGTTGCAATTTCATGTTTGTTATTGCAATAGATTGTAAAATAATTGATATTTAGTAATTACAATAATATATTTGTTGCAATAAGCTAACACTTTGAAATTTTTATTGTAATAGATTGCAAAATAATTGGTACAAAGTTATTACAATGATTTCTTCAATTTAAGTTATTACAAAAAATATTTCTTAATGCAATTTCATATTAAAGCCTCTATTGCAACTAAAAATTATAAGTTATTTTAACTACTTATTATTAATGTAAAAATTTACCACTTTTAAATTATAATTGCAACGAATTTTAATTTGTAGATGTAATATTATGTCTAATACTACTACACTAATTTTTGTTGTATTAACACTTGATGTAATAGACTTATTTTGATGTAGTGTTGTCATTTTGTCAAAGAACAAGGCTTTCTTATACACTCTTAGTTAAAATAGAGATTGTTCCTCTAAGCATAAATAGTATTGTAACTTCTCATATACCAACATGTTAATAAAGTTCATGATGTTCTATTTTTAATTAAAAAAAAAATTTTAAACATTACCAGCAAAAACAAGGAAAACAAATAGGAATAAATGGAAAAAGGAAAGCTTCGTCATCTGATGCAGTGTAGGAGTGTAGAAGCAAAATATGTAATACACAATAACTATATATAACTATTCCACAAAAGCTAAATTCTACAAGAACTGTAGACTAGTAGGCAAAAGAATATGACAAAACCTCTCAATAGAAACTAATTGATAAAAACTTAATCATCACCATCTCCTCCTAAAGTGATTTTCACCTACTCCTTTCCCAAAAGGGTAGGAAAAAAAAATCATAATTCATCTAGGATAAGGAAAAGAATATATTTTATCTATTTAATCTTATCTAATTTATTACATCTAATCTTTTTTTAGAGACATTTATTATATTTAATCTAATTAAATGTATTACAATTGTTGAGTAATGCTATGATATTCTTTTTGTTGTGTCATTAGCATTACTCAAAATAATTTGAAAAAAAAAAAAAGCCCAAAAGTCTTTTGTTTTTAAATAAATAAATTTAAAAAAATTATCGGCATGATTTTAAAATTATACATATATAGCAAGATAATTATATGACATTGTCCTCATAGATTTTGAGTTGTTTATCATAAAAATAGCTTTCAAAATTTATTTTTGTAATTTGTTTCCCATAATTAAATGCAATGCAATAAGGAAAGAAATCAAAAATTACAATAATAATCACACCTAATTTCTTCCCATAAACGTCTAATGATATCTAATCTAATTAAATTATCACAGTTTGGAAAGAAGTTCAAATGTCTTTTCTATTTTAATAATGCTAAAGATGCAAACTATTTTACAAATTTTTTTACAAATTGCTGATATGATGAGTGATTATTGGTAGATGAAAAAAGTGATATTAATTGGTATGCCTAAATGAAAACCAATAAGAGGTTTACCACATCAATATTTTGTAAAATTATTGTAAAATAGTTTGTAACTGTAACATTACTCTTTCTTTTTTAGTATTGCTAAGGACATAACAAAAAACTACAATAATTTCATAACTTTCCTAAATTACATTGCCAACTCATACAAGGGCCCACCATGATGTCAAAATTTTTAAGGAAAAATTATACTTTGTCTACCTGTGATTTGCTCTAAAAACACTTTGCATACTTGTGGTATAAAAATTGACACATTACCCATCTGAGATTAGCTCTACAGTTATCCACCTTCATTAAAACAAAGATAAATTTAACTTTTACATCTTCTTTTTGTGTATCAACTTTTAAACTTTTTATTTTAATAAATTAAAAATTGAAATTATTCTTCGTAAAGGCATAAAGCTTTTGATAAACTGAAATTCTATGCCTCCGAAATTATTTAAGTACTAGTACTTTCCTCAGTTTCGATCCTAATTAAAGCCAACAAACTCGGGGGACCCATCTTCGTTTCCACAGGACCAGATCGGGATCGGGATCGGGATCAGGGTTAGTGCCAGAGAGGCGTCTCTCGAGGTTTTCATTGACAATGAACTCGTAGACAAGGAACCCCTCTTCAAAACAATATCTGATTAGATGGACAAGGTTAGGGTGGCGTACCTGGCAAAGCAGCAGCTTCTCAGTCCTTAACTCGTTAAATCCCCACCTTGACTTGATGATATTCACACGCTTATGGTTGTGCCCATCATATACTTAATTGGACCTATGCATAACTGACTTAATTAACAAGTTGGCTAAGTAAAATGAATTGAGGTTTAAATTTTTTTCACACACACTCTTATTATGATTAATCTTTGTTGTGTGATCATTGCCCTGGATGTCTAAGGATTATGTACACTCTTCTGTTGTTCCATGTACCACATTTTAAGGACATCAACTATATATGCTTCCTGGATGGGATGTATGAGAGCTTTCTCAAAGTCTAGGAATGAGTAATAAATTGGGATTCAACAATTTCAGAGGTAAGGGGAACAATTTTCCAATCATATGGAATCCATATTTATGTCCATTTTGGATTTTTAAAATATTAAATAAGCCTCAATTTCATCCAAACAATCCTTTTGTGTGAGATCATATATGTAGCGACGCACAATTGTTCGAGAAACACGTGTTGTTGAGGATTGAGTTATTGGGTAATGTTAAAGAAAAAAAAATACTGTATAAATCAATTTTGAAGTACAAACTATCAGATAAAGTAGGACTTGCTTGTCAGGAGATGCATTGTTGGGTTTTGCTGAACTCTGTGTATAATGAAGATACAGCAATAGAATAGATATTCATTCTGCTGAAGTTTATTTTAATTTTCTTTTAAAGGAATGTTGATATTAAAGGGTCTTCAATATGACCTTGAATTAGTAACACACCAGGTTAATGGCCCTATTCACAATCTTTACGGCATCAAGTGTCCCACATCGGAACATTATATAAGATTTCTACACTTTATATAAAGTAGGCAAAGCATCTCTATCGGCTAAGGTCTACAGAATCACAAACAACCAAACTCTCAGACTCGGCATGGCCAGTCTTGTTTCCAGGTCAATTTTATTATTTTCAACCATTTGGGGCTCTCTCAAGTGACAATCTGACCAATCCCTCAATTTTTTTTCTTTTTTTTGGGTACTCCAAGTTAAACAAAATCCGCCATTCTTTTTCTTCTAATTTGAAAAAGGTGACATGGATTATAGTATTATACAATGATCACATTCTGCAACCTTTGTCAGATATTTGGTTATTTCGTTGGCAATGCTGTAGCACTTCGCCTAAGGGATTTTCTTCTTCTTTTTTTCAAAGCTAATAAAAAAAAAAGTGTTGTTTCAATTGAGATTAGCCCAGAAGGCCATGTTTGGGTGTGAGTGGCACTAGCTCGTTTTCCTTCCACTGCCAGGAGGGAGAGGTAGTCTCTGCTCTGTAAATCCAGCCTCACGCTGTACCCTCTTCTCTAGGAGCCACGAGACCTAGAGTATCTTGAGTTAAAGGTTCACGCTACTGAACCCGGCAAGCTAAAATACATTGTCAAAAGCTTATGAAATGTTGAAGCTTTTGTGTTTTGAGCGATGTGGGATTATTGTGGACCTTTGAGACATGTTTATTTTATTTCCTTTCCTGTCTCAAATCTTCAATCATTTCCATTCGCATTCTCTAAAGCCCCAAGTGGGTTCATTTACAGCTTTGGTTTGACCATTTTTAATCTTGGTTTGTGAATTGATTTTGGTACAACAGGACAAATAACATGTCAGACAGGAGGTTTCGTGATTAAGTTGGGATTTAACCATTTGAAACGTAGGAGGAACAATTTTCTGACCTTGTGTAATCCATATGTCCATATTTCATTTATTGGACTTCATGTTTTGGCGTGTATTATTGAAGATTAAATGGCCTAATTGAATAATGATTCTGTACAAGAATCACATTTTGAGTTTGTGTAGATCTCAAAATTTATCATCATCTGCCCCTTGCTACCAAAAATTCCAAGATAAAAAACACAAATCATTGTATATGTTTCTCTTGCTATAATATCCTTTCACCCAGTGTAAAGTGCTAAAACTTACTAGCAATACATTCTTCTTTCTTTTTCTCCCTGTTTTCATTGCATTGAGAAAATCCAAGGAAAACTGCCTTGGCATTATTAACGAGTTGCATGAACCAAGCCCAGGAATGGCAAGACAAAACAGTGTGTTTACTTAAGATCACATTCTGCACTTCTAAAGTGCAAAATGCTTCACGATAAAGTCCAAGTTACCCTCTTGCAATCTATTAATCTAAACCAAGTAGTAGCTCAGAAGGTGAATTTCTTTTTATATTACAGTCGCAAGTTATACTTCACTTGATTGCACAGAGTGTAAATTTCATATATACCAAGTTTGTCACTACTCTTCGAAACCAGCTTCATAAGGTGCCACCTTCTCTAAAACCCCACATTCACTCGAGTTTAGGATGGAGTGTTACAAGAAAAGTGTAATTATTCTCAAGTGACACAATCTGGCCAATCCCTCAAGTTAAACAAAATCCGCCATTTCTTTTTCTTCTAATTTGAAAAAAGGTGACACGGATTATACAATTATCACATTCTGCAACCTAGCTATGGTGGAGAATTTGGCTAGGCTTTGTTCATGCAACCCATTGATTTTACTTGAGGTAGTTTTGTCAGATATTTGGTTATTTATTTATTTATTTATTTCAAAGGAAAAAACAAGGAAAGTAGAAGCAATGAAAATATTTCATTGGCAATGGAGTGGCACTTCACCTAAGGGATTTGCTTCTTCTTATTCTTTTTCTTCTTCTTTTTTTGTTTTTTTTGTTTTTTTGTTTTGGGAATGGAACATCAGGGGAACATCAATCTAATTAGACAGCAAATTAGCTATAGAAATTCCACAGGGTGTACGAAATGGATCCGGATCCTCTCCATGTCACATAAAATGATCTCTTTTAAAACACACTTTAACTCAGGTTCAACACTTAAACTAAAGGCACTCAACCGGACCAACCACAGAAAATGTTTCAGACTCTCTTTCAAACTCTCTCTCACCAAACCCATCTGAATATTTCAAACTCTCTTTCTCAGATCAACAGAAAATGTTTGCTTCCCATACGTTCTCAGATCGCATCTACAAATGGGTATCGCATCTGCAAACCTTCTCCCTCTCTCTCAGATCGGCAATGTTGTGGATTTGGTGGTTTGCTCTCTTTCTCCCTCTCTATCAGATCGGTGGCTTGGTTTTGTTCCGTGGAGATCGGCAGTGCTATGGTGGTGGGTTTGTTATGGGTATTTTGCGTGGTGGGTTTATGGTGGTCTGTGGTGGTGCTGGTTTACTGGGTCTATGATTTTTTTTTTGGCGGTGGGTTTACTAGTGGTGGTGTGGTGTGTAGTGCAGCGATGGTGGAGTGGGGTTGCTAGGGTTTCCTTTTTTGGCTTTGATTTTTTGTTGGGGGTATTGTGGCTGATTTGTGGGTAGCCGATGGTGGTTGCTATTGATTTGTGGCTGATTTTTTGTTGTGGGATGTGTGGGTTTGATGGTGGTGGTGGTAGAGATGGGTTCGTTGTGTAAGAATGACATTAGAAACGAGGGATGAAATCGAATCGTGATATTTGGACTTCAAAAAATTCCAAATTCTACCATGGATGCAGCAATGCCAGCAACAATTTTCCAAGTGCGTACTAAGTGCAACTTATCCTTTTTTCTCTTGGTTTTCGAAATTCTTGTATTGATTTCGCTAGTTAGGGTTTTGTCTCATCTCTGATTAGTATAATCAGTATCATGATATCATCCCATGCTTTTAACTAGTATGTCTTGTTACTTGTTAGTAAGCTTCTGATTAAAATTTTTTTTTTTTTTTTTAATTTGACTGGGTTTTGTAGAATGCTGGGTTTGTTTGTTTGTTTGTTTAACTGTGATTATTTTATATTTTATTAATTTCAGAAGTTGAAGCTATAACACATCCCAATCGGTACTTGGCGATAGCAACCAGTGGAGGATTGAATCAACAAAGAACTGGGGTAATTTTCTTGTACAGTATTTTAGTCTTTTAGATGTAAGAAAAAGGGTTTGATGGAATTTTTTTATTAAAGGTTTGTACTCGTGCGTGCATATATATATGCACTTTTTTTTCTTATTAACTCACTAATTATAGTACTAATATGTTGCTTCTTTCTTTACCATATGGCAAAAGGGAGAGTTGTATGCTTGTATGGAGGTGAGGACATTAACTGGATCTGGAAATTCACAACTACAGCAAAAGCTGTAGCTGAGGCTGCTGGGATCAACTTAGAATTGGTTTATGTAGGAAAGAACAAGGATGGGCAATATTATTTAGAGGATCAGATGAAATGGCTAGGGCCAATTAATAAAATGTGCTGTGAGAATTTGGTATAAATGTAGGAGACCCAGAATGTTTGTGTATGTTGGTAGGTTTTGGCAGAATGCTTGTGTTGGTATGTGTTGGCCTGAATTTGTGTTGGTATGTGTTGGTAGGTATTAGTGGGAAAAGGCCTAAATTTTGGTGTAATTCTCTATGTAATCCGAGACTTTAGCAATGGAACATGATCTTTTTAATTAATCTATGACTTGTATCCAATTTATTGCATTGTTGTGAAGTGTTTGTGCCTTGGTTTGAATGTCCTGTTTTAGACAACAATTTGAGACTACAGAAACATCATGTGTGTCTACCAAGCATCAAAATGGAACCTAAACCATTAATACACTCAAACTGAATATGCAGGTTGATTATATAATAACCAATGCACCAAGATGCAATCATAACTACCATTCACCATTATTATTTGTCACATTCACAGCAGCAATTTTGAATATGAAGCACTTGTTATTTCTAGTCCATCAACAAACAATTTCTCCTTAATTAGCAATTAAGCTTTAAAAGGGCACAAAGAGCAGCAAAATCCACATGCATTCCACTCATTTCAGCAGAGACCAATACACACACACTAATGGCATCGAACTAACTAATTTGGTATTGGTGTTTTCTATTCTGCAACTATTGGCATATCTGCAAATGAGGCTTTGTTCTACATGAATGACATGAAACTAACAACTATGCAGAAAACAACAACTATACAGAAACATAAACAGTAATTATGTAGAAACACAAACAGTAATTATGCATAAACAGTAATTATGCAGAAAATTATTATTTATGCAGAAAATTTATGTTGATATTACTATTTATGCAGAAAATTTTATGCCAGAAATTACTGTTTATGCAAAAAATTTATGCGAAAATTACTATTTATGCAGAAAATTTATGCGAAAATTACTGTTTATGCAGAAATTACAAACAGTAATTATGCAAAAATTACACTATCAGTTGGTAACAAAAGGAAATTTATGGATCATCATAACTTCAATCTTAAAGTAAGAAAATTACAAAACTAGAACACTTGGTCACAAATGTGACTAAGTTTGAACATTTGAATGTGACCAAATGTGACTAAGTTTTGGACCATTCAAACTCCAGTCCAAAACTAAGAAAATTACAAAACAAGAGCACTTAATCTCAACATGCAACACTTCCTTGAGTCAAGAGACCTCCACTTGCAACACTTCCTCCACTTGCAACACTTCCTTGAGTCAAGAGACCTCCTGCACTACTAATTTTGTCGTTGGAGCCTACAACACTTGATATACTCTCTAAATGTGATGCTAATGCAGCACTTGCTAATAAGCCTCCCTGATGTGCTGTAGAACTTGTAGAAGCTGACTACAACAAATCCAATTACACATTACACATATCACAAGCTTAGCATTAAAATTATCAAATCATGCATCTAAACTATTATTAATATCAAAGTAAAATATATAATTGTAAATATCTTTACCGTTAAAAGTTGTGTAGAACTAGTAAAATTTCCAGAAGAGATATCCTCAGTTTTCTTTTGTGCCATGACGTCATGTGCATATATTTCCTGTAAAAATTGTACTATTTTAGCAAGAATAATAGTATACTATATTGATGTGTAAAAATAAGATAGAATGGTGAAAATAAGGATAATTTAGAAGATTACCTCTTACACTTTTCTTTTCTTTGCTTCTTCTTTGATGTGCCTTCCTTTGGCTTTGGCATCTTTTCTATCCATGACTTCGGCATACACTTTTTATTACAATAAATCTCCCTTTTCTTTATCCCTTTTGGTACAATCGTAATCGAAGCACATAATTGATCTTCTTTGTCTGCAAAATCAGTGGAAGGCCTAATGATGTCTTCTTCTACATTAACTTTGCAATTCCTAAGATCACAAAGTTTTTTTTTTCAAATCTGCGATTGCTAAGCTTAGAATATTATGGCCTTCTTTAGTTTCACATGCCTCATTCACCAATTGAATATATTTTGGACATAAATCTTAATACCGATCTACATATTCCAGTCGAGTATCCGGCTTAATGTTATGTGTTGTGCAATTTTTTCCACTTTCATCTTTTGCATCTCTTCTCCACTCTTCATGATATATCTATTAGCAATCAACTTGATATCCAATACATCAAGAACTTTCAAACCATGCCTACATAAAATACCAAATGACTCAAACTTTCTGCAACTACAAGATAGAGTCTCATCTAATGGATTCCACATGACCTCATATTTTCCATTTTGATTGAAAACTCTAACCACATAACTATGTGTTTGACTCACATTGCGTTCTAGGATTGAAAGTGTCATTACCTCTTCAACTTCTGTCTGAAATAAATCAAACAACTTAGGCGTGTACACTGTTGCTACTTGGTTATGCATAGGAGAGCTTTTGAGCTTCAATCTTGGAAATTTCTTTCTAGAGTTGTATTCTACTTCTAACTCCTTATCCCGCTTTTGATTGACAATTGTTTCAAAATGAGTGAAAAACTCTACTATATTAAGATCAGTACGCAAGCAATCCTTCAAGTCAGCATTGAAACTCTCACGAAGCTGGGTTGTCTTCATTCCTGAGATGAAAGTTCTCTTAACATATGCTTGGGCCCATTTTTCCTTCAATTTAAATAGATCAATTAGCCATTTATTTTCACAAACATCGTACTTATCTAGCATTTCATTCCAAGCTGTAAGAAAATCATCTTCACCGTTATACTCATAGATACATGCTAAGAAATTAGTGTTAAATTGAGACTCATTTTTGAGTAAATGACCCAAGTGTTTCTCAGCATTCTGCCACATATGCCAACTACACAATGCATGATATGTCTTAGGCATGACTACTTTTATTGCAGCTAACATTGCTGCATCTTGATCTGTGAAAATAGTGATTGGCTTCTTTTCAGACATTGCTTCTAAGAAGGTCTCAAATAACCATACAAAAGATTCAATCGTTTCATCATATAAAAGTGCACCTCCAAATACAACAGTTTCTCTATGGTGATTGAGACCCAAAAATACTCCAAGTGGCCTTGCATCTCTATTTGTACTATACGTTGTATCAAACATTATTACATCACCGAAGTGGCTATAGTCAATGATCATTCTTGCATCGGCCCAAAAGATATTAATAATCAACTATTCATAGTCCAATTGAGTAGTGAAATAGTATGAAGGATTTTCCTTAAGTTGACGACTGAAATATCTTCCTAAGCTAGCAGCTGCCTCATGCTCCATGTCTCTCTCTCTCATAGTGCGTAAGTAGTTTTTATGATCTTGCTTGGTAAAACCAAGATTATCATATCCACCAACTTGCTTACTAAGAAGCTCATAAGATTGCTTTAATCTTAATCCCGATTCATGTTCCAAATCAATTTCAATAGCATGAGTTGCAGCCACTTTCCGTTGTGATGGCATCATGTGCATAGTTGATGGAAGGTGGAGATAGTGGTTATGCTCAGCAATAAATTCACTCACATGATATTTTTTACTATCTCGATTAAGTACAATAACCAAACGTGCTTCACAACCACATCTTGTTTCTGCTCGTGGATTCTTTACATTCTGATCTCTCTTGTCTTTGCCTCGAACTCCCTCCTTCGTACACACAAATCTCCTTGAAGTAACCACTCCAGTCCTTTTACATTTATTTACATAATCTTTTCTAATACTAAAACCAGCCTTTTGGCCATATTCATTATAAAAATCATATGCAATCTCATCCGCTTTAAACTCCATCCCTTTAAATGAGTAGATTCTATGGGCACATTAGAAGGAACATGTATTCCCATCATTATCCCTAGAAAAAATTGAATATAAATTTATTATAACTTTCACCTATCATTTGTTTTCAAAACAAAGATGATGTAAAAAAAAATGTGGATGTAATGAATGATCAACATAGTAATGAGGATGTACCTATTGACAATAATTCAAGAAATATATTTAACCGTTAAGGCAGAAAGATTTAACAGGCTGTCATCAAATTGTGGTTTTTGGCTGGTGGTAAACGAAGAATAAACAAGAAGTCAGAGAATACAAAAGAAAACAAATCAGTCAACTAATTTTGCAGGGAAAAAAAATTCTATGGGCCTTCACTTGATAGACAAAATGAGCATACTGGACAGGATCCGCTTTTTCTTGAAACTAAAAATCCTATGAAGGTATGTTAACAAACTTTGCATGGGCCAGAAACATGTCACACCAGAATGACAGGCATTAGATACATAAAAAACTTTAGCAGGGACCAACAAACAATGTGGACCATGATTGATTTTCAACCTCATTAAACTAATGAGTAATCTACAATTTCATTGCAAAAATAACCTATAACACAATTAACAATTATACCACTTTGCCTTGTATATGAAAGTTTATTTCACAAAAAGAATTGCCAACTTAATCTCTGTCATGGGAATTTGGAGCCCGATTCTGACAATATTTTGTGAACATTGCTAAACAACAACTCAAGAAAGATGACGGGATTATTATCTTGCTTATATAACATGTATGTAAAATGGCCTGAATGATCAAGGAAAACGAAAAGGCAAGTCAACCAAGACTCAATCCCAACTTTGAATATTTGAAATGGATTGTGAAACATTATGTTGTTTCTTTATATATTCATGGAATTTAGAAATCCGGTCAACTTGGATGAATCCTGCAATTGTAATTGGCATGTAAAAGTTCAGCCCTGAATCCAAAAAGTTGCACAAAGTTTAGAAGAGTATGTTCCAAATTTTAGAATATTCAGCTAATAAGTTCATATTTTGATCAAGGTATTGGATAATCAATCAAAACACAGTGAGTTTGAGAAAAAGAGTACAGAGATGGTTGCTTTGGATAATGTCAAGATTTTAAATATTTAGCAGAAGAATAAGAAATGTAAAAAGTTTAATCCAAAACCCACCATAAAATGAAAAATTAACCGAGTGATAGATTTTGTCAGCATGTATAAACAACAAAACAGATCAACACTTTTTTTTTTTTTTTTTTTTTTTGAGGTTGAAAAATTCTCATGACTATTTTATATACTTCAAATAGAAATCAAATACAAAGAAACAAAATGACTAGTCCATATAGCATACATCAAACATGCAAATTTGCATTCAATGAAACACCACCTTAATCACTACATGACATGGAAATAAATTCATTCCTCAAAATCTCAACTTGCACGAATAGAAGCCAAGCTCAACCTAATTAAACAAACCCATTTAATTCCAAATGCTATCAAAGGCATATATAACTAAGTCAGGACGAGAAATTATTGTGTACTCCCGAAGTATCATAAATGCATACTCCCTCCTCTCACATAAATGGTAGGTCCCACTAATTAAATTCATGGTGGGACCCACCATTCATGTGAGAGGAGGGAATACGCATTTACGGTACTCCGGGAGTACCTAATAATTTTCCAGTCAGGACACATGCAGCAACTAAATTGATACTCCAGGCATAAATTTATACTCCAAGCATAAATTGATATTCCAAATGCTGTCCATGTGATGTTTGTTGGTTAGTAAGAACACAAGCATAAATTGATACTCCAAGACCACTAATCCAACTAAAATTGCAAGAAACAAAAGATATAACCAAGTCTTGAATGTCAGCAATCAAATGGGAAATAGACCAGGCAGAACAAGGACCATTGGTGTGGATAGACCAAGCAATCATATATGCCGTATACTAATAAAGATTCAATCTTTATCTCAAAAAAAAAAAAAAAAGATTCAATCTTTATCTCAAAAAATTAAAAATACTCCAAGAATCATCCAACCATTATAAAGATTCAATCATTATCTCAAAAAATTAAAAATAAAAATTCAAATAGACTCTAACTTGCATCCAGCCACCAAAACAACCATATAAACTCACTAAGACAACAATATAAATGCAGAAAAATTATCAAACATCAAATAAGATAAGCATAAACAAGTTTTACAAATATACCTCTGTTTGGCAAGATAGAAACAGAGATGTCTTCTCTGAACCTTCTGTGAAGCGCTTTTTTTTTTTTTTTTGTTAAAATCTGTGAAGCTTTGAACGTGGGCTACCTCTGTTTCACTTTTTCCTCTAAAACGTTTTTTTTTTTTTTTTTCCCAGTGCATGGATATACTTTTGTGAAGCTTTTTTTTTTTTTTTTTTTGGTTAAAATCTGTGAAGCTTTGAACATGGGCTAACTCTGTTTCACTTTTTCCTCTAAAAGGTTTTTTTTTGTTTTCCAATGCACTGATATACCTCTACCTCTGTTTCTCCATTTCCCTCCAAAAAGGTTTTTTTTGTCCGGTTGAGTTAACAAATCCTCTAGTTTAAGAGTTTAACCCCAGTTAAGTGTGGTGTTTACATTTTAAATGACATGGCAAGTATTTGGCCCTTGATAATTTTAAAAGAGATCTCCAACGTGAACTGGAGCCTCTCCATTTCAAATGGAAATGGAGAGGATCCAGATCCATAGGAAATGCATTGAATTATCGGTCAATAATTATTAATTAATATTTTAATTGAAATGGACAAATGGATTACATAAGGTTGGAAAATTGTTTCCCCTACCTCTGAAATTATTGAATCCCAATTTATTACTTCCAGGTTCCAACTGAACAAGCTTTGATGTATCATCTCTTTTACATTTTCCTTCGGGGACATCCGATAAAATCGGAATGATACTAGCGAAGTTTTGGAAATTATAATCTACGAAAAAAAAAAGAATGGAAAGTGGTCTGCCAAAAGAAAAATAGTGTTTGTGTGACATCATTCGACTTGGTCATGAACAAGAAGGTTAGTGTTTTTTTTTTCTTTTTTTTGCTTGCAAATCTAGTTAGATCAAAGCTTGATTCGGTCAAATACTAGATATTGCAGACGTCGGGATGACGTGGGACTTGTTGTTGTGATGTTGACATGGCAAAAACTATTGGCATGGTGCTTAATGTGGTAGTAAGTGCTACAATGGCAAGTGACATAGTACTAATGTGGTACTATTATGGTGGCATGCTCTTATGCTGATGTTGCATTCCGAAATTACTAGGGTTGAATTGGCACAAAGAAAAGGTAACATGTGTTGTTTGGCTAATCTGTTGAAAAGGAATTAATTTATTGAGTCAATTTCAAGAAAAGTTTAGGCATGTGATGTCTAGTTGAGGGATGTGATCACAATGCTATTGAATGGTTTAGGGGCTATTTTTGGTGTTTCTATCACTCATCACTCTATTTTCATCACTCATCATTCAAAAATGGTGGGACCCATGGAGAGAAATCTTGTTTGGATTTGTTTTCAAGTTTTGTTTCCATCACTTAATTCTCACCAAATTTAGTAATGAGTTATGGAAATTGGAAACAAGTTTTAGGTGTTTTTGAGTTATGAAAACTGAGTAACGGTGGCATTTTGGTAATTTTCATCACAACACAGGGGCCTATGGCAGAGACTTGTCAAATCCAATTCAGACCTTTTCCCACACCAACACTCCACCCCTCAGCTAAGCACAATGCCTTCCCCTTCACATGAAAAAGCAACAAAGCAAAATCACCCAAAAGCATCTCTCTCACCTTTCTTCTCCAATCTGTCTTCTTTGTTCTTCATCCTTCACCTCCAGTCACGCTTACCAAGCCGACGAGATCATCCAACCCAAAGGTGGCCACAGCTCAGACCGGTGACGACCACTGCAAGACCGTGACCATAACCCCAAGCACGGCAAGATCATCCAACGTCGGTGGGCGACAACCATGGCAAGATCATCCAACGTCAGTGGGTGACGCTTGTTGGTGTTAAGGCTGCGAGAGGAAATTGTTGGTGTTATTGGTAAAGTGAAATTTGGGATGGGTGGAGTTAATAGGGCCGAGTAGGGGTTTAGGTGCACAAGTGAGGTCAGAGTGTGTAGGTCCCAATTTTTTTAGCTTTTTATGTTGAAAACATAACTGGGTTTTAGGTGCCAAACGAGCTGTAGGAGATATTTCATGATAATTGGGTGATAGGAAATGAGTTATAGAGTGATGAGTAATGAGTAATGAGCGAGCATTTTTTGTCACCCAAACAGCCCCTTAAATTTGGGATTTATAATTATGTTTTATGTTGGCTTTAATTCTGTGTCAAATTTGATTGTAATTATGTTCAATCATTTCCCAGTATTTTTGTGGGATTAAACATAAGAGTTGTGTGTGAGAGTTTGGTGAAGAATTTGTGAAGATGAGGATTTCGTGACTGGCTCACAACTGCTGACCTGCAAAACAAGCTACCTTTTAATTGTTGCTGTGTTTGTAATTAATTATGGTTTAGAGTCCGTTACCAATTTGAGATTGGCCACTCTTCCTAGTGCTAATTGTGTATGACTTGGTTGAATTGATCATTGAAGCTTCACATTAGATTAAGGACTATCTCATTTTTGGTACCCACACACATCACACATGTCTATGTTCATTGAATATCTTATTTATTTGTGTGATTGTACTTGATTAAATGTGTTGCACATGCTCAATTATTTATTGATCAAACACAAAAAGATTTTTGAGTGTTTTAATTGTTTTTGGAAAGTGTTTTTGTTTTGAAAAATTTCAACAATTTCAAAACTGTGCAACCCTGTTTTGGCGGCTTTGCCTCATGGGTCAAGCAAGTCACAAGCCCCTAGTCGCAAGCTTACACAGAAGCTCTTGGGGATTCTCTGGTAGGTTAAGGCCCCAGTCGCAAAAAAGACTTAGAAAATTTTCAAAAATCTAGGTTTTTAGGATTTTCTCGACTCAATTTGGCAACTGGTTCGTGAGTGGAAGCTCCAATCGCGAGGTTTACTCAGAATGATTCGTGGCTCCCTTCGCAACTTACTAGCGCGTGGAACTTCTAGTCGCGAAAAAAACTCACATGTTAAGTCTAGAGTCTGTTTTAGGGTTTTGTCACTGAAAAGCCAAAATGAGATATTGTAAGGTTGAATTTATTCAATTATGTGTTGGTTTTATTCTGTGCCAAATTTGCTTGTAATTTAACAATTAGATATCTTGTATTTTAACAATTAGATATCTTGTATTTAGGTGGGAATCATGTAAGGGTAGTGTATGAGAGAGTGTGAAGAAAACTTAAGATTTTTGCAATTTAAAGGAGTCTTACGATTGGATCTCACAGCTGGCTCGCGACTGGCAAGTTGCCAGAATGATACACGTGTGAAGCACGTAGGGGGAGTTGAAGGGTCACAACAACTGGAGCACTACAGGACAAAACTTTCAGTCTGGCCAGGTAGCTAGCTCGCGACTTAAACTCGCGACTCGTTCCAGTCGCGAGCTCGAGTTGCCAGAATCCCTTGTTTGGTTAAAACATGACTTTTCGCATTTCTCATACACTCTACTATAAATACCCTTATACCCACGAAATGTAAAGAGATTCCAGAGAGAATTTTGAGAGAGAAACCTTAGAGAAAAACAAGATTTACTCATCCACAATCTTCACCCTTTGATTCTCTGAATTCCTCTACTCTCACCCTCTCCATTAACATATCCTTGAGAGGTGCATTTAGCCAAATCCTTATCTTACCATACCTATATCAGTGAGGAGGTATTTTGGTGCTTGGGAAGCAATTTAAAGGGGACCAACTCATTTTGGTTGATGCAATGGGCGATTGTGGGATCTTGTAAGCTAGAGAAGACGAAGTTCGGCGTAACCCTGTTGGAGCAAGAAGCTTGGAGGGCTTAGGTGCACTGAGTAGATTAGGCTTGGAGGGTTTTCTACTATTCATGTATCCCAACTTTATTCTCTAGTGGATTATTGACTGCTTGGAGGGCGGCGAAGACTTTTTTCGCTGAATACTTCAGTTTCCTCTTCGATAACACATCGTCGTGTTATCTTTGTGTTTGCATCTCTCTTTCCTTTCTCTTTATCTTTTAATTACTGCTATGTTTGTAATTAATTATGGTTTAGAGTCTGTTACCAATTTGAGATTAGTCACTCTTCCTAGTGCTAATTGTGTATGACTTGGTTGAATTGATCATTGAAATTTCACATTATATTAAGGACTATCTCATTTTTAGTACCCACACACATCACACATGTCAATGTTTAATGAATACCTTATTCATTTGTGTGATTGTACTTGATTAAATGTGTTGCACATGCTCAATTATATGTTGATCAAACACAAAAAAAAATTTTAAGTGTTTTAATTGTTTTTGGAAAGTGTTTTTGTTTTGAAAAATTTCAACAATTTCAAAAACTATGCAACCCTGTTTTGGCAACTCTGCCTCACGGGTCAAGTAAGTCGTGAGCCTCTAGTCGCAAGCTTACACAGAAGCTCTTGGCGACTCTCTGGCAGGTCAAGGCCCCAGTCGCAAAAAAGACTTAGAAAAATTAAAAAGATTTGGGTTTTTAGGATTTTCGCGACTTAGTTTGGCAAGTTGTTCACGAGTGGAAGCTCCAGTCACGAGGTTTACTTAGAATAATTCGCGGCTCCCTTCGTGACTTACTCACGAGTGGAACTTCCAGTCGCGAAAAACACTCACATGTTAAGTCTAGAGTCTGTTTTATTGTTTTGTCACTAAATAGCCAAAAGAAGGTATTGTAAGGTTGAATTTATTCAATTATGTGTTGGCTTTATTTCGTGCCAAATTTTCTTGTAATTTAGCAATTAGATACCCTGTAATTAGATGGGAATCATGTAAGGGTAGTGTATGAGAGAGTGTGAAGAAAATTTAAGATGTGTGCAATTCAAAGGAGTCTCATGACTGGATCTCGCAGTTGGCTCGCAACTGGCAGGTCACTAGAATGGCACTCGTGTGAAGCACGCAGGGGGAGCTGAAGGGTCACGACAGTTGGAGCACTACAAGAAAAAACTTCCAATCTGGCTAAGTAGTTAGCTCACGACTAAAACTCGCGACTCGTTCTAGTCACGAGCCCGAGTCTCCAGAATCCCCTATTTGGTTGAAACATGACTTTTCGCATTCCTCATACACTCTACTATAAATACCCTTATTCCCACGAAATGTAGAGAGCTTCCAGAAAGAATTTTGAGAGAGAAACCTTAGAGAAAAACAAGATTGACTCATCTACAATCTTCATCCTTTGATTCTCCAAATTCCTCTACTCTCACTCTCTCCATTGACATATCCTTGAGAGGTACATTTAGCCAAATCCTTATCTTACCATACCCATATCAGTGAGGAGACATTTTGGTGCTTGGGAAGCAGTTTAAAAGCGACCAATTCATTTTGGTTGATGCAATGGGCGATTGCGGGATCCGGTAAGCTAAAGAAGACAAGGTTCGGCGTAACCCTGTTGGGACAAGAAACTTGGAGGGCTTAGGTGCACTAAGTAGATTAGACTTGGAGGGTTTTCTACTATTCATGTATCTCAACTTTATTCTCTAGTGGATTATTGACCGCTTGGATGGCGGAGAAGTTTTTCGCCAAGTACTTCGGTTTCCTCTTCGATAACACATCGTCTTGTTATCTTTGTGTTTGCATCCTTCTTCCTTTACTCTTTAATTGTTGCTATGTTTTGTGATTAATTATGGTTTAGAGTGTTTTACCAATTCGGGTTTAGCTTATTTTCATATTCCGCACATATATTGTTTGTTTATAAGCGTGTGTTGGTAATTTTAATTTGGAGGTCTAAACATTAATTGGTGTTTTACACACTATTTGAACTTTCAGTAGGCAATATTTATATTTCTCTTTTTATTAGATTGTGTAATTTATGCTTCTTAAGAACCACCCTAGAAAAAATTCCTGGAGCTGTCACTGTGTTAAGAGGATCAATAAGTTGCCAATTGATGATGGTATGGTTTTTAGATAAGTCTACCTTAAGCCTAGATATATCAGATGGATCAACTCTCCTATGTTGTTGGGCAGCCGAGGCATGTATACATCTTCAAGATCCAGAAACTGTAACATGAAAAAGTGCCCACTTGCAATGCCTTTCTGAAGAGAGTTCACAATAACTTCTCCCAGCTTATTTCCATCTCGAGTATCAAAGAAAATAATGGAGAAGGGGATATCTATATTTTTGTGAAACATCTAGCATATTTTTGTTGTTTTCATGACTATGAGTATCCCAAACTTTAGAGATCTCATTATCAATACTATTGTTAATTGATAAGCATCGACTTTTTCCAAGGAAAATTGTGTTTTCTTTGCCTAAAACATGAAAAAAAATTAAAAAATAAATTTTAACTCAGCATCTTTTGAAAGAATCAACTCCCGCATCAGATCATGGATATGGCAACGTTTAGCTTTCCCATCAACACTTTTTGTTGAAACTTGAACTAAGCTTCTACTTATGAGCTCAGATAAGTATTTATTTGCAATCTTCTCCTGAGCCATGCCTTTCTCTTCCTTTACAAATCCTTCAGCTATGCACTGCTTAATCAATCTTGAACATTTTATGGAGTAGTCCTCAGGATACATGGCTAAGTATAAGAAACATGATTTGATGTAGTAAGGCAGATCGTGATAGTTGAAGAACAAAATTTTTCTGATACTTGTTAGGCGTGGATTGTTTTCTAGCTCTGTACTAATATTATCATGAAAACTTTTCCATTTAGAGACACCCATTTCTTTGGTTGACATAAGACCACCTATAGCCACAATTACAAGTGGTAATCCTTGGCATTTTGCAACAATGTCAGCAGACAATTGCTCCAACTCTTCAGGACAATGCCCCTCAAAAATAGAGAACTTGAATGCCTTTTTGGAAAAGAGTTCCATGGCCATTTCTGGTGGTAGAGGTTACATTTCATGAATATGAACAATTGAAAACTTTTTGCAGGAAGTAGCAACATTATAATTACATGTTGTGGCTATTATCCGAATACCATTGTTATCATCCGGAAAAACATCCCTTACAAATCTCCAAAAATCTGTATTCCATATATCATCAACAATAATGCACATCTTATTTTGTAGACATTCCTTGAGTTCACCAACGAGTGAAATCACATTGAATGTGTTGATCTCCTCCTCACTTGCAGTCTCCCCTGTGGCTTTATAATATTGTTTCATCATCTCTTTCAGCAACTCCTTCATGTTGTATGATTGAGATACTGTTATCTAAATTTGGAAATCAAATTTTTCTTTCACTCTATCATAGTTTAAAGCTTTCCTGGCAAGAGTGGTCTTGCCAAGGCCACCCATGCCTATGATTGCAATTGTCGTGAGTTGAGGTGCATCCTCCACCAACCAAGCTATCACTTTGTCTCTGGAATCTTCAACACCCACAACTTTAGCTTCCCCAATGAAATGGGCCACCAGCCGAGGGCCATATGCCATGTAAAATCTTTTGTCCTACTTTTCTTCTCCATCCTCCAAAAAGTATATAAAAAAAAAACAATTATATATTATATATAACTTCATATATTGTATTTCTTTTATTTAAAATTCATTATTTTAACTCTTTAAAGCAAAATTATTAATTAATTTTTTGTATTCAAGTTTTCCCCAATTCAATTAATAATATACACTACAAAAAAGGGGTCCATAGCCATGTTTCAAAAACGCGGCTATAGACCCCAAAAACGCAGTTATAGGTTCTAGCCGCGGTTCCTATATACTGCGTAGCAATAGACCCCTGCAAGTCTATAGCCGTGTTTTTGTAACCGCGGCTAAAGGTCAGACCTATAGCCGAATTTTTAACTGCAGCTATAGGATTTGGACCTATAGTCGCGTTTCTAAAAATGCAGCTATAGGCTGAGACCTATAGCTGCGTTTTTGAAAAACAAGACTATAGACCCACTTTAAGCTGCGTTTAAAATATGGCTATAGGTTTTTTTTTTTTTTTTTTTTTTTTTTTTTTTTTTATAATTCTGGGTTTTTTTTCCCTAGAAAATTCAAAATTCAAATAAAAAAAAATTCAAAATCAAACACAACATATTCACAATACAAACACACCCAGAAAATTCAAATCAAACACAACGTGCTCCAAAATATAAGAATACAAACCCATTTAAACATAATCACAATATTAGCAACACAATAGCACAAATTCAAGCACAGATCCCAAAAAATTCAAAATCAAATATCGCTAGAATATCCACTTCATTCAAAATTTTCAGCATCTCCTCCATTTTCTTACTAACTAAACATAAAATAACAAAAAAGGAAAGAAAGAAGAACTTGAAGAGTTACGGTGGAGTGAGTGAAGAATGAAGAAAGAAAAAAGAAAGAAGGAGAAATGAAAGAAAAGAAGACAGTGGGGGTAGGTAGGGAAAGTGGGGACGTAGGTGGGAAAGGGTGGGGGGGGGGGTGTGGGAAGATGAAGGAATTTTTTTTTTTTTTTTTGGTGTTACATATAGTCGTGTTTTTAAAAATGTGGCTATAGGTCACCCTTTAGTGACATATTTATATGGCTGGACCTATAGTTGCGTTTCTGAAAAACACGACTATAGTTCACCTATAGCTGCATTTTAAAATGCAGCTACAAGTTAGCTAGAGCCGCGTTTTTCAAAAACACAAAAAACACGGCTATAGGTCCAACCGAAATGTCACTAAGGGTGACCTATAGCAGCATTTTTAAAAATGTGGCTATAACTAACATTTAGCTGCGTTTTAAAACGCAACTAAAGGTCAGCTATAGCCGCGTTTTTTAGAAAACGCAGCTATAGGTCCCCTTTAAAAAAATTATTCGATGGGACCTATAGCTGCGTTTTTCATAGCTTGAGGCTTTAGCCGCGTTTCTTAGAAATGTGGTTATAGGTTAGCTATAGCCGTGTTTTTTGTAGTGATAGTAAATCAATGTGTTCAGTCTTGACTCTTGAGGCTTAATAGATATATGGTAATATTATATCAATTTAAACTTTGAAAACTCTTTTTACAAATAAAATTCTAAGAAGTGTTGGCAATAAAATTAACTAGTAGATGCATTTAGAAAGGAATCTAGTCCCTTCATATAATTTACTACATTGGTTGGAGTATTTTCTTTTCCCTGTTAGACATATATAGAAACTTTGGTTTTGAAAATAAATGTAAACCATTAATATGATATTAAATATCATGCTTGATAAATTCAATCAAATTTATAATTAAAAAAAAAAAAAGTTTCCTTGCTCCCTTTTTACTCCACGGAACATATCATTTCATTTGAGTTTGCTGGACATTCATTTCTCTCAGGTCACATTTTTCTGAGCTCTAACAATGCTTCTGTAGATCTAATACTTTTTCAACTTAACTCAATGCAGACTTAAGCAAGTTTGAATACGATAAGAGGTCATGTTCAAAAAAACACGGGCTTTAACAACTAAAATGAAAAGGAATCTTTTCATTTTTCCTTTCCTATAGGGAATATGGTCTCTAGGGTTCTTAAAGAAAATTGTATCTATCCATTCTAAAATGAGTAGTTTGCATATACTAGGCATCCAACAAAATCCTAATACTTCTACCCGTATTTTTCTTCTTTTACATAAAAACACACAAACAAAAAACAAAACCTATAAGTGCATCGTACCTAAAACTAGAAAGCCTCCCCAATTGCAATTAAAATCAGCAAATCTTCTAACAACTTGTGTTGTTGCTCGATATCTATGTTCTCTATTATAATATTTTATCTGTAATTCATGAACATATATGCTTGAGTGTTGCCCTGATCATTCTAAGCTCTGACTTAATCTTACCCCGAGCACGTTGAGTTTTGATTTTAAATCTATACCAAAGATTTTTAAGGTATTGATCACTTTGCATGGATCAATTCACGATTCTCTTGGACATCTTATGTGGTACCCAAACCCGGTGGTTCTTCTTGTGCAAGGATTGGGCTCCCAAACAATTCCTCCCAATTTATTTGTTGGTGGGTATCACTAAACTCCTACTATGGCTAGCTTCAAATGTTGCCTTGACAGCCCAACTATATAACCCTTATACCTCTCATGCTTAATTACCTTTCTTCCCTGGTATATTTCCTCTCACATTCACTCATGTTTCTCACTCCCCAATTTTTACCAGCCAACCCTCTCTCATCCATCCTCCCTCCCCTTTCATAGTCTCCCCTTAGTGGGAACCTAAATGATTACCTTTCCATCTTTTCCCACGTGGTTCCCATTTCTGTCCAGAAACCCTAGTAAGTTGCACCTGAAGCTGAATGATGCTCAGCAGCAGATTCCCCCAAGGCATTAACAACGTTTGGGGATCGATCCGAGTATTGGTTGTTACCCCTTCAGTCATCCCCAACCCATTCACTGATATTGAGCCGAGCCCAGTCCAATAACAATAGGCCATTACCGAGCACCGATCCTCTATCGCTATAATTAATATTGCTATTGGGCTAGACCCATCCTAACAACAAGGGGCCAATACAAGCCACCGATCCCATATTCCTACATCTTCTATGCCCCTAGCTGCGTTCCTTAGGACATGGTTGTGCTTGGCCTTCGAATATACTTCAGTTCACGTTTAATTTCTTCAACTTCTATACTTAGGCTCTTAAATTCTTTGCAAACTTCGTCGACCAAATCAAACAATTTGCTGACCAAGTATGCTGAAATATACTTCGCCAGTTTTCTTTAGTCATATATTTTAGGTCACTCAGCTCTAGCAATGCCCATGTAGGTCGAATATATATATATATATATATATATATACACACACATTTTTTACCTCTGTGCTGGAAAAGCTAAAATAATTTCATGTGAGTTTAGTTTTCTTTTGTTTATTATTATTATTATTATCTGCATTGGACAATGCATTGAGTTTGTTCTCCACTATTCAAAGTCATCGTTTTGTTGTTGTTGTGATTAAAGACTCATTGACGTAGCATGGGTTGGTAAGGAGTCCCAATATCTTTAAAAGGGAAAATGTTAAAGATATGATAAATTTTATAAACCATAAAATATGAACAAACTAATTAAGGTATTAATAATATAATTAATTCCCTTTAAACAATAGTACAATGAATGAATGTTTTGAACTATTTTTATGTGATTGGTATTTGGTAACACTTCAATTTGTCAGGTTTATTTGTAATATCTAGCATCACTCAAATTCTTGAACAAATTTACGTAATTTTTTTTTTTTTTAATTGTACACCCTAGAATTTAGGAGTGTATAAAATTTAACCCTATAGTTTTAAAGTAACAAATTGAAATTTGATATTTTCAAAAAGTAACAAACTAAATCTTATAATTTCAAAAATAACAAGTTATCTTTTTGTAGATATTTCAAAGGAGGGAAGGGACAAAGGCATGGAGATCCCTTGTCTCTATATAGCTTTTTTGTGTTTGTTACTTTGGTCTTCTCAAGATACTTTAAGAAAAGAACAATGGAGTGCGAAATCTTTAGGTATCATCCTAAATATATGTTTGTACAATGCATGTAGCAACTGACCTCCAATCTATTAGAGGAGACTTATGACTCATTTGAATTGGTCATGACACAGTTTTCAAAACTCATAACTCATAACTCATAACTCAAACTCAAAACCTATACACTTAACTCAATTCCCACTATAACTCAAAAACTCCAAAACTTTTGTTTGGTTACAAAACTGAGTTACATATCTCAGCTTATAACTCCACTTTTTGCCAAAGTGGTGGAGCCCACCCCACTAACAGTAAACAGAATTGCTTGGTTCCTACCTGCATTCTCATTTCTACTCTTCCTCCACTTTCATATTTTCCCATAAAATTTAGAAATGCAGAGTTGCCCATAAAAATTGGACCCTCTCAAGGTGAGCAAAGCTGCACAATCTACCAAGGAATCATGCCAACAGGTTCAACCAAGGTTTTACTATTCACAACAGAAAAAAATCAGCAACCTCTTGTGAGCACAACTGCAAAAAAATTTCCCATACCTTCGCAAATCCTGGTGTCTCTGCCACCCTTATTCCCATCATAGTAACATCAAAATTTCCTTTCATTCCAACTCCAAGGTTCTTGCCTTCTACCCTTTGCAACAATATCAACACTCCCTTCAATTCCGAACCCAAAAATAACCTAGAAAAATTCTCCATTTTCCCCTTTTTTTATATAGATACAAGAAAGCCCTCTAAACAAAGCCAAAAGTTCCCAAGAAAGCTTCAAACAAAATCCCTGTCCTGCATAACCCAAAAAGACACCAAAAAAATCTTTCCAACCATCAACCACACAAACCCACCTCTGTCACAACCCAAGCTTCAAACCACAACCACAAACACAAAAAACCCAAACCCATCAACATAAAATCTTTAGATTGGCAATCCAAAATTTCCAAACCTAAACCCATAAACACTGAAAACTAAACCCAAACCTAGGAATCCTTAGATCGAAAACCAAAATTACAAAAATGAGTGGATTTCTATTTCTAGGTATAGATTTATGCGTGGATGAAAATGGTTGAGTGGGTCTAAAGAAGAAAAAAAAAGGGGGGCCTTGGAGTGGGTCTATAGAAGAAAGAAAGAAAGAAAGAAGAAGAGGAAAAAAAATGTCGTTGGTGAGGAGAGTGGGTCTAACTTGATAGAGACAAGTAAGAAGGGTAGATCCTACAAGTTTGGTTTTTTAACAACTTTGCCACTATTACTCATATTCCATAATCTAAAAAGAAAAAGAAAAAATGTGTTTTCAGTTTTCATCACTCAAATTCAATTTTTTGAGTTTTGGGTGATGGAAACAACTCTCAAAACTTTTCCCAAACAAAATTTTTTTGTGGGTGATAGAATCTGAGTTATATAACTCAATTTCCACCCAATCCAAACAGTCTCTTAGGTACTAGACTGTTGCCAATATAAGGAAAAGTGAGGTGTTCTACTCAAGTTCTTCCCTAACTATGAACAATGATATTATAGAAACATAATATGTTAGTTTTGTTTTGTGTTCACATCCTCTTTCATGTATTATGTATTAGTTATTGGCTGACGCTGGAGGTGTTACCTATCCAAGACATTGTACTAAGAGTCCGTTTGGATAGAGCTTATTATTGCTGAAAATTGCTGAAAACTGATTATTGCTGAAAACACTATAGCAAAATAATTTTTAAATGTGTGAATAGTACCGTGGGTCCCATTTTTAATATTTTCTAATGTATGAACAGTGTATAAACAGTGTGTGAACAGTTCCGCACTGTTCATGCACAGTAAATTTTGTCCCCCAAAGTCAAAAAAGCCGGCCAAAAAAAAAAAAAAAAAAAAAAAAAAAAAAAACAGAAAACGCAACTTGACTTTAAGTAGAAAGTTGTGCTATCCAAACCTTACCTAAGTTTTGTTTAATTTGAGTTCCCCCTCAAATAGGTTAGCTACCTATTATAGTGAGTTTTGAAATGTAAAGACCCCTCCTTGAAAAACTCCCTGCTAGAATATATTTTGGACATGCAAAAATTATCATTTAACGGCAAATTAGAGCTAAGCCGCAATCCATTCTCTCTTTCTTTTTTAACTCTACTATGTTGGGTTTCCATTGACATTTGGTGCAATCCAACGTGCTTACAAAATTATCCAAGTTTTTTGTATTTGCCAATCTCTCCAATAAACAAAAGTGAAAATGTTATATTACTCTAATGAGGTTATAGCAGAAGACTAATTTTGTATATAAAGACGAAAATGTTGCACAAAACTATCATTTGATTTTTTTTTTTTTTTTTTTTTTTTTTTTTTTTTTGTGTGTAATTTAGAGGAGATGGGGTGGAGATAAAAAGTACCATCATATGGATTGAAGTATCACGTAAATTATTTAAACAATGGCACTAGACAAAACAAAATAAACTAAACTTGAACTATAGCCTTCGTTATTTAAATTAAACCTTAAACTCTCATTTATTATTTATATTTCATATATATAGTTTAAAAATTATGAACAAGCTACAAATACATCAAAATAATTATTATTATTTCAGAAATAACATTTTTAATAAAAGCATAATAAACATAAACATAACTGTTTTATAACATTAACGCAAGTTTGTTGTTATTTTTAATACTATTTAAATTTGAAATAAATACATAAAAATATTAATATATTAAGAGGATTTGGAAAATTAGTTATTGATTTCTCAATTTTCTAAATTACCCCTAATCTTTACTTAATATTACTTTAAAGGTAGTTTAGTAGACTATAATAGATACTGTAATGTAATAGTTAATTCCATTGTTTAGTTATATGGTTGTTTTGTAAAGTTTTTATTACAAGTAATAATTATTCCTTATGAATAGCTATTCCTTAAAATGAGAAATAGTTATTCTTTATTGAAAGGTCTGAATTCCTATTCCTTCACTTAATAACATGCTCAATTAAAAAGTTCCCAAAATATCCCCTCTTACCCGTAAGGTTGTAAATGAACTAAGTCAATCATGAATAACTCAGGCTCGGCTCGATAAAAAGCTTATTTATGTTTGTTTGTTTATAAATAAGTCAAGCTTGAGTCTTTGTTTTAGGCTCGTTTAATAAACAAGCCGAGCTCAAACAAAAAAATTTGTTCATGAACAAACTCGTGAGCTATTAGGCTTGATACACAACAATTCAAGCATAGACTCGTTTATAAGTTTATATGTGTTAGCTAAATATACTCATTACACATATCTTAATAATGACATGGCCAACATGAAACCACTATTACTTTAATTTTTTTCCTTCCCTTTAAATTGCTCAAGAACTACTTTAGATTATAGTTACATTTAAAAGTAAATAATTGATTAAGTATGCCACATATGATCATTTCCTATCAATCATCTAAAGTAAAGTTATGAAACATGTTAGTATTTTCTCATTCATAACAGTTACAAACATGTATTTTTTTAGTCCTTCACCATCTAACGTGAATGTAAAAATTGTATTTTGAACAATTGCTGAAACTGTAAATAAGGAATGATGAATGAATAAATTTAATTACATAAATTATTAATTTGAATAATAGCTAATCATAAATAAGACTAGATGCATGATAAAATAAGAATACAATTTTCTTTTCTTTTCTTTTTTTCCTTAATTTTAGAGATTTAAGCATTTAATAATGTAATTTTTTTAGATCTCAAACTCAAAAACTTGACTTGGGCTCGAATTTGAGCTTGATATTAAGGTTGAGTTTGGCTTGACTAATTAATCAAGTCAAGCCAAGTCAAGCTTAAACTTTTTGACTTTCCCACGAGCTCAAGCTCAAACACTATTTTCATGGAGACTTATCACCTTTAATCAATGTTGTTCCTATGAACACAAATTAATAAATAAAGTGAAGCTTATAATTTGCAAAATTTTACTTATAATAACAATATTTTCACAAAGTTGTATTTCATCTCAACATAGAGAAGAAAAAATTAGCAAGTTTTACTTTGTTGGTATTTCGACATAAATATTATTGTTATTGTTATTGTTATCTATGGGATTGAAGATGACCAAGTTAAGGGGGCAAACTACATTGATCTTTTGAAATTATTTGCATCATGTGTAGGATATTTTATCAACCAAGGCAACAAAAATTTTAGGAATATTGTCTCCAAGATACTATAAGTCAGTCACAGTAGAGTTATTTATTGATTGCAAACAATTTTGGAACTCAACAAATGGTCAATTTTGCAAGAACTAAATGTAAACCTTTCCACCTAAAAATAAATAAAAAGAAGAAGAGAAAGAAGAGAAGGAAAAGGCAGAGTTTTGTCTAAAAAAATGCGTTGAGAAAGGGTAGAGATGTATACAACCCTTCAACGAGACAATACTTTTTCAAGTCTCTCAAAATGGAATCTATTCCATATAAATATGCCATTGTTCCTTAATTACTTCAACAAGGTACATTGTCGTTATCTTATTGGTATGCTGTACGCACTACTATTGGTGCATTTTAATATTTATTATAAATATATGGCTAAATTCTTTATTATTATGCAATTTATTTTTATTGAATTTCTTTGTTTTGTGCAACAAAAGAAGCTTTAATATTAAACTGTCGTAATTTGGGACTAGTGGAAGCGTATACACACAAACAAGAAAATAAAATATGCATACTAGATAACAATATTTAATGTGGTTCAGCCAATTCCATGCCTACATCCAAGGGCAACGCCAACTAAAAATCACTATCAAACAAACCTATCACAAACACAAACTAACTCATAAACCCAAAACCCCAATGCACCGAAAAATTACTTTCTCATACTCACAACAAACAAACTCTCAACAGAATTGGGGGTAATCTTTCAACCCCAAAAAAATATACCAATTTTTTCCTCGAAGGAACTCACTCAAGTTTTTCTTGGAATCTTTCTTTTCTTCAATGTGGAGGAACCTTAGGCAAAGATTACCAAATTCTTTTGCAACAATGCCTATTTATAAGGCTTCATTCATATTCCTTGATGAATAAGGAATACCCAATTATTTTTTGAACAAGAAAACATATTTTCCTTCCATATCAAGAAGAATCATTGTCTTCCATACAAAGGAAAAAGCTACAATTATATTATTCATGTAATTTAATTTACATAATAAAATAATAATAAAACATTACTGCATCGCTGAAAAATCAAATAAAAAAGAATGATAAATAACACCAACTCTACTCAAATTAAATTAAGTTAATTATGAAAAATTTCCATTCAACTAAAGTCCCTGAAGTCTCACATGTTGAAACAAGTAGGCTTTACAAAATAAAATTAATCAATAGGGATTGGGCATTACCCAAATTGGTGCTGGCCAAACCTCATGCGAGTCACCTACATAAGCTGGCAGGGGTTCAATCTTATTGTCATCCAAGCAGAATACACCTTCATCAAAACCTCTTCCAGTGCCCTCCAAATCAAAATTGTAGTTGACATCCGTAAAATATATACAATTTCCCTTGTATGTATCAGGGTAATTATGAGATGAAATGGCTATAGATGAATTCAATCCCAAGAACAACACATCATCACCTAAACTTTGAACTTGATACCAATTTCGACAATTGGTATCAAGCCTGAAAATGTTAAAAGATGTTGTCTTCCTTATATATAACTCGCTAGGCTCATAACTGTAACCTCTTTTAAAACATTGTTGAACCATCATTATCCCGCTGGAAGACTCTACCAAATGCAAATCACCGAAAGGAGTTCTTGAAGGCTCAGGTGCAACTTCTGTTACTATTGGCTTTGGGTAAGATCCAATATCACAAACCATGAGTTGTCCATTACCTTTTAAAGCATACAATTGGCCATCATGAAAAATGGCATCTTTGTATGGAGGAGCCTTGTCATGGAGGACAGACCATTTCTTGTCTCCCCTCTTATAGTAGGCTAGACTCCCTAACTCACCATATATAGCCACTGCTACAAAATTACTGCAAGTAGGACTTGAAGATAAGACTACTTTTTGTAAAAGATCGTTTCGTACACCAGTTGAATCAACGGAATAATATTCCCCGGGGACACTTATTAAGCTTAATGACCAAAGAAGATATTCTTTTCCATGTTTATTAGCATGGTACTTTCTTACATCTGGGAACTTGGACCTTGGAGGAAGCTTAATTCTGGCCTTTGTTAATGGATTAACTACATATATCGAACTACTCTTTTCAGCAATCACCACCCAACCATATGCTGATCCTTTAAATACCTTTTCTCCGGACTCAGGCAACTCAAGTTTGTGAACCTTCTTTTCCAATGGCTCCATGAATCCACATGTTATTCCATGATTATGAGGAATTAACAACCAAGGAAGTCGGCTATTTTTGTGGTTAGGCATCTTTGAAAGCCTAGAACGCCATGAAGAACAAACACAGCGGAACCTAATTTTATCAATATATAGGTCGAGGTACTCTTCTTCAATGGTAATCAACAAATCCTTGGGAAGCGAAGACCACTGGCCAACGGCACCAGAAACCTGCAGAAAACTGGGCTTGCTTTGCCCATGTTTAAGGTACTCCGGATCCATAGTTGGACTTTCCGGAGGAGAAGACATTATCACTAACGCAACTTTGAAACTCTCTTTCTTTGCTCTCTCGCGCTCTCCATCTCCAGGCCCTATGGGTATACGACGAACTGTTAAAAATAAAAATAAAAACTCGGTCTCTCGTACTTTAATATAGGGGTGGTTCTTGTGAAGCCGGTGGCTTGTTATCCTAATCCAAATTGTTTTGGAGTGGCCTATAAGACTTGATGTCGTATTTCAAGTGCAATTATAATTCCTAATTGTTTTAGGACTCTTAAACTGATACCTAACCGGCTTAGATATCCAAGTCCAACTTGGAATCTGTTATTGTACACCACGGCTCAACATTAATTAGCCATATAGTGGTATCCTACAACAACTATAAATAGGACATAGGTGTTGCGGCAATCATATAGAAGAAAATAGAGAGTGAAATAGTGAGATTGGCTGGTGCATATTATTGGGAGTGTGTGTGAGAATATTGATACACCAACTTGTATATCTTCATATTTTGATTAGTGGAATTTCTTCGTCGATTGCTTGTGGATGTAAGCCAAAAGTCGAACCATGTAAATCCTTAGTGTTCTTTTGTTTGTGTGTGTTTGTTTATTTTTAGATTTTAGGTTTGCTTCATTCCTATTGTTTATTTCTTGGAGATTTTTATATAATCATAATATTTTCACAATCAATATTGAGGTGAGAGTACTATCTAGAGGCGCTTTCCAACAACAGTTCTAAATTCCTATTTCGAGTCAAACTTTTTTTTGGTTTTTGGGAAGATGTCCTTAATTCCTTATACGCCAAAACACTATTTCGAGTCTAACTTGGAATTATAGTATCTTATTTTTTAAGGAAATTATATAGTATTTAAAGATATTTGCATAACATTTTTACAATAAATTTTAAGTCACATGTTATTACTTGTGGGTGAAAAAGTAATTTTAGTGGTTGGTTTAAATTAAAATCAGTAATAACTTATTACCTAAGATTTATTGTAAAAGTGTTGTGAAAATATTATATATTTTAACCCTTCTTATTTTTTTAATCATGATAACAAATTTAATAAAAATATCAATAATCTTTGAAAAAAAAAAACTTATTTACATAATGTTTTGAATGGGTCTATAATTACACGTCTCATAAAATTAATGCAATGCCAGGTATGTGATTAAGCAGAAGGAGTATTAAAAGATATTTAAAAGATATTGGCAATTTATAAGACAATCCATATATATTTTTAAACAAGTCATATAACTAATTAAAAAGTCATGGAGCTAAAACACATAACCATAAGGATTGGGGCAAGACAATTCTAAACCATTTAGAAGTCAAACTTTTTCCTTATCTTATATATGTGTTGGGCTATCTAGAGCCTAGATGTATTTGATTCAGATTACGATCCGACCCAATATAAAAGTGCTAAGGTTTTTAATGGGATTTTTTTTAGGCTTAGTCCTTAGAGTGGAAAATTTTAGCCCGTTTTAAGCCCACTGTGAATCTTGTATGCAGGGTAGAAAAATTGTTGTTTCAAATCAGGGTTTGGAGTGTGTTATTTCTTAGAAAGAAAACAGTATTGCCGCATCTTGTATTTTTTTTCCCTCTGAATAGTAAAATTACTGCAACTTCATAGACGTAAGAAAATTGTCAAACCACGTAAATATTATCTTGTGTGATTATTTTTTTTAACACTTTTTTTTTTTTTTTTCTGTTTTGCATTTCACAGATCTAAAAATTTCATGTATATTCCCCGCAACACAAACTAGTTTTCTCATAAAGCTCCCAAATTGCATCAACAAATGCAATCTCTCCACACACACACACACACCAAAAAAAAAAAAACTGTTCCAACACTATTTTGCCCCCACATGAGTTACAAGTTTGCGTTACAGAAGTACAGAACCCCCAGCCAGCAAAATCTCATAATTTTTTTTTTTTTTTTTATGAAATTACTACCAAAAAAAAATTCTATATAAGGCATGTGGCTAAAAACAGTAGCAAAACAAAATACCCTTTTAGCATGAATAAAAAAATTAACATAATTATTTATTATTATTGTAACAGTTTTATTTAATAATTTTTAGGTTTTATCAACCTATTTTCAACAAAGCACTCTCGAATTATGTGTTTAATATCTTTAGTTTTCATAATTTTACATAGTACTTTTTTTTTTTTTTTTTTTTTTGCTCTTTGAGAAGAAATTAAATTTAGAAAGTGAGAAACAAATATAATTCATGTAATTTCCAAATTGGCTAATCCCTTATGCTAAGTGCAACCGTTTTTCCAAAGAAACTTTTACTTTTGTTCTTTTTCCTTCAAAAAAAAGAAAAAAAAAAAAAAGAAAAAAAAAAGAAGAGCAAAGATCTCAACATTACCTCTAGTAAAATCAACGAATTGCATGAACAAAGACTAGCAGGATTGACCGCCATAGCTGGTTTGAGAAATGTGATCATTGTATAATTTATGTCACCTTCGTCGATTTAATAAGTGTTGAGGGTCATTTTTTGGGAATCCAAGGAGAATGAAGAAAGCCCAACCTAGCAACACGGGCAGCAAAGGGGTGGCAAACATAGAGCAAAACCATTAAACTCAAGCGACAGGAATAATGATCACAAGCCCATAAAATAAACAAATGGCCCTTGAGGAGGCAAGTGGGCTTAAAGAGGCCCGGAAAGAGAGAAATAGCAGACCCATGGGCAGTATATGAAATGGAAAAGTGAGAATGGGCCATTACATGCCCAAAGTAATGCAAATAAAGAAAGTAAGGGTTTAATAGCAAGCTTATGAGCCCCAATGATGAGAATAAGGTAATTGGGCCAAGGAAGCCAAATGAAGTTAGTAAAAGCCCATGGGAATGCAGAGTTAGTAAAAGGGCCAAGGAGGCCCAAAAAAAGCAAATGAGCCAAGGATGCCCAAGAGAAAACAAAAGGGACACAGGAGCGCATGAATAGGAACCACTAATGGCCATGCTAGGCCATTGGGGAAAAGAATAAACGGCAAGCCTAAATAAGCTCAGTAGGAGTAAGTCATTATAGCAGGAATGATAAGTGATATGGCAGCAAATCAGGGCAATCAAGAAATGGGCAGCATGGCCACTGGGGGAAAGAATAAACAGCTGGCCTAAAGCGGCCTAGTAGGAGTAAGTCATTACAGCAGGAATGACAAGTGATATGGCAGCAAATTAGGGCAATCAAGAAATGGGCTGAAAGAAATGTAAAACACAGTATCAAATAAAGCCCAGTTCCTAAGGGAGCGGGAAATCAAAAAAGCAGCTCACATAAAAGGTCAAGAACGGACAGTGGACTATGCAATCAAAGGCTACAGACCATGACGGATGCATAAGCAGCAGGCAAATTTTGGACACATATGGAAGGAAGGCACGTGTAAAGCCCAGACACCACTAGCCTGTACCTAGCCAATATGGGACATGGTGAGATCATGGGTCGAAGGTAAGAGGGCATGGTTTGGTGGTGGGGAGAGGAGAAAACCTATTTTGGGATTCCTGCTTAAGCTCTTTTGGGGGATACGTCCTGCTGGGATGACATACCTCTCAAAAGAAGTAAAACTGAATTGGAACCACTAGGTACATGCCATAAGGGATAGAGAGAGAGAGCACTTATATCGTAGCAAGAAGAGGTGCCACGGCAGACTAACGAACAAAATAGTCATATTTTTCTGGTGATAGGGAGTGGCACACAGACGGTTCAGTGGTGGTCGGCAAGTACACCCAAACTAGACAAAGGTTGCTAAGAGCTAAAACAGTAAAATCCGGCCACGGTAGGCACTATAAAAGGAGACCCTTGCCGTGCACAAAAGAGGAGGACATGAGAATCACGGTAACAACCATTTGAGAGGAAAATCATGAAATAAAAGCAAGAGCAAAAGAAAAGAAAAAGAAAGATAAGAGGAAAAACGAAACAAAGAAAGAAAGAAAAAGAAAAACAAAGAGTTAGTCCGGCAGGCATGCACCAATCCCTCGGATCCGTTTCCCTCAAAGTGATTAATTTCTGAGGCAAGAGTTTTCCTTAGAGATTAATTGCGTTGAGAGGAGGCGCTCTTCCCTCTCTAGTTTTGGTCCTACAGACTAGACCTACTCTGATGCGTTTCTTCTTTTGATTGACCCACACGCTAACCATTTATTCACTTGCTTGTTTCAAATGTTTTTATTATGATTACCATCTTTAAGTAAGGATTAACTGTTCACTTTAATTAAGAAGCAGAAGTATTCTTCATTTTTTTTGTTTTATTATCATGTCTACTTGCCATAACTCACTCAAAATAGCTCTGTCTGCCGTAAGTATGCTCCTGGCAGACGAGGCATAGTTTGCGCATAAGCCGGCCCAAGTTTAGTCCCAGTTGGACCGGTCTCAACTCCCTTACTCAGAACATTCAAACTTAGCATAGTAGGAGGTAGCCCAGCCCAGTACAACAATAGTATCGCAGGAGGCAGCCCAGCATAACACACAAAAAGCCCACTACAAAAAGAAAATGAAATATTAGCAGTAATCACAATTGACAACATCAATTAACAGATGACATAAGATGTTTGCTACCTACAACTGCCCCAAAATGCTATGCCTCTTATTACATAGAGAAAAAGTAAGAGAAACAAATATGCATGTGAAATCCAAAATTCATACTATTTGTTTCCATTACAGCACATACAATTCCAACAAAGTTCTTAGAACCCAATAGACTAATAGTAATAATAACCAAATTTAGATTTCAAAACTGTACAGGAATCACACTTGTGTGAACTTGCAACAAATTTCAAAATATTTTATTTCCCCTATTATGTAAAATGCATCATGAAAAAGTCCAGACTTCTTCTTATGCAAAAAATATAAATTTCAAAAAAACCAAAAACAATTCCAAACTTCTTCTTTATATGCTACCAAATTGTGTTTAAGATCGGGAAAACATAATGGATGAAAAACAAGAAATAAAAAGTGTTGGTTCAATTGGGAATAGCCCGGGCCATGTTGAATGTGTGTGGCACCAGCTCGGTTCGTGAGTCGTGAACCTTCCACTGCCAGGAGGGAGAGGCAATCGTTGTTATGTGAAACCAACCTCACGTTGTGCTTAGATTGATAATCCTTGAATTAATATGTCTTTACCAATAACATGTGAAAAAAAAAAAAAAAAAAAAAAACTTTCCCTAACAATACCAATTAAATTTAAAATTTTATATATTTTAAAATTATAAATGAAACATTAATATATAGTTAAAAAACTAAATAACTATGATTATGATTTGTAGACACTCTCCTCTCAAAAAAAAAAAAAAAAAAAAAAAAAAAAAGGTGTATCAACACCCTATTTCATTTCTCAATTATGATGCATACTATTTTGTGCATGTGTCCTCCAATGATGAACTAATTGAAGGATGGATGTTCATAAACTGTCAAACCTCTCTCTCATTTATTGTGTTAACTTTTCTTTTTAATTTTAGTTTCATTTTTTTTTTAACCATTCTTAACCTTTATTTTATTAAATTTTCAATTTCAAAATATACAGAATTCTTATTTCACTTACTCTCCAAATCCCACATTTTGATTAAAACTGACTCTGTTTTATTGAAAAGTTTAATCGCGGATCATTTTTTTTTTCACTTTTTTGTCCAACACTTGTTTTTAGTGTTTAGAAAAAAAGGAAATTAAAAAGAGAACCAAAGAAAAAAAAAAAAAAAAAAACCTAATGCTGCTGGTGAGGGTGAGCCGTGCACTGTGCAGTGGTGGTGCAATAGTGTACCCCACCTAAGAAATCAAGTTGCTATTCTGTTAACCATATAAGTAACATCGCTAACGACAATTAAGAGAATGACTAATATTGCTCATTTTTAAAACTTAAGGGACGGATAATGCTCAAAAACCAATTTCTCTTACACAAAATTCAGATGTTGGTATGTTTTCACAATCCTACGTATGGTTTTGATTTTTCTACAAGGTGTCAAGTGAAGACTCCATATGGTGATGATGAGTTAGCCTTAGAGTGCCCTCAATGCTTAATTTTTAGCATACCAAAAATAAAAAACACTCCTACATAAGATTTCTCTAATGCCAAAAATAAAAAAATAAAATAAAATAAAATAAAATAATCAGCATTTGTTACGGTATACTTCTACTAATAGAAGTGTATGGCACCATGTGCTATTATTTTTTTTACTCTTTTTTTTTTTCATTTTCTCTCTCCTCTCACTTGTCAAGTTTCTCATTTTGTAGTTGATTTTTTTATGGTCAGGAGTTCTACTTTGTGGCTAGGTATTCTTCTTTTTTTAATAAAAGGTTTGTCTTATTTCAAGTTATTTTAATAGTGATGTCTTAAAAGTAAGAAATATGATGGGTTTTTTTATTGGCAAATGCTATGTTTAAAATAGATAAAATAGTATCTGTGTGACATCATTCAACTTCTTCATGAAAAAGAAGGTTAGTTGGTTTTTTTCTAGTGGGGATTGGAAATCAACAAATACATATTGGAATGACATGCATGGCATGAACTATTGACATGGCGACTAATGTGGTAGTAAGTGCTGACATGGCAACTGACATGGTGTTGATGTGATAGGGATTGTTATGGTGGCACTACTTTGGCTCCTATGCTAACATTGCATTAATTCTGGAATGGCTAGGGTTGACTTGGCACAACGAAAATGTGACGTGTCAAAAGCAAGATTGACGTGCACAAGTCCACACATGGGATGTAGGTGCATGAAGCATGTTATTGATATTGGTGGCGTGTGAGGAATATGGTGAAAAGCCAAAAGAGTATGATGCTCAGGACTTGCAGCAAGAACATGCCAGTACTCAGGAATTACAGCTCCAAACGATGTCGTTTGCCTCAACCTGTTCTAAGACCACAATTAAAGGCAAAACTCATCGTTTCAGTTAAGGCTTTGTAATACGGCAGCGTTTTCCTTTAGAGTAATGAGATGGCACGTGTAATAGGAGTATTAGTCCTAATGAAAGTTTGTTATAACAAACTCTTCCTCTGATGTCATCTATATAAACCATCTTGATGTAATCAGTTTTTAATAGATTGGATTTTAGTTACAGAAATTTCTAGATATTTTTGAATCTCTCTCTCTCTTTTCTTCATATGCAAGGTTTTCAAACCTGGACCGTTCATTGAACCGTAAAAAAGAGAGGTTCAAGATTTTTAAGGTCAAACCAAGGTTGAACTGTGATGACGTCATAATTAATTTAATAATTATTTTAAATATATATAAATATATTAAATTAATAAAAAAATCCCAATATTTCTCTACAATTCTTTTATTTCTCTATCTTCTCTTTCTTACATATTCCCTTATCATCCTTTTTGTCCTATCTCTACCAAATCCCAATATTCCGACATCCCACATCCCAATCCCCTAATCCCATCTCAGTCGTTCCCTTCTTCCTTTTTGTCCTATCTCTACCAAATCCCAATTCCCAAATCCCATCTTAGTCGTTCCCTTCTTCCTTTTTGTCCTATCTCTACCAAATCCCAATATTCCCATATCCCAATTCCCAAATCCCATCTCAGACGTGTATTCAAAATTTTCTTTCAAGTTCCCTTCTTCTTTTTAGCTTTTTAGTTCCCTAAACAGTATAAACTCTTTCTTCTTCCTGATAGTAGCTCTCCCGTTATAGTCAGCTCCAAAGAGTGCCTCTGCTTGTGCTGCAGAATTCTCTTCAAGAAGCACTTGAGCTAATCTCTTTTCCAGAAACTTTCATAGACAAGGATAAAGTTAAAGGAGAGATAGTGGATTTGAGGATCGAAAAAAAAAAAAAAAAAAATAGGGGCGAGTCTATGCGTCGAAGGAGTGTCACCTGTAGCCGCGAGTCCGGTGCGGGTGCGGCAGCCCTAGAGCTGCACCCGTGCTTTCTAGACTCCCAACAGTTGTGTTTCTTTTTCTTTTGTTTTTCTGTGTGTGTATGTGTTTTTTTTTTTTTTTTTTCAAGGTTCAGATTCAAAGGAAGCAGGGAACTGTGAGGTCCGACCGCGGTTCGCACGGGTCCCTGCTTTTTTTCCTATAAAGCGATTCTTAAGGCTAAAAGAACCGCAAAAATGAGCGGTTCGAGGTTTTTCAAGTCGGACAGTACGGTCCGGTCCAGGTTTCAAAACCTTGTTCATATGGTCTGCCCACAGTGGGTTCTTTTTTCTTTTTCTTTTTCTGATACCATTCAAAGGGAGAAGAAGGTTACAAAAGAATTGGACTAAATATCCTTTACAAAAGAATTGGTTCACTAGCACACAGGTTGCCAATTTAGCTACAAACCAAATATCCTTTACAATCAAATAGGGAACTAAGATCATATCACAAGAAAGACCATTTTGAGTCAAGAAAATTAGATCGGCCATTCTAATACTATCTAGCCAATCTGAGGTCTTTTTCTTCTGGAAGGATTGAAGAAGATCCCTGCAATCACTTAGAAACAAAACTTGATGAAAACCCTGGTTTTTTGCTGTAATTCCAGCTTCAACCACAGCTTCCAGCAATGCCCCACCTCCCTGCTGCTGACTGCACTAAAAAACACCCTATCTCCCTGAACAGTAATAGCTTCATAAGGACATGTGAAGGTAGGTGGTAGCTCGAAAGTCAAAATCAACTCGGACTTGAGTTGTTTCCCTGATCTCTTAACGAGGAGTTGATTTGTTCAATCAATTTCAAGTTAACAACGAATTAGAAATATACTATTGCTTACAACTTCATCTATAAATATCTTCAACGCATCTATTTAATTTTTATATCTTTTATCTATTGTAATAAATATTATTATTGTAAAACTTGATTTCTACTTTACATTGAATTTATATTTTGCATCTATACTTATATTATTTTTCTATTCCAGAATAATTTGTTTGAACACTCGATTTAATTATGTAAAATTTAAATAATTGCTATAAATAAAATTTTGTATGTATATGAGAATAAAAATGAAAGTTGTATATATATATATATATATATATTTAGAATACTAAGTTTAACACACACAGTGAAATTTGTATATACCTAATTATACACATGTCCTCCAAAAAAAAATTTATATGGTAGTCTTTTTTTTCTTTTTCTTTTTTATGTATAGGTACAACGCCATCAAGCTTGGGTTCTAAGGTGGATGGGTTTGATTTTAGCATTTCAATTAAGAGTTCATTTTTTTTTTTTCTTTTTTTTTTGGGGGGGTGGGGGTGGGAAGGCAAGAGTTGGTTTTAAATGGTTTGTGAAGTCTAAAGGAGATAGTTTAGTGGAGTTATTTGATGAGATTGGTGTTTGATTTTGTAGTTTTTATTTGGACTTTCAGTAATGGGTTAAACTTATTTTAGCTTCAATCATAAGTTTTGCTATGGGTTAAACTTATTTGAAAACTATTTGAACAGAAGGTCACTCCTTCGAATTGGTAGCTGGAACCACCAAATAGACTAATCAAGAGAGACAGAGAGAGGTTAAAGAAATATGCTTCAACTAAATAAAATTTGACAAGTGCTAGAGTGCCAGGGGAACATCAATAATTTCTTGAGAAAATGAAACTTCTTATCTGGACTTAAGGGATCTATAAAGGGATCGGATGTGAGTGTCATTGTTTTTAAGGCTCTTGCCGCTTTCAGGATATGTTGAAGAAGTTCCAACTCAACCTTTGACCCTTCAAATCCTTTAAAATGAAAGTCTGTAAGATGTGATGACAGACATTTAGGAACATCCTCAAAGACTTTCCATTCAAGATTTGAACATTTTTCCTCTTGAACGCAAGGAATATACCCTTTTCCCTGACAACAGAAGACACAATAGTGAATAGTTATCTAATTTAATTCAGGAGGGAAAAAAAATACTTATCGACAAGTGAGCTAGCACATGCCCCGTTGAAGTAAGAGCCAGCACATGCCCCGCGCAAGAATGAAGACTATACCCAAAATTCAAGTAAGCCAAATTATGAAACATGGGAGGATCAAAATCAGATGCATTGTGAAGGGACTGCACAAAAACATAATAATCACAAGTCATAACAGCTATATTATTGTTTGTCCTAGAAGAAGTTTTGAGCAATTTAATATCAGACCATAAAAAGCTTGCTTCACCTTTATGGTATCCATGTACAAATGCAGGGATTTAACACTGAAAAAAATGATTTAACGAAGTCCCCAACCCAATTTCCATAATCATCTGTAAATGGACTTGGAAAACGTGTACTCGAGAGCAGGCGTGTTTATCTCAAGCTTGTAATCCGAATCTTGGATATGTATATGTAATCTTTTGAGAGTAGGTACAATGATTTTAAATTTCCAGTCAAGGTTCTAATAATATGATTCCATAGACAAATCTTGGAGGACTGGGCAGCGAGTGAGGACTTTCCAGAAAGTGTCTCCGTTTACGTACTTGACTGATAGAAGATGCAGAACCTTCAAACTTGGGACGTTGAGGTATGAAGAAGAGGGAGGATTAAGAACAATACAGCCATTTAGTTTCAGAACTACTAATAGTTTACAGTAATAAAAACGGGTATTGGGCAAGTAAAAATATTTTTGGGAACCAAGGTCGAGATTGAGCTCTTCCAAGCCATGCACAATTGCAGCGCGGACATATGTACCCATATGGATTGGGTCACAATCCCAATCCCAGCGGAGGCAAAACTTTTTCAGGGGACAGGGATTCGCATTGCGAAGAGTCCAGACCTTAGATACAATATGCGGAAATGTAAAAGGGTACCCATTACACCGATGTTGATAATCGGTAGGATTTTCCTCCCCATCTGACGATATCGTATCAATTTCATCCTCGTCAAAGTCGAGAATTGGGACGAGAGTCCAGAGAGTCTTCCACCTGCTTGACAAAATGCTTGTGAGAACAATCTGTTTGGTTGTGAGAGAAGAGAGGATATGACAGAGGAGAGCGTCCGGTAGATTGCCGATCCTGTCATCGACCACTGTAGCTTCTTCTGGGTCAGAGGGTTTAGAGCGTTTTGAGATTGATTGAGGCTCAAAGTCAGGGGAGCCAGCCATTTCGGCTAGCTGGGAAATTGAAGAAAGTTTGAAACTATCGCACTTCTGTCTCTGTGCTTGAGAATTGAGAAATAATTTTATGGATCATGGGCCTCGAAAAGTACTGATGATAGCAGCCCATTGCTGATCCTGTCGATTTTCTTATTTCGGCCATTACGTCTTTTGATTTTGTTGAGGCACAAGCTTTGTAAGGAATTGTGTGCCGCAAAGCAGGAGCGATAGAGAAGCAGAATCTGTAACCCTAGTCTAGCATGCAAGAGACTAGAGAAAAAACTCTCAAAACAAACTTTTATTAATAAAAATTTAATTAATCACCTCCTTTCCTCAAAAGATTATTTATGGAAGAGATTTTCTCTTATTTTTAGAAAAAGAAAGAGTAAATTATAAATCACGCTCAAGATTGATTTTTGTCTCTAATGTTTCAAAATTTTAATACACTCTAAACTCGCAAACAAGAAAATGACTCCTAAACAACAAGAAAAGAAGAATATTTTAAAAATATTCATTTCATTTCATTCCATTCTATTTCATTCTCTCCCCTCAAACAAAGTTAATTTCGTTTGAGAGTTCATGAGAATGGAATAGAATAATCAAAAATTTAATGTTAGTGATTGTCTTGATTAATATCCTCGATTAAGGAAAATGCCTAATTGGTCGTTAAGTGCCACGTAAATAATTGGTCCAATGAAATCATGACATGTCATTTTAGTCATGACATGCCAATAAATCAGTTGATTTATATAATAAAATAAAAAAAATCATTATATCTAAAAAATTATGTACAGAAAATAGCTATACAAAAAAATAGCTAGAACTCAACAAATAAAAAAAAATAAAAACAAAAAAGTGAAAACAAAAATCAAACCAGATATTATTTATTTCTCAATCTCATAATTTCTAATCATCTCTCACTCTCCAAAACCCTTCATTCTCCAAACTCTCAAGCTGTTAAACTACTAATTTCCCTAATAGCAGGCTAAGAAATTTCTTGGAAGGAAAGAGCTAGACAAACATCTGGATGCTGATGAAGTCATGAAGCTATAGTTCTTGGTGCAACAATACATGCAGCAAATCTAAGTGATAGAATCAAATAGACAAACATCTGGATGTTGATGAAGTCATGAAGCTATAGTTTTTGGATTAAAAACCTTTTGCTAGCATCTCTTTCCATTTTCCTTTTCTCTACTATCATTTTTGCTGCTCTCTCACTTTATTACTCTCATCAATTTCTTTTTGCCTCTTCTTTTTGTTAATAGAAAGAAATTATAAAACTTCATATATTCACTTTTTTCTTTTTTTTTTTTGTGATAGCGATATATTCAAATTTAATTTTTATTAGATTTTGAATAATTTAAGTTTCTTAATGACCATCTTAAAAAAAAAAAATTTCTAAAGCCGCCAATGGGCACTAGACACTTAGGAAAATTATTAGGTACTCCCGGAGTACCATAAATGCGTGCTCCCTCCTCTCACATGAATGGTGGGTCCCACCATGAATTTAATTAGTGGGACCCACCATTCATGTGAGAGGAGGGAGCACGCATTTATGGTACTCCGGGAGTACACAATAATTTCCCAGACACTTATTGTGCAATGAATAAAGGAATGAGAGAGAGAGAGAGAGAGAGAGAGAGGGAGAGAGATCACCTTTTTTTTTTTTTTTTTTTTGTGGGAAAATTATGGATTAAATGGATGAGAGAAAGACAAAATTTTATAGTAAATAAAATAGAAGAAAAGTCAAAATAAAAAGAAGATGAATAGATAGAGGAATTGTAACGTTAAGGTATAAAGTAGGGGGCAAATAAAAAAGTAAAAGTGAAGGGACAATGTTAGAGGAAGTATAATTGTAAGATGAGAAATTAATAGTGAGAAAAATAGTTAAAAATGAGAGAGAAAGTATTGGGAAGAGGTAGATAATGTGACTCAACTAGAATGTAGCAAAAGAAGTTTCTCTCTCAAAGGAGCTTGACTTCTTTGGTGTAGTAGAGTAGATTGTCCCTTCATCAGGAAGGTGCCTTTTAGTCTCCTTGGAATAACAAGCTCATTCCTCGGGTCTTGGTTCTTTTTCTAGAGTCTAGGGAAATACAAGAGTGAGTTTTACACCTTCCTACCAATCAATGGACGATCTTGCACACAATTGGAGCCGTCTCACCCAATCTGACAGGGAGGGACCCAATTGCTGCCTTACCCAAGTGGATTCATCCACTCATTTTTGCATTGCAGCCAATTTTCTCACAAAGAGAGCGCTGAATATTGATGTCATAGCAAGAACCTTCACTCCTGTATGGAGGGCACGTAATGGCTTCAAGGTTCAGAATATCGGTGACCACAATATACTCTTTACCTTTGACAACAAAGCTGATGCTGACAGAATTCTACAAAGTGAGCTATGGAGTTTTGACAAACACCTTGCTGTGATGCAACGATATGAGAAAGAGGACTCCAGTCAGGATCTCAAATTTGATAAAGCAAGCTTTTGGGTCCAGCTCCATGGCATCCCAATACGCTATATGACCATGGAGGCAGCGGAAAAGATAAGTTCTGTAATTGGAGATGTTTCTTGTCCTACAGAGTCTAAGGATACAGACACAGGTAGTTTTTTACATGTCAGGGTCTCAATTGATTTATCACTCCCTTTGTGCCATGGACGTCTAATCTCCTTGGGGAATGAGAAGCAAACATGGGTTAGTTTCAAGTATGAGAGACTTCCAAACTTATGTTACTGGTGTGGTCGTCTCACTCACGACGATAAGGATTGTGAGATGTGGATTGAAAGTGAGGGGACACTTCAATCCAATCAACGTCAGTTTGGTCCTAGTATATGAGCTCCAGTTTTTGTCCCATTAAAAGAAAATGTTATCAATGTCCTAGGTTTTTACTCGACAAGGAAACAAACTAGCTCGTCTATGGATTGCAATGGCTCAGTCCAAACCCCGGTGAATCTGAGTGCCTTGGATGCATTGGAACGGCAGAAAGGTGGTGAAAGAAACAGCCCGAAGAATTTGAACAATACCAAATAGGGCCGGCTCAACAGGTGATGCAACTGATGCAATCGCCTAAGGCCCCCAAATAAAAGAAGGCCCCACTTGTAAAAAAAAATTTATATATATAATTTATTTATATATCTTAATTAAAAAAAATTAAGTACTTTTATTGGTTAATAAAATGCATTAAAAAGGCCCCATTGTATCCTAAAATGCAAAAGATTAAAATGAAAAAAATTAAAATAGTCAAACTTTAGCTAACCAAATTAAATTTTAGGAGACAAATTTATTAATTCATTCTTGAAATATGCTAAAATCAAAATTAATAGCAGAAAAATTCATTAATAATTCAACGTAATTGTCTTGAAATATGCTAAAATAGAAATTATAAATTTCAAAAACAAAAGAAAAACCTCTCATCTCTCTATCTCTCTGCCTCTCCATCTATATTCTTACAGCCTCACCTTTCTTTTCTTCATCTGCATCTTGATTCTTGATCTTTTTTCATAAACTTAGTCAATCAGTCTGGCTTGAAATTTTTCTTTGTTGATTCAGTATATCAGTCGGCAGTCACCAAAGGGATTCTTCTTCACTCTTTTAGTTCTTCCCCTCTTTCTCTTTGTCTTTCTGAAAATGAAAGACTCAAAGTCTTCTATTTATTTAACTTAAATTATATATATATATATATATATATAGTTTTTTTTTCACACTTTCACTGCAGTCTGCATAATAGTTTGATGGGATGGGACACATTTTTACTTTTTTGCTATGATAACTTTTCTACCCTGAGCCCTTGTTTGGACCTTTCTCTGCCATGACAATTGATAGAATGATAGGACACATTTTTTCTTTAAAGCTTAGCCATAGGATGTGGAGTACAGGCTGGCCGGTTACTTACCTTTTTTTTTTTTTTTTTTTTTTTTTTAATCTGACACAGTAACATTTTATATATTATTATAAATTATTGTACCAATTAATAATTTGATGTGCATGTATCATATCAATTCATTTGTATTATAGTGACATTAATTTATCAAACCATGTATTAAATTAATTTTTATTTATGTAGGTTTAAGTTTTAAAGTGGTCAAGGCTTTAGAAAAATTGCAATAACCAAGTTCTATTGTTCTATACTTTATAATTTATTTTTAGTTAAATTATCATTTTTAATTATAAAATTATGTTTTATTTATCTGTAAATATTTTCTTATTATAAATGTCTACTAGAAAATATTTAAATAAAAAAATTCAATATATATATATTTATATATATTATTTGATTAATATTTAATTATAAAAATGCCCCATTTAAAATTTTTGCCTAAGGCCCCAAAAGTTGTTGAGCCGGCCCTAATACCAAATCAGCAAGTAACGTCCAACAAGGAAATATGTTGCATGGGGAAATTATTGTGTACTCCCGGAGTACCATAAATACGTGCTCCCTCCTCTCACATGAATGGTGGGTCCCACTAATTAAATTCATGGTGGGACTCACCATTCATGTGAGAGGAAGGAGTACGCATTTATGGTACTCCATGAGTACTTAATAATTTTCCTGTTGCATGCACATACGTTACCTTAAGTTGCGGCTAGAAGTTATTCGGGTGAGTCATGACACTATAATTCCTCCAACTGTTTCGGACAAAGGAATTAAACATACCGAAACGCAAAGTAACGGATATTAGTAGACATGGCAAAACGGGTCAGAATTTTCTGACCTGACCCGACCCAACCCGACCCGAACCCGATTTTTTTGACCCGAAGCAAAAACGGGTTGACCCGTGACCCGACCCGTGTTTTTTGCGGGTCAACCCGACCCGACTTGCGACCCGACCCGAACCATTTTTTTAAAACTTTTTTTTTTTGGGTAAAAAAAATAGTAAAACTAAGACAATATTGGTTTAATTGTTCATTGTGAACTTTAAGGAAACAATTGATACATTTACATAACTGCATGCAAATTAATTGAAAGACAAATGATTGAACAATCTGTAATGAGTAAAGATTTTTAGATATCAAATAGTAAAGTACATGCCAAGATAATCTGGTTACAGTAGAGTCAAAAACATAGATTTAAAATTGTAAACATATGTGAGAAATATTCACAAGTGTGAAAATAGTGAAGCTAAAGTATCAACTTAGCATAAATTATGAATACTTAGACCTATTTTTTAATAATTTATGTCCAAAATAAACGGTTTTTTAAAATAAATTATGATATTTTCTAGAGTATGTGTTACTTAATAATAATATGATATTCATAAAACATACCATGTATAAATAAGTAAGCAATCAATTTTAAAGTGTATCTTAAATTGAAATAAAGTGTCAACCACAATTGATAATAGATTATAAAATTAATTTTCAAGATTGTAAATTTCTTATCTGTTTTTATTCTTTATCAAATGAGTTATCTAATGAGTTATTTGTAATTTTGTTTTATATTTTGGAATGTTGGTACTATGTAGAAATAAAACTTGTGCATTTGTTTTACTTATCTTTGTGTTATTTTGTTTTAAATAACAACGTTAGGCTTTGTATAATTTTAAAATTATTGAATAAGTATTAATAAGTTTAACTGAGTTCATTCTTGATATAAGTGGTGAATTCAAAATAATGTATTTCACATCAAGTAATTTGTTGCATAACTTTCCAAATGGCAAATACATGTTATTTTCTTTATAAAAAAAAAAAAAAAAAAAAATCATGTGAAAAATACGGGTCAACCCGACCCGACCCGACTCGCAACCAGATTGACCCGAACCCAATTTTAACCCGTTTAAAATGACACGTTTTGACCCGTGACCCGTTTGACCCACAACCCGATTGACCCGACACCAACACGACCCGACCCGACCCGCCCGTTTTGCCATGTCTAGATATTAGTGAGCTGTCAAAATTTGATTCCGTTGACTCTGTGCATTCAATTCCAATTGAAACTGAAACACGTGCATCCCATACTCTCCCAATTCCGTATCGGGCTAATGAATTACATGCCCACTGCGTTAATGAATCACATGCTGCCCAGGATTCTGTTAAGGCTTCATTAAAGCCCAACCAGCTACGTGTGCTCCCTACCTGGACACGCCATGCAAGACCCGAGAGTTTCAAGGACAACACAAAATTCAAGCACTGTCCAGGCCAAAAACGGGGTGCCAGTACGAGTGAGGTTCTTCCAGAATTACCTAACAAGCGGCTTCAGGTTTTTCAAGTTGAAGATGATGACTATCTCGATATGGTGGAGGCTAGTTCCCAGCCCCGCCAAGAACAATGAGTTGCCTAGCATGGAATTGTCGTGAACTTAGAAATCTACTTACAAGCTTACAAGGAAAGAGCTTGTAGAAATTATACAGGCAAAAAATCCCTGTCTTTTTTTTAGCTGAAACTCTGACAGATGAAGCAAGGCTAGAACAAGTTCAACATAACATAGATTTTGATCATAGATGGGTGGTTCCAAGGGAAGGAAGAGCAGGGGCCTGGTTTTGTTTTGGAAGTCAATAATAAACTTGAAGATTGACGGTTCACATAGGTATTACATTGATGCTTTCATAGATAAAGATATGGAGAATGAATGGCGTTTCACCAGTTTTTATGGTGAGCCAAAGACAAATAGAAGATGGGAAGCATGGAACAAACTCAGGCACCTTAATTCTCATCCCGGAGTTCCGTGGTTATGCATAGGCGACTTCAATGAGATCACAAAACATGATGAAAAATTGGGTGGAGCTATTTGGTCTCACAGTCAGATGTAATTATTTCGCGATGTTATTGATGAATGTAGTTTCATGGACCTTGAATACATGGGGCCGAAATTTACCTGAAGTAAGCATTTTGTGAATGGAAATTCAATTTGGGAAATGCTTGATAGGGGGTTGGCTACAAATGGTTGGTTTTCGAAATTCCCTGGCTCACGAGTCTATCATTTGCAATTTGATTCTTCAAACCTTCGACCTCTCCTTATTGTTTTTGCACCTTTAGACCTTCCATCAAAGAAAAAAAAACATTTTCGACTTGAAGAGATGTGATTATCAAACTCTAGTTGTGAGGAAAAGGTGCAGGCTGCTTGCCACTCTTCTTTTGGGTCTGATTTAAGTACGGAAGTTCTAGCAAAAGTGGAGAAGTGTGGGACTGATTTAAGCTGGTGGAATCAAAATGTATTTTGGAGTGTTTGACAAGACTTGATCTGAAAGAAGAAATTGTTGCTCCTGGCCGAAAATGAAACCATCATTAGTAGGATTGATATTCCAGACTTTTTAGTGTGGATGGAGGATGTTCCACCACAATTCTTTCATGTACTTCAGGCTGATTTAGCCGGTTTATTTTAATGAATTTATAGTGTACACACACATATATTCAATAAAACCTTAAAAGATAGAAGAACATCCTCATTTTTTACTTCGCAAAAGATGCAAGTAATGCATTAAGTATATAGACCATAAGGTAATTCCATGTCTTTGGTTTTACATGATTTAAGATTGTTACAAGAAATAGTAGTCATATTGAACCAGCAAAAGTGGATTCAATCAGGTGGATTTATCATATTAATCATGTATTACAACTAATAGCATGACCTTGATCCTGCAAATGTGTTTCTAAATAGGTAGATCTATAACAAAGAAAGTCTCACACTCACTCACTCACTTCACTTTATAAACTGGATAGGACACTTTACAATAGGATTTTATTTCCAAAGCTGCAGCTTATCAGTAATCTTCCTACCCTACTTCTTGGCTTAGAAAAATCTGATGCCAGCTACCAATGGAAGCCTGACAATTTTGTTTGTCTTATAAAACTTGTTTTATTAAAAAACAAACAGCCAATTTTAAAAACCTTCTTCTTTCCCTTCTTTTCCTGTTTCTCTTCTTATTTAAGTTACCAGCCCTTTTCAACTCAGCTTCTGCAATTCAAACCAATTGAGATTTTAGATCTACACAACTCAAAAGACATTTTTTCTTTTGGTGATCAAATGCACCTTAATAGCTTTCACGCATAAATTCATGATTATATTTCAACGAAAAAAAAAATCGTGATTTCAAAAGAGCAATTCGTTTAGCAAAGGAAATTAAAAGAGAAAAAAAAAAAAAAAAAAATCACTCACATATGATTCACCAACCAAAATATGGTATGAAAACAAAAGGAGCAAACCCAAAATTTTAAAAAGTGGGTAACTTTCCCTTTTTAGTGTTTGGAGCATATATTTTTTTGCATGCAAACAACAGGATAGGAATGAGATGAAAAGTGTCTTCATTTGCATGCCCCAAAGTTCATAGCTCTAACAATTAAGAATAGGAATGAGATTTTCAAACCCTTTCTTCATATAAAACAATGCTGGCTGACCAGAAAGTCCAGGTTCAGTAATGCTCAGAATCTAATACCCATATTTAAAGGTGAGAGCCTTTTCTTTTCCTTTTTTTTTTTGTTTTGTTTTTTTTTAACATGCAAACAAAGATACTTTTCATCTTTTAACACTTGTGGAATCTAACATCTTTCAACACTTGTGGCATCCAGTTGAAGAAGGGTATGATGTACCAGCAAATCCAAAAGGCATCCAAAACATGCACGGTAGCAACAAAAATTATTTAGTGACAAGGAATGTCGTATATAGAATGAAGTTGATGCTATTCTTGCAAAGCACAATTATTTTACATTATAGAGCAGTTAAAACATAACAGCATAAAAAAGTTCATTGCAGATTCCATAGCCCTGTATTGATTAGACGATGAACATTTCAAAATTCCTTTACCTCTTGTGTAACTACATGAAAGGGCAACTCCTGAGGATTCTATACAAAAGTTCCATATGCAAGCCCCTAAATGTGTACATGCAGTTAGTTGATAGGGGGACCAAGTATGCAGCTGAAAGGAGAGTTGATGTCTCATACAAATTCAATAATAGGAAACTCTAAGGAAAAAAAAATCACAGTACGAACAGAGAGAGAATAGACATAGGGCATCCTTGAAAATTAAAAGAAAAGTTGTAACAATAGTTCCACTCACAATATATTTAGATTTTCACTGTCACACACTTTCCACCATCCAGAAGATTAACAACATTTCTAATACTCGGGAATGAATTAAGAAAACATGGCAACATCCCCTAACTAAAAGCACAAGAAATCAAACTTACTGGATTTATTCCTGCTTTTAACCTATGCGATTCAAAGGCAACCAGATAAAGTGCTTTACTCATGTTCGTTGTAGAAAGTGTTAGTTGATTCAACTGGTAAAATCTCTTGTAATTGAAAATGAGACCTAGAATCAAATCCCAACAAGGTGAGGGCTGACTGAGAAAGAGTGTGTGATTAAAGAAATAGAATTCAGACAAATGCAATTTGACAAGTCCTAGATTTTCTAGGGAACATCAATAATTCCTGCAGAACATGAAGCTTCTCCTCTGAATTCAGACAAGAAGAAGAGAGTTTCATTGTCTCTAAGAAGCTTGCCTCCTTTAGGACATGTCTAACAAATTTCAGCTCATCCATTGAGCCATCAAATCCTTCAAAATAGATTGTTTTGAGGCAAGATGACGTAACAATCCATTCAAAGATGGATGTTTTTTCCTCAAGATCTGCTGGAATCTGTCAATTGAAGATTCAGTAGTATATTAATTCAATGTGAACAAACATATCATCCTATGAACATAACACAACATACCTAATCAAACATATCATCATGTGAACATACTTTCTGGAGAAGAAGCGCTTCAAGATTAGGAAACTGTCGAAGCAAGGGTAGTAGCCCACGCCAAAAGGAAGTACCATGATCAAACTTTAAGAGTGCCAAATTATGAAACATGGGAGGATCAAATTCAGAAGCATTGTAGAGGCACTGAAAAGTTGAATAATCACAACAATATTAATCACCGTTTATCCAAGAAGAAGTATTTAGCCATTTAATAATAGACCATGAAAAACGTGTTTTATTTACGTGTGGTAAATGAGTCCAAATGCAGGGATTTAACATTAGAGAGTGCTCTAATGAAGTCCCCTACTCTATTTCCATATTCTTCAAGATCAAGACTGAAGTAAAGTGATTCGATAACGACCGCGTCAACTACGTTGGACAGATCTTTCAACAAAACGTCTTTACTCAGCTGACCTTTGAAATGAATGTGCTCGAGAGCTGGGGTGTTGATCTCAAGTTCGTAGCTTAAATGTAAGAAATGTAAATGTAATATTTTCAGGGTTGGGACAATGATTTTAAAGTTACAGTGGCAGTTCCCAGAAAATGATTCTACAGACAAGTCTTGAAGGACAGGGCAGCAAGTGAGGAATCTCCAGAAAGAGTCGTGGTTTGCATAATCGACTGAATGAAGATGCAGAACCTTGAGAGTCGGGAAGCCCAGGGATGAAGAAGAAGAAGAAGAAGAAGAAGATGGAGGATTGATAACAATACTGCCACCCAATTTCAGAACCACTAATGGTTTAGCATAATTGAATAGGGTAGAGTTTAAGTTGAAAGGTTGGTGAAGAGAAACTTCGAGATCGAGCTCTTGCAAGAAGCCATGTGAAATTGCGGTGTGAACCCATGTATCCGCATCGATTGAGTTGCAATGACAATGCCAGCGGAGGCGAAACTTTTGTAGGGGAAAGGGATTCGCATTGCGAAGAACCCACACCCTGGACACGATATCGGCAAAGCTAAAACGGTACCCATTTTGATGATGATTTTCTGAGCGTAAAATCCAAGACCCAATCGAAGAATATGGCAATGTCAATTCACCGTCGTCCAAGTCGAGAATTGGGACGAGAGTCCAGAGAGTCTTCCACCGGCTTGACAAAATGCTCGTGGCCAAGGCCTCTTTGGTTGTGAGAAACGAAAGGATATAACAAAGGAGAGGCTCCGGGAGATTGCTAATCCTGTCTTCGAAAACTGTTGTTTCTTCTGGTTCAGAGGGTTCCTGCTGTTTTGAGGTTGATTCAACCATTCCCATTCCGCTTAATTTGAACCGCAACCACAACAAACACCCTCCACTTCCCAATTTTGAAACTTTGGCAACACTTTTTTTTTTTAATAATTATAATTTTATTTTGTTTTCATTTTTAGAATGGCTAAAAATACTTACCAATTCAATATAGCGATATTTTTGCAGCTCAAATCCAACTAACTCATTTTACTCTTGACGGATTCGTTGTTTTCTCCAACTTTATTTACACGGTTGGTTATTAAATAAGTCAAAAAAGAGAACCAATTGTGCTGGAAATATGCTATTTTAAGAAAAAGAAAACGATAAATTATATATTTCATTTTTATATGGTTTGTGTGTGTATATATATATATTCAGACTTCACTAGCCAGACAATTTTGTTTTTCTTATAAACCTTGTATTACTTACCAATCAAAAATAAAAATAAATAATGCCTGACAATTTTAAAAACTTTCTTCTTTGCCCCCTCTCCTCCTAGTTAAGTTACCTGCCCTTTTCAATTCAACTTCTGCAGTTGAAACCAATTGAGATTTAGAGCTACATAATTCAATTGGTTTAAATCAAAACACAGTGAAAGCTTTACAAAGCTTTTTAATTATGATTGGTTCGAACCTTTTTTAAAATAACAGTGGTTCTCAATATTGTTTCAGCTCATGCCGTAAAGATGAAAAAAATAATTGAACATAATAAATTTGGCCTAAATGATTGAGGATTTTGCTTTAAATTCCTTTTTTTTTTTCTTTTCTGATGGGACATTATGGCAAGGTTTTGAAACCCGGACCGTTCATTGAACCGTAAAAATGAGAGGTTCAAAGTTTTTAAGGTCGAACCGGAATCGAACCGTAATGACGTCATAATTAATTTAATAATTATTTTAAATATATATAAAAATTTTAAATTAGTACAAATATAAAATTAACTAAAATAGTCAAATTAAATATAGAAATGCATCTTTCAAATGTATTTTTCACGTCCTAAGCAAACATAAATATTGTATTTTTTTCAAATTTATTTATAATATACATTATTTATATGTTCATAAATTTAATTATTTGGTAAAAGGCCATATAAGTTTTTTTTTTTTTTTTTTTAAGCATCAACACAAATGCAAATTGCAAATTCATATCTAAGCCAATATGTCTTAGCCTAATTTCAGGCCAATAAAATATTTATATAATATAAGACTAGTTAACTTTATAAAAAAAAAAAAAAAATCAATAAGTTATACTGTATTAATATAGTACTAGTAAATTAGAGACGTTATTCAGGGGCAAAAAATGTAGAATTTTAAACATTCATAATAAAAATTAGAAACCGGTGCCTTGTGGTAATGGTGATAAAACCTATGAATAAAAAAGGTAAAACACTTACCAACCTGTATTTCACGTCTCCCAAGAGTCCTTGCCTGACTTTTCCAACTGTCACACGTTTTATCAACTTTACAGCCCACATATTATATCAATTTACCTCCACACATTCTTATTCTTATCTTCCTCTTTCTTGTTCAGAGTTTCAAATTTTCAGATCCAGCGATTCCAGCCTCCTCCTTATCTTAGTTCGAACTCTCTATCTCAGTTCGAACTTTCAGGCTCTCAACCTTGTTTTGCAGCATCAAAGAATCTCAATTTTCAGTGACGGTGGTAACGTGGCTCTTTTTTTTTTTCTCTCTCGAATTTTTTTAATTCAAAACATTTACAGGCCGATATCAATTTTCCGGTCAAATGAAGGAACCGTGAGAACCTCAAAAACCAGCCACGGTTTTTAGAACCGTACGGTCTGACCTCGGTTTGAACGGTTTCATGCTTTTTCCTAGTATAGAGGTTCTCAAGCTTAAAAGACCAGAATTGGGAGGGGTTCATGGTTACCCGGGTCGGACCGTACGGTCCGGTCTGAGTTTGAAAACCTTGCATTATGGTTCATTTGGTTGCTAAGAAAAGATCCAAGAATATCACAAATAGTCCTCATTGTCTTACCCTCTGGTTTCTGAGAAACAGAAGAAGGAAAGAAAAATATTGATAACAGGGAGAAACAAGTCCGAAATACATGCGATATAGAACTCAACATTACTTAAACTTCGTGGTAATCTGGCTCAAAAACTTAGCATCGGTTACAAGAGGAGGAATTCATGAAGAAGTAAGGAGAATGTTGGGAAGCAAATGAAAATAAGTGGCAAAAGCAAGTAAGATTGTTCAGATGTATTCCCGAGTTTCATTTTCATTATTTATTTCTGAACAAGATTGAAGGATCTCACCCTCCTCCCATTATATGTGGGATTAGAAAACAACATTTGATGTAATGATCATTGACAAACCCAATTTTCACAGCAATGGAAGAATCTGTCAGTCAAACCATTTTACATCAGAAGTATTAGTACAAGTCAATGAGTTGGGATGGTTCATGTGAAAATCAGAAAAGGTATAACACAAGTATAGATTTGAAACCATAACAAAAGTATATGGCAGAATTGGGAATACAGGATTTATAAATAGAAGCAATATTTGTGGCATTCGTTTGTCCCAGAAGCAATACAAGATCCAAATGAGCATAATTCGAACTGCAAAAGTTGAATTGATATGATAATCAACACATCTAAATGGTTGGTACATAGATTTGCACAAACACAAGATATGACCTTTTAATGATATATTAACCCATCCTGCTACTAATCTCTTAATTATATACAAAAGAAATTTTACAAGTTCTAGAGTGTCTGGGAAACATCAACTGCTGAGTTACATGTATGAGTAAAGTCCCACATTGAATAAAGATGAAAAGAATGAGTAGTTAATATAACGTAATTGAGCACATACCCATTGAGTTTAGACCTTTTGGGTTAAGGTGTGTTTCTATATGTTATATTAATTACTCAAGGAAGTTTCCCAAGGTGTTTATCTCCCTAACAAGTGGTATCAGAGCCCACGGTGGTGTGCGGCGAAGGTGGTGAGATGTTCATGGTCCCTACCCAGCGGGGACAGAGAAAGCCTAAACGGCCCACACACAAAGATCCTGGAATATTGCTAATGATGTTAAATAATGGTGTAATGCGAGGTTCGCATGGATATGGATCTTGAACTCTTTAGTAAATATCTTATAAGTTCCAACTCATCCTCATCCTTGGATAAATAGCAAAATACCACTTTTTCTAGAACTCAAATACCTAGTATATCATGCTTATTACAAGAAATAACACTCAAGTTCATCACAACCAAATTATGAAACTTCATAGAACCATAATTAGAAGAAGGGAAGAGGCACCTCAGGACAACATAATAATCACAATGATATTACTACTTGTCAAAGAGAAAGGGTATAGCAATTTAAAAAATAGACCAAAGAAAAAATGTCTTATGTTTACAGTTCCAGTGGAAAAATGTTGGGATTTTAACATTATAGAGTTTTCTGATGAAGTCCCATGCCCACTCTCCATAGCCATCAATATCAATGAAGATACTCAAGAGCTGCGGCGTTTATCTTAAGTAGGAAACCATCATAATTAATCCACAAATCTAATTCTTTCAGTGTCGGAACAATGATTTTAAAGTGCTCTTCAAGCCAAATGCTTTTAAGAAAAAATTTTGGAGGACCGAGCAGCCACTGAGGAGCCTCACAAAAGCTTCCTCGTTTGCATATTTGACATGTTCAAGATGCAGGGTCTTGAGACTGAGCAACGCAATGATAGAAGAAGCAGGAGGTGGATCAATAAGGATAAGTCCTAGTATTAGAACCACAAGTGTTGTACAACTGAATAGGCTACGGGGCAATACCAAACATTGCTCAAGTATAATTTCGAGAGAAAGCTGTTCAACGCCATGCTTAATCGCTGCACACAGGCATGAATCGACATGGATTGGATCCCAATGAGGAACGATACAGCCACCTGAGGCTGAGCTTAAACTTTTGCACTCGATTCTCAGTGCGAAGGGCCCAGAACCTGAACAAAATATGCCCAAAGTTAAAATGGTACTGATTATTTAACTGATCTGATGACGAAATCCTTTTAAAATTATCATAGTAAAGTAAATATTTGGAACGAGAGTCCAGAGAAGCTTCCATCTGGTGGACAAAATGCTTGAGGCCACAGAGTCTTTGGTAGGGAGAAACGAAAGGACGTGACAGAGGAGAGAGACTGGTAAATTGCTGATCCTGTCTCTGTTGTTATTTGGGGCCATTGAGTTCTTGTTGAGGAGGCACAGGCTTATTTGGATGGATTTGCTTATTATACTGCTGTGCTGTGTGAAAGAAACACAGAAAAATGGAGGACCGTAGTATGAGCAATTATTACGGTACATTCATCTATAGCGTCCGCTCCTGATAATTGCCCTTTATTATCAGACCAAGACACCAATCAGTTTTTGGTGTAGGCGGAGATTGAACCCCAGATCACTTATACAACCATCAGAGACTTTACCAGTTGAGCTAACTGGAACCCACGAGGAGATTAGTATTAATATAGCATATATAAGATAAAATACGAGCTTGGACTATTTATTGACTTCTTATCATTTTATCACACATGCTTTTAAAAGCCCATATTTTCATATTCTAATTAAATTAAGCTTCATATTCTCTATTTCCTAAAAAAAAAAAAAAAAATCTCTGAATATATTTAATTAAATTAACTATATTATTTTATATGAAGTCATTATTAATTTAAATTTGTATTCATATATATCTATATGTAAAAACTAGACTCTTCCACTTGTTAACTATTAGTAAATATATAAAATAAATACTTATATAGTCTTCTTTTGCTAGCTCTTTTGTAGAGATTTCCCTTCCCTCATTTTGTTAGAGTTTGTTCTTGTATACTCTTACACTGTGTTTGGTTGGGGTGAATTTAGGGGGGATGGAAAACATAGGAAGGAAAATAGGGTGGAAAACAGTATTTTCCACTGTTTGGCAAAAGAAGGAAAATGGGGAGGAAGGAAAACCCGGGAGAAAATTCTCTCCTGGGCCCACAAAATTCATCCTCCCAAATCAGGAGGAAAACGCTGGAGAGAAGGTGCTCTCACAACACTTTTACAAAAATGCCCTCTCCAACAACCCAGTGCGGCAGAATAAGAAGAAGGAAGTAGAAAATAACCACCCAACCACTAAACCCAGCACCACCAACAAACACCGCAACTTAGCACAAAAAATTAACCCAAAATCAACAGAAAATTAACCCAAAATTAACGGAAAAGCAATTAGAACGCCCAACTCAAAATCATTGCCCTTAATCAAACCCAACCCAAAATCATCATCTATAATAAAAGTATAAAACTCAAATTGTAAAAGAAGAGGAGGAAAGAAAAAGATTCTCAAAAAAAAAAAAAAAAAAATGAAATTTTTATCATCAATCACCCTTTTCTTACAATCACAAGTCATAGCACTTTCGTTCACTTCACAATTTCTCTCGAGCTTGGGCCAGAATTTTCAATCAAAAGCCAATGGAAAAGAAAAAAAGAAAAAAGAAAACACCCAGATATCATTTTATTTTTGACAAACCCATGTCCATCCAAAAACTTTAGTCCAAATTCCATCTAACCATCCACCCCCAAATCCTCACCCAAAAAAAAAAAAAAAAAAAAAAAAAAAAAAAGAAGAAGAAGAAAGAGAGGCGAAGATAGAGATAAGAGGAGATAGAGACAATGAGTGTTCTGGAGATAGAGATAAGCTGTTATTATGAATAAGAAAAAAGGAGGAGGGGTTAGGTGGGGGGTAGTTGGAAAATAATAGAAAAAGAGAAGGAAAATATTGTTTTAATAAAAAAAAGTGTGTATGGTAGATAAATTGATGTGGGTGTTTTGTAAAAATGATTGTGTAAAATAGAAAAAATAATTTTTTTGTGTAAAATAGATGGAATTTTTTAAACAGACTGATGCGGTTGCTATTATCATTTTTGCCTCTTTTCATCTTACCTTTACAGCACACTAACATCCAGCGGTCCAAGTTCTCTTCTCTCTCTCTTTTTTTTTTTTTTTTTCAACGTGACCTGATACATTATTGTAATTTTTACATTATAATAATAAAAATAATAACATAAATTTATATATATAATGTGGTCAATTTTATATTATTTAATGAGTACAAATAAATTTATTTCTTAACTATTATGTAACAATGGTATAATAGTCAATTTATATAAATTATATTTTTCATCATTCCCTTTTTCTCTCCAACCAAACAAAAGAGTTTTCCACCCTCTTACTTTTCCACCCCTCTAACCAAACATATAAGAGGGAAAACTAAATATTTTCTATTCTCCCACTTTTCCATCCTCTCACAATTTTCCATCCTCCCCATTTTCCACCCCTCCAACCAAACGAACCCCTAGTCTAAATAGAGTTTGTTCCTCTAAGCATAAATAATATTGTAACTTCTCATTTACCAACATGTCAATAAAGTTCATGATGTTCGATTTCTAATTTTTACTAGTAAAAACAAGGAAAACAAATAGGAATAAATGGAAAAAGGAAAGCTTGGCCATCTGATGCAGCGTAGAACTGTAGAAGCAAAATATGTAAAACACAATAACTACAACTGTTCCACAAAAGCTAAATTCTACAAGAACTGTAGACTAGTAGGCAAAAGAATATGACAAAACCTCTCAAAAGAAACTAACTTGATAAAAACTTAATGATCACATTGAATATTCTTCTCTAAATCACATCAATGCTTTGATAAACAAAGGGAAGGAAAATGTCTGGCGCTTCACCGGTTTCTATAGTGCGCCTAAAACTCATCTTCGAACCAGGCCGTGGGACTTACTACGTAGCTTGCATAAAAAAATTGCAGTACCATGTATTTGTGCAAGTGATTTTAATGAGCTTCTAAAATCACATGAAAAGTTGGGAGGTCGTCTACGCCCGTATGGTTAGATGGAAAAGTTTCGGGAAGTTCTAGATGAATGTGGTCTATTTGATTTGGGATTTGCAAGTAATAAATTCACTTGGTCTAAAAGCTATCCCAATGGAGGATTAGTCTAGGAACGATTGGACAGGGATGTGAGTTCAACGGAGTGGTTTGATTTATTCCCCATCAGAAAGGTTCAAACTTTGGTTTGTGTTTCTTCAGACCATAATCCCATTGTGATTCTACCCGAAGGCTTCTGTGGAAAGGCTTAGAGGCCTTAGCATTTCAAGCAATTGTGGCTGCCACGATACAGTGGAGAGGGCTTGGCATATGGTTTCTTCAGTCATCCCTATGACAAGTGTTATGACAAAGATTGAAGCCTGTAAACAGCAACTAACACAATGGAGCAAACTGACCATCTGCAATGCATCCAAGACCTTGGCTGAAAAGAAAAATCTGTAGAAACAGGCCAAAGCAGCAGCTATTAGGGGTAGGGATGTGGATGATTTTCTAAAGTTAAAATCCGAAATACATGATTTGCTTCGGTTGGAAGAAAAGTTGTGGCAACAGCGAAGTCATGCTCACTGGATGGTTTCAAGGGACAGCAACTCTAAGTTTTTTCACAATTGGACAACATAGCAGTTTCGCAAAAACAAGATTTCTGAGCTCCAAAATTCAGATGGGGTGTTAGTGTCAAGGGACAGCAATGTTTCGTCCATGATAATTGATTATTACTCAAAACTCTTTACTACCTCTGAGCCGAGTAATATTGAAGAAGTTGTGCAGTTTACAAAGAGGGTTGTAGCGGACGAAATGAATAAAAATATGATTGGGAATTTTTCAAAGGACGAGGTAATGATAGCTCTCAAATAGATGGCTCCTTTAAAAACCCCCAGACCTGATGACATGCCTTCTATTTTTTTCCAACATTATTGGGAAAGCATAGGAGATGATGTAGCTACTACTGTTCTTTCCTGTCTAAATTCAGGTAAACTTGCTCCGAGTTTGAATCACACTTTCATTAGTCTTATCCTTCGAACAAGGAACCTGATTAATAGAGGGGCAAGGTGGAGGGTGGGTGATGGTCAAACCATTCAAATTTTTCATGATGCTTGGCTAGTGTATACAGCAGATGGCAAAATTGTAACCCATAAATCTGTCCTACCTCCTGAAGCCACTGGAAACTCATTGATCAACCAAGACTCGGGTTGGTGGAACACCCAGTTAATAGATCGATGTTTTTACCCCCCCCCCCCCCCCCCCCCCCCCCCTCCAGGCTGAACTCATTAAAGCTCTACCTCTCTGCTCTACTCCATAAGCTGATCTTCTGCTCTGGCCGAAGGAAAAATCTGGGATTTATTCAGTTAAGTTGGGCTACAGACTTCTTTGTGAATGGTAGGACCTAGATGAAAACCGGGCTCAAGTTTCAGACCAGCAGAAAAGCTTTTGGAAGAGCATTTGGAGGTTAAAAGTGCCAGGGAAGATAAGACACTTCATTTGGAAGGCTTGTTCAAACTCATTGCCAACTAAGGTAAATTTGCAGAAGAGGAAAATCCTCCAAGATTCTGTGTGCCATCTCTGTGACAGGGAGTCTGAGGATGTCTTTCATGCACTATGGGGCTGTGAGAAATTACAGTCAGTCTGGTCGTCAGACTTTAGTTGGGCGAACAGGTCTAGAGTTACCTTGGGTACTTTCTCTGAAGTCATGAAGGAGATTCAAGAACGACCTCAATCAGTAGCTCTATTTGCAGCTACAGCGTGGTCCATTTGGTATCATCAAAACAGAAATCGTCTCCAACCATCCTCACTACCGTTAGTCAAAATCCCAGGTTTTGCTCGGGATTATGTTCGTGACTTCATAAAACTGACCAGATGCTTTCCCAGCATTTGATGCCAGCCATCCAATAAGTGGTGTCCTCCTGAATCAGATTTAGTGAAGATCAACTTTGATGGAGAAATGTCTAATGAGAGGGACGAGGCAGGTATTAGAGTGATTATCCGTAACCCCAAGGGCATAGTAATGGCTGCACTATCTGAAAAGATCAAAAAACGACCTACTGTTGAAATTCTGGAGCTACTTGCTGCAAAGAGGGCTATGTGTTTCTCCCTCAAAACGGGCTTCCACAAATCTATCATTGAAGGAGACTCGGAGTCATGAGTGATCAAATCTTTGAGGCAGGGAGGTTTCGAAAACTCACAAGGTGGCCATCTCATTAAGGATATCTTATTTACTATAAACTCTTTTCAGAGTATTTCTTTCTCTCATGTTGTTCGGCAAGGCAATGCAATTGCACATGCTTTAACCTAGAGAGCTAGACATTATTTTCCTTTACTTGTCTGGATGGAGGCTGTTCCATCAGATGTTTTATCTTTTGTTTTGCTTGATCTTCCTCATTGATGAATAAATAGTAGCAAATATTTCATTCTTAAAAAAAAAAAAAAAAAAAAAAAATCATTTCTAATATTTATAGTAGTTTATATAAATCAAGTCAGTTTTGCTCAAATGACTTTAACTACTACCAATAAAAAAATTCAATAAGTATCGACACACATAGCATGAAATTATATACAGTGCACACAAAATTTTATTCTTATATGTTAGCAATATATTGAATAAAGTAAGAGGTACTTTACCGCAACCTCATAATTTCTTGCCTCTTAGATTGCCTTTCATTTGAGGGCTTATTGAGATTTCTGCCGTTGAACTCCAAGGTTTCAAAATTAAATCTCCATGAAATTGTTATTCCATAGCCACCATAAACAATTTATCAATACATATATAACCAATGAATTCAAAGAAAAATCTAGAAAGATTTTATTCATGGACAAAAATATATATGTAGTAAGTTCTCCAATTTATCAAATTTATATATATATATATATATATATAACAAGAATATATATGATCACATCATATTTCCTGTAAACATTGAATCATCACAAATTGTTGTTCCTAAGAACAATAATTGACAAATAAATTGAATTTCATTATATTCAACATATCATATAAATGATTAAAATTCACATAATTAGATTTACCATAAAATTAGAGAACAATGAAGTGATATTACCTCAATGATGCTTCAAAGTTGTTTCATAACATTAGAAGTAAATTACTGTTAATTCATATATGTTTTTAGATGGCAAGGTTAAGACGTGAACCAAGTTACTGTTTTGAGACGATACATGTGTCTATGGAGTTTCCAGTGTAGTAGACTAAAACATTGTGCGTGTTGCCTCCATGATACAACAACTTAGCAACTTTTGCTGATTATCTTTACAAGCCTACACCGCTTATAGGATATGACGCTCTCAATATAGTACCTTCTTTTTACCCAGAAATAATGTAGTAGGGATATATATTTTTTCAATCAAAGAAAACAGACAAATAAATTATATCATAGTTTTCTATTTCATGAAAATATATTAGGATTAAAAGTTGCTTTTCTCTCTCTCCAACAGGGCAGGACATGTAAATGATATGACAACTGTATGGAATTATAACCCATTAAAACATTGAGTTATATATAAACGAAAACATCATAACTTGCTTTTAATGGTCAATAACATTTTTATTAGGAAATGTATTTGGTAAGGAAGTATTGCCATATACATTCAGCCACAGAGTCTTTGGTAGGTAGAAGCGAAAGGCCGTGACAAAGGAGAGAGTCTGGTAAATTGCTGATCCTGTCTCTGTTGTTATTTGGGGCCATTGAGTTCTTGTTGAGGAGGCACAGGCTTATTTGGATGAATTTGCTTATTATACTGCTGTGCTGTGTGAAGGAAACACAAGAAAATGGAGGACAGTAGTATGAGCAATTATTACGGTACACTCACTGCTGCTGGAGAGGACAATACCCCGCTGGCACTAAATGCGCATAGGGTATTGGAATAACAAGATCAACAACTTCCACCCACAAAAAAAAAAAAAATAATAATAATAATAATAATAATAATAATAATAATAATAAAATAATAATAAAATAAAATAAAATAAAATGTTACATTCAAACTAGTCAAAAAACTAAAGAAACCAAAGCCACTCATGCAACAACATGTATTTTGCATAAGTGAGGAGATTAGTATTAATATAGCATATATATATATATATATATAAGATAAAATACGAGCTTGGACTATTTATTGACTTCTTATCATTTTATCACACATGCTTTTAAAAGCCCATATTTTCATATTCTAATTAAATTAAACTTCATATTCTCTATTTCCTCAACCAAAAAAAAAAAAAAAAATTTCTCAAAATATATTTAATTAAATTAACTATATTATTTTATATGAAGTCATTATTAATTAAAATTTGTATTCATATATATCTATATATAAAAACTAGACTCTTCCACTTGTTAACGATTAGTAAATATATAAAATAAATACTTATATAATCTTCTTTTGCTAGCTCTTTTGTAGAGATTTCCCTTCCCTAATTTTGTTAGAGTTTGTTCCTATACACTCTTAGTCTAAATAGAGTTTGTTCCTCTAAGCATAAATAATATTGTAACTTCTCATTTACCAACATGTTAATAAAGTTCATGATGTTCTATTTCTAATTTTTACTAATTAAAACAAGGAAAACAAATAGGAATAAATGGAAAAAGGAAAGCTTGGCCATCTTATGCAGCGTAGAAGTGTAAAAACAAAATATGTAAAACACAATAACTACAATTGTTCCACAAAAGCTAAATTCTAAAAGAACTGTAGACTAGTAGGCAAAAGAATATGACAAAACCTCTCAATAGAAAATAACTTGATAAAAACTTAATGATCACGATCTCCTCCTAAAGAGTATTTATAAAAAGAGACTTTCACCTATTACTTACCTAAAAAGGCATAACAAAGTCTTAGTTCGACAAGAAATAGGAAAACGAAATATCATAATTCATCTAGGATAAGGAAAAGAATATATTTTATCTATTTAATATTATATAATTTATTACATCTAATCTTTTTTTAGAGAAATTTATTATATCTAATCTAATTAAATGTATTACAATTGTTGAGTAATGCTATGAGATTGTTTTTGTCGTGTCCTTAGCATTACTCAAAACAATTTGAAAAAAAGCCCAAAAAGTCTTTTTTTTAAATAAATAAATTTTAAAAAAATTATCGACACGATTTTAAAATTATACATATATAGCAAGAAAACTATATGACACTGTCCTCATAGATTTTCAGTTGTTTATTATAAAAATAGCTTTCAAAAATTATTTTTGAAATTTGTTTCCCATAATTAAATGCTATACAAGAAGGAAAGAAGTCCAAAATTACAATAATAATCACACCTAATTTCTTACCATAAATGTCTAATTATATCTAATCTAATTAAATTATCACAATTTTGAAAGAAGTTCAATGTCTTTTCTTTTTGGTATTGCTATGGACATAACAAAAACCACAATAATTTCATAACTTTCCTAAATTACATTGCCAACTCATACAAGGGCCGACCACAATCTCAAAATTTTTAAATAATGTGGCATGCTAATTTGAAAATGTTTTTAACTTATTGTGGGTTTTTGTTTTGACCATAACATTTACTCTTCTATGAGCTTCTAGGCCACATTATGGCCTTGTGCTTGATCCCGGCAATCATGAGCAATTTAAAGAATTAGCCATATTCTCAAAGGAAGCGCCCCTACTTCCATGCTAATTTAGGTGTACCTATCAAGGATGCTCTCGTAACTAACATCCCACTCATAAAGAGCTATAGATCACATTAAGAGTTTTTTTAATATAAAACTCATCCTACATAATGTTACGAGATACATGCGCTTACATCATAGGGAGGGACAAGAGTACTCATACTCAAAATTTAATGCATGTTATACAAACTACTCTATGATTCGTTCTTCTCTTTGAACCTAGTTCTTGGGCTCTCCAGTCTCTAGGTAGAGTATCCTCATATGTAATTTATTTTCTTTGGGCTTTAGTCCCATCCCCCTCGATGTATATCTAGACTTTCGACTCTAAATAGAGATTTCATCATTTCATTTATATACAAAGCTTAAATGTCTAGGGAAACAACACTTTATTTTATATAAAAATACTATAATAAAAAAGTGCAAATATAAGATAGATTCATCTTTATCATTTTTTAAAAACAACAAAAACCTAAGCTATTTTCTTCTTCACTAGCTTAAGCTTAATTAGTTTTTGATAGAATCATCATATACATGGCTAGTCGTAATCACATTCATTTTTTTTTATCACTATATATTCAATGTAGTAGCATGCTTTAATGTATGTGGTACAGGGCGCAACTCCCCCCCCCCCCCCCAGGCACATTGTTCACAAAATCCATCACACTGGTGCCACGGGTACAAGGCTTTGAGCTTGTTGGGCCTTGGGGCTTAGGGCATTGTGTGAGGTTGTGTGTTCTACTAGGCCTACGAACTTGGCCCAGGCAAGCCTTGATGCCCATCCAAAGCCCAAAAACTGTGACGAAGCTGTTAGGACATGAGCAGCAAAGGTGAGACCCTGCCAGCCAACTCCGACCTGGTTAGAGTTGGCAATTCCTCAGGGAGGTGAGTCCTTAGATGCTCGATATTGCCTTGGGAGGTATCGCTACCGGACAGATCCTCTAACGTGGGAACCAGTCCCAATGCCATTCTTACCACCCTCCATAAGAGTAATCATAACCCTTCCACTAATTTTGGGCTATAAATATGAGAAGTTAAGGGAGAACAAGGGGGTTGTTGAATTGTTCCAAAGGAAACTAAGAATAGAGGGAGCAAGAGAACAACAGAAGAGTGGTAGTAGCGAGAGTAGCATAATTCATTAGAAGAGGTTGCTTTGTTGGGTCTCTGTGTTACGGACTACCTAAAGTAGGAAATCCAAAGCCAACACTACAAATAGATTGTGAGCCCAAGTGAGGGCCAGCCCATCAACCTCAATTTTGGCTTACACATTTGCGTCGTCTGTGGGAATCTCCTATAAAACTGTGGTTCGGCTGAGACTCATGCCTGGGAAATGTCTGGAAGACGTTTAAAGAGTTTTGCTGAAAGTGGTTCGGTGGGATCTTCTTGGGGATCTATATGGTGAGAACGAAGGTAAAAAGGCATGAGGATAGGGCTCGTGAGCAAGAGGAAGAGCGGTCTGGCATTGGAGAAGGGTCGTACCGAACACGCCAGACAATATCGGGTTTTTTAGGGCTCGGGAAATTTGACGAGAGAGATGAGGAACTTGATTGGTTGCGCTGGCTAGTGAGAGATTTGGAGGTGGAAGCGAGAGACGGGCTTTGGAGAAGAGTCTGAAACGATAGAGAAGAAGGATTTGCTAGTGGGGGAGGTCATTACAGAGCTAGGTCACATCAGTCTAGCTCCCACCGATGCCGGGAACGTTCACGTTCTCTAGAGTACGAAGATCGAGGCTCGGCATCCCCAGAAGAGCGACGACCCTGGAATGCCGCCATGGACGCTATAAGCCAAGCCCTACGCAGAGCCGCTCGGTTACCATTTTCAAATGACATTGAACGGGCCCCAATGCCGAGCAGATTTACACACCCACCATTCAACTTTTATGATGGGAAGATGGACCCGGTAAAGCATGTCAGCCACTATATCCAGATGATGTCTTTACACACTCATAATGACGCGCTAAAGTGTAAGGTATTTCCCTTAAGCCTCGGGCCTACAACTTTAAGATGGTTCAATGGGTTATGGGAGGGCTCTATTCACAGTTTCACCGAGTTGATACAAGAATTCGATGTTCGGTTTGTAACCTATAGCCGGGTCCTGCAACCAGTGGACGCATTACTATCCATGAAAATGAGAGTAGGGGAAACCCTTCACAGCTATGCCAGTCGGTATTGGGAACTCTATAATAAGATTGATGGGGGCAACGAGAAAATTACGGCAAGCACCTTTAGAATAGGGTTGCTCAAGGACTCCAAACTGTGTGAGTCGTTGAGGAGGAAGCCTCCCGAGGATATAAGGCAACTTATGAGGTGCATTGAAGAATACAAATGCTTGGAGGATGACCGACTGCAGAACAAGTGTAAAGCCTCAGCAATGAGTCATCCTTGATAAAGCAGTTTTTAGCCAAGGCCTCGAAGGGATCTAAGGATTCAAGAACCAGAAGCACAGATAGGGAAAGTAAACGTAACGTTTAAAGAGCTAGTGCATAAGATCGTTGACCAAATCAAGAACGAGCCATACTTCCTATGGCCGAACAAGATGGGGGGTGACCTGTCCAGGAGGAACCAGAACTTGTGCTATACTTACCCCAAGGATAAGAGGCATACTACCGAGTAGTGCTAGGTGTTGAAAGATCATCTGGGGCAGCTAGTGAAAGCGGGATACTTGAAAGAGTTTATGGTGGATTCTAGAAACCGAGGGACTAGACAAGGTGCACAACAAGGGGAGAATCCTTTCCCACCCTGATTAAGAGTGGTCGAGGGCATCCATGCTGCCCAAGGGGCGTTGCTATGACTAGAAAGAAAGGGGTGTTGGCTGTAGTGTTAGTAGAAGATCCTCAGACAAGCAACCGTCTGAGAAGAAGATGAAGCTCACACGAGAGCCCATCGCTTTCAACGACAATGATCTAGAAGGAATAATCCAGCCGCACGATGATGCGTTGGTGGTGACGGCCTGAATAAATGGTTTCATAGTAAAGAAGGTGATGGTAAACCAAGGAAGTGGGGCTGATGTGATGTACTCGGACCTGTTCAAAGGGCTCGGGTTAAAGAATGAAGACTTCTCAAAATACGACACACCCCTAGTCGGATTTGATGGCCAGGTAATGATACTCGAGGGGCAAATTTCCCTTCCCATGAGTATGAAAGGGAAAGAAGTAACAGTGGCATTTATAGTGGTCACCTCGTTTTCTCTTTATACGATAATTCTAGGAAGGCCGTGGATCCATGCGATGGGGGCAGCACCGTCCACCCTGCACATGAAGGTTAAGTTCCGAACCAAGCAGGGCGTCGCTGTAGTAAAGGGAAGACAGCAGGCGACCAGGCAATGTTTAGTGGATGCGGTTGATTGGAAGCACAAGCAGCATGAAACATCCGAGGAGGTCCCTTTATAGCAATTACAGGAAACCTAAAAAGGAAAGGGGGCTAGCTGCGCTAAAGAACTAATCAGAATGAGAATGCTACCTGATGTTGACAGGTTTTTCCAAGTAAGGGCAAGTATGAAGGATGAAGACAAGGTAGAAGCGTTATTATTTCTTATGCAGAATATGGATGTGTTTGCTTGGAGTCCGTACGAAGTGCTCGGGGTGGATCTCGAATTCATAGTCCATTAGCTTAATATGGATCCATTATATCCCCCCAAAAAGCAAAAGCCGAGGAGGTCGGATAAAGAACACATTGAGGCAGTTAAGCAGGAGGTCAAGAGGCTAAAAGAGGTAGGGGCGATAAAGGAGGTCTTTTTCCCAGAATGGCTGGCAAATACCATGGTGATGAAAAAAAAGAGTGGCAAATGGAGAGTTTACGTAGATCGATCAACTGGTGGATGCCACTTATGGGCACCTAAGGATGAGTTTTTTGGATGCCTTTCAGGGCTATCACCAAATTGCCTTGGCTGCCAAGGATTAGGAAAAGACAGCATTTATTTCCCCTGATGCCAACTACCATTATACCATGATGCCATTTGGATTAAAGAACGCCGAGGCCACATATCAATGGATGATGACGAGATTGTTTAGAGATAAGATCGAACAGACTATGGAGGTGTACATTGACGATATGGTGGTAAAAAGTGAACGAGAAGTATGACATATAGAGGATCTCCAGGGGGTGTTTGAAGTATTTCGGCAACATAAGTTACGCCTTAATACGGAAAAGTGTGCTTTCAGGGTAGGATCCGGTAAGTTCCTAAGATATCTAATAACTAACCAAAGGATAGAAGTAAACCCCAATCAAATTGAAACCATGAAGCATCTCAAACCGCCGAGCAATCCGAAGGAAGTACAAGTACTGATTGGTATGTTAGTTGCCCTTAACCGGTTCATTTCTTTGTTTGCCAATCACTGCCACCCATTCTACTAGCTTTTGAAGAAATTGAGGGGGTTCCAGTGGAATGAGGAATACGAAAAGGCTTTTCAAGATTTGAAGGAGTATTTGACGCAAGCACCTATGTTGACAGCCCCGGAGCCCGGGGAGGATTTATTTATGTATCCCTCAGTATCGGAACTGTAAGTGCCATGCTTTTGAAGGACCAAGGAGTGCAACAACCTGTATATTACATTAGTAAGACCCTGGTTGACGCCGAGATAAGGAACCTACCTCTAGAAAAGTTGGTGCTAGCGCTAGTACACGCTACAAGGAAGCTGCCCCATTATTTCCAAGCTCACATCGTCTACTTGTTGACTAAGTATCCTTTACAGTCACTATTGAAAATTTCTAACTTCATGGACCGAATCGCTAAATGGGGGACCCGGCTTGGTTCCTTTGATATTAGGTACAAGCCAAGAAGTTCGGTAAAAAGCCAGGTCCTTGCCGATTTTGTTGTAGAGTTTTCTCCAAGGAAAGTGATGGATGTAATTTGTCATGTGGACTGTCGCATATGTAAGGTTTTTGTGGATGGCATGCCAAATGCAATGGGGGTTGGAGCCGGGATTGTTATCATCACTTTAGAAGGAATAATGTTAGAACATTCTTTCAAGTTGGGATTCAGGGCCTCTAATAACAAGGCTGAGTATGAAGCCTTACTTGCTGGATTAAGAGCTGTCCTGGGTATGGGCGCACAGGATGTTGAGATTCACTCAGATTCTCGACTGGTGGTTAGTCAGGTGCAGGGCAGTTTTAAGGCCCGAGACTCCCGAATGAAGGAACACTTGTGGGTAGTAAAGCAAGTTATGAGTCAGGTTTCCAAAGCCAAGGTGGTCCAAGTTGTTCGGGGGAAAAATAGGCACGCGGACTCTTTGACTACCTTAGCGACATCAATGACAGAGGATGTGCCTCGGATGATCAAAGTAGAGCTTATAGGACAACTGAGCATTGACGCCACGATAGGTATTGTAGTGGTTTCGACACTCAAGCCATGTTGGTTGGACCCGATTATCAATTTTTTAGCCAACAGGGTACGTAGAGTGGCTACTCGGTATTGGTTGTCAGCAGATCGCAAGATATACCAAAGATCTTTTGGGGGGCTGTATCTCTTATGTTTGCACCTCGAGAGGGTTAATGGACTCTTGGCTGAGTTACACGATGAGGTGTGCGGCAGTCATGTGGGGGGACGCTCACTGGCACACCAAGTGATGATCTAGGGATTTTGGTGGTCGCAGATGTAGAAGGATGCCACCGAGTATGTACAGAAGTGTGAAATGTGCCAAAAGCATGCCCCCTTGATCCACTAGCCAGCAGGTCATCTGAATCCGGTCAACAACCCCTAGCCCTTTCCACAATAGGGGCTAGATATTCTCGGCCTATTTCCCTGGGCCACAGGCAATCGAAGGTTTGTTTTGGTAGCTGTTGACTACTTTACCAAGTGGGCGAAGGCAGAGGCGCTAGCAAATATTCGGGACATGTACGTTAAAAAGTTTATATGGAAGAACATAGTCACGCGATTCGGGATACCAGACTCTCTTATATTTGATAATGGATTGCAGTTCGATAGTAGAGCTTTTCGCGGGTTTTGTAGTGACCTCAGCATCAAGAACAGGTACTCCACCCCGACGTATCCTCAGAGCAATGGCCAAGCTGAGGCCACTAACAAGGCAATTGTGAATGGATTAAAGAAAAGGTTAGACGGTGCAAAGGGCAAGTGGGCCGAGGAGCTGCCCAACGTTTTGTGGGCATACCGAACAACTCCAGGCGGTCTGCGGGGGAGACCTCGTTTTCCCTAACATATGGGGCCGAAGCCGTAATACCGGCCAAGGTAAATCTATGTAGCCAACGAGTTACGAAATTTCCCCCCGCCTAAAATAACGGATTGATGGTGGAGCATTTGGATTTACTGGAAGAATACTGAGAAGCAGCAACTATACAGCTAGCCGAGTATTAATAAAAGCTTGCCCAGTGATATAACCGAGATGTAAAGACAAGGGAGTTCGGTGCTGGGGACCTGTTATTACAAAAAGCAGTAGGGAATATGCGAGATACAAATGCTGGAAAGTTGGCCCCGAACTAGGAAGGGCCCAACTGGGTCACTGCCATTGCAAGTGCAGGAGCGTACTACTTGGAGGACCTAGACAAGAGATCACTTCCCCAGCCATGGAATGCCCACAATCTAAGGAAGTTCTATCACTGACCATCCATGCATGAGGGTACGAATTGAATGTAATCTTACATATATACACTCTATTACTTAATACAAAGGTGATGCTTATCCATGTAGGAGTATTTAAATCTATCATCGTTAACTCATTAACCCTAGCCAAAAAATGCAGGGGAAACTAGAAGAATTAAGGCAAATTATTCTACTCTAAGGGTAGAAGCTTGTCTCCAGTTCAATTCTCATCACCAAATAGGTGGAAACCTTATGCTAAATTTTCTAAGGACAGAATCCTGTCCCCAGTTCGATTTTCATCACTAGGCAGGTGGAAACCTTACGTTGAATTATCTAAGGGCCAAAACCTGTCCCCGGTTTAATTTTCATCACCGGGTAGGTGGAAACCTTACGCTAAATTTTCTAAGGACAGAAGCCTGTTCCCGGTTCAATTTTCATAACTAGGCAAGTGGAAACCTTACGTTGAATTCTCTAAGGGCAGAAACTTGCCCCTGGGTTGATTTAAATCCCCAGGCAAGTGAAGGCCTTGCGCTAAGTGTCCTTAATCCTGCTTATACAACTAAAGTTCTGCACCGTATAAGATCCCATGCTCGGTGAACCTTGTTCCGCACAGATGGAGACTACTTACGGCCTGTCCTGGCCCTATAAAGTCAAGGGCACGCTATGACTGAATTGCCCAACTAGTTGATATGATGAATAAGAAGATCCTATCAGTGATAAAACAATCATTCATAGAAAACTCAGTCTCCAAAGCCACGTAATAAAGCAATTAAAACGAACAGAAGCAAATAAAATCTAATCATTGTTCGGTCACCACAACCCGGTGACCATAGGAAAATAAACCCGAAAATAAAAGAAATTAAAGTTAAAGCTATTGTTCCATCATCACAACCTAGTGACCTTAGGCAAACCGAAAAAACAACAATAAAGGAAAAGCAAACACAGATAAATGGCTAGTTAAACATAAGTATTAAACGGCTAGATCGACGAGCAAGAGTTAAGCTGCTTCATTGGCTAGCTGGCTGGGGATGCCCTCGGTCGACGGCTGCTGGGCTTGTGCATCATCAGTAACATTGAGGTTACTAGAAACCTTAAGATCAACAGCATCCACATGGGCATCAATCAATTGGACTAGCTCCCTCATGTTGGTGGTATCATCCTCGTCCGCAGCATCAACCTGACTCTGGGCGGGGGGTGGAGGAGCCGGGTAAGGGATTCGATCTGGATTTCTTAAGGGGGAGTCCTCAGCCACTCTTATTGCTTGAAGGGCCGCCAACCACCCTTCCTCGAACCTATGGAGTCACGCTTGATGGACAACAGGCTCCGTGGATTTCTCAGCATCCGTGAAGCCCTCATCATACCATTTGTTTTCGCAGGTTTCGAGGGCCGTTTTTAGATCAGCTATTTGGTCGGCCTGGGCCAAATTCAGTCTGGCTGCCTCTACTAATTTAAGCTCAATGCCCCCTAGCCGGTCCTCTACCTCGGCCAATTTCTCCTCTACCAATAGCTGGGCTTTCTCCGAGGATTGAGCCTTCTTCTCAGCGGCCTCGGCAGCCTTGCCCTTTTCCTTAGCTGTGGCATTGGTGACATCATTCAACGCTTTCTCCAAATTAGCGTCCTTGGCGAGATCCTTCAGTCTTTCACCAAGGACATATGTCATCTGCGTGGACTATTAACACAAGAACAACAAATATAAGGGTAGAGGAATTATTCATGCATTAAAATGAACGAAAAAGGAAGGAGAGGAAAATTACCACCAAGCTGTGCCATTGTAGCTGCTGTACTAACGAATCCTCGTCCCCCTTAGTAAAAAACCGAACGTCCTCAGGCAGTAAGAGGCCGTGCACCAAGCTCTAGGCCACCCTTCCCCCTTCGCCCTTATCCCAAACCCTTACGCTAGTCATAGCTGGTAGAGGCCCATCACCGAACTTAAAAGTAGGTTGCCAATGGACCTCAGGCCAGGAGGATGACGCTACATTAGCACCAACTTGGGTGGTAGGCTGAGATTCACCCATCGGCTCTCGGATTATAATCCTGCCAGATAGACGGATCGAGGCCTTGGAAGGGGCATCGCTAGGAACTTGGGGTGGTTGATCATCAAGGCGCTGCTTCTATTTGGCGCGGTTGGAAGAGGGGGGAGGACGAGTTTGGCCCTTGCTTGGAGGCTATTGAGACTAGGCGGGAGGATGAGTGCTGGGCAGGAATTGATCAACCGTCATTTTTTGCCTTGTCACCATCTTAACGTCTAGTTCGACCTCGGCTGTTTCTTGCTGGGCTGGCAAGGTAGGACCTACCGGTTCCTGAATGGGTACGTGAACCTTGCGAGCTAGAGACACACGCTTAGCCAACTCATGTCTCACTGGGGCACGGTCCTCTGCAGTGGTATACCTGGGGCTAAGATTCCGAGCTTCACTAGTAGTCAATAAAGGTAGGAGAAAATTTGCATGAGTAACGTCTATATACGATAGGAGTGGCCTATCTACAAGCAATGCCTCGTTGAATGCTTGCCAAGTCGAGAATACGGGGTCGATGCCGAGTATCAAATGGGATGCTCGAAGCTATTTGTCCGTATGAACAAAAATTTATGATCTAAGTACAAAATTAAGATCTCGCACATGAACAACACAGAGATTTGGTTGGAACCTTTTTGATTATGTAGCAAATCAACAAAAAGACTAATTAGTTCAATACATAAGCGACTAAGTAAAAGATGCAAACTTAAAGCAAATGAGGGTTCTCGGTACCAACCAACATCGCGCGGCGAGAATGGGCAAGGAAGCTCGTCGGTAAACCAATTGCCGCTCACCCGGACAAATTCCCCCCCCCCCCCCCCCCCCGAGTTTCTATTAGGATTAGGAAGGCATGATATCAACCCTACCCGCATATCTTTGGCTTTTAAGCAATTATCGAACCTAATGTTTCCGCACAGACTATACATGAAGTTAATATTGTGGTGGTTTAACTGCAGACCGAATATGTAGTTTAATCTACTCACACAAATCGTAAAACCTAAGGGTGCCTATAATGAGAGGGTCAATGGGGAACCTAACCCCACCCTTAAGAATGGCCATTAAGGGAAAGAACACAGTGTTTGCACCACGACACCTTTGGATGTCAATATCGCCCTCATGACAATAGGCAATATCAACATCATCAGGGACGTTGTAGACAGCCCTTAAACTAGCCAACAAGGCTTCCGAAGATAAAAGATAAGAATAGCCCATTTTCAAAATTAGATTCCTAAACTACGATTAAAAGAGAACTAAATGAAATAGAAAGAATAAGAGTAAAGACAAAGGAAACTTACTTTGGGCTCTAGGAAAGTAGGGTGTTCTTGACTGAAGGCTAAATGCACAAAGAGGTATGCATGGCAGAAGAGGGAGTTTGGAGAATGAAAAGTTAAAAAGTGAAGTAGAGTTCCAGAAGGAACTATTTATAGGAGCCAAAAGGGGGGAATAAATGATATTCAATAAATGAGAAGCGAGAAACTCTACAAATCCCCAACTCAACTGCCACATGCACCTCGCCTCGGTCCACGAACTATCAAGCAATGATGACGCTGCACCAACCGTCAGATATAATGCGCCTTTTTAGGGCACATTAATGAGTCTTCTAATTGTCCATTCTTTGCCAGTTAGACTTCCTGGGTAGTGCTTGTCTCTTGGGGTCCTTGATTCATCCCCCAGAACCGAGCACGAATCAAGGGGGGGCTATTGTACGAGGCGCAACTCCCCCTCAGGCCCATTGTTCACAAAATCCATCACGCTAGTGCCATGGGTACAAGGCTTTGAGCTTGCTGGGCCTTAGGCCTTAGGGCGTTGTGTGAGGTTATGTGTTCTACTAGGCCTACGAACTTGGCCCAAGCAAGCCTTGACGCCCATCCAAAGCCCAAAAACCATGACAAAGCCATTAAGACATGAGCAGCAAAGGTGAGACCCTGCCGGCCAACTCCAACCTGGTCGAAGTTAGCAATTCCGCGGGGAGGTGAGTCCTTAGATGCTCGGTATTGCCTTGGGAAGTGTCGCTGCCGGACATATCCTCTAATCTGGGAACCAGTCCCAATGCCATTCTTACCACCCTCTACTCCCAACAAAACACCCACTTAAGGATAATAACATTGGACCTCCTTTTCCACTCACCAGAAGAGTAATCATAACCCTTCCACTGATTTTGGGCTATAAATATGAGAAGTTAAGGGAGAAAAAGGGGGTTGTTGAATGGTTCCAAAGGAAACTAAGAATAGAGGGAGCAAGAGAACAACCGAAGAGTGGTAGTAACGACAGTAGCAGAATTCATTATGAGAGGTTGCTTTGTTGGGTCTCTGTGTTACAGACTACCCAAAGTAGAAAATCCAAAGACAAATAGATTGTGAGACAAAGTGAGGGCCAGCCCATCAACCTCATTTTTGGCACACACAGTTGGCCTAGACTATATCATTCCCGTGAGAACTAGAAAGAGCCAAAGCCGAGTGAACATCCGAGCCTAGGGTAGGATATCCTTGATAGGGTTGTTTTCAAAATGAATCAAGGGGTAAGTCTCCAATTTCCGTTTTCAGGTTTGCACTTTTTACTTGCATCAAAGAGTCATGCTCTACTCCATGTTCTATCCATCCTGTTTACACAACATTTGTGATTAGACCCCTAGGAAAAGTAACCCCATTGCTTACACATTAGATCATACCCGGTCCCTAAGGGTTTCCAACCCTACAAGGGAATGCATGCATACACTAATGGCCATGTCATGTAAATGTGTACAGATGAAATTTGTGGCAACTAGCTGGAACTCCACGCGAGGGAAGACATTACCAAGAATCCAAGATCTTCTCTGAGAAGGAAAGACCCATCAAGAATGAAGCTTCTTCATTGTAAAATTGAATTTTCCTGTATTATAAGGGGCCCACTATTGGAGCCATTGTATATAGCCCATGTTTTGGGGGCATTGTAAAAAGTCAAAATTTGTAAAAGCATTACTTTCTATGTAATCAAAAGAGAAGGGTCTATCCCGCAATTTCAAGTATGATATGAAAGCTCCGGTTACTTGCCATCACTATAGAAACTCACCATTATAAATACCTGATCAAGGGTCCAAGCCAATTTTCCGAAAATGATAGGTGCATTTTAAATAAGCAAGAACCTAAACTAACTTTGTGTTTGTTTGGTGTTTCCACATTGTCAAATTTTCAAATGTATCCCATTTCTGTCCCATCCCATTATTTTCCTTTCCAGGAACATAAAGAGAAAAGATTGCTCAAAGGAAATAGTCCAAGTTACCACCACATCATGATCCCATTATCACTAGGTCTCGTGCAAGAAAGATGTCTACTAGTGGTTATGGGCGCAAGGGAAAAAGAATGGAGTCGCCACCTAGTTATATGGTCTGGGAACCCTCAAAGGACTTTTGATCTTACTACCAGAGTTTAGGTTTGGAGTTTAGGTATGCTCTTGGGAAGGTGTTAGGCACCCAAGATCGCCCAACCCTAGGGTTGGCCTCCCATCATTGTGTCTTATGTCTTAACCCTATTAAAAACCACTTAAATACTCGCATTCTAAACTCTCTCTCTCTCTCACACACACACTAACATGCATCTAACAAACAACATGACACCTTTAATCCTAAACAAGCATACTTTTCTACCTACAAGACAAAAGGGAGCCAAACACACAAAAGAAAACCCTAACATTCATCTAAAACCAAACAACAACTTAAACATGGCAACAAGCATACCATCAAATAAAACATATCAAAAACAAATGCTAACACACTAGAAACCCTAATCATACATCTAAAAAACCTAACACAAATGCATGAACATTGCTAATGCATGAATTATCCTTTACTTACCTCTCTATAACACAGCACCTATGGCATCAATGCATGAGCATGTGAATGAATGACATTGCATTAAAACTAAGAAAACCCTAACCTAAACCCTAATCTAAACATGCGATAACAAACAAACATGTTAAAAGGTAAACAGCCAGTTATGGGGCTTAAGAACATGTGAAAAGGAGGCTATGCAGACAAACATGTGAAGGCAGAATCAAAACAAACAAAAATTAGGGTTTCTGGGTAACAACATCACGCATGATAGAACAGGTCTACATATGCATAAGTTTAGTCTGCGTGCGTAGGCTAGATCATGTGTACGTAGATGCAAACCTAGAAAACCTAATTAACATAGAAATAGAGCAGAAGCAAAACAAAACATAAAAACAAGAAATCTAGCAACCTAACATACTTAAATGGGGTTTGGAATGGATCCCAAATGACGTGGGATTCGTTTCAAACCTCAGTCATTATTACAGAAAACTTGGCTTTCTTATGCTTCTGAAACCCTAGCTACGTACGGAGGATTGTGCCTACATACACATACATTGACTCACATACGTAAGCCGCAACCCACATACGTAGGCCAAGGGCCAATTTAGTCAATTTATTTCCAAAAATAGATTTTTGCTCATTAAAAAGATTATATTTTCCATTTTAACACTCCTCTAGTCAATTTAATATCTTATTAGGCTCTAAACTAGCCTTGGACCTTAAAGTTTGAGCATTATTGAGGAACGGAGCCTGAGTCATAAATGGTACAAAATGTGGTGCCTATAGTAGTGCTTTCCCCATTGAGGAAAACACCTAAGAAATTGCTCTTCTAAAAAAGCAAATGGCAGAAATAATGCGCCTGATGCAACAGCTGGTTGTAAAAGGGAGACATGATTCATCTAGTCCTAATCAAGAAGGTCCTACCCCCCAGGCTGAGAATGAAGACCAACCACCACCAGATCTGAATCAGGGGCAAACCATGGCACCATTCACCCCAGAAAAGGAACAACCAGGAAGTTGATCCTTCTAAGGATAAGACCTTAGAGTCTAGTTACGGTTAGGTTAAAAGCCAAATGGAGACCCTAACAAAGAAGATGTGTATCATAGAGGGCTCCAACGGTCGAGAAAGTGTCAATCTAGACAATCTGACCAATTTCCCTTAGGTCATTATGCCTCCCAAGTTCAAGGCACTCAATTTTGTCAAGTATGATGGCACCGGAGATCCCCGCGCCAACATGCGCGTGTTGTATAGGAAGATGGCACCTTATGGGGATAATCATCCTTTGCTTTGCCAGATTTTCCCTGATAGCTTAACTGGTCTTGTGCCACATGGTACGTGAGATTGGAAAAGACCTCCAGCTGGAGAGAGATGGCTAACGCCTTTATGGAGTATTATCGATTCAACACTGAGATAGCTCCCAACCGCAATGTTCTTCAAAGGATAGAAAAAAAAGAATGGGTACTCTTTTCGTGAGTATGCCCAGAGGTGGTGTAAGCTAACCACACAAGTGCTTACACCCATTATGGAAGAGGAAATGATCAAATAGTTCATTGATAACCTTAAGCCTCCTTATTATGAGAAGATGATCAATGCCCAAGTCACTCACTTTGCCAGCCTGATTCCTATTAGGGAGTGTATCGATGAAGGTATTAGGAGCAAGAAAATTGTTGATCCTAAAGCCTTGAGCTCTATGATAGAACAGTAGGTGAAATCGGCAACCAGCTACAAAGGGAAGGAAGTCAATGTTCACATGATCGACAAAGCGCTTAAAAGGCCCCAGGGTATCACCTTTGCTTATACATCCCCAACTGCTTGACCCTATCATCAACAGGTTTAGCTAGCCCAAGCATTTCCTTAAGCATCTAATCAAAGGGGAAGGCCAGATCAACCCCACTATCCTAGAGAAGAGCCCTGGAAGTTCTCTCCACTACCAATGCCCATGGCAGAGCTCTATGCTTATCTGTTGCAGAAGAAGCTAGTGACTCCATTGTTTGCGAGACCAAGAGATGATCCTACTCTGTTTGATTTTGATCTATCCAAGAAATGTGAGCACCATTTTGGAGCCAAAGGGCATACCTTGGAAGAGTGTTGACAATTGAGGAATCGAATCCAAGATTTTATCGATAACAAGCTAATACAGTTCGACAATAGCCGAATGTCATCACCAATCCCCTACCTCCTCATCTGAAAGGGAATGTGAATTGTATTTCTACAATAGAAGAAAAGATTCCGGATTTCTCATCCCCTTCATTCTCCTGGAAAGCCATTTTATGGGCCTTGGCCCAAAAAAATCACATTGTTCTCTAGAACATAGGAGCAAGGAAGTTAATTTCGTACCGTATCGGCTAGTACTGCCGAAATTTGCCATACCAGTGCTTAGGCCGATACAGAAATGCTCTTGTTTCATTTCGGTTTAAATACTGACTGTACCGGAGCCGTTTCGGACATACTGGGATAAATATCGAGTTTCAGCTGGAAGATAGATACCAAGCGAAACAAAAAAAAACTTAGAAAACCCCCTAAATTTCAAGATCCACCTCCTCACTCTTACCTTGGTTTTTCCTCCTCTTCTTTGTATTCGTCTCTGCTACACATTTCTTCTTCTTTTCCTTTGTTTCGCCGACCACTGTTTCTACAACCCCTTCATCTTCTTCATTTATTTCTCAACATGTGTCTGTCTCTCTTTTTAGTTTTGGTACACTCACTTGAAAGTAGAAACTAAGTAGTCAAACAAGAAGCAAGTGACAAGACTTCAAAGCAAAACGTGTGGAGGTGAAAAAAAGGATGAAAATAAATAAATAAATAAACTTATAATGAAAGACTAATGGGCTACAACTGTAAGCAAGATGTGTGGAGGTGAAAAAAAGAATGAAAAAAAAAAAAAATCCTAATATGTTAGGACTTCTAGTAGTTGATTGGGTGGGTGTAGGACTTGGAAGCTCTATGCATTTAAAAAAAAAAAAATTTATCGGTTAACATAAATCATTTCAATTTTTTTAAAGGTTAAAAAAAAAATTTTTTGGTCCGAAAAGTATTTCAATCTATCAATTTTATCAGTTAGTCTTTAAATATTTATGAGCTTTTAATATATCAATTATTAAAGGAGAGAGACTAGTGAGCTAAGAAGAATAAAAGAGGGCTAAAAAAAAGATATTGACAAGGTAGAAGAGATATAAGTAAAAAAAATATATATTAATGTTTGTTTTAGTAACTTATTAAAATTTTTAAAATTTTTTAGCTATGACTCCACTATTGTACATGCATTTTTTTGTTTTTTTTTTTGTTTTGGTGAAGCTAAAATAGCTATATAGCGATTTAGCTTCACTGCTGCTAATGCTCTAACTCCACCAAAAAATATAAAAAGTTGCCAAAGTGATATATTGAGTTATTAGAAATATAACTTTGTATACTGTATAAAATAGTAAAAAATAACAGTAAACCCGAAACAGTACACCGGTATTGACCGGTATCCGAAATATATCGTACCGCTAGCCAAGCCGATACAGTCTCCGGTACGGTATTGACTTCCTTGCATAGGAGCTCCAAGATTTAGCTGGGAAGTCTGCTTATTCTATGACAGTGGAGATAGGCATGTCCTATTTGATTGTAGAGTGCTTTGAGCACAGGTTTAGAGTTTAGCCGACTATGGTATCATCTGGATCAAAAGAGAGGTCATGTGAAAGAGCGATTGCATGGCCACCAGCCTATGCCTTCCAAGTACACTAGCAGGGATAGCCATAGTGCTGTGTCAGCAGGGTCAAGGGAAGATTGGGATGAAGACTTGCGAGAGTGCCTTTATAAGATTCCTTCAGCTTCTCCGACTTTGGTCGTTATTGAAGTGATTATAGAATCACTTGTGGATTCAGAGGCCCCAATACCAAAGAAAGGACAAACCATGCCAGACGTCAATGGTTTTGCTCTTTCAGTCTTAGCATAACCTGCAATCCAGAGTCATCTCTAGGATTTATTTAGAAGGGAACGCTTATCGTCCCTACCATTTGAGGTTTCAATCCTCTAGTTCTGCCAAGGCCTATCTTAGGAATCTCTGAGTTACCCAGCCCAGAGGTTTTAGAAGCATCTTTACCTGGTCCTGTCATCATTGTTTCGAAGATGTTCTCTCTCGCGCCACATCTGCAGAGTCAAAAGGGTGTAATCATTCATCATTTTAGCACTGTTGTTATCTTCCAAGGTCCACTGTGAGGCTCTTTTGAAGGTATTGTAGGAAATGCATGTTCCTACTAGTATTACAGATTCCTCTTTCAATGGTGTGGTATCATTGATGTTGGCCACCAACCAGATTTCCTTTTCAGATGATGAGTTGCCTCCAAAAGGTAAAGATCATATCTTGGCCATGCGTATTGTAGTTAAGTGTGAAGACATGATTGTAGCAAGGGTGTTAGTCAACAGTGGATCAGCCTTGAATGTCTACTCGATGGCCACTCTAGAGTGCTTGAAGGTGGATATGTCTCTTAATCGACCTAGCACCATGATCATCAGAGCCTTTGATGGCACCCACTGAGAGGTACAAGGCGAAATCGAGCTAATGGCTGAGATTAGCCCCAGATCCTTCATGGTTAACTTCCAAGTGATTAAGGTGGATTCCCCATACAACATGCTTTTAGAGAGACCCTAGCTACATGCAGCAAGTGCAATCGCATCTACTCTCCATCAAAGACTTCATGTCTGAGAATTAGTTGATCACCATTCTGGCTGAAGAGCCCATGACTATCTTATAGGAGACATCAATCCCCTACATCGATGCTAATGCTTTTCTAGAGGCATCTTTCCATAGCTTTAAACTAGTCTCCTTGATTCATAATGCTTCAAAACCTGAGTCAGGATGGCTTGTAGCAATCTTGATGGCCGCTAAAGAGATGCTTAAGTTTGGCTATCAGCTAGGCCAAGGCCTTAGTGTCGTAGGATGTGGGAGCCCTGCTCTCATTAAACTTACAGATAACAAAGAAAGATTCGATCTAGGGTACGAGCCCACTCATGACGAACTCTTCCAAGCTTCTAGAGGAAAGAAGAGGAAGTGTGCTGGCCAAGCGATGTCTATTCCCCATATCAAGACCACTTTCCCGACTCCGGCCAAAGACATTATGCCAAAACCTTTCAAGGAATTACAAGATGAGGAATCAGATCTGGGTTGCATCATTCAGCTAGATGAATTATGATTTTTTTTCCCTATTTCTTGTAGAGCTAAGACTTCGTTATGCCTTTTTGGGAAAGGAGTAGGTGAAAATCTATTTTTATAAATACCCTTTAGGAGGAGATGGTGATCATTAAGTTTTTATCAAGTTAGTTTCTATTAAGAGGTTTTGTCATACTCTTTTACCTACTAGTCTACAGTTCTTATAGAATTTAGCTTTTGTGGAATAGTTGTAGTTATTGTGTGTTACATATTTTGCTTCTACACTCCTATGTTGCATCAGATGACCAAGCTTTCATTTTTCCATTTATTCCTATTTGTTTTCCTTGTTTTTATTGGTAAGGGGTTTTTTTTTGTTTTTTTGTTTTTTTTTTTAGAAACAGAATATCATGAACTTTATTAACATGTTGGTATATGAGAAGTTACAGTATTATTTATGTTGAGAGGAACAAACTCTATTTAGACTAAAAGTGTATAAGAAAGCCTTGTTCTTTGGGTTAAGACATGTGCAATTGCATTACCTTGTCTAAAAAAATGAGGGAAGGGAAATCTCTACAAAAGAGCTAGCAAAAGAAGACTATATAAGTATTTATTTTATATATTTACTAATCGTTAACAAGTGGAAGAGTCTAGTTTATATATATATATATATGAATACAAATTTATATTAATAATGACTTCATATAAAATAATATAGTTAATTTAATTAAATATATTTAGAGAATATGATTTATTTTATTTTATTTTATTTTTTTTGTTGAGTAAATAGTGAATATGAAGCTTAATTTTATTAGTATATGAAAATATGGGCTTTTAAAACAATATGTGATAAAATGATAAGAAGTTAATAAATAGTCCAAGGTCGTATTTTATTTTATATATGCTATATTAATGCTAACCTCCTCACTTATGCAAAACACATGTTGTGTGAGTGGCTTTGTTTTTTTATTTTTTTTACTAGTTTGAATGTAACAATTTTTTTTTTTTTTTGGGTGGAAGTTGTTGATCTTGTTATCATTTTTTGTAGTTGCAGTTATGGTGCCCGAAGCCCATGCACAATGTAGCACAGTATTGAATCCTAATAGCTGTGTACTTTACGACAATGGGAAGCACTACTCTGAATAGTATAAAGGCACTGGACGGTGCTTACAGAAAAGTGAAAACAGGTGGCCTTAATCCTACTTATGATTGCAACTGTGTCTATACTTGTGGACCCCAAGCATGAACTTAAGAATTTTGCATATGTAATCAATAAATAGAAATTGAAACCATCCTATCAAAAAAAGAAAGAAGAAATTGAAGCCACTTCCGTCCATGACACAGTCTAGGAATCCATGGACAAAATGGTCTTTTGCCCTTTTCAACCAAATTAATTAGCCTTATACCCTCCTTCCCAAACTAAATAGGGAAATGCCCCTCTTTTAAAAATCGATTTTCTCAAAATCGAGTTATAAAAAATAAAAAATAAAAAATCTGGAATCCTATAGCGGCGTTTTTAAGGACCTATAGTGACGTTTTCAAGACCTATAGTGACGTTTTTTAACTCGATTTCCATTAAATCGAGTTATAGGCAATTTTTTTTTTTTTACCTATAACTCGATTTCATATAAATCGAGTTACAAAACGCCACTATAACTCTTGAAAACGTCACTATAGGTCCTTAAAAACGCCGCTATAGGACTTAACTCGATTTATCAAAAATCGAGTTTTAAAAGAGGGGCATTTCCCTAATTAGTTTGGGAATGAGGGCATAAGGCTAATTAATTTGGTTGAAAAGGGCAAAAGCCCATTTTGTCCAAGAATCCATGGACAGAGAGTTTGGTCAAAAGATTAGACAGAGCTTCCTTTCAATATTAAAAAAAAAAAAAAAAATCAACGAGAAATTTATATGAATATTTTTACCCAATTATGGCATTTTTCAAGTTTGCTGCAAATTTTTTTTTTTGTTTCTTCCCCACCCCCCCCCCCCCCTTTTTGGGTGTAGCGGTTCCAAAAATGGGGAAAAGAAAAAAAAAATTGCAGAAAACTTGAAAAAAGCCATAACTAGGTAAAAATATTTCACATAAAATTCTCGGTGAAATTTTTTTTTTTTTTAATATTGAAAGGAAGCTCTGTCTAATATTTTGACCAAACTCTCTGTCCATGGATTTCTAGACTCACTACAAGAAAAAAGGTCTATTACAACAAGTAATATTACAACAACAAAAATAATTGGAGTAATATATATACTATTGCATCTGTGAATTGTTTTTTGTTGTAATAGTAACATAAATTTATTACATCAATTAAGATTGTTGCAAGAATTACCTTTTTACATCTAAATGTGTTGTTGTAATAACTAAACCTTATTTTATTTTGAAATATATTGATGCAATAAGTAACCACTTATTTCACATCAAAATATATTGTTGTAATAGATGAAAAATATACTTTTTGTTGTAATAGTAACTTAAATGTATTACATCAATTTAAGATTGTTGCAAGAATTACCTTGTCACATCTAAATGTGTTGTTGTAATAGTTAAACCTTATTTCACATCAAAATAATGATGTTGCAATAAGTAACCACTTATTTCATATCAATATATTTTGTTGTAATAGGCAAAACCTTGTTTCACATCAAATGAAGTTGTTGTAATAGAGGTCAAGGACGGCTTGATGCATTGGGGGTTTAAGGCAAAAGCTGAAATTGAGGCCTTTTATATATTTAAGGCAAAAATATACTTTTGGTCCCTATATTTTGAGCCAATTTTCATTTTGGTCTCTACTTTTTTGGAGCGCCTATGTTGGTCCCTCCAAATCGAAAATCGTTACCATTTTGGTCACTATTGTCATCTCAATAATGGAAATTGTCTACGTAACAAACCTTCAATCTAATTAAATTAAATAATAAAATATTTCTTTGGTGCTTTTCATTAATTTTTTTTGGGAAGAACATAAGAACATGTTCGTCATGTTTTTCCTCAAATCAAGACATATCCAACTGACCCGAGAGCTCTGTCGGTCGGCGGTGGGTTATAGATCCCAAAAACTGGCTCCAACGATTAGCGGCAGGTTACAAATCCAATAAATCAACTTCGGTGGGTTGGTTGGCGGGTTCTCTCCTCTAAAACTCGCCTCAACCAACCTGACTGGAACCTTACCAAAATTCGGCGATTCAAGCTTTTTTTGGCAATTTTTTGGTCAAAATACTTTAGATCCAACAAGATTTATGCCAGATTCGGGGATATCTCACCGAATCTAGTGAGATCTCAGCCAGATTTGGTGGAAATCTCATCGAATTTAGCGAGATCTCACCAGATCTTGTGAGATCTACTCCAGATCTGGCAAAATTTTGTCTAAAATAAACTATTAGGCTAGATTTCTCCATCGTGGACGAATTATACCGAACTAACCACTTTCCGGCATGAATCCAACTACTCTAATCTGACTCCCTCTCTAGTCGGCGATAGGTTTGAACTTCCTCCGCTTGATTCTGTCAGGTCGGTCACTGGTTGGGCACAAACCAGACCCAGACTGACCCGTGGACACTCCTTCAAACCCATAAACCCAATAAACAAACCAATCTCCAATGAACCCATAAACCTATAAATTTTCTTTGAAAACAAACACAAAAAACCCAAAAACTTTAGCTTAAATACAAAATAATAAATCCCAAAGCCCATATTTTCTCAAATAAAAGCAAAATCATCAAATTTCAAAGTCTAGCTAGCCACACCCTGAAATCTCCAAAGACCCACAACATGCCACACCCAAAATCTTCATACTTTTTTCGTGTTCTTCTTCCCTAAAACCCATGGCCAAAACCCCATTTTCCCTATAAACCCAAGCCAAAAACCTATATTCCCTGTAGATCCATGCTGAAAATCATTCTTCCCCATAAACCATGTTCGAAAATTGATAAGGTGAACTTTCTCTACCTTATGGTCTAATCCAATGGCTGAAACTCATGTTTGACGGCTCATGGCCACACCCCATCAATTGAACTCTATCTTATCATATTTCTCTCTATCTCTCACTTTCTAAATATGACATAAAAAAGAATTAAATATTACATAAACTGTTGGGCTTTGTGGAGTCTAGTTGTATTTGATCCGGATGATGACCCGACCTGACTCGAAATGATGTTGCGTGGTTTTTAATAGGAGATTTTCTAAGGCGTAGAGACAAAATTTGACAAAATATTTCATACTTGTTGATGTGGTAAATGTGGTTTTCAAACCTGGATCATTCAAACAACTTGAAAAGAGAAAGGTTCAAAGTTTTTAAGGTCGGACCAATGTTCAACGGAGGTCGAACGGTGATAATGTTATAATTAATATAATAATTATTTAAAAGATAAATAAATTTTTGGCCCGTTTTGTAGCTCATTATGAATCCTGTGTGTAGGATATAGAAACCGTTTTTTTGGTGATTAGGGTAAACACAAAATTTGACAAAACATTTTCACACTTGTTGATGTGGTAAATATGGTTTTCAGACCTGGATCATTCAAAAAACTTAAAAAGAGAAAGGTTCAAAGTTTTTAAGGTCGGACCAAGGTTCAACTAAAGTCGAACAGTGATAATGTTATAATTAATATAATAATTATTTAAAGGATAAATAAATATATTAAATTAGTAAAAATTGCAAAATTAACTAAAATAATCCAAATAAATATAAAGAATTATATTTCAAATACATTTCTTATGTCATAACTTTCATAATGCAAATAAAAAATATTAAATTCTAAGCATAATTGACAATCCATTATTTTCTTTTTTATGCCCATTCAACCATTTGTGAATTTAAAAGGAAAAAAAAAAATACAAGAGTGGAGTGGGTGGACATTGGTTTGTGCCAATTAAAAAATGGGTTAAAAATACTAAAAAGGTTCCCATAATATTTAAGAATTTTTTTACACAAAGCATAAGTGAGTAACGGTAAAGCAAGCCTTTAATTAGTAGTTGAGAGTAAAACAAGGCAGTGCAATAGTGTTGAGCCGGATATTGTTGCATTATTTCGCGGGACAAGATATTGGGTAGCGGGAAAGTTTTATTTGAGCGACAAAATTGGGGAGCGGGAAAAGTGAATTATTTTCCCATTTTTTTTCTCATCTATTCCGTTTTCCCCATATCCTTTCACTTCCGTGTTTGTCTCCATCCATGATACCGTATCTCAATTTTGAAGTTTATCTCTACTGGCTTGAATTTGGTTTCTTTCACGCAAATAACCAGAAACTGTCCCAAAAAAAAAAAAAAAAAAAAATTTGAGAGAGGCAAAAAATAAATAAAAAAACGGGAGATTTGAAGGAGGCAAAGATGAGAGATTATTGAAGATTGTGATTTGAGGAGCAGCAGAGGAGTTCATTCTCTTTTACTGGGTTTTCTTTGAGGAATTTCAATCTCTCATTCCGGTTGGTTTGAGAAATTTCTCTGACTTGCAGGTATAATCTTTTGCTTCTCTTTAAATTTAATTTTTATTAATTTGTTTCTAGAGAAGACTTAGCAAAAAAACACAAAATTTTACTTTGGATTTTGAGCAGTGAAGTAGAATCAAGTAGCCTGATACAAGAATATAGGTGTTGTTATTTTGGAATCTAATTTTTGAAGGTTTATTGATGAATGTAAGGTTAAACTTGTGATTTTTTTTTTTTAATTCAAATTATATGTGTAGTTTGAATTTATAGAATGCTCTGTGCAAAGATCTATTCTTTACACTGTTAGTGAGTGGGAAAAGATTTTGTTCATGTTTTTGGAGTTATATTGTTGTTCTGATGAATCCAATTGCATTGTTGGGATATAGTGAACTTTATTTATTTATTTTTTTAACTATATAATTCGGGCTGTATTTGTGTGTGGTTTTTGTGTATTGATAGGTTATATTCAAATTAATATACATGCAGAGATATATGTTTTGTTGCTTTAGAATCCAGTCTTCGAAGATTTTATTGATGAATGTATGGATTAGTAGAGTGCTCAGTCCAAAGATCTATGCTTTATAATGTGTTAGTGAGTGAGAAATGACTTTTATTTTTCATGTTTTTGGAGTTATGTAGTTGTTCTGTTGAATCCAAGTGCACTATAGGGGGTCAGTGAACTTTGTTTTTATTTTAAATTTGAATTTTGGTTGTTTAAGTGGATTTTTAAGCATGTAGCTGTATGATTTTCTTTGCCTTTACTCACATATATTTAAGATGGTTTTTGGGGCATTTGATAAATTAATAAAATTTATTGAAAAAGAAAATCACTAACCAGTTCACAGGATGTTAACTTAAATGGCATCAATGTCAAGAAAAAGTGCAACAACCGATAAACTTGTCACAATTAAGAGCTAGAAAGGTCTGTTAAATCAGACATCCATTTAAAAAAGGACCTTAAAAGCATTTTCCTAAGATCTGTTTTACCCTCTCCAAATAGTCCACATAATGCACATTGGTATTGCATACCAAATATCACTGTTAAGAGGTGTAGCAAACCTCTCCTTCCAACATTCCAGCAAATCAAATGATAATGTATTATTGTGGGAATGGTCCTCTTAATCTGGGTTATCATGATATTTGCATGTCCTATTAGTTTGGGCATTCTGGCTTCAATATTATGAAGTTATTATGTTTCTAATGTTTCATGGAATTTATTATTGTAGGCTATCACTTCATCAGGAACAAAGAAAGGTGAGCTGTTTCTGGCTGATGATAACACCCAACTGAAGAACAAAAATATCACTACTGATGTCAAAGTGGACACAAACTCCAATGTAAGCTCTCCTAATCTAGTTCAGTTGTATTTTCTTGAACCAATGGAGTGGTTCTGATTGGTAGCTTTAAGGTGTTCATAATCTTGTGGATTATAACTCTCCCCCCTCCCCCTTCCTATTTTACTGTATAATTGTTTCTAACATTCTGTATGGTTATCATCTTTTCACAACTATTACAATTGATGAACCTACTCCTGGGCTGAAGACAATCTTTGGCTTCAGAGTTCCTGATCAAAGGTCTGGCAAGGTAAGCTATATAATATCCATTTTTGTATGATGAAATAGTATCTAATTCTTAACAAGCAAAAGAGGAGTTTGTCTTAATCAATACTGAAATTCTTGAGTCTTGGCAGTAATAATTGTTTGGTTCATTTATGATTTGTTGAACAAGTGGAACTCTAGTACTTACATGACTATGCAGCGATAAGCACCAGTGTTGGTTTTACTGCAAACCCTGTTGTTAACTTCTCAGGTGTTATAGGCGCTAATCTTGTTGGACTTGGCACCGATCTCTCTTTTGACACAAAGACAATGAATTTCACTAAAGTCAATACTGGATTGAGCTTCTCCAATGCAGACCTAATTGCTACCTTGAACGTGTAAGTAATTTTTTGAATGGTGTGAAGTGTATGCATTTCTTTTGCTTTTTAAACATTTGATATATAATTTTGCATCTCAGACCTAATTGCTGCCTTGACCGTGTAAGTAATCTTTTGAATGGTGTGAAGTGTATGCATTTCTTTTTCTTTTTTGTTTTTAAACATTTGATATATAATTTTGCATCTCAGACCTAATTGCTGCCTTGACCGTGCAAGTAATTTTTAGAATGGTGTGAAGTGTATGCATTTCTATTTCTTTTTTGTTTTTAAACATTTGATATATAATTTTGCATCAATGTCTCATTCTAAACATCATCAACTATTGTGATCATTACCATCATCATTATTATTAGTATCAAGGGCTCAATTGTCACATGTTAATGTGGAAGATCTTACATGCTTGTAAGTTTTTACCCTTTTTTCATGGGCTTTTGGAGAGGGTGGGTTCTTTTCAATTTTTTAGAGTACTTATTTTAAAAATGATCCTTGGTTGTCATGGTTGTGTGGACACAACCTAAGGTAACATTTTTTAGGAATATTCAACTCCTTAGATGATCCACTTTATCGATGACATTTGTTGTATGTAAACTAACTGTTGTTGTTGCCTATTCTGTCTGATATGATGAACCCCTTTAAAATTTATGTTTCCCACTAATGCATGCTGAGCTTTATTAGACCAAATCTTGTTAGTGTAATGTACATGGTCCTTAGGCAATCAATCAGGATATCAATAGTCATTGCTTTTTTTGTTTACTTTAATGGCATCCTAGCATTTTAGATATTAATAATTCCAAGGCTTTTGCATCCTCACCAGATCACAACAAGGTAGGCAAGGGAAGATTAGAAGCTTGTCCTCAAAAGCAAGTAGTTAAGCAAGTGGACTAACACGATCAAGGTTAGTTTTTTCCTGAATGCTAGACTCTTGGATGTTGATGTTTTTGGTTGTTCTATTGCTATATATATTTTTTCTTTTTGTTTAGTTTATTGAAAGTGTCGTATGTGGTTTAGACTTGCACTAGTTCACTTTAGTTTATTGCTAGTATTAGACTTGATATACTAATAAAAATAAAACTAGTATTTATTTAATGTTAACAAAATGTAAGTAAAAAAAGATATAAAATAATTATAAAAATAAAATAAAATAAAACAAATGTTACAATTGCGAAGAAAAAAGGGCATTGCTATTATTGAAATTCCCACATTATTTTTTACTTACCGTAGACTTTAGAGAGACCTAGCACTTTGTTTAGAGCCAGTTACAGAGAAAGAGAGTCAAGGATCTCATGCCCCCAATTCTTAAATGTTGTTATGAAGAAAGGTCAGTTGAAGGGTCTTTTTATTTTTATTTTTATTTTTTATTTTTTTTAAGGAATTACAAACTCTTTTAGACAAAGATACATATATTTATTGAAGTTGGTACAATCTTCGGTTATGGGTATGACTTCTATTTTAGTAGTTAACTTGGGACTATTTTCAATTGACAAGTAGAATATTAACAAATCTATTATTTTTTATTTATGAGATGTGTTCGCATTGATTGTGATTTTTATGTTGCAGAAGCCATTGAGTGTGGGAAAGAATCATTGAAATTGCTTCTGATATTGCTACATTTGAATGTTTCTTTTGCTGCTTTTACGTGTTTGACCTTTGGACATTTTATTTTTTGAGTAAATTATCTATGGGATTTTTCTCCTCTGTCTATGTGTGTGTTTAATTGTGCAATATATGTGTTCCAATTTTGGTATTATTCAATTCTAATATAGGCGTTGCATTATATTAATCTTATAAGAGTCTAACATTGATAATCTTGAATGCCATTTGATTTTTTGGTGTTTGTTAGTTTATTGGTTAAATATTTTTCTTGTTTTTAGCTGCTATTGAGAGATTGCAAACATGTTTTTTTTTTTTTTTTTTTTTTTTTTTTTTTTTTTTTTTTTTTCAATTTATACTTATTTATCTTTTTTTTTTTTTTTTTTCAATTGTATAGGGTGGAGGTCAATGAAGTGGTTGTGAAGCATGCATGGATATCACTTTCTGAAGGGAACTTTTCTTACAAGTTGTGTATATATTTGTGTATATTTACTTTTGAAACTATGTGTTTAATCGTAAACTAAACAAGTTATGTATATATTTGTGTTCTTGGACATATCAATTTGATGGAGTACTTTGACTTTTGCATTTATTTAATTTGTACCTTTAAATTGTAGTTCCTAAATATAATGTTTTATATTATCTTATAATGTGTATATTGCAAGATAGGGTAATAGACAAATTATTATTAAAAAAAAAAAAACTCAACCTATTGCAACAAGGTTGTTTGTTGTAGTAAGCTATGACATTTTTCACAAAACCTTTGAAGCAATAAGCTATTGCCGCAAAATTATTTGTTGTAATAAAGAAGTTATTGCATCTACTTGTTTGTTGCAATATTTAGGATTTATTGCAAGGGGTTTTTTTTTGTTGTATAAACCTATTGCCTCGGAATTTATTACAACGGCTTGCAACAACTTTTTCGTCATTGCAATAACACCTTATTGCAACGACTTTGTAGTTATTGCAACGATTTTTTCCGTTGTAATAGACCTTTTTTCTTGTAGTGACTGTGTCATGGACCAAAGTGGTTACAATTTGCTATTTATTGATTACATATGCAAAATTCTTAAGTTCATGCCTAGGGGCCACAAGTATAGACACAGTTGCAATCATAAGTAGGATTAAGGCCACCTGTTTTCTATAAGCACTGTCCAGTGCCTTTATACTGTTCAAAGCAATGCTTCCCACAATCGTAAAGGACATAACTATTGGGATTCAATACTGTGCTACATTGTGCATGGGCTTCGGGCACCATAATTGTAACTACAAAAAATGATAACAAGATCAACAAATTCCACTCACAAAAAAATAATAATAATAATAATAAAAAAGAAAAAAAGAAAAGAAAAAGAAAAGTTACATTCAAACTAGTAAAAAAATAAAAAACCAAAGCCACTCACATAACATGTGTTTTGCATAAGTGAGGAGGTTAGTATTTTTTTTTGAAACCAGAACCAATCAATTTTCATTAATTTAAAGCATTAGCATCCAAGTACAAAGCATCCACCGCAGGTGGAGGATCTTCCTCCAACCAAACAATATCATCATCAATTAATCTAGCAAATCTAGCCAAAGCATGAGCGACCCCATTAGCAGTACGCCTAACACAATCAATTGAAATAGATCTAAAACCCGCAGACAAGCACTAAATATCCTCATAAATTAATCCAAGCCTGGAAAGATTTGGTTGAGCTTGGGAAACCGTCTGCATCACCAACGCACTATCACCTTCCAAAATAATTTCCATGAAGCCTGCATCTATTGCAAACTCAAGAGCTTTACGGCATGCAAGCACTTCCACCTCTTCACTATCCCAAACCGCACCACCCTTCACAGCCAAAGCAGCCATTACTTCACCCTTTTAATTTCTAATCACAGCCCCATAACCCAAAGCAGCTCCCTCTTCAAAGCAAGCACCATCAAAATTCAGTTTGAAGCAATTATCCATCGGAGGCTGCCATACTTGCTATGGCACAGATAGAATTGGAGCTGAAACACGCAGTTGGTCCTGTGCCTCTGTGAACTCTCTCAAATACTCCAATGCTCGTTGAGATGACCTTGAAGGATGTTGGAAAACACCCCCATACAAGTTTGTGTTGCGCTGATTCCATATCTGCCAACAGGTGACCCAAAACAGATCCCATTCTGAGGAGGTTAGTATTAATATAGCATATATAAAATAAAATACGAGCTTGGACTATTTATTGACTTCTGATCATTTTATCACATATACTTTTAAAAGCCCATATTTTCATATTCTAATTAAATTAAGCTTCGTATTCTCTATTTCCTCAATAACAACAAATCATATTCTCTAAAATATTTAATTAAATTAACTATATTTTTTTATATGAAGTCATTATTAATTTAAATTTGTATCCATATATATCTATATATATAAACTAGACTCTTCCTTTTGTTAAGCATTAGTAAATATATAAAATAAATACTTATATAGTTTTCTTTTGCTAGCTCTTTTGTAGAGATTTTCGTTCTCTCATTTTGTTAGACAAGGTAATGCAGTTACACATGTCTTAACCCATAGAACAAGACTTCTTATACACTCTTAGTCTAAATAGAGTTTGTTCCTCTAAGCATAAATAATATTGTAACTTCTCATATACCAACATGTTAATAAAGTTCATGATGTTCTGTTTCTAATTTTTTATTTTTTTTAAATAAAAAAACCCTTACCAGTAAAAACAAGGAAAACAAATAGGAATAAATGGAAAAAGGAAAGCTTGGCCATCTGATGCAGCGTAGGAGTGTAGGGGCAAAATATGTAACACACAATAACTACAACTATTCCACAAAAGCTAAATACTATAAGAACTATAGACTAGTAGGCGAAAAAATATGACAAAACCTCTCAATAGAAACTAACTTGATAAAAACTTAATGATCACCATCTCCTCCAAAAGAGTATGCATAAAAAGAGATTTTCACTTACTCCTTTCTCAAAAAGGCATAACAAAGTCTTTTTTTTTTTTTTTCGAGATAATTACAATATGCTACTAACCCCACAGCTCGAACCCTTTCCCCCTTAAACCCCCAAGTACTTTGTGCATGGGGAGGTGTCAATTCAGCTACAAGGCCTTTGGTAGGCATAACAAAGTCTTAGTTCTATAAGAAATGGGAAAACAAAAAATCATAATTTATCTAGGATACGGAAAAGAATATATTTTATCTATTTAATCTTATCTAATTTATTACATCTAATCTTTTTTTAGAGAAATTTATTATATCTAATCTTATTAAATGTATTATAATTGTTGAGAAATGCTATGACATTCTTTTTGTTGTGTCCTTAGCATTACTCAAAACAATTTGAAAAAAGCCCAAAAGTCCTTTTTTTTTTTAAAATAAATAAATTTAAAAAATTATTGGCATGATTTTAAAATTACACATATATGGCAAGAAAATTATATGACACTGTCCTCATAGATTTTGAGGTGTTTATCATAAAAATAGCTTTCAAAAATTATTATTGTAATTTGTTTCCCATAATTAAATGCAATACAATAAGGAAATAAATCCAAAATTACAATAATAATCACACCTAATTTCTTCCCATAAATGTCTAATTATATCTAATCTAATTAAATTATCAGTTTGGAAAGAAGTTCAAATGTCTTTTCTCTTTGGTATTGCTATGGACATAACAAAAACCACAATAATTTCAGAACTTTCCTAAATTATATTGCCAACTCATACAAGGGCCCACCACGATCTCAAAATTTTTAAATAATGTGGCATGCTTATTTGGAAATGTTTTTAACTCATTGTGGGTTTTTGCTTTGACCATAACATTTAATCTTCTATGAGCTTCTAAGCTAGCACATTACGGCCATGTGCTTGATCCCATCTATCATGAGGAATTTAAAGAATTAGCCCTATTCTCAAAGGAAGCGGCCCTACTTCCATGCTCATTTAGGTGTATTTATTGAGGATGCTCTTGTAACTAACGTCTCACTCATAAGAGCTATAGATCACATTAAGAGTTTTTTAATATAAAATTCATCCTACATAATGTTACAAGATACATGCATTTACATCATAGGGAGGGACAAGAGTACTCGTACTCAAAATTCAGTGCATGTTATACAAACTACTCTATGATTCATTCTTCCCTTTGAACCTAGTTCTTGGGATCTCCAGTCTCTAGGTAGGGTATCCTCATAGGTAATTTATTTTCTTTTGGGCTTTAGTCCCATCTCCCTTGATGTACATCTAGAATTTCGACTCTAAATAGAGATTTCATCATTTCATTTATATAAAAGCTCAAAAGTCTAGGGAAACAACACTTTATTTTATATAACAATATTATAATAAACAAGTGCTAATATAAGATAGATTCATCGTTATTTTTTTTTTTTTAAAACAACAAAAACTTAAGCTATTTGCTTCTTCACTAGCTTAAGCTTAATTAGCTTTTTGATAGAATCATCATATACATGGCTAGTCATAATCACATTCATTTTTTTTTCATCACTATATATTCAATGTAGTAGCATGCTTTAATGTATGTGTTTCTAGTATAGTATAAACCACTTTATACACGAGATATCATCATATATATATATATATATATATATATATATATTACTCTTGCTCTTGGTGGTTACTTATTCACAAAATTTATCTCACTAAAAAATGTTTTTTCACCATTTCTCAACTCATAAATATATGGCAAGAGATGTAAATTTATTTGCATCTACATAGGACCAGTAGTCTTTAACTACTAGCAACCATTCTTCAGAAAAAAAAAAAAAAAAAAAAAAGTTCATAATTTCACAAGTATAAGGGACTTAATATTTTTGTAAAACTTTGGCATCATTATACAACAATTGTATAAGAGGAATGTCTATTCATTCTCATTTTATTTTTGGCACAAATATAAGTGTCTAGCTTATACAAGGCACCATTGTAACTTTGTTATACAATAGGAATACCATCTTCATGTGATACCATTGTTCTCATTTAACAAAAGGAGTGTCATTTTCACCATAAGACTAAATTTTTTCACACTTAGGCCAAAAAATAATTTTTATCTCAATTCTCAAGATAATTCACATAGTTGAATCTTATCATCAATTATTTTATGTGTCCCGAAAAATATTTCTCAAATCTTTTTTTTTTTTCTCATGTTCCACAATTTCAATACCTCCACAATTTGACAAAATTCAAATGAAAAACGTGGCACATAAAATTCTCAATTATTTAAAGGCACATGAACTCTTCTCAATATAAGGTTCTTCAAAATAGAAACACCATAATTTATGGGGTTCATAAAAATTCATGATATATATATTTTTTAAATATTCATAAATCCCATCAAATGTTTTTCTTATATGAAAAATGAGCATTTTCAATTATTTCAATTTTCACATGGAATTCAAGAAATAGTTGTAGAAACTAGAAACGTATAACTATTATACATGTTTATCGACACATTTGTCAATAAGAGTTAGTAAGGAAAACTTTTTTTATAGCAGGCATCATAATGCAGTAATTGATTAATAGTTTTTAAGATTCCATTAATCTTATGTTTATATTCAACCAAATACTAGGCATTAAAGAAAATTCCAAATTTAGCCAACACTACGAATTGAAATTGGTAAGAAACTACTGACATTAAAACAAAAGTTTTAATGGGAGATTTGGACATTACAAAAGCTTTAAAATTTGAGATTAAATTCTATAAGAATGTGGTGTAAAACTTATGTTTTACCCTTCCAATCCCAACATGTCACATAATCTTATCACATATTTAAGAATAAACACAATCACACTCAATCAATTCTAATACCCATATATAAATCCAACCAAATTGGAATTTATTGAGATGTTATGAAGTGTGGTAGGATGTATTAAATTTTATGTAAAATGCTAATGTGACAACCACTTATTGGATGGTGTAAAACATAAGTTTTACAGCCCATCCCTATAGAATTTAATCTCTTAAAATTTTCCATTAAACCACATAGCAAACTGTAATGGAAATTGCAAGTATATAGCGTACCAATTACTTCCCATATTTCATTCTCAAAAAAAAAAAAAATAAATAAATAAATAAATTACTTCCCATATTTCTTTAACACCATATTAGGAATTTCACAAATGCATATTCATTGTATTTCCAAATCTCACGTAGATGTTAAATTATATACCACCTCATTTTTTTTTTTTTTTTCCAAACATATAAATATATCAAAATTTGTTGCACAAATTCATTTCTAATATTTATAGTAGTTTATATAAATCAAGTCAGTTTTGCTCAAATGACTTTAACTACAACCAAAAAAAGAAAAAAGAAAAATTCAATCCGTATCGACACACATAGCATGAAATTAGATACTGTGCACACAATATTAATTCCTATATGGTAGCAATATATCGAATAAAGTAAGAGATATTTTACTGCAAACTCATAATTTCTTGCCTCTTAGTATGTGTTTAATTAGAGTCTGCGTTCACGTTTTCAGTGTTTCCCATTTCCTTCTTGTTTTTTTTCTCAAGTCGCAACTTTTGAGTATTCTCCCGTGAACAGTGCACGAGTGCACTGTTCATGGGTCCATGCACTGTTCACGGGTCCTACAAACTTTATTTTTCAGCCACTTTTTCATTAAAAATGGGTCTCACAATACTATTCACATATTCAAAAATTATTTTGCTACAATATTTTTAGTTTTCAGTTTCAGCAAAATAAGTTCTATTCAAACAGACCCTTGGATTGCCTTTCGTTTAAGGGCTTGTTGAGATTTTCGCCATTGAACTCCAAGGCTTCAAAATTAAATCTCTATGAAATTGTTATTCCATAGCTAGCCACCATTCCATATGCCACCATAAACAATTTATCAATACATATATAGTCAATGAATTCAAAGAAAAATCTAGAAAGATTTTATTCATGGACAAAAATATATATGTAGTAATTTCTCCAATTTATCAAATTATATATATATATATATATATATATATATAACAAGAATATATATGATCACATCATATTTCCTGTAAACATTGAATCATTTTTCTAAGAACAATAATTGACAAATAAATTGAATTTCATTATATTCAACATATAATATAAGAGAGGTGCTACGTCCACAACATTTTTTCAACAAATCATAGGTGGTTAGTTATTACTGGTTCAAATTTGAACCTAACACTAAGATTACTTTTTTACCCCAACAGTACCAATCAATAACAACCTGCCACTTATGATTTGTAGTGAAAATATTGTAAAAATGTTGTGGACATATCATTTCTTGTAATATAAATGATTAAAATTCATATAATTAGATATACCATAAAATTAGAGAACAAATGAATCATATCACCTCGATGAGGCTTCAAAGTTGTTTCATAACATTAGAAGCAAATTACCGTTAATTTATATATGTTTTTAGATTGTGGGGTTGAGGTGTGAACCAAGTTACTGTCTTGAGACGATACACGCGTCTACTAGTAAACTAAAACATTGTGCGTGCTGCCCCCGTGATACAACAACTTAGCCACCTTCGCTATTATCCTTACAAGCCTACACCGCTTGTAGGATATGAAACTCTCAATATAGTACCTTCTTTTTACCCAGAAATAATGTAGTAGGGATATAAATATATATATATATATATATATATATATATATATATTCAAGTGAAGAAAACAGACAAATAAAATATATCATAGTTTTCTATTTCATGAAAATATATTAGGATAAAAAGTTGCTTTTCTCTCTCTCCAACATGGCCGTACATATAGTGTTGTATATATAGAAAATATATGTGCCATAAGTCATTACAAACCATGTTTAATGGCATTAACATTTGAAATAACTTTTTCCTTTTGTTATTTGACTAAACGTATATGGCAGATGGACATGTAAATGATATGACAACTATATGGAATTATAACCCGTTAAAACATTGAGTTATATATATTAGGAAATGTATTTGGTAAGGAAGTATTGCCATATACATTCAGCCACTAAACTTCCATTTAATCACTAATATTTATAGTCATCAATGGAACAATTATTTTAAAATAACATTTAATAAAATTTAATATTTTTATAAAAAATAATCCAACAGATGATGTATGCAATGGTGCTACTTGTCATTTTGTCAAAGAACAAGGCTTTCTTATACTTTCTAAGTCAAAATAGTGTTTGTTCCTCTAAGCATAAATAATATTGTAACTTCTCATATACCAACATGTTAATAAAGTTCACGATGTTCTATTTTTATTTTTTTATTTTTTTTTAAAAACCTTACCAACAAAAACAAGGAAAACAAATAGGAATAAATGGAAAAAGAAAAGCTTGGTCATTTGATGCAACGTAGGAGTGTAAAAGCAAAATATGTAACACACAATAACTATAACTGTTCCACAAAGCTAAATTCTACAAGAATTGTAAACTAGTAGACAAAAGAATATGACAAAACCTCTCAATAGAAACTAATTGATAAAAACTTAATCATCACCATCTCCTCCTAAAGAGATTTTCACCTACTCCTTTCCCAAAAGGGCATAATAAAGACTTAGTTCTACAAGAAATAGGAAAACAAAAAATCATAATTCATGTAGGATAAGGAAAAGAATATATTTTATCTATTTAATCTTATCTAATTGATTACATCTAATCTTTTTTTAGAGACATTTATTATATCTAATCTAATTAAATGTATTACAATTGTTGAGTAATGCTATGACATTCTTTTTGTTGTGTCCTTAGCATTACTCAAAACAAATTGAAAAACAAGCCCAAAAGTCTTTTGTTTTTAAATAAATAAATTTAAAAAATTATCGGCATGATTTTAAAGTTATACATATATAGCAAGATAATTATATGACACTATCCTCATAGATTTTGAGTTGTTTATCATAAAAATAGCTTTCAAAATTTATCTTTGTAATTTGTTTCCCATAATTAAATGCAATACAATAAGGAAAGAAATCAAAAATTACAATAATAATCACACATAATTTCTTCCCATAAATGTCTAATGATATCTTTTTTTTTTTTTTTTTTTTTTTTTTGAGAAACATCTAATGATATCTAATCTAATTGAATTATCACAGTTTGGAAAGAAGTTCAAATGTCTTTTCTTTTTTAATAATGCTAGAGATACAAACTGCTCATATAGTAAGTGATTATTGGTAGATAAAAAAGTGATATTAATGGTGAGCCTAAATGAAAACCAATAAAAGGTAGACCATATTAACATTTTGTAAAATTATTGTAAACTAGCTTGTAACCCCATGCATATGCATGGTGTAGGGTAGGAATTTGTTTCCCCCCACATCTAATTGTTGTCCGACCGCGGTGCCTGGCGCGATGCGGTTTTTGTCCTTCGTCCCCGAGTGCAGGCACGAGCAAGCAAGCGCCTAGCTTGGACTTGTACTCGTCGAGTCCCACATCGGTTAGAAAGAGCGCCCCACTACCCAAGCTCCTGAAGCATTATAAAGGGTAGTGGGGCGCTCTTTCTAACCGATGTGGGACTCGACGAGTACAAGTCCAAGCTAGGCGCTTGCTTGCTCGTGCCTGCACTCGGGGACGAAGGACAAAAACCGCATCGCGCCAGGCACCGCGGTCGGACAACAATTAGATGTGGGGGGAAACAAATTCCTACCCTACACATGGATACACTAAAAAGTATACAATAAGATATATAATATAATTCTTATATATATAGTTTAAATATTATTGATAGTCATTTTTATATTTTGTTAACTCTTTAAAAATATTTGTAAGGATATTATTAGGTATAAAATGTAAATTTTCAATTTTTTTAATTATTGTGAAACACTTTTTTTTTATGATTCATTTATTCTAGACTCATTAGTTTTTGTACTTAATAATTCACTTGGATGAATATTTATGATGTGGTCTCATTTTTTATTCTAAAATTAAGAAATAAAAATCTTTAAGAATAAATAATTTAAGACACATGGCACAAAATTGGAATTTTAATTTAAGTTTCGCTCAATTTCACCTATTATTATTATTATTATATAATATTTTGTGACTGTAGCATTACTCTTTCTTTTTTAGTATTGCTATGGATATAACAAAAAACTACAATAATTTCATAACTTTCCTAAATTACATTGCCAATTCATACAAGGGCCCACCGCGATCTCAAAATTTTTAAGGGGAAATTAAACTTTACCTACCTGTGGTTTGCCCTAAAAACACTTTGCCTACCTGTGATTTAAAAATTGACACTTTACCCATTGAGATTAACTCCGTTTGTCTCCTGTTACCCACCTCAATTAAAAACATATGTGAATTTGTATTTTTGTTACCTTTTTATATCTCTTTTCTCCCAAAACATAAAAATCTTAAAATCAAAGGAAAAGAAAATCTAAAAGCTAGACTTTGTAAAAATTAAAACCTAACTTTTACATCTTCTTTTCGTGTATCAACTTTTAAAGTTTTTTATTTTAATAAATTAAAAATTGAAATTATTTGTCCGAAAGGCATATAGCTTTTGATAAACAAATTATTTGCCACTGAAATTATGTAAGTGCTAGTACTTTCATCAGTTTCGATCTTAATTAGAGCCAACAAACTCGGGGGACCCATCGTAGAGCAGGAACCCCTCTTGTTCATCTTCAAAACAATATCTGATTAGATGGACAAGGTTAGAGTGGCGTAGCTGGCAAAGCAGCAGCATCTCAGTCCTTAACTTGATGATATTCACATGCTTAAAGCAACGCTTATGGTTGTGCCCATCATATACTTAATTGGACCTATGCATAACTGCCTTAATTAACAACTTGGCTAAGTAAAATGAATTGAGGTTTAAATTTTTTTTTCTAATAATTGGTAGTAGTGTAGGCACACACACTCTGATTATGATTAATCTCTGTTGTATGATCATTGCCCTGGATGTCTATGGATTGTTCCATCTTAAGGACATCAACTATGCTTATTGGATGGTATGTATGAGAGCTTTCTCAATGTCCAGGAATGAGTTATAAATTGGGATTCAACAATTTCGGAGGTAAGGGGAACAATTTTTCGATCATATGTAATCCATATTTATGTCCATTTCGGATTTAAAATGTTAAATAAATCAATTTTGAAGTACAAACTATCAGATAAAGTAGGACTTGCTTGTCAGGAGATGCATTGTGGGGTTTTGCTGAACTGTGTGTATAATGAAGATACAGCAATAGAATAGATATTCATTCTGCTGAAGTCTATTTTAATTTTCTTTTAAAGGAATGTTGATATTGAAGGGTCTTCAAAATGACCTTGAATTAGTAACACACCAGGTTAATGGCCCTATTCACAATCTTTACAGGCATCAAGTGTCCCACATCGGAACATTGTATAAGATTTCTACACTTTATATAAAGTAGGCAAAACATACGAAGCGTCCAAAGTCTCCAGAATCACAAACAACTAAATTCTCAAACTCTAAAGAGTCTGGCCAGTTTTGATTCCATCTCAAATTTGAAATTTTTAACCATTTGGGGTTCTCAGGTGACACAATCTGGCCTATCCCTCTGGTTTTTTTTTTTTCTTTTTTAGGGTACTTCAAGTCAAACAAAATCCGCCATTTCTTTTTCTTCTAGTTTGAATAGGGTTACATGGATTATGCAATGATCACATTCTGCAACCTTTGTCATATATTTGGTTATTTCGTTGGCAATGGTGTAGCACTTCACCTAAGGGATTTTCTTCTTATTTTTTTCAAAGTGAGCTTTCTGTAATCTCAAAGCTAATTAAAAGTAAAAAAAAGTGTTGGTTCAATTGAGATTAGCCCAGAAGGCCATGTTTGGGTGTGAGTGGCACTAGCTCGTTTTCCTTCCACTGCCAGGAGGGAGAGGTAGTCGCTGCTCTGTGAATCCAGCCTCACGCTGTATCCTGTTCTCTAGGAGCCACGAGACCCACAGCCTTAGCTCAAGTCCCAAGCCTCAACTCCTAGCTTGGAATGGGCGAGCCAGAGAAGAAGCCAGAGTCAACACACCCAGCCAACTAGAACCAAAGCAATGTTCCATCACTCTTATGCCCCCACTTGAGCTATATGTTCAACTTTTTTTTTTTTTTTTTACAGTTTTTCTTTTCTATTAATGCCACCAAAACTGAACATCGAAAAAAACATTGAAAATCATATGTTTGTGTGTGGATTTGTTCAATTTTTGACGGTTGGCTCATGAAACTTCTGGTTTTATCAACAATTTGCAAATGTGTATGCTTCAGAATGTGATGAATGAAAAATTATGATATTAAACCAAAAAAAAAAAGTATCACTTAAAAAATTATCAAAAATACCCTTAATTTATACATTTGTCTACACATGCTTCAGACCACTTACCCATTATGCTTCATGTTCAGACTTATGTTCAGGCAACGTAGAAACGGGAAAGGAGCTTTAAGTTTGAAGAATCTTGGTTGCTTAGTAGTGAATGTGAAGGGGTAGTGCAGAAAGCTTGGGGAAGAGCAGGTGAGGAAGGGCACGGGCTGGCTTCTGTCCAGGAAAATATTAAATTATGTGGTGCTGAGCTATTGGCTTGGGGTTCTTCATCCATTGATCCGGATACTAGAGCCATTAAAAAGCTACAAAAGAAGTTGGACTCTCTAAATGAAGCTGAGCCTACAGAGGTTACAAAAGCCGAATACTTGGAATTGAGTAAAAAGATGGATGAGCTATTACAGAAGCAGGAAATATTTTGGGCCCAAAGATCTAGAATAAATTGGTTGAAACATGGAGACAAAAACACGAAGTTTTTTCATGCTAAAGCCACACAAAGGAGAAATAAAAATCATATCAGGGGCATCCAAAATGAAGAAGGACAGTGGGTGGAGGATTTGGAGGAGGTTGTGGGAGTTGCTTCTGCCTACTTTGATAATCTCTTTCAGGCTGGTGTGGGAGATCAGATGGAGGAATGTCTGAGTGCAGTTCAGAACAAAATAACTGATGAGATGCGGGAGGTTCTATCCAGTGAGTATACTGTTGAAGAAGTCAAGGCGGCTCTATTCCAAATGGGACCAACAAAAGCTCCTGGCCCTGATGGTATGAATGCTTTATTTTACCAAAAATTTTGGCATGTTTTGGGTGATACTATTGTGCTAGCTGTCTTGGATTTTTTAAATAATGGTAATATGCTACCTGAAATCAATCATACAAACATAGTGCTTATCCCTAAAATTAGAAATCCTGTTAAAATGTCTGATTTTAGACCGATAAGCTTGTGTAATGTGATTTATAACATTATTTCCAAAGTATTGGCAAACAGATTAAAATAGGTACTCCCTCAAATTATCTCACCCACTCAAAGTGCATTCGTACCGGGGAGGCTAATCACAGACAATGTATTGGTGGCCTATGAGACACTTCATACCATGCATTCCAGACAGAAGGGGAAGAAGGGATCCTTAGCATTGAAGCTAGACATCAGCAAGGCATATGACAGGGTTGAGTGGCATTTCCTGCAGAGCATTATGGAAAAGTTGGGCTTCCCTGATACTTGGATAGAAAGGGTGATGAGTTGTGTTTCGACACCATCCTTTTCTATTCTGGTGAATGGGAAAGCTTATGGCATGATCCACCCATCCAGAGGAATAAGGCAAGGGGATCCTTTGTCGCTAGACCTATTCTTGTTATGTGCTGAGGGATTCACTGCATCGCTGGACCAAGCAGAATCAGAAGGGAGGATTAAAGGAGTATCCATTTGTAGAAGGGCACCAAAAGTCACTAATCTCATGTTTGCAAATGATTCTTTGCTCTTTTGCCAAGCAACTCAGGCTGAGGGGGAGACTATAGCACAAATTCTCCAAACTTATGAAAGAGCTTCAGGGCAGTGTATAAACTTAGAAAAGTCTTCAGCTTACTTCAGTAGCAATACTTCAGATAGCCAGAAACAACTGATATTGGGGATTTTGGGAGTTAAGGAGGTGAATAGATTTGAAACTTATCTTGGCTTACCAACTTTAGTTGGGCGGGGTAAGTATCACACTTTTTCCTATTTGAAGGATAGAATATGGAAGAAGCTTCAAGGATGGAAGGGTTTGATTTTGTCAAAAGCTGGTAAAGAAATTTTGATCAAGGCTGTGGCACAATCCATACCCACATATACAATGAGTGTGTTTCAACTCCTATTGAAATTATGTGATGAACTGGATGCTCTGTGTGCAAAGTATTGGTGGGGTCAGGTGGGGAGTGAACGAAAGATTCATTGGCGGAGTTGGAGTAAATTGACAGTTTCAAAAAAAGAGGGAGGAATGGGATTTCGAGACCTGAGAGCTTTTAACCTCGCCTTGTTAGCTAAGCAGGGATGGCGGATGATCCAATGCACTGATTCTCTTCTTTATCAATGTTTCAAAGCAAGGTACTTTCCCCGTTCTTCTTTCCTTGAAGCTAAAGTTTCTCCTAACTGCTCATACGTTTGGAAAAGTTTGATGGCTGCACAACCCATACTATTATCTGGACATTGCTGGCGGGTAGGAAATGGCCTCTCAATCAATGTTCTCAAAGATAGGTGGATTCCTAATTATCCATCTAATAGTATTTTATATCCGGTTCATGAAGATGTGGAGGAGATGAGAGTGGCTGATCTGATTAATCCAGATTTGCATATTTGGAGGACTGAAGAAATTATGACTAAGTTTCATAGGGAGGAGGCAGAAGCTATTTGCCAAATTCCACTGAGCTGTAGAGACGTAAATGATACTATCATCTAGCTGCACAATACTAAGGGAGAGTTCAGCGTCAAATCGGCGTACCATGTAGCTAGAAATCTGGGGGATCGGACAGAAACTTCACAAGGCTGTGCTGATTGGAAGGTATGGGCTACAATTTGGAAACTAAAACTTCCAAATAAAATTAAAATCTTCGGATGGCGGGCCTGTCATGAAATACTACCAACAGTTGGGAATTTGTTCCGGAGGAAAGTTGTTCAGGAAAATAAATGTCCTTTATGCATGAGGGAGGAGGAATCAACAGTCCATGCCTTATGGGAGTGTGTAGCGGTCCAGGATATTTGGTATGGCAGCATCCGTAAGTTGCAAAAGACCAGGCATGGGCAGCAAGACATGAAGCAGTTGATGATGGAATTATTGGAGCGGTTAACGTCGGATGAGATGGACCTGTTTTGGACACAGGCGTGGTTTATCTGGAATCAAAGGAATTGTGTAGTTCATGGAGGCAGAATGAAGGATCCGAATAGCTTGAACAAAAGAGCTGAAGAGTATGTTACTGAAGTTAAACAGTCCCGGAATAATCTCTCTATTTTGACTTGGCAGCAACAGAGTGGAGACGTTTGGCAACCTCCCTCACATTCGGAGTATAAACTGAACTTTGATGCAGCGATTTTTTCAGGCTTGGACAGATCAGGCGTTGGCGCTATAATCAGGAACAACAAGGGTGAAGTGATGGCTGCTATGTCCGTGAGTGGTCCGAAGGTGAGTTCAAGTGATGAGGCTGAATTACTTGCCTGTCGAAGAGCTATTGAGTTTGCTGTGGATGCTGGGTTCTCTAGGTTAATTATTGAGGGAGATAATTGTAATGTGATCCGAGCCATCTCATCTTCTTCAGAAAACTATTCACTACTTGGGAATATTGTTAATGACATCAGACACTTGTTGTGGGGGCTTCAGTGGGTTAGAGTTTGTAATATTAGGAGAGGAGCAAATAAGGTAGCTCATGCATTAGCTCAATATGCTAGAAATTCTCTTGATGCGGATTTGTATTGGATGGAGGACTCTCCCCCACCAGCCTTAGAAGCCTTGTATCATGACTCTTTGTCACTATAATTGAATGAATATTTCCCTTTCAAAAAAAAAAAAAAAAAAAAAAAAATTTTAAAATGCGGTTAAAATAGTAATTCAGCAAAATTCAAAAATGAAAATAATCAAGAGAAAACTCACCAAACTTCCCAGTAAAAAAAAAAAATAAAAATAACTTCTCACTTTCCCACTTACAGCCAATTACTCTTCATCTTATTATCCCAACATCCCCATTTACAAGCATTTACTACTATGTAATCTATCAATACCTATCTAGTTTTCCTCTCTCACTTTCTTCTTATTTAATATTCCAATCTAATAAATTAAATACGTAACCAGGCATTTAGGCACAACACTGCTCCACAAGGTGATTGAATATGATTTTTTAATATTTAGTTTTAGAGTTCTGTATCAATAGGACTTATAATATTCATTGATAAACCTAATTACTTCAATATATAATAAAAAAAATTAAAATTTATTGTTATATAACCTTTACAATTATTTTTCTGAAGATAAAATTTAAATAAAGTAACATAAATATACGCCTAAACTTAAACACGTTCCAAAATTTTAGAAGTGCATAACTAGAATTATATTTTTAAAGATATATTTTAAATAAAGTAGCATAAACATAGTGTAACAGTTTTCTCTCTAGGTTTCGGCGAAGCCTGGAGGTGTGAACTTCTTTGCCTCTAGGCAATTTTCTTTCCCTGCTTAGACGGTGGAACCTGTATTCTCAACACGAATGGAGACAATTACAAACAAGTGTGCGAATCTAAGGCTCTCGGAGAGGGAAGGAAGAGAAGTAGACCTAGCTCTTCCCGGAGTAGACCAAGGTTTGGTATTGGCTGGGAAGTTTTGCACTAAACGCAGAGTGAATTTAGAGGCTGTGGGGAGGGCATTAAGATTGGTTTGGAGAACAAAGAAAGACTTTGAGGTAAGTGATATGGGAGAAAATAGAGTCTTATTTTTGTTTCAAGATAAAGAGGATTTGGATAGGGTTTTATTGCAAGGACCATGGTCTTTTGATAAGTACATTCTTTTGTTGCATAAGTTAGAGGTGGGAGAGTCTGTCACATCTCTATCCTTTCACATGGCAGCGTTCTGGGTCCGAATTCATGGCTTACCAACATTGAGCCAGACTAAGGAAGCGGGTTTAAGTATTGGAAGTATTTTGGGCAAAGTTGAAAGAGTGGATGTAAGGGATAAGGGCTTTAGTTTAGGCTGTTATCTGAGGATTAGGGTAACCATGGACATCTCGCAACCATTGTGTCGAGGAAGAATGGTACGTTTGGGTGGTTCGGAGTCACAGTGGGTTGAATTCAAGTATGAACGACTGCCGGTATTTTGTTATTTATGCGGAAAAATTGATCATGATAAGAAGGATTGTATTGACTAGATCTGTAGTGCAAAATCTATTCGTTCAGAAGACAAGCAATATGGCCCGTGGATGAGGGCAGTTCCGGATCGACTTCAGAAGCCGCACGTGGTGCTTGTGTAGCGAGCTGGGGAACGAGGTACTGCTGGGCAGACCGGGGCGAGACAGGTAGAATGGGAGCAGCAGTTCCAGCTGTAGACGGCAGCCTCAGCCACGCACTCTCAGGCTACTGACACACCGGCGACAAACCGTATAGAGGCTGACGTGGGGGGTTCGACCATGGGAAGTGCGAGAATTACGGAGAAACAGATTGGAGTTAAAGGAAAATGTGATTTTGAGATTTTGTTGAGAGAAATTGATGCCGAGATTTCAGGTAAGGCTGATACGGGATGTAAAGTGGATACGATTGACTCGGAAAGAATAATGGAGGAAGTTATGGTGAATGCGCAACATAAGGAAGATTTAGGAGGGGAGGTTTTAACGCAGGGGCTTAGGTTTGGATCTAGTTGTAATGGGCCGCAAGCCATAATGGGCCACTTTGGAGATCACGTGGACTTAGATGGTCCAAAAGTCACACTTACTCAGGTGCAGGATTTAAAGGGCTCTCAAGGTGGGCCTATGAAATCAGTGTTAAGTGGAAAGAGTAGTAATAAGAGATGTAAGAGCCCAACACGAAGAAAGCCACATGCACATGCAAACAAGTCTGGAAAAGAAAATGTGAGCCTATGTCTTTCTACTTTGCAGAAGAAGAACGCCATGGAGGATGTAAGTCGAATGGAGGTGGAGGAGTTGGATATGGGACCTAAACGAAAGGTACGGGCACCTTTAGCAGAAGTAATAGATAATAGGGAGATTGGAAAAAAACTCAAGCTAGATGAGGAAGTTGTCGCTCTTAGGAAGTTGATGGCCACACAAATGGGATCGGCGGCGGCTGCTGAGCAGCCCCGCCGGGAACAATGAGTGCTATAGCTTGGAACTGTCGAGGGCTTAGGAACCCTCGAACAGTTAGCACTCTCCAAAAAGCACTTTTGGAGGAAGATCCCACCTTGGTTTTCCTTATGGAAACCAAGTTTAAAATTGAGGAAATGGCTGAGATCAAGCGTAAGCTGGAAAGAAGACAAGGTCTGATTGTCCCTAGTGTGCATCGGAGTGGGGGTTTGGCTCTTTTATGGAAGGATTCGATGTCTGTGGATGTGCAAACATATTCTCAGAATCACATAGATGCAATTGTTATGGAGGAAGACGGGAACAAGAAATGGTGATTCACCAGTTTCTATGGCCATCCTGAAACCAAAAAAAGAGAAGAGTCTTGGAGGCTATTAGAGAACTTGAGCACAAGGAGTGATCTACCATGGGTTTGCATGGGAGATTTCAATGAGATTAGACATAAGGGTGAGAAGGAAGGTGGTGGGGAGAGACCTGAATGGCAGATGAGAGCATTTTCTTCAGCTATTAATAAAAGTAAACTTAGAGACATGGGCTGTGTGGGACCAAAATTTACGTGGAGCAGAAGGTTGGGTGCTCATGGATGGGTCCGTGAGAGATTGGACCGGGCTTTGGTCTCTACAAACTGGTCTTCTCTGTTCCCACAGGTTAGACTATATAATGTGGCAACTTGTTCATCAGACCATAACATGCTGATCCTTAAAGCTTCCCCACCCAGAAGTAGAAATAAAAGAAGGCAGCGTTTGTTTAGATTCGAAGCAATATGGATTAAGGAGAGTGAATGTGATGGGGTAGTGAAAGAAGCTTGGGAGAGAAGTCGCAGTCTGGGGGACCAAAATCAATTTGGGAGGTGTATGGAGGAGTGCCGAACCTCCTTGTAAAGCTGGAATAGTACCACTTTTGGCCATGTTGGTCGAAAAATAGCATCACTAAACAAGAAGCTTCAATGCCTTGAAAGCTTACCAGGGGGTGGGGCAAACATGGAGGAGATACATGCCACAAAGGTGGAGCTTAACAAGATGCTTATGGCAGAGGAAGAAATGTGGAAACAACTGTCAAGGAATTGTTGGCTGAAATCAGGGGATAGGAACACATCCTTCTTCCATGAGAAAGCTTCCAAAAGGCACCAACGGAACACCATTACTCGGCTAATGGATTCTAATGGTAAATGGCAAGAGGAGGAAGATGTCATGGGCCAGATTTTTATTGATTATTTCCAAGAGCTTTTTACATCATCATGCCCAACAGTTAGTGATGAATTGTTGGAAGCTATACATCCTAAAGTGACTAACAAAATGAATGAGGTTTTATTGCAGGAGTTTCGGGTAGCAGAGGTTGAGAAAGCTCTTAAGCAGATGCACCCATTGAAGGCGCCTAGTCCTGACGGAATGCCTCCTTTGTTTTTTCAACATTATTGGCCTATTGTAAATTCTGTTGTCATACAAACTGCAGTAGACTTTCTTAATCATGGTGTGCCCCCCCCTAAATTTCATGAAACCCACATTGTACTTATCCCAAAGACAAAAAACCCAACTAAAGTAACTGATTATAGGCCTATAAGTTTGTGTAATGTGGCTTATAAGATTGCTTCCAAAGTAGTGGCTAACCGAATGAAGGCTGTTTTGAAGGATATTATATGTGAAAACCAAAGTGCTTTTGTGTCAGAGAGGCTCATCACAGACAATGTTCTTGTGGCCCATGAATTAATGACCCAGATTAAAAGGAGGAAAGGCAAATTTGGGGAGATGGCATTGAAGCTTGACATGAGCAAGGCTTATGACCGGGTAGAGTGGGTGTGCTTGCAAAAAATAATGGAGAAGCTTGGGTTTCATAATAGGTGGATTAGCATTGTAATGGCTTGTGTGTCCTCTGTTACATATGTTATTAGAATCAATGGCCAACCTTGGGGAAGGATCACTCCAACCCGTGGTTTGCGTCAAGGAGACCCACTTTCCCCCTATCTTTTCCTACTATGTGCTGAAGGGTTATCGGCATTGCTGCATAAGGCATCACAAAGGAAGGATTTGAAAGGAGTGGCTGCCTCGGCTAGGGGACCACGAATTTCACATTTATTCTTCGCAGATAATAGCTTGATCTTTTGTAAAGAAACAGAGAAGGAAGGGGTTGAAGTACAAAGAATTTTGCAAGTCTATGAGTCCTCCTCAGGTCAACAACTAAACAGAAACAAGACAGCATTATTCTTTAGTAGCAATACTCCCACACGTACACAGGAAGCCATTAAGTCCATGTTTGGTGCTCAGGTCATCAAACCTCATGAATCCTACTTAGGACTGCCCTCATTGATTGGGAAGTCAAAGAATAGCACATTTGCCCAGTTGAAACACAAACTAGCCTCCGAGCTTGCAGGTTGGAAGGAAAAGTTGCTATCAAATGCAGGGAAGGAAGTATTAATTAAAGCAGTAGCACAGGTCGTCCCCTCTTATACTATGAACTGTTTCAAGCTCCCCAACGCTCTATGTGAGGAGTTGACTAGAATGGTGAGGCAGTTTTGGTGGGGACAAGTGAAAAATGAAAAGAAGGTGGCTTCGATGAGCTGGGACAGAATGTGCCAACCAAAGGCAAGGGAGGGCTGGGATTTAGAGACTTGAAGTCATTCAATCTTGCTTTACTAGCCAAACAGGGTTGGAGACTTCAAACTAATTCCTTCTCCCTATTCTCACGGATTTATAAGGCTAAATATTTCCCTAAAGGAGACTTTGTGGATGCTGCGGTAGGCAAGAATGCTTCCTTTTCTTGGAGGAGCATAATGGCAGCCCAATATCTGGTCAAACGTGGTTTGAAATGGCAGGTAGGAGATGGAGGCAGTATACGGGTTTGGCAGGATCAGTGGCTCACTACCCGTAGCACTTATAAGGTGGTTACTCCTGAAATTCCTGGGACTCAAGTTAAAATGGTTAGGGACTTGATGAAAGAAGGAGGAAAGGAGTGGGACATAGAGCTGGTGAAGAGTCTATTTCTACCCCAGGATGCGGATGCGATCCTAAGTAACCCACTCAGTAACTTGGTTACAAAAGATAGACTAGTATGGGCTGAAGATAAGAAAGGCAGATTTACAGTGAGAAGCGCATACAAGCTTGCTCAGGAAATAGTAGTCGAGGATCATAATGTTAGTTGCTCAGACCCGATGAAAATGCATAGCGTATGGCGTGGGGTGTGGAGTATGAACCTTCCAAATAAAATCAAGCATTTTGCTTGGAAAGCCTGCAATGGGATTTTGGCCACTAAAGAAGCTCTGTTTAGAAGACAAATCATGGCCAACAACATTTGCGAAGTTTGTGGAAAGCATGAGGAAACAACTATACACATGCTCTGTTTTTGTAGTCGAGGAACAGAGGTGTGGAGTGCTAGTAAAATCTCCTTGCCATTCACGGTACAAGAGTCATGGAGCTTTGTAGATGTCTTCAGTAGGCTAAAGAAGTGTTGGGAAACACAGCCAGGGAAGCTTGAGAAGTGGGTAATGATTTGCTGGGGAATATGGAAGAGTAGGAATGAGGTTCGGCATGGAGGTAAGAGGCTAACCGGTCACTTAGTAGTGCGAAACTCTCTGAAATTATTAGAGGAGTTCCAAATTGCTAATGAAATACCGAACTGAGTCAACTCAGAGCATAGAGACACAACAGATTGGAAGCCACCACTGCCGGGGTGGTTCAAGATTAATGTGGACGGCGCACTTTTCTCGACTGCAAAACAGTCCGGCATTGGAGTAATGGTGTGAGATGAGGAAGGGAACGTGATAGCGGCTTTGAGCAGGAAGTTGGACTTGCCTCTGGGTGTTTTAGAGATTGAGGTGAAGGCCCTGGAGGTTGGGATCCAATTTGCCGAGGAGGTGGGGCTCAGGAAAGTGGTGTTTGAAAGTGATTCGCTGCTAGTCATCAACGCAGTCCATGGGGTTGAGGAGGCAGCGGCATCAGTTAAAAATATCATTCATGGTGTGTTGCGTAAAGTTCAGGGCTTTGAGACTTTTGATTTCTTACATACTAAAAGGCAGGGAAATGTCCCTGCCCACTTGCTTGCTCAATATGCTCAAAATATTGAGGATATGGTTGTATGGCTGGAAGATTGTCCCAGTCAAGTGGCATGTGCATGTGCGAATGATGTATGTTCTTTACAGAGGGTTGAATAAAACTGTTGAGCATTTCTCATTAAAAAAAAAAAAAAAAAGTAGCATAAACATAAATAAGAGAATAATTTTGAATTCATAAACCTTTTTTTTAATTCACTGTGATTAATCACAATAGAAGGATCTAGTTTCTTAAATTCTCAAGTAACATATTTCTTCTCTCCAAAGGGTCAAAAATCTTCATGAAAGAGGCGAAAGGGCTACTTTATGGTCTACAAGCAGAGTTTTGCTAATAGGAGATAAATTGAGTAATGATTCTCTTAAGAGAGGTATTATTGAGAATTGAGAAACTTACAAATCCAATGAAGGTAAAAAGAACACTGCTTTCGAAACTTTAGTGGGCCAATTTGGCATTTTGATGAGGGGAATTTATTGAAAGTTAGGGTGGGGCTCTCCCACTTCACCTATTCGTCAGGATATGGCTTATGATGGCACATTACACCATTAGGTAAAAGATCAAATAATGCAAACATTGTGTGGAAACAAAGGGGCCAGTGCTCCTAATAAATTGTCAAGAAAGACAGTAGATAAAGCAAATTTATGAGAAGTATGTATAGAATCACCCAAGGTTCAGCAGGAATGTTGGTAGACGACCGTAAGATGTCTCGGACAATTTTGATGTTGACAGCAAGACGATCATGAAATTTTTTTTTTTTTTTGTATTTTAAAAATATTAAAAAATTAGATAATTTCTTAAATTCCTATATGTGCATGTGCTTTTCCACCGATATAATGGATGACATTGTTCCCATACCCATCAATCTATGCTTAAGGTAAATACTATTTCCACACCAATATTTGATTTTAGATTTCCACCTATCTGATATAATAGATAAAAGATTATATTGAGTACAGTTGAGAAAAATTAATTTGGAATAAAACATATGTTTAAACAAATTTTGTGATGGAAGGGGTAATCTCATGATTATAGATTACAACTATTTCTTGATTATAGATAGGTGTTGACTAGCATCAATGACTTAAAAATTGTTCATATGCACAATGCTAGGGGGGGCATATTTGGTGCTTTCTTGCGTATTTGGCTTAGTGATAAACTTGGAAGGAAAATGATGATAATTTGTTCTAATTTTGTTTCCTATACCGTAGCTGTCCTAACTATTGTTATTGCTCAAGCTCCTTGATATATTGTCTTTGGATGAATTATTCTAAATAGAATGGGCATAGGGTTCATCATAATGACTTGCCTAATAAGAATTGAAAAGGTATGCTCCACAATGATTTAGGTTCACTAATTATATTGTATTTAATCTTAATTCCAATTAAGCAATTGGTCTCCTACATTACAACCACAACCTTTATACGTTAACAATTATTTTATAATTAAAAAAAAAAATACTATGTAATCTTATTATGAAGTTCTATAGTATAGGCACGATCTTTTTTTTAAAAAAAGAAAAATTCAATTTAATTCCCTTGCAACTCCATGGTAGACAGGTATAAATGTTTGGATTTGGTGTAACCTAATCTATAGCTCAATTATATTTAACAAAGTACCTTAAATAACTAGAATTATATATGTAAGGAGCAATGTACTATCGTTCTTTTTATTTTAAAGTCTACCCTAATGCATCTATACCGATTACTTTAAAATTAATGATTTTTCCTTTATTTCATGAAGTATGATTGGGGTGGTGGACAAGTTTCAATGCAAAAAATCTATGCTCATGTGTTTAGATCAAAATGAAGTTGCACAAGAAACTAAAAACGAGATATATGCTTCCATTTCACATGCATATGTATATATACTATGAAACCGAGATATAAACCTTATCCCAAATTGAGCTGTATAGCTTAAATGTTGTTTTCTTTTAGGAGAGTTAATGGTACCTGCATTTTCATTTTAAATGATTACCTTTATAGGACATGATGGGATGGTTTTTTAATGTGTAGACTGTGGTGGTGGAAAGAGTATTTTGTCAATTACTTTTTTTTTTTTTTTTTTAAGACGGTGCTAATAACAAAAACATAGTTTTTTTATTTTTTATTTTTGCTAATAACATAAACACATATAATTACTTCCATATATAATAAAAAATCTAAAACTTTATAAGTGTATAACTAGATTTATTTTTCTAAAATAAAATTTAAACAAATAAACATAAACATAAACATAAACACAAACAAGAGAATAAAATGCAAGGAAAGATTAAACTCACTATAATCGATCACATTAGAAGGATCTAGTTCATTGCATTCTCGAAGAACAGACTTCTTGCTTGCAAAGTGCTTGAAATCTTCATGCCGTTTTTTAATTATCAAATTATTTGGAACACAAAATGAGGTAGATGCATGGCTCTTAAGCAATCCTAAGAAGTGCGCTGGAGGAGCTTTTTGTATTGAGAAGTAAGATTGTGATAAGCTATGACATTCAAACTAACTTTACTTCAATTACTAAGTGAGAAGATTGCACATTCAAGTTTCCAATTCTACTTCAGTTGGTTGCTAAGTGTGAAATTGCTAGGTACCTCATTGGAGGTCGTAAACATTGACTTTATTTATTACATTACGCATGATTCTCTAATTGGATTACTTTTCACCAAGTACCAATGATAGACTCATGTGTAAGTAATGTTTGATCCAATCACAAGTCCACACATGTGCTATGAGAACTTACAACAATGTTCTCCAAAGGAAACCACATGGAATTAAGCTAGCAGCAGTTAAAGCAGCCATTATGAACAGCGAAGCCTAAAACATTCATCTCCTACACAAGTTAAACCAGTTCTTTCAACATTTTTCCCTCAACTGCTATCTTGCTTGAAAATCATAAATTAGGGCAATAATATATATTGAAGAAAAAGTTTCCAACAACCCCTCCTATACGTGTCAAAAAAAATAAAATTGACTGAAGCTCCTCTCTACAAACCTCTCCTAGCAACTCAAACTGCAAGGCCAACAAAACTCCCATACTAAACCCTTCAATGATTATTTCACCATATAGAAAACTCCTACCCTCAATTGCCAAGGCCAAAAAGGAAGATACTGATGATAAAATCATCATTATTACAACTTTCATGATAAAAATAATCTTAGAAACTTGGATAGATTTTAAGTTGCCAATTAACAAGGTACCAAAAAACCTTGAAACACACATAAGAAATACCAAATTAGTTACGTTGTGTGCAGGGTAGCTGTAACTTATGGCAATTTGTGCTAAATTATTCTCAAAAGCAATCATGGTTCCAAAGACGAATATATTAATTACCAACAACCACATAATTTTGACACTAATTATGTATTTCAATTTTTCAAAAATGTGAGGGGCTTGTTTATCAGCTATTACCACAGAAGTCATTTTGCACTTTGAGCAAATATATTGTTAAAAAAAAAAAAAAAGATTCAAAGAACTATAATGGTTTTTTTTTTTTTTTTTTTATTAATATGGAAAATCCAAAACTAGTTTTAAGCAAGGAAGAAGAAGAAGAAGAAAAAAAAAAAAAAAAAAAAAAGGAAAAAGAAGAGGTGCAGGGTGGTACCTGTGACTTTAATGCAAGATTTAGAAAATACCCTAAATCCTACATTTTACACAGAATAGCCACTTTGTTATACGCACTAAAATAGATTCAAACGTTGTCAAATTATGTTTAACAAACGTTGTCAAATTATGTTTAACAAATATTGTCAAATTATGTTTAAATCATCAAACATAATTTTACCCATAGGCCTTTTGGCATATGAGTTTTATTAATGTGCGTAGTGCCCATTCAAGATAATGCATCTCTTAATTACAATCCCTTATTTCAAGGGAAGAACTTTTGATTCCAACCATGTCGTCTTTATACATAAGTTTATTTATTTTATGTTTAAGGGGATATGTGTTTTTATTTAAATTGATTTGAGCCAATTCGTTGTTCTTAGTTTGAGGTTTTAAATTAAAAATCCTCAAATTGATTTTTTGCCCAATTTAAATGATGGACATTTAAGTCTAATACTTTGTATTTAATTAAGCATTGACTTAATTTTGCTTTTGGGTAAGATAATTGGTTTTAATCTCAAGGATAAGTCAAGGACCATGTTTTTATGGAAATTGAATCAAGGATTCTCTTTTTGAGAAGTTGAATGTCCAAGAAATTTTCCATTTTCTTTCATTTGCTTCCTTCTAGGAATTTTAATGATATTTGGATTGAGGTTCCCAAATTTAATTAAGGGAAAGAATACTCATTTGAAGCAATTTTATTTTTTATGAACATGTTTTAGGAATTGGGAATTGGAAAATTTCCTCAAATCAATTTTTATGGTCATTTTATTTTGTGAATTATTAACTCCAACCTTGATTAAGAAATTAGGAATCCCAAAAAAAAAAATAGTCATGTTGGAATTTAAAATAATTTTGTGAATCAAGTACTCCATTGAAATGTAGTGGAGTTGAGGACTTCATTAATTGGGTAGAGTCAAGGACTCCATTAGTTTGGTGAAGTCAAGGATGTTAGGACATATGTGTTACATGTTAGGAACATATGTCATATTTTATGTAAATTGGCTAATCCTTTGACAAAACGCACTCTACTTGTAATTGGGTAGTTCTAGGTGTATTTAATACTTCAAGAAACTATGTTTCAAGATCAAGTGTTGAAGTCATCAAGTCTGTCCAAGAAAAATCAAGTTGATGTGCATAAATTTTAAAGCTCGACACCTGCTCGACACCTGCTCGACACCTACCTCGACACCTGCTAGCTGTCGAGAATTACAAAAGTCAGAATTCTAATCTGATTTTCTTGGGATCCGTGAATGTGTTTTTGGGCCTTCTTTTCTTCTAACCCTAAACATATTTAAGGAGTGTTTTAAGAGCCGTCAACATAGACACAAGTTGCATAAGCATTGAGCAATCCTTGTTCGAGCAAATTGTGCTCTAAAGACAAAGTTCTTAATCTAGGTCATCTTCTTCAAGAAGTTGCTGTGTATTGTGCACCTTAGGGTTTTGTGACCAAGCATCTTCCTGATCTTCATGCATAGGATGATCTGAAGAACTCTGCAGCCAACCTCTCATTCTAAAGTTGGTGATTGAAGTCGCGTACTGGGATCCGCGCATCTGGTTAGTCACGTACTTGGGAGCCGTGCATCAAAAGGGGGAACTGTCGCTACAGATCAAGTCCAATTGGGTATTGGGGTAAGGGTTCAACTGTAGGTTGGTAAGGTACTTGGGATTCCTTATTTGTAACTGCTTGATTTGATAATAGTGGAGTTTCGGGAGTGGTGACCTGAAAATCACCCGGTGGGGTTTTTGCCGTTAGGGTTTTCCCCATTCGTGAACAAATCACCGTGTCTTTTATTTTCCGCTGCATATTTTGTTATTCGGTGATTTGTTTGTGCTGCCACGTATTTGCATGTTAAATTGATTAATTAATAACTTGACTAAATTAATTAATTAGTTTAAATCACAAAGGGGTCATTCAGTTTGTGGCCTATCAAAGGACTCTATTAATTTGGTGATGTCAAAAACTACATTAAAATATGGTAGAGTCAAGGACTCCACTGATGTGGTAGAGTCAAAGACTCCATTAAAATTTGGTAGAGTCAAGAACTCCATAAATTTGGTCAATCAAAGATTCCAATTAATTTTGTAGAGTCAAGGACTCCATTGATGGGATAGAGTCAAGAACTCCATAAATTTGGTCAATCAAAGATTTCAATTAATTTTGTAGAGTCAAGGACTCCATTGATGGGATAGAGTCAAGTACTCCAATAATTTAGTAGAGTTGAGGACTCCATTAATTTGTTAGTCAAGGACTCCATTGATGAGGTAGAGTCAAGGACTCCATTAATTTAGTAGAGTCAATGACTCTATTGATGGGGTAGGATTAGGGACTTCATTAATTTAGTAGAGTAAAGGACTTCATTAATTTGTTAGAGTCAAGGACTCCATTGATGGGGCAGAGTCAAGGACGCCATTACCTTTGGGTGGAGTCAAGAACTTCGTTAATAGGGTAGAGTCAAGGACTTGCGTTGATAGCATAGAGTCAAGGACTCTAGTTGAGAAAACATTGCACCAAAACTTGAGAAAATTTTTATTTGGTAATTTTTAAATAGGATTTAAGAGTCAAGGACTCTTGTTTAAAGCTTCATGTATGGAATTAGGAACTCCTCATGAAACCCAACCCTATTTGTTTTCCCAAAAAAAAAAATTCAGATTTGAGGAAGAGGGAGAAAGAGAGATTTTGGTAGAGAAGAAAGGGACTGATGAAATCCCAACCTAATGTTGATGGTGCGTGTTCCTCCTCTGCTTGTTGCTGTCTATCTTTTTTTTTCTCTATGTATTTTGCTGTGTGTTTTCTCTCTATTTTTTCCTTGCTTTATCTGCATGAGTGCGTCTTTTTCTATTTCCGTCTGTTTTTTCTTTTGCTTGCTGAAGGCTCTTTATTTATAGAGAAGTTTGAGAAACTGCTCCCACATTTTTTTTTTTTCCTCAACTCACCGGTTAATGGGCAATTTTCATGGACCATTATCTTCTTTCATGTGCTCATGCCATCACCCACTGTTCAGCTTTTTGGTTTGTTCTGTTTCTAGAATTTTCTTTTCATAGGTACTAGGCAGCTCATGTGATCTCTTCTTCTTCTTCTTCTTCTTCTTCTTCTTCTTCTTTTTAATTCAATTTTTGTTCCTGCCGTGGCCTCCTTTTCAGCCTTTATCTCCTTATTTTTCTCCTTTTAGTCCTTTCTTATAGGTAATGGCAGACTAGCTTATAAGTAGTTTGTTTTACTAGTTTTTGGACTCACCTGATTATTATGTTTTTAATGTGTGAACCCTTATTTTCAGGTGAGGTACATTTGTGTATTTTTTTTTTTTTGGTTTCAACAGAAACACAAATTGAAAGTGAGTTCAATAAAGGGAAAACCATACCTAATTGTACCCATTATTCTTGGACTTTGGGTTGCTTCAAAGGCTTAGCCTTTCCAACTACAAACCCAAAAAAAATAAAGTAACATACACAGAGAGTGCAATCGAGATCGCATATTGAATCTACAGATTTATACTTGAAATAAATCAATAATAAATGAAATCAATATCGAATCAAGAGAGAGTTATAAGGAACCTACCCACTCTTTGAAAAGAATTCGAACCAAAGTGAAACAATTATAGAAATATTAAAAAAAGAAAAAAATGAAAAGAAGAAGAACCAATCTTGAAAAATTAAAAGAAAAAAGATATTAAATATATTTTTTTAAAAATAAGGAGAGGTTGTTTGATAGGAAGACACTACCAAAGTCAAGTAGATGAGATGATACAGAATCGGCAAAGATCTAGACTCTAGAGTTCTAATTATGAGCAGAAGAATTGGAACTGTACGAACTTCAAAATTGCCAACATCTGCGTCCTCTTTGTGGTCACTGACTAATGAGATTTGTCGTGGAAGTTGATTCACACTAGCCAAATCTTTTTTTAACAAAGCCTCCTCTTCTCTCCCAAAAAAAAAAAAAAAAAAAAAAAGGATGAAAGGTAATTTGCGATATAGCCATGCAACTAATAGTTAGCAACCGATTAAGTTGTATTTTTACTTGATTATCTTTTACTTTTGTCTCTATTTTAAAAATAGGATGTAGGGGTATTTTTGAGTTACCAAAAAATCCAGTCCAAACAAGGGAAGCTCCTTAAATAGTAGTATAAATATAACTAAATTATTTTTTTAAAGATAAAATTTAAATAAATAAACATAAATATAAACATAAACAAGAGAATAAAATGCAGTGAAAGATTAAACTCACTTTGATTGATCATAATAGAAGGATCTAGTTCCTTACATTCTCGAAGAATATAATTATTCTTGTGTATGATGGCGATATTACTTAGAATTTTCAGATGGCAAACATCAAATAAAACTATTTGGTTTGATAATTTGTGTTGTTTTGAACTTTGAAGCACTAAAAATTAGTTTTTGTTGGTTTGATGTTGATTTTTTATTTGTTAGGTGGTTTTTGAGATAAACATTATTTGATATTGGCCATCATTAGGATGTTTGGGAGTAATTGATGGAACTCATGTTCGTGTATCTGCTCCAATCGAAAACCAAGGAAGTTTTCGTGGTCGAAAGGAAGGGATAACACAAAATGTGTTAGCTGCAATTATGTTTGACCTGAGATTCATATATATGTTAGCTAGTTGGGAAGGTAGTGCTCATGATTCTCGTTTTCTAAATGATGCACTAAGTAGGCCAAGGGGACTTAAAATACCAAAAGGTATTATATAGATAACATGCCTTTGTGTTTGGTTCTAAGTGAGTTGTCTATGTCACATCCCAAACCCAATACCTAGATTTGTGACCATGACCGGCGTGTTAATATCAAGCCTAAACCTGGTATTAACAAGAACCAACTAAACTTTTTACAAAAGATTTTACAAAAGCTTCCCTTTTTCTTATCATTCTTGTTTCTTTACTTCTTGAGATAACTTTTCACTTGATATTCTGAGCATCTACATTGTACTTCAACCGATAACACAATCCACCAGTTATTCAAATTCTGAATTTCACATAATACATCTCTTAATACTTTAAGGTACACAACTTTCATTAGATCCTAAAATACTCAATGTCATAAAGCTAAACATCAAATGCTAATTTGGGATCTATACATTAAAACTAAAACTAGCTCCTTCCAGAACTCGACTAAGGCTCTCTCTGCTCCAAATTGAAACCTGTTGACTAAAAGAGTGGAAGGGGTGAGCTACATAGCTCAGTAAGGGTATGATACATAAGAATTTAATAAGAATGCATGTAAATCAAATCATTTCATTTTATAAACATTCAGATAGGAGAACATCTTTTCATGCATAGTATTTTATACTATTTGTAATAATAACTTATATGCTCTTTGTAGGAAAATAATTGTTCTCTCTTTCCTTATTAGAATAATTTTACCAAAACCTTTCGGATTGAATTTCTTTCATTTCTTACAAAGTCACCAAATATAATATTGATTGTTTAAAATTATATATATATATATATATATATATATATATATTCTCGTTAAAAAATAGTCATTTTAAGTTAAATCAGATAATTGGTAACTTTGTCTTAAACTAGAAACATCTTGCCGAATAAGAAAACATTTCTTTATAAACTTCTTCTTATAAAATATTATAACTTTTATGGTCATAAAACTTAACGTTTCATAAAGAACAGATATTTGATAACTTTTTAACATAAACTTATACTTTCATCGGAAGCTTTATCTTTATAGAATACTAAAACCTTTTCATCAGATTATTTATCTTTAAAGCACAACAGAACTTCAGAAACTTTTATCTTTAAAAAACAGCTTTTCTTTTCATCATAAATTTCTTATTTCCATGAGAGCTTTTAACTTTTCACAATGCATTTAAACAAAATCATTCTCTCATGATTAAAAACATAATATAGTTGTTCATAAATAACATATTGATTAGTCCATATCTGATAAATTTGTACTTATTTGGGAGGCTTCTAGCACCACTATGCTAGGCATTCAACATTCCCCACAATGCCAGGTATTACCAGGATCACATCATAATACATATCTTCAACCATGGGGAGTAGGTTGGCATCCTCCACAAGTTGGCCATTACCAACAAGGGTGGGTACAGCAAAGCCAGTCCTACTTTTAATGGCCAATTAGATAATATTTTCCATGGAAAGCCAGTAATTTAACCCCATATTGGCTGAGTTCAGATAATCAGATGACATAACTCGAAACATTTCATACTTGTACATCATACTGAAATTCATAATTTGCATAACATTTCATAATAAAAGCATTTCCATTGTTTTCTTTAAATATCATGTTCGTGGAATTAGTAATAGCATCAATATGCTTAAATCATATACATAAGGTTTCGAAAGCTCACGAACATATCTTTATCTAAAACATGATTACATGCCATATTTCTAATATAAAAAAACCTTTTAATGTATAATACACTTTTAAAAAAACATCATGTGTGTGTGTGTGTGTGCATTTGGTCTAAAGGAATTTTTTTCGTTATTTTGATTATATGATTACAAGGTCCTTGAATATATATGTTTACAAGTGCATTAGATATATTCTTTGAAGGAATATATCTATGTTATAGATGGTTTATATTTATTTAAGATATTTCTTCTTTGGAAGTTAAAAAAAATAGTTGTTTTTTCCATTTTAAGTTGTGCGGAACGCTGGAAAATATTTTACACAGCATTTTCATGTACACGGAAAAATATTATAAAATGAAAACATTTTCCAGCAAATATTTTACATGTAAAATATTTTTCCTCTGTAAATATTTTACGTCGACTAATAACCTAAACCTAAACATAAACACATATAATTACTTCCATATATAACAAAAAATTTTAAACTTTGTAAGTATATAACTAAAATAATTTTCTAAAGATAAAATTTAAATAAATAAACATAAACATAAACATAAATACAAACAAGAGAATAATATGCAATAGTGGGGACAAAATTTTTACCTGCAAATTGAGCAAATAAAATGCATTAAGATTAAAATCACTGTGATCAATCACAATAGAAGGATCTAGTTCCTTACATTCTTGACGAACATAATTGTTGTTGTGTATGGTGGTGCTATTACTTAGAATTTTCAGATGGGGGGCATCAAATAAAACTATCTGGTTTGATCATTTGTGTTGGTTTGAACTTTGAAACACTAATAAAATAGTTTTTGTTGGTTTGATGTTATGCTAGGTAAGCATCAATTATATAGAGGTTTGAAATTCATCCAATTCCTATTGCTAATCTAACTAATGATTTGTCAATGACAAATATTGTCAAAGTTGGTGCATTTTTCATTATTACAATGCTTAAGAAGCAGAGTCAGTCATTAGTTTTTAATTATTTTTGTCTACCTATCTTCTCATTGATTAGGCCATCGAGAGAGGCGTTGAGTATGGGGGCAACGATTGCCACACTTAAAATTAATTTCGAGCTAACCAATTTGAAATTATCCACCACATATGACAACACAAATGAATATTTGAATTTATTAAGCTTCTTACAAATGAATTTTCGGTCTATCAATATTTGAATTTATTAGGATTCTTACAAATGAATTTTTGGAATATATATATATATATATATATATATATATATAGACACACACATACACACACTAGCCTCATCACATGCGTTCTGCATGTGTGATGAGCCTCTTTTTTTATTTTGAGTTTAACGTACTAAAATTTAGGATTTAAAATAGATATATTAGAGAGTGAGCTAATTTTTAGGAAAAAAGTTTTTTTGGTAATTTTTTTAAATTTTGTTGAATTACAATTTTAACCCTATTTTTTATTTTTTAAGAATAAGGATTATTTAATTAGCTTAGGAGTATTTTTGACATTTTTTGAAAGCATAACTAACTTTTTGAATCCTTTATAAATATATATATATATATATATATATAAGGCTTCTTACATGTAAAAGATTAATACAAGATATGATGTTTGTTGATTTTTCTTTCATTTGTTATATTGATAGGATATTCAAAATTGCGATTTTCAAATACAAACAAAATTCTAGTGTTGTGAAGGAACTTACTTTGAGATTCTCACATTTAATTATATCTATAGTGGTAAGAGTCTTAAGAAAATCTGCAGCAGTAGGGACAATATCTTTACCTACAAATCGAGCAAATAAAATGAATTTAGATGTCACTGTGAACAATCACAATAGAAGGATCCAGTTCCCTGAATTCTCGAAAAACATATTTCTTCTTTGCAAAACACCTGGAATCTTGTAGCCTTTTTTATAACAAAGAGGAGCAATATCATAGAAAAGTTCAAAGCAAACTATCGTTGCTGTATCAACTATGGAAGCTAAATTTATGGCATGCTTTGAGGTCACAGTTCATGGATTGTGGTTGCAAAATTTTATCTTAGGACTTGGAATTATTAAATCAATTTCCAAGCTATTAAGAATTTATTGTGATAATTCTGCAGCTGTGTTTTTCTCTAAAAATGATAAGTATTCTAATGGTGCAAAACACAAGATGAATTGGGCGGTAGTAATTTTCAAGAGTAATTTGTCAATTACTTTTTCTTTTCTTTTCTTTTTTTGGAGATAATGCCATAAAAGAAACTTAGGCCCATTTGGTTTAGAGATAGCTCAGCTTTCCTATCTCAGTTTTCATAACTCAGTTTTCAAAACTCATAACTTAGTTCTCAGTTTTTGAAAACACCCATTTGTTATTTCTTGTTTCCATCACTCTAACTCAAATTTTTGAGTTTTGAGTGATGGAAACAAGTGTTGAAAACCAAGCCAAACACAAAATTTTTTGTGAGACCCACGTGTTTTGAGAACTCAGTTATGAAAACTGAGTGATATGATCCAAAAACCCACTCATCCAAACATGCTCTTAGTATTTATAGCAAAGTAAGGAAAGGTTTCTCTCTCTTGATCATCCTTCTTTAAAAAAAAAAAAAAAAAAAAAAAAAAAAAAAAAAAAAAAAAAAAAAAAAACTATTCAGTATATGTGATGGGGAAGCTAAACTCCTCTTTTATAGGTAGAGAGATGACCAAATTCCTTATACATATAACCTCTGCTTTTCCCTCAAAGTCGAAGTTACTTAGGAAACCTTCTTCTCCATTAACCAATGTTTAAGGACATGTAACTTCTTATTAAGCCTAGACAAATTGGTCCAGTTGTTCTATGTAAAGCAAGATATCTGGTGGATGAATTTCAAGCAGCCAATTTCAAGATGACAACGCTTTTAGAGGGTGGGAAGAATCAGTGTGTTCCCCTAAAGCCACCATGGTATAAAATAAATGTCGACGGGGCTATTTTTTCTCCTCTCGGATCCTCGGGAATGGGGGCAGTATTTCGAGATTCAGAAGGTAGGTTGTATTATCTATTCTTATAAATGACTTGGTCATGTCATAAGAAATTGGAGTGGACTGCAATTTGATGTCGTTTTCAATTTTGCACTAACTTCATCAAATTGTAATTAAGAAAGTCAATCAGCTGTAGAAATTTTGGTAGGGAAGCTGTCTGTGAAATTTATAAAATTGCTTTGAGAAGTTTTTACATTTGTTAACACCCTGCATCACGATTCCCATTTTGAGCATTATGCCTATGTCATATAGTTTTTCAAGTGGTTGGTTATATGTTAGCATGTGTTGCTGCAATAAAGATCTATGTTGTTTATCTTACATGCATCTTCTCCAATACTATCACTTGGTTGTTCGGTGACTGGAACAATTGATGAAAAATTTGACAAAGGATATCTGGTTATTGTAAACCTGGGTGCCGATCAACTGAAAGGTGTCTTGTACCATATTCCTCTAATTGTTTCTAAGAGTACTTATTCTATGACCAAGCCTACTCGCTGGAGCCAAAAGAGATCCAGGTTGGCATTATGTGATCCCTTTCGGCCCAAATCGAACAGGAGTGGTTACAATTTCTTTTTTCTTTTTTTTTTTCTAAGCATTATAAGTAAATTATACAAGCAATTATATACATATGAAGTCAGTTTCACATTGTAAATTTAATATTAAAGACAATTTCTTTAATGTACATTTTACTACCCCAATGCCTCGTCTTCCTGACATTGACTCTGTAGAGAAATTTAGATATCCATTCCTCTCTCTCTCAAACACACACTCATGGGGAATGTGACATCTTGTGCTCCTTCCATAATCTCAATGGGGTAGTGAAGGTTTTATTATGTGATGGAAGATTTCAAGTCTACACAAGGCCAGTAAAAGCAGCAGAACTCATGCTAGATGAAAGCTCGAAAATGTGTTGAAAACACACGAGCGGTTTAGACCCCCAAATTAAAAAATACGGCTTGGTTGATTTTACACTAACTTAATTGTTAGGTTCTAAGGTCTTAGGATTTTATGTATTTAGAACTCTAATTTGTAATGTTGGCAAACCATGATCAAAACAATGTATTTAGTCTTGTTTAAGTTTGCTCAAAGTTGGTTTAATATTGTAAAGTTGGAATCGAGTGACTGCAGAAGCATTGGGGCTTCTCGGTCTGGCTCGATCGATCGAAAGTTAGACTCGATCGATCGAAAGTCGGCCCAGATGCGTTTTTCTGCAGAATTCCAACTCAGCCCTAACTCTTTAAACGTTTTGGGTTTTATGTTTTTGCCCTAGGTATATAAGGCAAACCCTAGCCACGTTTTTAAGAGTTGCACAAGTTGTATTGTTGCTCATACATTGCGGTTTTGTGTAAATCTCTTGTGAGATCTAGAGGAGCTTTCCTTTACACAAAGCTTAGGGTTTTCAAGATTGAGATTACTTCAACATCTTGATAATCAACTTAGTTGCTGCCATTGGAACTTAAAGATAATCAAGCGAGGAGCTTGTACCTGATTGAAGGAATACAAAGAAAGAAGTAGTCCGTGGATTCGGAGCCTGCGCGTGGTCGTGTCAGGAAGTTACTACTGGTGTGTAGCATTAGGAAGTCAAGCGGGGAGCTTGTAAGTCCTTTTGTAAGAACTTCAATTCTTTCTTAGTGGATTCCGTTTTGCCTTGAGGATCGGTGGGTAAAATCCTCCCCAGGTTTTTCCGGTGTGGTTTCCTGGGTGATCATATCTTGTGTTATTTATTTTTCCGCTGCTTTATATGTTTTATATGCTTGATATGATTTTGTGATTGTTTTAACCTAGAATTGCATAATTTGACTAAGTAACAACTTGGCTAATTAATCTAGGCTACGCAATCTGGTTATAGTTTAAGGGGTCTAAACCGTTCATTAATGATAAGTGCGGAAAAGTGTAAACACAAGCGTATAAGCAATAACACTACTCTAATCCATATTTAAAGCAACACAGCAGTAAAAATGAAATGAACAAGAGTAGGGAAGAAGGATGCAAACACAGATAACACCGAGACGTGTTATCGAAGAGGAAACCGAAGAACTCGGCGAAAAACCTCTCCGCCGCCCTCCAAGCGGAAATCAATCCACTAGACAATCAGTTGGGATACATGGGTTAGCAAAAGACCCTCCAAGCCTAGTCTACCCGATGTACCTAAGCCCTCCAAGCTCCTACTCCAACAAGGCTTCTCGGAACCGTGTCTTGTCCTAGTTATCCGGATCCCGCAACAAGCTCCATGTTGCATCTGCCATTCAAGGCTCCTTCCAATGCTTCCCAGCAGCACCAAAACGTCACTCAGCACTCACAAAGGTGTGTTAAGTGTTTGGGCTATCAACCTCTCAAAGATATGGATAATGGAGAGGGAATGGTTGAGGAGATACCACAAGCAAATTGTATAGAGAGAGGTGGGGAAGACAATCTCTAATTACCAATGTGTTTGGCTAGGGTTTTCTCTCTGAAGCATCTCTCAACAATTATGGGTAATGATGGTATATGTAGGAGAGGTGCAAAAGGTGTGACTCAAAAAGTACAGGCTGGCAGAACAGCTTGCCTCGCGAGTGTCTCGCGGGAAGGCCTTACCCGCGAGATACTCGCGAGACACAGTTGTCTCCACCTGGCATGACTCTTCGCATTCCAACATGTGCCTGACACATGATTCACTTCGCGGGATGCTTGGTCGCGAGATACCCGCGAGAATCCTTCACTTCTTCAAATGCTTGAGTCTTTAACACTCTTCTATCACACAACCCTTACATCAAATCCCACAACAAATACAGGGTTTAAACGATTGAAATTAATTACAATCAAATTTCGCACGGAATAAAAGCCAACAAAACATAATTGTAAATTACAACTTTACACTAGAGAACCCAGGTCAATTTATCTGTGAATCAAGCAGCCTCAAAGTTAGGTATCAGATAAAAGGATGTAAAGTTTTGTGCTCTCACTCTAAATAGAAATTGAACCTTTATTGATAAAAGAGTGAATGAATACAATGAATACATACAAGCCCTGATCCTATATTTATATATAAAGACTAAAGTAAGCAAAGAAAATTGTCAAATAACTAACTCCCTAAAAGAAGGAAAATCTGTTACAGTAGCATTCTAGCTCTTCCACACGTGTCTAATCACCTTCCCAATATCCTTGCATACGTGGCATCATCTACTGCATTGAGTACAACACTTGATCATAGTGAGGCATTACTTCAATCATAGCCATAGCAGCTGTTTGATCAATGCCTTGGTCACCTTGAAGTTATGAACTGATTTGATTAGCAAAATGGACTTCTCCTTAATGCAAGGAAGCATTCTGTTGTGCTGTTTTAACACTCCCCCTCAAGAGCAAAGGTCTTGTTTCTTGATTATGCTTCTTATACTTTGGATACTGTATTTTGTGAGCAAAAATGTTGATAATTCCCAGCCTTGCTAATAATCTAGAAAACTGATCAACCCCAAGTGCTTTTGTGAATATATCTGCCAGTTGATTCCTTGAAGAGACATAAAACATCTTGATGGCACCATCCAATACTCTATTTTTGACTATATGACAGTCTGCTTCTATAAGCTTTGATCTCTCATGGAATACATGATTTGCAGAGATATGTATGGCTGCCTGGTTGTCACAGTACAGCAGCACTGGTCTCTCATGTGGAATATGCAAGTCTCTTAACAAGTAAAGCAACCAAATGACTTCACATGTGGTGGTGGCCATGGATCTGTACTCTACTTTAGTAGAGGATCTAGACACTATGTCTTGCTTTTTAGATCTCCAAGAAATTAAAGAGTCTCCTAAGAAAACAAAATAACCAGTTAAGGATTTCCTTGTGTCAGGCAGCCTGCCTAATCAGCATCACAGAATGCCTTTAGCTGTAGGTCTGATTCAACAGGAAAGAATACCCCTTGCCCTGGTGTACCTTTGATGTATTGAAGGATTCTAGTGGCTGCCTTCATGTGTGGAGTTCGAGGTTGAGCTAAATACTGACTAAGTCTGTGACCTGCATAGGCTATATCAGGCCTGCTCAAAGTTAAATACATTAACTTCCCTATTAGCCTCCTATACTACCATGCATCTTTAAGTAACTCCCCATCTGCCTTGGATAGCTTCAATTGTTGTTCCATTGGTGATTTGACAAGTTTGCAACCAAGCATTCCTACCTCTTTTAAAACCTCAAGAGCATACTTTTGTTGGTTAATGCTAATACCTTTAGCACTTCTTGCAATCTCCAAACCCAAAAAGTACTTGAGTGAACCAAGATCTTTGATTCCAAATTTCTGGTCTAACAAGGATTTTAGCTTGGCAACACAAGCTGAATCATTTCCTGTAATTATCATATCATCTACATACACCAATAATGTAGCAAAAGAAGAGCCATCAGCATGGACAAACAAGGAATGATTTGCCTAAGACTGTTTGAAACCTAGCTGCATATTGGTAGCAGAAAATTTGGCATTCCATTGCCTTAAAGCTTGTTTAAGATCATATAAGGACTTCACCAATTTGCATACCAGAGGAGTAGCAGAAGTGGAACTAAAAGACTCCGCCTTATTATGAAAACCAGAAGGCAAGTCCATGTATACCTCCTCATCAAGACCACCATGAAGAAAGGCATTGTTTATGTCTAGTTGATGCAAAGGCCACCCTTTGGTTGAAGCAAGAGCAATCAAAACCCTCACAAAAACAATCTTAGCAACAGGACTAAAAGTTTCCAAGAAGTCAAGCCCTTCCCTTTGAGTGTACCTTTTAGCAACCAACCTTGCTTTGTACATTTCTACAGTGCCATCAGGATTTAGCTCCATTCTATAGACCCATTTACACCTAATAGGTCTTTTACCTGGTGGCAAAGGGTTAAGCACCTAAGTATGAGTCTGTTCTAAAGCTTGAATCTCCTTATCCATAGCCTCCCTCCAAAGAGGATCTATAATAGCTTGATGGAAGTACTGAGGTGCCTGATGATTATGACTAACTGTCATGAGATAGGACTGATAGTTTGGATCCAAATGACAATAAGTGAGACAATCTGCAATGTCATAAGGAGTCCCTGAGACATGAGAAGAAACAGCTGGAGGTGATATGGCAGCTGAATTGCGAGCATAGTCCTGTAGGTATACTGGAGTTTTGTGAGTTCTGGTGGACTTTCTAGTTGGTGGAGGATCTGCATTAGGAATGTTAGGAACAAAAACAGCAGCATCAATGGAATCAGGGGTAACCAAAGGCACACAAGGAGGAGTAGGACTGGGTGATGGAGTTGAAGAAGGATGGGAAGGTGAAATCAAAGAAGTACAAGGACGAGAAGACTTAATGGGAGCATCTGGTATGCTGACAAGAGTAACAAAAGGATCTATAGCAAAAATAGAAGCATCAACCTCAGTAACAAAAAGATCAGAAAAATCCTGTGCAGTAGTGGCAAAAGGAAAAATATTTTCATGAAAGTAAACATCTCTAGAAACAAACACAACTTTGGTGGATAGATTCATTACCTTATAACCTTTAACCCCAATAAGATAACCCAAAAAGACACATTTAGATGCTCTTGGATCAAATTTAGTCCTATTGTGAGAAAGGGTGGAAGCGTAACATAAACACCCAAAGACCCTCAAATGAGAGTAAGTTGGGACTTGACCAAAAAGAACCTCAAAAGGAGTTTTATGACCTAAAACTGAAGATGGAGTTCTATTGATTAAGTAAGTGGTAGTAAGAATGCAATGCCCCCACAAATGCAAAGGTAAGTTGGATTGAAATCTAAGTGCTCTTGCAACATTTAAGAGATGTTGATATTTACTCTCAACTATTGCATTTTGTTGAGGGGTTTCAACACAACTCAATTGATGCAAGATGCCCTTTTAAGAAAACAAGGTAGACATGATGAATTCAGTCCCATTATCTGTCCTAATACATTTTACCTTTCTTGAAAATTGTGTTTGTACCATGATGCAGAATTGTCCCAAAATGGTTTGGGTTTGGGATTTATGTTTAAGGAGATAAACCCAAGTGCGTCTTGAATAGTCATCTACTATTGTTAAAAAAAAATTGCAGCCATCAATGGTAGAAGTTGAAAAGGGTCCCCATAAGTCACAGTGAATCAAATCAAAACAATGACTAGAGATATGAGAACTAGAATTGAAAGGTAATCTCTTTTGCTTAGCTAAAGGACAAATTTCACAATCAACAATTTTATTAACATTGATAGGTGGTACATCATTATGTTTCAACAATGCCAATTTAGCATTTCACAAGTGTCCTAATCTGAAATGCCAAACATGTGGCTAGACATGAACATTATTGACAACATGAACATTATTTACAGAATGAAAAACAGTAGAACAATTTGATGAGGCTGAGATGCTCTTTTCCAGCAGATATAATCCTTTGTATTCTTTACCCAGACCAATTGTGCTTCAATGAGCTAGGTCTTGGATGAAGCAAAGAGTTCTAAAGAACATAAGACAGCAAGAAATGGACTTAGCCAATTTATTGACAGAAAGAAGATTAAAAGTGAATGAAGGAACACACAAAACATTGTGAAAAACAAGTTTTATTAAGATTTCAACAGTTCCTATATATGTGACTAAGGCTGACTCTCCATTTGGAAGATTAACAAAAGTGTTCAACACAACAGTAATAGAAGTAAAACAAGACATATAATGCACCATGTGATCTGTGGCTCCTGTATCAATTACCCAATCAGATCCATTGAATGCAGTCCTATCAACTTTTCTAGCAAAAAAAAAAAAAAAATGGAATACTAAAAAGAAGGATTAAAGAAATGATTGGAATGATTACCTGACATAAGTGCAGGATTGAAGGCAGGATAGGTATTGACCTATAACTATAAAGAAGATACTATCAATCTAGAACTTTCACCAGAGACTCCTCCTGCACCAGTAGCCATACAAGAAATGCTTGCATTTGCAGCATGAAGTGTATCACCAAGAACAGTCCCTATCCTAGTGGTTCCTTAGTTGACAAAGGCCAACAATTTCTCACATTATGCCTTAGAAATAGGGCACCGATTCCCAGTAATCAAAGCACCATCTCCAGAATTGAAAGATGCTTGATTTGCATTGGCTATTGGCTTGCCTTTGGGCTTGTAACCAGGCAGATAGCCATGCAATTTGTAGCATTTTTCAATAGTGTGCCCTGCCGTATTACAGTGAGTACAGAAAGGCCTTTCCTTTCTCCCATTTCTTTTGAAGTTTCCTTTGGAATTAGCATACATTGCCATTGTATCAAACTAAGAAGAACCAGAACCTCCATGACCAACATTCTTGTGAGATTCCTCTTGTAAAATCAGTGAATAGACTTTGCTCATTGAGGGAAAAGGATCCATGATAAGAATTTGACTTCGAATAGTGTCAAAACTCTCATTTAATCCCATCAGAAATCTCATCACATAAGCCTTATTATGAGAATTACTCAGAGTCTTCATAGCTCCATAAGAACACTCTAGCATTGGTTCATAATTCAGCAATTGATCCCATAATCACTCGAATTTGGTATAAAACTCAGTTACAAACATCAAATTTTGGCGAATTTGAGAAATCTTAGTTTGTAAATTGTAGATTTTAGGTCCATTTCCTTGTGAGAACACATTCTGGAGTTCAATCCACATCTCCCTTGCTATTTCATAGTACATGATATTGCTCGAGAGATCGACATGCATAGAATTAATCATCCATGAAAGCACCATAGTGTTGCAGCTTTCCCAATCTTCATACAGAGGTGAATCAAGATCTGGCTTCTGAATCTTTCCATTCATAAAACCTATCTTCTTCTTCGCAGTAAGGGCAAGTACCATAGCTCTTGACCAGGATTGGTAATTTCTCATTCCTAACAGAGGCTGTGTAACAAGAATGTTTCCTGGATTTTCACTGGAATTCAAGAAATAGGGATTAGGAGTAACAGATGCTGAAACATTTGGTGAATTCAAGTTTGTGTGTGTGGATTGATTATTGACAGGCTCAGGGGATGTGTGAGTGGATTGATTGTTTGCTTCAATGGACGCCATTGCAGAACCTTGAAGCTCTGATACCATATAAAGTTTTGTGCTCTCACTCTAAATAGAAATTAAACCTTTATTGATAAAAGAGTGAATGAATACATACAAGTCTTGATCCTATATTTATTTACAGAGAATAAAGTAAGCAAAGAAAACTGTCAAATAACTAACTCCCTAAAAGAAGGAAAATCTGTTATAGTAGCATTCCAACTCATGCACACGTGTCCAATCACCTTCCCAATATCCTTGCATACGTGGCATCATCTACTGCATTGAGTAAAACACTTGATCATAGTGAGGCATTACTTCAATCATAGCCATAGCAGCTGTTTGATCAATGCCTTGGTCACCTTGAAGTTGTGAACTGATTTGATTAGCAAAATGGACTTCTCCTTGATGCAAGGTAGCATTTTGCTGTGCTATTTTAACAAAGGACTTTTAGCTAATGAGGAGCCAGGGCTGCACCAATTCTACTTTCTCCTTCCCATAGACTTTTAGCTCTTTCTCTTACAAGGCTTCCAAGGCTCTGAAGCATATAAGTTTTAACAACTTGGGGAAGATCTTTCCAGTCGTTAGTGAGTTTTGCATGTTTGCTTCTGAATCCAAAACAATAAATACTCCAACATGTCATCAGCAGGAACCACAACAGAGGTACTCAAAGCAGAGATCATGGAAGCTTGCGTTAGAGACTATTATTGAAAGTTGAAAAACCATGTAGAAAAATGAGATATAGCAGTATTTTGTCACTATTTCTTCTCTTCAATTCTTATTATTTTTGGGTGTAATTTTTTTAGATTACCAGTAATAAAGTTTGTAAAGTTGTTATTTACAACTATGTATTTTGTTGGTTTTCATTCCGTGCTAAATTTGATTGTAATTGCTTTCAATCTTTTATACCCAGTATTTATTGTGTGATTTGATTGTAAGGGTTGCGTGATAGAGAGAGAGTGTGAAGACTCAAGCTATTGAAGAATGAAGTGTTTTCGCGAGTATCTCGTGACTTAGCATCCCGCGAAGTAACTCATGTGCCCTGCACATGCAGGAATGCGAAGAGTCAGGCCAGGATGGAGATAGCTGTGTCTCGCGAGTATCTCGCGGGTAAGGCCTTCCCGCGAGACACCCGCGAGACATTCTGTTCTGCCAGCCTGTCCATTCTAATACACACTTTCTGTGCCTATACTATTTATACCCACATTACCTACAAATGTTGAGGTGTGCTTCTGAGAGAAAACTCTAGCCAAACACATTGAGAATTAGAGATTGTCATACCCACAATTCTCTCCACACTTGCTTGTGGTATTTCCTCAACTCCTACCTCTCCATTTCCATACCATTGAGAGGTTGATAGCCCAAACACTTACCACACCCTTTGAGAGTGTCAAGTGACGTTTTGGTCCTGCTGGGAAGCATTGGAAGAAGCCAAGGATGGCAGATGCAACATGGAGCTTGTTGTGGGATCTAGAAAGCTAGACAAGACACGGTTTCGAGAAGCCTTGTTGGAGTAGGAGCTTGGAGGGCTTAGGTACATCGGGTAGATTAGGCTTGGAGGGTCTCTTGCTAACCCATGTATCCCAACTGATTGTCTAGTGGATCGATTTCTGCTTGGAGGGCGGCGGTGAGGTTTTTCGCCGAGTTCTTCGGTTTCCTTTTTGATAACACATCGGCGTGTTATCTTGTGTTTGCATCCTTCTTCCCTACTCTTTTACATTCCATTATACTACTGTGTTGCTTAGATTATGGATTATAGTAGCTTGTTTATTTATCCGCTCGCATTTACACTATTCCGCACTTAGTATTAAGTTAATGTAAAATCTATCGAGCCGTAATTTTAATTTGGGGATCTAAACAGCTCTTGTCAACACATTTTCAAGCTTTCAATTGGTATTAGGGCGGGTACATTCACTGTGGTTTAAATACCTGAGTGTGATCCTTGACCCTTTTTGAGATGGATAGGTCTCAATCTCTCAATGTTCCACCATTCTTTGATGGTAACAATTATGCTTTCTGGAAAGTCAAAATGAGAGCATTTTTATGTTCTATAGATAATACCGTTTGAGATGCGGTTGAAGTAGGTTGGACTAGGCTGGAGGCAGCCAAATCCACTTGGGATAAGGCAGCTCTCGTGACGGCCAATGCTAATAGTAAAGCTTTAAATGCTATTTTCTGTGATGTGTCTCCAGATGAATTCCACAGGATCTCTCATATGATAGTAGCTAAAGAAGCTTGGGAGATTTTAGAGACTACCTATGAGGGTACAAAGAAAGTTAAGGACACAAAACTTCAGATGCTTACCACCAGATTTGAAGAGCTCAAGATGGGTGGCGATGAACCTTTTGATTCGTTCTATGGGAAGCTCAATGAAATTGTAATTGCTAAACTCAATCTTGGTGAGAAAATTGAAGACACTAAGATGGTTAGAAAGATTTTGAGGTCCTTGCCAGAAAGTTTTAGAGCAAAAGTTACAGCCATAGAAGAGAGTAAAGACTTGGATGAGATCAAAATCCAAGAGCTGATAGGGTCTCTCCAAACATATGAGCTGGGACTTCCTTCTCATAAGTCGAGTAAATCTCTCGCACTTAAAACCATCACCGAAAGAATGGATGATTTTTCTGAAGAAGATGATGTGGAGAAGGAGGTAGCTTTTCTTGCGAAAAACTTCCGAAAATTCCAGAGAATGAAGAACAACGGAAGACAGTTCAGTAGAGGGAAATTCTCATCCTCAAAATGTGATTAAAAGAACATAAGAAGAAAGAAGAGAAGGAGTCTCAATCACCCCAAGGCATTGTGTACTATGAGTACAATGGCCATGGACATCTAAAGAAGGAGTGTCCAAATTTTCTGAGAGGAAAAGGCAAGGCTTATGCCACAACACTCAGTGATACAAATTCTTCAAATTCTGACTCGGAAGAGAGCTGTAACAGAGAAGGAAATTACTCCACTTTTATGGCCATTGAACATGTTGAATCCTCCGAGGACTTGCATCAACTAGTACAAAAACTTGGGGAGCACAGTGATGAAGAATCTATGGGGATTGTTGAGGAATCAGATGCTGAAGAGGATGAGGATACAACTAGTCTTCAAGAAAATTACACCTTACTCCTTGAGAAGTCGGGAAAGTATGTAAGGGTAGCCAAGGCGGCTATGAGGAAAATGAAGAAAGCAGAGGAAGATTACTGAAGTCTCTTGGTCAGACATAAGGAGGCCAAATGTGAAATAGAAAAGCCTAATGGTGAGCTGTCAGAAGCTTACTTAAAGATTAGATTCTTGGAGCTTGAGGTGGTTCAAGCTAATGCCAAGGTAGAAAAAGTCTCCACCAAGAAGTTAGATGATGTAATTTCCTCCTAAAAGCAATTCTCAAATAAATCCGGACTAGGATACACTAGAGAATGCAGTGCAGCTGCTGTGAATATTTCCAAAGAAGTAAAATTTGTGAAGGCCAAAGAGCCGGTTGTAGTTGCTCCAACTGTGGAGAAGACGAAGGTTGAAAAGAAGAAGATGATAACTGATCAAAGGGTGGTGAATAAGCCCGGGAACCAATCTGTGGTCAGAACTGAAGCAAGAGGGAGATCTTTTCCACGATCACAACGAGGTCCTAGAACTAACCACTTTAGTCATCATTGTGGTCTTCAAGGACACACTCGACCCAACTGTCATAAGTTGACAGCATTAAAGAATGCAACTGATCAAAGGTCAAGAGGACCAAGGAATGACAAGGGAACTTGGGTTGCTAACTCAACAAGAGGTCGAAACGGAGATCCAAGTGTGATGGACGTGATGAAATGATAAGCGCATTCACCACATGCTTGGAAAGCTTCTCTAGGAGGTTTGAAAGTCCTAACTCCCGTACCCAATCCCATAGGGATATCACCCCAAACGCACGTGCCGTGTGGGTGAAAAGGGGTACTCATGCATAAACATTACAACATGTCCATGCACTAATTTTGTCGATATTTAGGGATGGTCATGCATCATATCATGCATTGAAATCTGTTTTAGCATGTTTCTTTTACTTGTTTGGTTTGTACCAGTTTTTTTGTTGATCTTACTTTTCTTGTTCTGTTTTGGATGTGTTCAAAAATTCAAAAACCCATAAAAATTGAAAAATCTTAAAAAGTTTGATCACTTGTTTTGTGTATATCACTTGTGAGTATGGCCTAGTACATTTGTACTAATGGCGTAGTGCATTTACAATCTTGGCTTGTTATGTATGCACTTATTTCTATGTCTTGTTGGTCTTGATAGAGCTTCATGCTTGTCATGAATGATTGGTCAATAGTCTTGTTGGTCTTGATACTTGCATAGACTTGTGTCTATATCTTTTCCCACTTTTTTTTTTTTTTTGTTTTTACAAAAACAGCTCACCAAATGTAAATGTCCAAATGAAAAGAGATATTGAGCTGCAAAAGCCTGTCACACACACTAGTATTCGACTAGGAAAAAGGGAAAGCAACTCTTTTAATGTAAATTGTATGGTGCTTAAAAAGTCAAAGGCTAATCCTCAATGTTGAAATATCAAAAATTTCAAGCACCGATCTCAAAAAGAGATGTATTATCCAAAAATGGATCAATTGTTATGCTTTATGCAGAAGCCAAATGAAGAGCTTCTAAGTTGTGTAATCAATGTGTAAGAGGTCATATATACTCATTTCTATAATGGAGATAGTCCACTTGATTTCGTATCAGTTGTGTATGACTCGATTGAATTGATCATTGAAGCTTCACTCTAGTCTAAGGACTATTCTACATTTGATACTCACACACAACACACAAGACTTTGATTCAATTAATGCCTATCTCATTTGTGTGATTGTATATGTTCAAATGTGATGTGTATGCTCAAGTACTTGTTGATCAAACCCAAAAATATTTTTGAGTGTTTTATATGTTTTTGAAAGTGATTTTATACTTTCGTATGTTTAACTTTTGGTCAAAATGCATTTTTGTGTTTTTCATCAAAATCTGGTTCAAGGGTAGTTTCGCGAGAAGCTCGCGACTTAGAGCTTCCCGTGAAAAGTGCTTGAGGGAAATAAACTTTTTACAAATTCACACAGAGACTCTCGCGACTGTATCACGACTAACAGCTTCTCGCGAAATACTGTTTGGCAAAAATTGGATTTTTTCAAATTCAAACAAAGGGTATCGCGACTATCTCACGATTGTCTCGCGACTTAAAGCTTCTTGCGAAGGTTTTGTGCTTCAGTGGCCATTCTCGCGACTGTCTCGCTACTCTCTAACCCACGAAAAATGCGTGTTTTCAGTTTTATATAGCAGATGTGACAATTTTTCAAACCACACATATTTCCCTCGCTCAACCTCTTTCGAACCCCTTTCAACCCAAATCACTATTTTATTCAAACCCCATCATTTTCAAGCAAAATCTCTGCGAAATCCTATCAAGTTATGTGTTTCTAACACTATTTTCATCTTTTATTTTCGGATTATTCAGAATTTGTGCTTAGGGTTTGAAAATTAGGGATTTTCGAAAATTTGGGTTGGGTTTCTAATTTTTGTGAAATTTTTTCAAATTCTTTGATTGGGCTGAGTCCCGTTTGTCTTTTGTGCATCTGTGTTGGCCCCATGAGGCATTTTATCATGCATTGAGGGTTGATTTTACCATGTTCATGCATTGTTCATACTTAGAGTGCATTTGTGCATGCTAGGTGTTTGACAAAATGTCCGAGTGACATTTTTATGCTAAATTGGTTTCAAGTGACTTCAATTTATGGGCTTTCACTTATTTGATCTTGGCTATCATGTTTTTGGTCACTGTGTATGTGTTTCACACTCTTTGCCCATGTTACACACACTAGACACACACCTAGGCACCCCTCATGCATCTTGTGCTGCACTATCATGCATCAGCACACGCACACACATGCATTAGCACATACACACATATGCACACACACGCACAGTTACTTGTTTTCATGCATTGTGGTTATGTTTTATTGGTTTGTGTGTCTTAGCATGCTATTTAGAGTTGGTTATGCTTTGTTTTAAGTATTTTACCTATGTTTTGAACTAACATGTATCTAATCATGTTTTTGTGTTCTATTTTGTGTTCTGCACTCGCTTTGTTCTTTTCTTGGATGTTTATGTGAGCAGATGTCTCTGTTTAAATCCTCAACTGTGAAAGGTGGCAGCAACAAAGGGAAAGAGCCGATCATTGATGTTGATGACCATTCCCCTAGACCAAAGAGAGCTTGTTTCTCAATGGGAATGTATGATCCTAACTTGTTTAGGTCTTATGCTGCTTTCGAGTCATATAATAACCACTTTTGAAATGCTCCCTTGTTAGCTAAAAGGGCTGTTGATCAGTCATCTCTTTTAGATACTAAAATTCCTATCTGGTTTGCCACAAAAGACTGGATTTTCTTCTTTCTGATCTTGAAGATGCCTATGAAAACATGGTGAAAGAGTTTTATGCCAATGCTATTGTAGAAGGAGAAGATATCAAGTGCTGGGTTAGAGGAAAGCGGTTCTCGGTAACTCCTGTGTACCTGTCTGATATTCTAAACATAAATCGGCCAATACTTCCTATACCACCCATATATGATGAACTAGTTCCGGATGAGGACACACTTCGGGAAGAATTAGGAGCTGATTTGGAATTCTCGTCCAGTGGGAAGTCCATCAATGTGGCTTCACTTTCTCCAGAATTAAGGCTCATGTCAACAATCATGTGTAGCCATCTCTACCCATTGTCAAGCACCGGCTACATCAACCTTGGTCGAGCATTATTTCTACATGATCTGGTCTCTAATGTGAAAATTGATGTATGCTCTCACATCTTTCACATTTTGACAAAGACAGTTGACCGAACTGCCTCAAGGAATTGTATTCCATTTTGCCGTTTCATCTCTCGGATTTTGAAACTCAAAGGGGTGCGTCCCTCTGCAGATGAGCGCCCTCACCCAAGGCCTAGCCCAATTAACATTCGTACTCTTCAAGCAAGTATAAATCACACCAAGAAGACTGTCAAGCAAGAACACCATGCAACTCAGGGAAGCTCAAGTTCTACCTCCCATTCCTATGATGAAAAGTTCAACAACATCATGGTTGCACTTCAAGAGATTAGTACCAAGATTTCAGGACTAGCTAATATCATGTACTCCCAACACTCTCGTTTTGATAAAAAGTTAACATCTCTCGAAACTCAGATGGATGAAATTCAAAGGAAGCTAAAAGACAATGAAGGCTAGCTATTCCATGACAAAAAGGGGGAGATGGTGTTATTGACAGAGGGAGATGATGTCATTGACAGGGGGAGTGTAGTGATAGGGGGAGAAGAAGCTAGAAGTTTACTGCTGGTTCAATTGGTTTATGTTTAGTTTTTATAACTATTTTTATGTTTACGGGTTTTACTGCTTTTGTTTAAAGCTTTGATACTCTGTTTTTAATTTCAGTAGTTTTGTGATTATCTCTATGCTTTGTAGCATACTTGTTTGTACTTTTAAGATATTGCTAATATGTCTTAAGTATCTCACTCTTGTGCCCTTGTAAGATTTTTCCTAGATGCAAATACTTTGTGTATTGTGCATTGGTTGAGTGTGGGAATGCAATTGATCCTTTGGATTGGTCTCAATTGCATTGCATGTTTGGATGAGCATTTACTTGCTAAATGTTCATTGTAGTCATTCTTTAATGACTATTTTTGTTTGATCAAGATATGCTTTATAGTGCTTACATACTTGATCTCTTTTTACTTGTTCATGTTCGTACCTTGTATTCAACTTGTCATAAGCTAAATGAAAGTTTTTGTTTGTGTACGAGTGTTTCAGGTTACAGGTATATATGTGCAAGTGCTTCACAGTTTCTAGATTAGGTGTGAGTGAGTTTTGCCATTGTTCCCACACTCATATTTAAGTCTAGAGTCTGTTTTAGAGGTTTTGTCACAGAATAGCCAAAGGGGGAGATTGTAAAGTTGTTGTTTACAACTATGTATTTTGTTGGCTTTTATTCCATGCCAAATTTGATTGTAATTGCTTTCAATCTTTTATACCCTGTATTTATTGTGGGATTTGATTGTAAGGGTTGTGTGATAGAGAGAGTGTGTGACGACTGAAGCTATAGAAGAATGAAGTGTTTTCGTGGGTATCTCGCGACTTAGCATCCCACGAAGTAACTCATGTGCCTGGCATATGCTGGAATGCGAAGAGTCAGGCTAGGTTGGAGACAACTGTGTCTCGCGAGTATCTCGCGGGTAAGGCCTTCCCGCGAGACACCCGCAAGGCATTTTGTTCTGCCAGCTTGTCCATTCTAATACACACTTTCTGTGCCTACACTATTTATACCCACGTTACCCACAAATGTTGAGGTGTGTTTCTGAGAGAAAACCCTAACCAAACACATTGAGAATTAGAGATTGTCATACCTATAATTCTCTACACACTTGCTTGTGGTATTTCGTCAACTCCTACCTCTCCATTTCCATACCATTGAGAGGTTGATAGCCCAAACACTTACCACACCCTTTAAGAGTGTCAAGTGACGTTTTGGTGCTGCTGGGAAGCATTGGAAGAAGTCAAGGATGGCAGATGCAACATGGAGCTTATTGCGGGATCCGGAGAGCTAGACAAGACACGGTTCCGAGAAACCTTGTTGAAGTAAGAGCTTGGAGGGTTTAGGTACATCGGGTAGATTAGGCTTGGAGGGTCTCTTGTTAACCCATGTATCCCAACTAATTGTCTAGTGGATCGATTTCCACTTGGAGTGCGGTGGTGAGGTTTTTCACCAAGTTCTTCGGTTTCCTCTTCGATAACACATCGGCGTGTTATCTTGTGTTTGCATCCTTTTTCCCTACTCTTTTACATTCCATTATACTGCTGTGTTGCTTAGATTATGGATTAGAGTAGCTTGTTTATTTATCCGCTCGCATTTACACTATTCCGCACTTAGTATTAAGTTAGTGTAAAATCTATGGAGCCGTAATTTTAATTTGTGGGTCTAAACAGCTCTTGTGTTTTCAACACATTTTCGAGCTTTCAAAGTTAAAAGGGTAAAGTGATTAAATTTACGAGCAATGTTACATAATTACATAACAGTTTTCACAACAAATTTTATATACATTAAGTTGCTAGGTTATTATTGATTCTTATATGTGTCCACTACTGTTTTGTCATTCACCATATAAAAATTTGTTGTCAATATTCATGTTTCTGTAGACTAATTGTAAATTTACAGGACTAGGCCCTTTGTTCATATATATTCCACTTTGATATTCAGATCTCATACTAATCTGTGGTTACCATTATGACCTGGCAACTCAAGTAGATCATTGACTCAAGAGAAGAGTGAAATGAAAATTATAATGTAATTGGTAATTCATGATTACAATGGCCCACTGCCCGTATAACACTAAAGTTCAGCGACTTACAAATGCAAATTTAGTAAAACCTCACAAACTTTTCATAAACATAATTTTTTGTTAGAAAATCAGAATGATGGTTACACATAATATTCCTTTTTTTTTTTCTAATAGAATAAAATATTGAGACAATCGATAATTTATCATTATATCAAACTAGTAAGTTTCCCGTGCAATGCACGGATAATGTTATAATGTTTATGTAAATTTGTTTTTGAAAAATATTATACATATATTATAGCATATTTATTATAAAATTTTGTTAGTAATGAGTTCATCATAAAAAGTAATAATTATAAATTGCACACATATATCTATTATAATTATTTTGTTCAAGTAATGAGTAATAATGAAAACAACTTGGAGTAATATTGTATAATAAAAGTTGATAAAAGCATATTAATTTATTCTATATTATTGATTTTTATTATGTGATGTAATAAGTAGTTTCATTACGAATTTTTTTTTCTTCAATGCTTTGTTATTGCGGTATGGTGACGCTTGTTGTCATCATCAGTTTCTCTATCTTCATCATTTAAAAGTTAGTCCGTCCATATTTTTTCAATTTTTTAGCTTTCATCATTTTTTCCTTTTGTTGCATCATTTATGTTAATTACTAATGAATTGGCACTGAGAGATTCTTGATTAGATCTTACAAAGTTTGGACTTTGTCGCTAAGATTTTTCATAGGTATTTGCATTTATATTAAATTTCAATGATGTGACAGTTTTTTATAAATTTTTTATTTTTGTTAATTTTGAAATAGTTCAGCAAAAAGAATTAATATAGCATGTTGAATTGTGTTTTTTTTTTCTTCCGTACCTTTTTATCTTTTGAAGGCACATAAAAAATCTTAGCAACTATGTAACTTTCAAAACCATCTTTTAGATTGAATTCATTCAAATGTAGAGAAATCCATTTTTTTCCTAATTTTTTTTTTTCAAATCACGTGGGATTTTCCTTCTCCAATATCAATATTTTTACAATAATTTAAATAAATTGTACCTTAGTTTATTTTTCAGTAAGATGTCGATCTTGTAGATTTATTTAGGATTTTCTCGGCCTCTCGATCAAATATCACAAACTTTATTTTGTTAGTTGCATTAAAAACTTCAATTTGAATTTTGTATCTGAAGTAGTTTGCAGTTGTATATATATAATAGTTATAGTGAGATAAATATATTATAAATATTTGGAGAGTATGTAGTTAATATGAGTGCCTCTAATTTTGGGATAGAAAGATTAATTTTTGTTTAGCATTTTGCACACCAAAATGAACCTGCTTGTAATTTGACATTCCTTTCACAAAGTACACACAAAATGTAATACCAACCCATTGTTGTATCTATATTACTTATTATTGCAATACCCTAACAATTCACGTCTTCCAATGAACTTTGAAATTAATATGTATTATTTTTTTAATGTAAATAATATGATGTATTATTATTTTTTTACATAAATTATGAGTATAATTTGAAATAATTAACAAATTTGTTTCGTAGGATCTCATTCAATGCATTTTATCTTTACTATTGTCTTTATATTATTTAAAGATAAATCCTCCTATGAAAATTGTTTTGCATGTATTTTTTGTATTTCTTGTATAGGATCATGTTTTTGACCATTTCTATCATTGAATTTTTTTAAAGAAAATATTAAGTTAATGACATTTTGTGAGATAGTATATGCTATTTATTAGACTTTTTTGCTATTATAAATTTTAGAAATATGCACTTGTCAATTATTTCAGCAACCTGAGGGATCTCAGATTTATATATATTTTTGTTGCACTGGTCGATGACAGAGAATTTGTCTTCACAAATTGCATAGAATATTATTAATAGACAAAAGCATATTGAATTGAAATTGGAGAAAAATGAAGAGATATTTCATGAGAATGAGATTTTCTAAAAATATCATCTATACGTGGGAGAGGAAGAAGAGAGTTTGTAACAGGGTAAGAGTTTTTGCTTTGATTTACACGTGAAATTGGTCAAACTTGGGTCATAATATGTGAGGTAAGAACTGGGCCTGAATTTTTCATAAGATTTGGTCTACTTTTAAAAGAAAATCCATTTTATAGTGAATAACTTTTAGTCTAATTGTCAAGAACAGTTCATATCAATATAATAATAAAAATAAGTTACTATGATCTATTGGGTAACAGTAAAAAAAACTTAATGAAAAAAAGGTAAAAAAAATGTTAAATGCAATAAGTTACTATGATCTATTGGGTAAAAAAAAAAAAAAAAAAAAAAAAAAAAAAAAAAGACTTAATAAAAAAAGGTAAAAAAAAATGCTAAATTTATATAATAGTAAAAATAAGTTACTATGATTTATTGGATAACAGTAAAAAAAACTTAATAGAAAAAGGTAAAAATGGTTAAATGCAATATTAGAGTGCCACGTGGCAGAACCTCATGCACTCTCATATGAGGTCTCTGCTTTTATATATATATTGATTGATTGATAGGAAGTGTTAGAATTATGGTTTGAATGTTTATGTTCACAAGCTCCTAACAGTTTTATCTTTTTGGACAAACGGTGTTTTATTGTTTTTTCTTGTTCATAGTTAAGAGTGAAATTTTTATTAACACTCCGAGAAAATTATAGATAGCAACACAGACTAAAGCTCTACATAAAACTCGGGGGAAAAAAAATCAAAACACAGCAGCACCTAAATTTGGCTGCCTCACAACAGAGGACAAACACAATAGCATCCCAAATTACAACGAAGAATGATGTTGATATGAGATTCAGGATATGTTCAAAATTTTCTAAACCCATTGTTTTAGAACTTAAAAGCCCAACTATGTGTTTGACAAAGCCCAAACACCTGACATTTTTTTTTTGGTGGTGAGAATCAAGTTATCATCGACAACCATGACAAAATTAGGTTAGCCAGCAAGTGCAGACCTAGCTGAAACAAATCCCCTCATATCATCTATTTCCTTTCCTATGAAATGACCTTGGTGTGGGTTACAGTTAGCCCAATTAGTAAAATTTCTGATAGTTGAATAAGAGATCTGGGATTTAATTCTCGCCTACACCAGAAACTGATTGGTGTCTTGGTCTGGTAATACAGAGCTATGTCATGGTTGAGCTTGACAGGGTGGAATTGGAAGGCAGACTTGGTTGAACTTGACCATATCTCAACATCAACATGTAATATATGTGTGGGATTGACCATCTGTTTAATCATTCTTGGGCTTGAAATACTTTTAATTGAAAGAAAAACAATGGAGAATGCTACATTATCTTACTATAAAATATTAAAATTAGTAAATATGATAGACATTACTATTTTCCAAAACTTAACCCTGTTTGCAATTTCAAGTTTTGTTGCCAGACTTGTGTGGCGTAATATGTTTCGAAATTGAATATTTAATTTAATTTTAGATATTGTAACCAAACTGTGTCAAAACCGTGTTCCCTTTTTATGAGTTTTCAAGAGAATCTAATGAAAATATTGCAGTTATAATTTTAAAAAGTTTGATAATTGAACTTTCAAATCATTTATAAAATGATGGTCAATACTCTTTTTGTTTTGATGAAAAGCAATTGCTCAAAAACTGCAAAGATCAACGTTTAACTAGGGCACCCGCATATCCACTCTGGTTTCGTCCCTCTTTACCATATGTTAAATTTAATAGCCCCATAACCTCTAAAAATAAAAATAAATATACAAATAAAAATAAAAAGACAAAGATAAAGATAACCCTAAATCTTAAAAATGACCAAAGTACCCCCAAAACCTTAAAACAACCAAAAATACCCATGAAACCTCTAAATTACCAAAATAACCCGAACCTCTAAAATGACCAAAATGGCCCTGAAATCTCAAAACGATTAAAAAAAAAATCACAAAACCTCAAATTGACCAAAAAAAAAAAAAAAAAAAAAAAACCCATGAAACCTCTAAAATGACCAAAATACCTCAAAATCTCTAAAATGACCAAAAATACCTCGAAACTTCTATACGACCAAAAATTTTCCCGAAATATTTAAAATTACAAAAAACATAACTTATTGGTCATTTTATAGAGGTTTTAAGGCTATTTTGGTCATTTTAGATATTTTGGGGTATTTTGGTCATTTTAAAAATTTGGTAGTATTTTATTAATTTAGAGGTTTTAGGTTATTTTTGGTCATTTATAGATTCCGGGTTATTTTTAGTCATTGTAGAGGTTTTGGCATTATTTTGGGCATCTTAAAGGTTACTTTGATTTTAAAGGTTTTGAGAGTATTTGCGCCTTTTTTTTTTTTTTTTTTTTTTTTTTTTTTTTTTTTTTTTTTTTTTTTCTAGGGTATTTGGGCCATTTTAGAGGTTTTGAGGGCATTTTTTTTTATCATTTTAAAAGTTTTAAGAAATTTTTGGTTATTTTAGAGGTTTAGAGATTTTTTTTTTCTCATTTTAGAGGTTTAGGGGTATTTTGGTCATTTTTGAAGTTTCCAAGGTATTTTGGTTGTTTAGAGGTTTTTGGGTATTTTTGCTAATTTTAGATATTTTGGGGGCTTTTTTTTTTTTTGTCATTTTAAAGATTTAGTACCGTACTTTGCATATTTTTGCTAAAACCATAATAGCACCACACCTCATTTTTGCAAATACATGCGCGGTGTGGTGTGGTGTATAGTTTAACCAAAACCATATCTGCACCACACTTTATTTTTGCGGTGGCATGTGTAATGCGGTGCATAAGATGCAGTTTGAATGATTTGAAGCCAATATATTTTTCAAATTTTGGGTTTTTTCTGCTCAGCCCAAAACTAATTTTTCCCTTTGTTTTGGGCCAAGTTTAAACTATTGAGCTAGTTTTTTTTTATTTTGGGCTGGCTTTCTTAATCAACACTTGCTAGGTTTGTTTGAGTCAACTCAAATCTTTGTTTTCAAGAACTGTAATAGAGAAAAAAAAAATAGGAGCTTTTCCTCTCCTCTAGGTAGGAGCTTTTCCTCTCACTTTGGGTGAACTTTTCCTCCACTCTCTCCATCACAATAGCAGTGGTTTTCTATTCTTTTCTATTTCTATTCTATTACATTTGTCTCTCACGGTACCATAGAGTCATAAACATGTATCCGGACTTTATCAAAAGAATGCAGAGAATAAACCTCACAATAGAGAAGGGTGAAATTATCAAAGTGTGTCCAAGGCAAAGGGAAAGATTACTAGAGGAATGTTCACTTAGTTTGTTTGGGAAATTCCTAACAACTAAACCAATTAATCAGAGAACGGCGAAGAACTTGCTACTCACAACGTGGAAGTTTGGTTCTGATCTCAAGATTATCGATGTGGGAGAAGGGCTATTCCAATTCAAATTTACTATGGAAAGCCAACTGGTGTGGGTACTTAATAATGGGCCATGGAGTTTTGACAACTATTATCTACTACTTGGGCGATGGGAAAAGGAAATGAATGCGAGCACAATCAAGTTTACACACTGCCCGCTGTGGGGACTACCTTTTGAATTGTTTAGTGAAGATGTAGCGATGGACATAGGAAAGGGGATTGGAAAGGTGGTTGAGGTCGATTGTAAGGGCGTCGCCGCAGACCAAGCAAAATTATTAAGAATCCAAGTAGAGATACCATTGGACAAGCCACTTCGGTGGGGAAGTGAAATCAAAGGTCCTGATGGGGAAGTTGTTTGGGTGGCGTTCAAATACAAAAGATTGATTAGTTTTTGTTATTGCTGCGGAATTCTGGGGCATGAAGCCAAAATGTGTGAGCAACCACGAGGTACGGAGGAGTAGGAAAATTAGTATGGGGAGTGGATGAAGGCGGGATTTCGGCGAATGGAGGAACTGAGCAGCAACAAGAATAATAGCCAACCACAACAGAGAGAGGTGGCGCCGGCAGAATGGACACAAGCAAAATCGGACTGACACATTAATGGTACCTCTGAAAATCATGTGAACGTACATGACAACTCTGGAAATCACAGGATGAAGAAAGTAAATGCCATGAATGTTTCAGGAATTAATGCAACATTAGTTATGGATGGGAATTCTTTTCCATCTATAACTGATTCCTCCCCAGTGCATTTGGATGTGATTACGGAGAAGGGGAATAACCAACGGGTGGATACTGAGGGGCTGAATGAAGATGACAGAATGCAATTATACTCGGTCCCAATTAGCATTGATGCGGCGACTAAAAACCTCCCAAACCCTAAACCCATCGCCCCACCTATCATGCCTAAGTCACGTGATCACTTAAGTGACAAAACCACAACTACCAAACTGAACACAACAGAGAGAAAAGAGAGGGCCAAGCAGCAGTCATACAGGAGGAAACTACCAAAGAAAAACAATCTAATACCCACGAGTCCAACAATAGGGAAGGCAGGTGGCAAGAAGAGAGGATTGGAAGTGGAGGAAAAACTAGAGATAAGTGAGAAGAACATAGAGTTAGAGAGTAGGAAGAGACAGAAGTGCCAAGATGATAGTGATAACATGCAAACACCAATGGCGGCGGCTACTTCTCAACCCTGCCGAGAGCAGGGACGGAACCATGATTCGAACCTGAGGGGAGCAAAGCTTAAAACAATTTTTTTTTTATAAAAATAAAAACTAACATCTATTTTATATTTAACAAAATACTATATATAAAATAAGTGTTTCTTAAAAATTTAATATTATAAAAAGAGAGATGCTACGTTTGCAACAATTTTACAACATTTTTACAACAAATCACAAGTGGTTAGTTGTTATTGGTTCAAATTTGAAACTAATACTAAGATTACTTTTTTGCTCCAACAATAACAACCAGTAACAACCTACCACTTAAGATTTGTTGTAAAAATGTTGTAAACATAGCATTTCTCTTATAAAAATGTCAACAAAGTATAACGTATAAAATAAGTGTTTCTTAAACATTTCAACACATTTATCAAAATGGAACTCGACGCTATTTTAGAGGAGATCCAAAATATATATATATATTTAAGGACAAATCTTAAATTTTCAAATTACATATGTATACCAATTTTTATTTATTTATTTATTTATTTAATTGGGGGCTATCAGAACCAAAATTTAAAATTTCAACATATATATATATATATATATATATATTAGCTTCTTCTTTTTTTTGGGGGGGGGGGGGAATAGCCCCCCCTGCCCGACTGTTGGTCTGCCCCTGGCCGAGAGCAATGATTGTCCTAAGTTGGAACTACCAGAGGCTTGGGAACCAACATGCAATGAATGTGCTCTCTCACTTGGTGAGGGAAAAAGCTCCCACTATTTTGTTTCTAATGGAGACAAAACAAACCATTGAGGAGATGAGAGGTATACAAGGTGAGTTGCATTATGATTCTATGTTGGGAGTTCCATGTCTAGGAAGAAGAGGAGGCCTAGCAATGCTCTGGAAGAATGAAGTGGACCAGCACATCCAAACCTACACACAAAACCATATAGATGCCCTTATTATGGCGAATTAAAATTCACCATGGCAAATTACGGGTTTCTATGGTAAGCCGGAAGAACAACTAAGGCATGAAACTTGGTCATTGCTCAAGCACCTGAAAACTAGGAGTTTAGCCCCATGGTTGTGTATTTGGGACTATAATGAGATTTTGGAATCCAGGGAAAAGGAAGGGGGAAATCCTAAACCACTATAGCTTATAAATAATTTTCGTAACACCCTACTACATTGCAATTTGGTTAATCTGGGGTATAGTGGAAACATTTTTACTTGGAATAATGGAAGGGAGGGTGATGCTTTTGTTCAGCTAAGGCTTGATAGGGCTTGTGCAACAATGGAGTGGAAAGAATTATTTCCACAGGCTCGAGTCTCTCATCTTTAAGCTTCATACTCTGATCATGTCCCTATCCTCCTCACCACACATCCTCTAAGCCACCAACACCGAGTTAAAAAAATACCACAAAGATTTGAGGATAAGTGGGTGACACACCCTGATTGTAAAGATGTTATCCAATAGGTTTGGAGTAATACGGTGACTACTGGCAGCCCTATGTATTGTTTATTTGAAAAATTTAAACAATGCAGGAGTGCTTTAGTGGGGAGGAGTCAAGTCACCCTTAGTCAATCGAAAAGTAAAATCCAAGAGAAGCAAGGGATATTGGAGGAATTGACTAGGGACAATCCAAGAGAGCATTTGGAGGAAATTAGGAGGGTGAAGGAGGAAATTAATACAATACTGTACCATGAGGAGATCCATTGGCGACAAAGATCTAGATTTATCTAGTTACAGGCAAGAGATAAGAACATAAAGTTCTTCCACCAAAGGGCAAGCTAGAGACACCGAAAAAATAACATTTCAAGAATATATGATAAAGATGGTATGTGGCAGGAGACTGATGGGGGTATAGTATTAGCTGCTGAAAATTATTTTTAGGAGTTGTTCACTTCGGCAAGCCCCTCAGAAATGGATACAGTATTGAGTTCGGTGGATAGGGTGGTTACTCTGGAGATGAACCAAAGCCTCCTCCAACCTTATACAACAAAGGAGGTCCAAAGAGCTCTCTTTCAAATGCATCCGTCAAAATCTCCAGGTCTCAATGGTATGTCCCCTTTTTTCTTCCAAAAATTCTGGCATATTTTTGGAATTGATGTCGCAAATGTTGTTTTATCTGTCCTCCATTCGGGTCATAGGCTACATAAAATGAATTATACACATATTGTATTGATTCCAAAAAATAATGAACCATTGTATATGACTGATTTTCGGCCTATTAGCTTAGAAAATGTGGTAGCTAGAATTATATCAAAGGTTATTGCAAAATAGGCTGAAATTGATTTTGCCAAATGCAATATCTGATGCCCAAAGTGCCTTTGTACCAGATAGGCTGATTACTGACAATACCACTGTAGCTTTTGAAGTCTTACACAAGATGCGAAATATGAGGAGTGGAAAAAAGGGACAAATGGCGGTGAAGCTAGATATCATTATAGCATATGATAGGGTGGAATGGGGTTTCCTTAGACAAGTGATGCAGAAATTGTGCTTTGATGAGAAATGGGTCCAGTTGGCAATGGAGATGATGAGGACGGCTTCATACTCAATTTTGATAAATGGGGAGCCAAAAGTATTTATCCAACCATCAAGGGGTGTTAAGCAAGGAGACCCCTTATCACCATACCTATTCTTACTTTGTGCTGAAGGTCTATCTGGAATGATAAGAAGAGCTATGGAGAATAGAAAGCTACATGGGGTCTTATCTAGCCCAAATGGAGTGTGCATTTCCCATCTATTGTTTGCTAATGATAGCCTACTATTTTGTGAAGCATCAATAGAGGAATGTCAGCGCCTAATGGACATTTTGGGCCTTTATGAAGTAGCAACCGAGCAAGCAAAAAATAGGTAGAAAACATCATTGTTCTTTAGCAGAAATACAAGAGGGGAGGTCAAACAAACGATTCAGCAAATGTTGGGTGTGAGAATTATGACGGGTTGTGAAAAATACCTTGGTCTTCCAATGGAATGTGGAAAATCTAAGGTAACTACTTTTAAAGAAATGTAAGAGCGGATTACAAAGCGGGTCATGGATGGAAGGAAAAATTTATCTCCAAGGTAGGTAGGGAAATATAGATTAAAACTGTTGCACAAGCCATCCCCACATACACTATGAGCCTTTTTAAGCTTCCAAAATCCCTATGTGACTCTATCAACTCTACAATAGCTAGATATTGGTGGGGGCAAACAAAAAATGAGAAGAAGATACGTTGGATAAATTGGAAGAAACTATGTACAACAAAGAAGAAGGGAGGAATGGGCTTTCGAGACATACAAGCGTTTAATTTAGCTATGTTGGCTAAACAGGCTTAGAGATTGTTACACCATACACGCTCTTTGTTCTACTGGGTATATAAAGCAAGATACTGTCCAGAGTGTTCTTTCATGGAGGCTGAGTTGGGCCACAACCCATCCTATTGTGGCGGAGCTTGTTGGCTGCAAGAGAGGTGATACAATAAGGCTCTAGGTGGAGAGTGGGGAATGGAGTCAATATTATAGTTGAATCAGACAAGTGGCTCTCCCACAAACCTGTCTTTAAAGGGGATGTGCAACCAAGCCTAAGAGTTGTGGAGCTAATTGACAAACATTCTTGGCAGTGGGATAGAAATTAAGTGGCTGGGATGTTTGCCAGCAAAACATGTGACGAGATTGTTAGGTTCTAAAGACTTAGGACTTTATGTATTTAGAACTCTAATAGGTAATATTGGCAAACCATGATCAAAACAATATGTTTAGTCTTGTTTAGGCTTGTTCAAAGTTTTGAAATTATTGTAAAGTTGGAATCAAGAGGCTGCAGAAGTCTTTGTGACTTTCAGCCTAGCTCGATCGATCGAAGGTTAGACTCGATCAATCAAAAGTCGGCCAGAAAGTTTTTTCTACAGAATTTCCAACTCAGCCCTACCTCATTAAACGTTTAGGGTTTTATGTTTTTGCCCTAGGTATATAAGGCAAACCCTAGCTCCGTTTTAGAGGCTGCTCTGAATGTTATTGTTGCTTGCGGTTTATATGAATCTCTTATGAGATCCTTGAAGAGTTTTCCTTCACATAAGCTTAGGGTTTTCAAGATAGAGATAACTTCAACATCTTGATGATCAACTCAGTTGCTACCATTGGAACTTAAAGAAAAACAAGCGGGAGTGCTTGTATCTTGTGGAGAATCCAAGAAAGAAGAAGTCCGTGGATTCGAAGCTTGCACATGGTCGTGTTAGTAAGTTCTACTGGTGGGTAGCAATAGGAAGTCAAGCGGGGGTACTTGTAAGTCTTTTTGTATGAACTTCGTTTCTTTCATATAGTGGATTCAGGTTTACCTTGAAGATAGCTAGGTTAAATCCTCCCTAGGTTTTTTACGGGTTTGATTTTCCTAGATGATCATATTTTTGTGTTCTTTATATTTCCGCTGCTTTATATCTTGATATGATTATTTGATTGTGTTAACCTAGATTTGCATAATTTGACTAAGTTAATCACTTGGCTAAATAAACTAGGTTAATCCATTTGTTGTTTTAAGGGGTCTAAAAACCTAACAAGTGGTATCAGAGCGGGTAGCTCTCTTGTTGTAGATCTTTTGATCTCTAAGCTAATCCTTAACCCTTGTTGTCATAGAACACAGACACTCTTTTGTTGTTCCTCCTCACTTTGATGGGAATAACTATGCTTATTGTAAAGTAAAGATGAAAGCATTCCTGAAATCCATTGATGAAAGGGTTTGGAATTCCGTTGAGTACGGATGGGAGAAACCCACTACTCCTGTGAGTGAGTAGCAAACTTCTCAAAAAGAAGCAACTGGGTTCAATAGCAAAGCTATGAATGCCATCTTTAACGCTGTTTCTATAGAGGAATTTAAGAGAATCTCAAATGTTGAGGTTGCTCACACTGCTTGGAAAATCCTCAAGACTATGCATGAAGGGACAAAGGCAGTTAAGATAAACAAATTGCAGCAATTAACTTCTAAATTTGAAAGCATTAGAATGTCTAATGATGAAACTTTTGATGAATTCTATGCTAAGTTGAATGATATTGTTAATTCTGCTTTTAACTTGGGTGAAATTTATGATCAACCTAAAATTGTTAGGAAGATTCTTAGATCTTTGACTGAAGACTTTAGACTCAAAGTGGCTGCCATTAGTGAGAGTAAGGATGTGGACTCCATCCCTGTTGATGAACTTGTAGGATCTCTTTAGTACTATGAGTTGGACCTACCCAAAGCTAGCAAATCCAAATCAATGGCTCTTAAGTCAGTTGATGATGTTAAGGTTGGTGGATTTGATGATGAGCTCTTTGCTATAGAGATTGCTTACCTTACCAAGAACTTTAGAAACTTTCACAAGAACAGTAACAGAAAGGCAAGAAATACAAACACTGCTGAACCTAGAAATTTTAGGAAGAATGATCCCATTAAGGTTAGCAACACTGAAAAACCTAGAGAAAAAGTAGGTCAATCTTCCAATAATTCTTTGGGTTCTCAATGTTTTGGTTGTCAAGGGTATGGTCATGTTAAATCTGAATGTCCTACATTTTTGAAGTCTAAGGGCAAGTTTATGGCTGTAACCCTTAGTGATAATGAGGTTTCTGATGATGAGTCTGGATGTGAAGAGGATGGAAATTTCATTGCTTTCACTGCTACTGCTGTAGTCAATGAAAGCGTGTCTGTTGAAGAGAACCCTTCTGATGGGGAACTCTCTGAGGATGCAGATCTTCAAGAGGCCTATAATAAACTTTGCAAAATTGCTGCAAAGGATGCTATGAATGTTGAACTTGGCCTAAAGAAAATTGAATCTCTTGAGCTTGATAAGAAGAATCTGCTTGTTAAATTGTTTGATGCTAATGATCTTTTGAACAATGTGAAAACTGAGAATATGCTGTTGATTGATAAGGTTAAGAAATTAGAACTTGATTTATCTATTGCTAGATCTGCTAGTTCTAAACTTGATCACATGTTGAGTGTTCAAAAGTATCCTTTTGACAAATCTGGTTTAGGTTTTGTTGAAAGCATCTTTATGTCTGCACCCAATTCCACAAACTTTTTTCCTTCATCTTCTTCTAAACCGTCTGTGAGTGAGGTTGTGAGTGAAACTGTCAAACCCCCTGTGAGTGAGGTTGTCAAACCCATAGAAGTTTCACCACCTAGGAAGATTAAGGTTGATCTAAAAGAGTCAAAACCTAAGGAGTCAACCCTTTCTAAGGACAAGATGCATGGTAAACCTGCTTGGGTTTGTCATTTTTGTGGAAAGTTTGGACACATTCGTCCTAACTGTTACAAGCTTCAACCTGCTAAGAGAGCAAACAAACCAAAAGTGTCTGTGCCTCAAGCACAAGATCCTATGGCACTCATTGGTGAATTGGTAAAGTTTTTAAACCTTTATTCCAATCCTGGAGTTGAAAATCACTTGAACGTGAATAGGAACTCCAATACTCGTGGTGCATCTAAAAGGTTTTGGATGCAAAAGACTCGATCTAATTGAGTCTTTCTGACATGGTCCTTGTGCTTCATTGCTCTATCTTGTGTGACCATTGTTCTTTGGTTTTTGGTGTTTTTGTTTCTAGGATTTGCATTGCATAACATTCCTGCATTTCATTCTAGGATTTATTATGTTTTTCTCTTTTAATAATAATATATAAAAAAAAAGGGAAAGCAAAATTGTGTTTGGCATATTTTTCTTGGTTTTGAAAACAAAGTTGGTCAATTTATTTACACATAACATGTCTTGTGTACCTTTTTTTAGCTTTGAAGAGCTTATTTATTGCACTTTATTAGTTGAAGTTTTGTAATGCATGTTGTGTGGAAAAGATGTTTATGGTTTTTGATCACTTTATCTTAATCTTAAAGTCATATGTTATTTAACTGTCGGACTTGATCCTTTTGAGAAAGGCATAAATAACCATCTCACCATTGTTCACTAGCCAATCATGAACACCTTAGTGCATATCGCAAGATTTTGTGCTCGAGAAAGTGTAGCACAAGCACAAAAAGAACATAAGGTGTAGCCTCGGCTTAAATTGATTAATGCTTAAAATTTGTGTGTACTATTAGGCTTTATGCCAAATCACATAATTAAAATTGGTGTGTACATTATCCCGGCTATTTAATAAGTTTCTGAACAATTAAAATTGGTGTGTATATTATGAGGCAAAATTAAGAAACTTACATGATTGCAAGCTTTTGTTCTTGGAGATGTGAGAGTTATATGATGTAACTCTTTTAGTGATAGGCTCTTTCAAATTCTATGTGATGAATTTTGTAGATTTTGTGTTTGATTTCTATTCACATATCACTTCACATGTATCTCAAGTTTTTGCTAGTTGCACACACTACACAAGTTACTCTTTGCTAAACTCCGTACATGTTATTGTGTGTGTTTTTTGGTTTGACCAACCAAGTTTGAAAATACCTTGAGTATTATGCAAAACAATTTCTATTGCTTAAGAATTTAAAGGGAGATTGGTTGAAAATTTGTTTTGGAAAATTGAGTTTAAAACTTGGGTTTTTGAAAAAGCATTTCATCTCATACTCATGCATTTCGTTCATCAATTTTAATGCTTTGAGGAGTTTCTGCCCAAATTGTGTTTGTTTTTTCAAAACTGTGATTTTTTCCCAAAAAATTAGTGAGCCTCTGCCTGTTCCGATCGATCCATTCTGTTTTTTGATCGATCGAAAATGTGCTTAAAATGTTTTATGAGTCTCAGGTTGTTTCGATTAATCAAATGTAATTTTCGATCGATCGAATATCGCGAATCAGGTTTTTTTAAAACTCTGTTCTTGACTTTTTCAAATCACTTTTTCAAAAACTTTTCAAACTTTTTCTCTCTCTTCGATTCGGCCAAGCCTCCACGTCAATTTTTTGTCGTTTTCCTCCAAATCTTTTGCAAGGTTTTTGTCATCTAGGGCCGGTAAGTCCATTTTACCCCTCCTTTTTCTTTTATTTTCATGATTCATGATTTTTCATGCATTGTTCATTGAAATTTTCGGACCTATTCTATTTGGGGTTTTTGTTGATTCAAGCCTTTTTAAGAGAAATTGATCATTGGGTTTTCGTGGGGACATGATATAAACATGAAATTGGTGGTTTAATTTGATTATTTTTGGGTTTTGTGAGAAATTGAAAATTATAGGGCTTGTAATTGTTCCGAATTGGGGATTTGTTCGAATTGGGTTCAATTGATGCAATTGGCTTGTTGAATTGATGTAATTGATCATTATATTATGTATTCTAGCTTGTGTGATGATCAATTGGTCAATTTTTTTCAAAATTCTAACAAGTGGTTTTTCAATTTTGGAATTTTTGTTAAAAACTCTATGCTCAAGCCGATTTTGTGAAATTGAACTTAAATTAAACTTAGTTTTACTGCATTAGAACATGCATCATGGCATTGTGATTGTTCATGTATCATATAGGTTTTTGTTCTATTTTTTTGTGCTAACTTGCAGCCTGCCCTTGGTTTGTGTTTTGTTTTGATCTTTTTGGTTCGTTCTTTGTGTCTTTGTCCTTTCCTTAGCATCATGCCTAGGAAGACTAGAGCTCGTAGGTTTGTTCTCTCACCTTCTCCTCCGCCATCTTCTTTTGACCGTGAGAAGTTTCCTAGTGAGAAAAACCAAGAGATTTTTGAGACATTGGACCTTAAGAGAAAGATTTGGGCTGAGCGTTCTATAGTGTTAGATGAGCTTGATCCTACATTAGGGCAAATTTTGAGCGTCGGGGCTGGTTACCTTTGTTGGATATTTTTTATCCTCCTCCTCCAGCTACCCTGATTAGAGAGTTCTTTTCGAACATCTCTATCCGCATCTATGATTCCAACACTTTGGTAAAGAGTTGGATACGAGGTGTAGAGTACATCATTACTCCTACTGTAGTGGCTGATGCTCTTAGGGTACCTTTGGTCCAGCACCCTGTCTACCCATATGGTGAGCCTCCACTCTTGGATGATGTCATGTCATACATCACTGGGTCTTCTATCCAATGGGGTTCTGATCCTCGAATCACTTTTGCTGAACTTCCTGAGACTACATATCTTTTTCTTAGGATAGCCTGTCATTCTCTTTGGCCTATCTCTCATCTTCACATTATTCCCCTTGAGCAGTGTGTCTTTTTGTACGCTCTTATTACTGATGCTCCTATCAGTTTTCCCCACTTGTTTCCTCGTTCTTTGAACGAGGTTTATAGGAGTTCATTGTCTGCTCATGCTCTAGTCCATCATATTTTTATCCATAGGATTTTGTTATATCTTGGACTAGATGATTTCCCTTCATCTGAGCCCATACATGTTATTGCTCCCATAGGTGCGTCTTTTCTTAGACAGAGGGCTGCTCATCTTCGAGTTGACTCTAAATACCTTAGGTCTGAGCCCTCTGGTACCGCACCTCCTCCTTCTACTTCTACAGGTCCTGCTGGTAAGGATGTTGCTAATCCTGATGCTGATGATGCTGTTCCTCCACCTCCTTCGGATGACTTCGATATTCGTCGTACCTTAGAGACTGTCACGACCGTTCAGGCGGCTCATAGTCAGATTTTGGTGGACATGCTTGATGAGCTACGTGCTTTTAGAGCGGATTTGGCGCATTTACGACATTCACCCTCACCATCTCCTTTCGATTACTTGTGATTGTCCTTTGGCATTCCGTCACATAAAGGGGGAGTAGAGTTTTGTTATTTGTAGAGAAGTTTTTGTTGTTAGGGGGAGTTTCTTTTGTATTTTGCGGAGCTAGTCAAGATATTAGATTGTATCTAGGTGCTTCACTGTGTATACTTTCTTTTGATATCATTTTTGGGCTATTCATGTTAGGGGAGATATTTTTTGATATATATGATTCTTGTTTCTTGTGTTCACTGCTTATTGATTTATATTCATGAGTTATTCATTAATATGTCTTTATTTTGTGTTGTGTGGAACATACAAAAATGCTTTGTTTTTGTTGTATCTAACTTAGGGGGAGAGTTAGTTTACATGTCTTGTTGATTTACTGTTTTTCTGTCACACATGCGTTTATGTGTTTGTTGAGTGTTTCAGGAATATGCAAGTTGATTCAATTGAGCTACTGTCTACACTTGTAATTAATGGATAGTAGTTAGGATTGAATTTGTGTTATAAGCATTATTTTTGTAAAGGGCTTTTACTTGTAAACTTTGAGCTTTTAATTTGTGTTTTGTCACGGATTGCCAAATGGGGAGTTTGTTAGGTTCTAAAAACTTAGGACTTTATGTATTTAGAACTCTAATGTGTAATGTTGGCAAACCATGATAAAAACAATATGTTTAGTCTTGTTTATGCTTGCTCAAAATTGTGAAATTATTGTAAAGTTGGAATCGAGAGGCTGCAGAAGTCATTGTGACTTTCGGCCTGGCTCGATCAATCGAAGGTTAGACTCGATCGATTGAGTCGGCCAGAAAGTTTTTTCTGCAAAATTTCCAACTCAGCCCTACCTCATTAAACGTTTAGGGTTTTATGTTTTTGCCCTAGGTATATAAGGCAAACCCTAGCTACGTTTTAGAGGCTGCCCTGAATGTTATTGTTGCTCATACTTGCAATTTATGTGAATCTCTTCTGAGATCCTTAAGGAGCTTTCCTTCACATAAGTTTAGGGTTTTCAAGGTAGAGATAACTTCAACATCTTGATGATCAACTCAGTTGCTGCCATTGGAGTTTAAAGAAAAATAAGCGGGAGTGCTTGTATCTTGTGGAGAATCCAAGAAAGAAGGAGTTTGTGAATTTGGAGCTTGCACGTGGTCGTGTCAGTAAGTTCTACTGGTATGTAGCAATAGGAAGTCAAGCGGGGGTGCTTGTAAGTCTTATTGTATGAATTTCGATTCTTTCATGTAGTGGATTCAGGTTTACCTTGAGGATAGCTAGGTTAAATCCTCTCCAGGTTTTTTACTGGTTTGGTTTTCCTAGGTGATCATATCTTTGTGTTCTTTATATTTCTGCTGCTTTATATTTTGATATGATTATTTGATTGTGTTAACCTAGATTTGCATAATTTGACTAAGTTAATCACTTGGCTAAATGAAATAGGTTAATCCATTTGTTGTTTTAAGGGGTCTAAAAACCTAATAGAGATAATGGCCATCCCACTTAGTAGAGCCCGAAAGAGAGACACATTGATATGGAAGGAAAATAGGAAGCACGAGTTCTCCGTTAAGTTGGCCTATCCAGTTATTATTCGATTAAAACAAGGAGTGGAAGCGGAACACTCACGAGCTAGGGAGGAAGGCAAGCTGTGGAAGTCAATTTGGGAACTCAATGTGCCACCAAAGATCAGAAATTTTATGGAGGGCTGTGTCCAATATTCTACCAACACGAGACAACTTGTATAGAAGAAGAGTGGCTGTGAAGAGTACCTGTGAGTTCTGCTGCCAACACCCTGAAATAGAAGCTCACTTGCTATGGGAGTGCTCCTTTGCCCGCAATGTGTGGTCATTGGCTGGAGGAAGAGCGCAGAAATGCAGCAACGATGCGCGAGATTTTTTCCAGCTCTTCAAGTTGATGCAAAAGAAACTGACACGAGAGGAGATGGAACAGTGGTGCACTACAACTTGGGTGATTTGGAATGCAAGGAACAAAGCCTACTTTCAAAATGTTTAGTCACAACCCAAAGTGATATATGAAAGGGCCCTGGAGTTACTTGCTACATACCAGACCCTCTCGGCTACTCAAGCAACTACGTGACTGGGGAAAATTTTGTTTACTTGGTGTTTGTTTCAAGAGTTTGGTAAGGGGGTAGTGCCTGTGTCAAAAGTATTATCTTTTTAGGCGCAACACTGTGGCAATTTGTCTATTCAGTTTTTGCTACTATGGTCCTTCTGGTATACAAACACCGGGTCAAGTTGTTTTTAGTAGCTGCTTGTAATGTTTCATCTTTGGCCTGGTGACACACGACCATACTGTACCTGATTATAGTTTCTTACATCAATAAAGTTCTATCTATTACCTCAAAAAAGAACTATAATACATATATCACTATCTCAGCCCATAATACACGTGCTATATAAAAATTCAACATATATTACCATACAATTCAACATATATCAATAATATCAAGGGAGAAGTGGCAAGCAACTTAAATGTTTTAATTGTCAAAATCTAATGCTCTTGATGTCATCCAATTTTGTAACGGAAATTATAGTGTAGCTAAGGTTATCATTCCACCAAGAAAAGGAAAACAAGAACACGTCAAAATTAAAGCACCAATAATATGTAGAAAAATATGATTGAAACTTAGGAAAAATAAAGTTTGGTAAATTCAATAATTAAAATCACTAGGGCATAAGGGTTTGTCCACCAATATTGTTAAGTATCCACTACCAATCCAATTTAATACGCAATTGAGTAAGTAAACACATAAACTGCCCGATTGGAAGATTTAGAAATAAGCTTTGTTAATAAAGCTCTTTTTGGTTGATTATATTCATCAATTGTTCCAATAATTTAGTTTATAAAATAATAACTTTGCTAGAAAAACTTAAGAACATCGCATACCCTAGAAGCAATACTATGGTAAAAGTAATGTTCAACAAGATTATCACGTTTTATTAGAGATATTATAAAACTCTATTCTAACAATAAGAAAATTCAAGAATAGACTAATGAAAGAATTAGAAATTAAATATCAATCTAATAAAACAATTATAAAAAAAAAAAAAAAAAGAGAACAATTGATTTTAATAATCAAACATGCTTTACTCAATTGACCACATCTGAGTTGTGGCATAAAAGTTGTGTTTATAGACACTTGCATATTTTAATGGCCGTATGACAGTCATTTTGATGTTGAAACATTCTTTGCTTGCTGCATTGTCCAAAGAAACTGTTGGATCCATTATATGGAATTAGAAGTAGAATGTGACCTTTTCTTTTCTTTTCTTTTTATTTTTTGTTTTTTTTTTTTTTAAATAATTTCATTAGAATGAGTTAACTCTAAGATGACAGGGGAACTAATATATGTAACTTAAAGCAGTCACATCAATCTCAATATTCTTATTCAATATGCTCATTAGTTTAAATAAAAATTAAGAAAAATTAAAAAAAAAAACACTCAAACCTTTTTCCATTTTTAGCTACTTCATATTCACAAGTACATACATTAGGCTCTTTTACTCTTTCTCCAATTTATTTAAATATTATTAAAATTTAACTTTTTTTTTTTTTTTGGGCATGTTTGGATGGTGTAAAGTTGTGATTTACAATTATGTGTTTTGTTGGCTTTTATTCCGTGCCAAATTTTATTGTAATTTTATTCAATCTTTTGTACCCTGTATTTATTGTGGGATTTGATTGTAAAGGTTGTGTGATAGAGAGAGTGTGTGTGAAGACTCAAGCAACTGAAGACTGAGGAGCTCTCGCGGGTATCTCGTGACTAAGCATCCCACGAAGTGAGCCATGTATCCTGCACATGACCGGAATGCGAAGAGTCAGGACAGATGGTGATAGCTATGTTTCGCGAGTATCTCACGGGTAAGGCCTTCCCGCGAGACACCCGCGAGACATTCTATTCTGCCATACTGTACTATTTCATACACACTTTCTGTACCCACACTATATATACCCACATTACCCACAAATGTTAAGGTGTGCTTCTGAGAGAAAACCCTAGCCAAACACTTTGAAAGTTAGAGATTGTTATACCCACAATCCTCTACACATTTGCTTGTGGAATTTCCTCAACTCCTACCTCTCAATTTTCATACCATTGAGAGGTTGATAGTCCAAACACTTAACACACCCTTTCAGAGTGTCAAGTGAGGTTTTGGTGTTGCTGGGAAGCATTGAAAGAAACTAAGGATGGCAAATGCAACATGGAGCTTGTTATGGGATCCGGAGAGATAAACAAGACACGGTTCTAAGAAGCCTTGTTTGAGTAGGAGCTTGGAGGGCTTAGGTATATCGGGTAGATTAGGCTTGGAGGGTCTCTTGCTCACCCATGTATCCTAACTGATTGTCTAGTAGATCAATTACCGCTTGGAGGGCAGCGGAGAGGTTTTTCACCGAGTTTTTCGGTTTCCTCTTTGATAACATATCAGTGTATTATCTTGTGTTTGCATCTTTTTTCTCTACTCTTTTACATTCCATTTTACTGCTGTGTTGCTTTGATTATGGATTAAAGTAGCTTGTTTGTTCATCCACTTGCATTTACACTATTCCGTACTTAGTATTAAATTAGCGTAAAATCTATCAAGCCATAACTTTAATTTGGGGGTCTAAACAACTCTTGTGTTTTCAACACATTTTCAAACTTTCAAATGGTGAGAGGGAAAAGAAAATCATAGAATGCTTTTCTCAACAAGGTCTCAGATCATCAACCAAGGACAAAATGAGCCAAGCCAAAGCCCAGAACAGAGAACCAGGACTAAAGCTAGTTAAGAAGATACCCATTGAGTCTTCCCTTGAGAAACCCACACCAGGGCCTCAAAGTGAAGACGAGAATACTGACCCTCTTGTGCGGAGCAGCAAAGCAAGCTTGTGTAGCTCTCCTGAACTAGTTGGAGAGCTCTGGTGGAGAGATTGAAATAGACGTTGGGCACTAGCATCAGCCTTAACAAAACCTCATTTTAGGAAAACTTTGGCTAAACTCAACCAAAAATACCCCTGCATTAGCCTCAACAAGTTGTCCAATTTTCTTTTTTAATCTATGAAGTATGAACACCACCTCAATAAATATATTTACCGTTCATCAACGAAGCTTTTTTTTTTTTTTTAATTTGTTGTAAAATAAAAGAAATATGAGAGTAAGATTATACCTGAATTACTTATTTTATAATGTTCATCCATCACATCATATGATTTCCAATACTGAATACATATATCTCCCTTTGTTTTTTGTCTCTCAGTACTTTCTCCATTTTTATCTGTCTCTTACAATGAGATTCGAGAATATAGTGGAAATGGGAGAGACTATAGGGGACAAGGCATTAACTTGGGTGGCTACATTTCTACCTTAATAAATAGGGTGGATTGCTAACAAGCTACTTATGCGGATAATGAACAAGGGCAAGAGATATTGCCTACCCTATGTAATTAGGGTGGGTGGCTGAAAAGTCAGCCATGTGAAAATAAACGAAGGAGAGATATATTTAACATTATTGTTTTCATTTGTTCTGTGAGACTCTCCTACAAAGTGTGGAATAAGGGCCCAACAATTGATTGACGTGATGAACAACATTAGAGATGTTAGGTCTCCAATATCTCTCCAATGGCTAGGATTGAGAATTGAAAAAAGCAACTTTCAAATTGAATAAAAAAAAAAAAAAATGAGCAAGTAAAAAAGTGAAAGTGGTAGAAAGTTTTTGAGAGTAGGGAGGGGGTAATTGCACCAGGTGTGGTACCACACCCGATCCTGATCCCAACTAATAGTAAGACATCTAACTACTCTTGGTATAGTGTAGCATTATGGAGTAACTCACTATCATGGAGGAGTGAGTCATGTATTAGTCTTAATAGGAGTTTCAACAATCTTACTATGTACAAGAGATTTTTGCAAGAAAGGAAATTTTTAAGGCGTACTTAGCCTATGTTAGAGCATCTCTAACAAACTCTCTAAACCCAAAATCCTCTTTAACTAGGAGAGTAAACCCACAAAATGTTACTCTAACAAACTCTTTAAGTTATTGTTCCTTAGCAAAAAATCATTTGCTAATGAACAATAACTCTCGTTTGCTAAGGAACAATAACTCTCTTGGTCTGATAACCTCCTGTCCATTAGCAAAATGAAATTGTAATAAAAAATTCCACCAACTGATTAAAATATTCAATTTTTTTCTCAACATTCACAATGGCTAACAACTTAACCCAATTATTCTCTCTCAAATGTCTCTAAACTCAAGAGAAGACACAATCTAAACACAAACAAAAGCACAAAACATAAACTTAAAACTAATCAAATAAATAAGTAAAAAAAAAAAAAACACAAGCCGATCTAACCTATTTGGGCAACATGTCCTTTCAGCCATGGGGAGGAGATGGAAGCAGGGTGGAGTGAATGACTTGGCTTTGCATGGTGAACGCCGATTTCCGCTGGCCTAGGTCCCCCGAGCAACTCTCTCTCTCTCTCTCTCTCTCTCTCTCTAGAAATAAATTTGTGGTCTTTGTTTTTTGAGTGAAAATGTGTGATCTTTTAAATATTATTTATTCATTATTTTTTTCTCAAAAAAATGGTATAGAAAAATGATAGAAAATTTATTAGAAAGTGTATTTGAAAATGTAGGTAAACAAAAGTTAAAAGCTATTGTTTACTCGCTAAACAATACAAAAATATAGAGAGCGCTAGAAATGCTCTTAGATAACCATCAATATATATATATATATATATATATATATATATATATATAAGCAGAGACCTCATATGAGAGTGCATGAGGTTCTGCCACGTGGCACTCTAATATTGCATTTAACCATTTTTAGCTTTTTCTATTAAGTTTTTTTTACTGTTTCCCAATAAATCATAGTAACTTATTTTTACTATTATATAAATTTAGCATTTTTTTACCTTTTTTTTTTTTTTTTTTTTTTTTTTTTTTTTTTTTTTACTTTTACCCAATAGATCATAGTAACTTATTGCATTTAACATTTTTTTACCTTTTTTTCATTAAGTTTTTTTTACTGTTACCCAATAGATCATAATAACTTATTTTTATTATTATATTGATATGAACTGTTCTTGACAATTAGACTAAAAGTTATTTACTATAAAATGGATTATCTTTTAAAAGTAGACCAAATCTTATGAAAAATTCAGGCTCAGTTCTTACCTCACATATTATGACCCAAGTTTGACCAATTTCACGTGTAAATCAAAGCAAAAACTCTTACCCTGTTACAAACTCTTTTCTTCCTCTCCCACGTATAGATGATATTTTTAGAAAATCTCATTCTCATGAAATATCTCTTCATTTTTCGCCAATTTCAATTCAATATGCTTTTGTCTATTAATAATATTCTATGCAATTTGTGAAGACAAATTCTCTGTCATCGACTAGTGCAACAAAAATATATATAAATCTGAGATCCCTCAGGTTGCTGAAATAATTGACAAGTGCATATTTCTAAAATTTATAATAGCAAAAAAGTCTAATAAATAGCATATACTATCTCACAAAATGTCATTAACTTAGTATTTTCTTTAAAAAAATTCAATGATAGAAATGGTCAAAAACATGATCCTATACAAGAAATACAAAAAATACATGCAAAACAATTTTCATAGGAGGATTTATCTTTAAATAATATAAAGACAATAGTAAAGATAAAATACATTGAATGAGATCCTACGAAACAAGTTTGTTAATTATTTCAAATTATACTCATAATTTATGTAAAAAAATAATAATACATCATATTATTTACATTAAAAAAATAATACATATTAATTTCAAAGTTCATTGCAAGACGTGAATTGTTAGGGTATTGCAATAATAAGTAACATAGATACAACAATGGGTTGGTATTACATTTTGTGTGTACTTTGTGAAAGGAATGTCAAATTACAAGCAGGTTCATTTTGGTGTGCAAAATGTTAAACAAAAATTAATCTTTCTATTCCAAAATTAGAGGCACTCATATTAACTACATACTCTCCAAATATTTATAATATATTTATCTCACTATAACTATTATATATATACAACTGCAAACTACTTCATATACAAGATTCAAATCGAAGTTTTTAATGCAACTAACAAAATAAAGTTTGTGATATTTAATCGAGAGGCCGAGAAAATCCTAAATAAATCTACAAGATCGACATCTTACTGAAAAATAAACTAAGGTACAACTTATTTAAATTATTGTAAAAATATTGATATTGGAGAAGGAAAATCCCACGTGATTTGAAAAAAAAAATTAGGAAAAAAATGGATTTCTCTACATTTGAATGAATTCAATCTAAAAGATGGTTTTGAAAATTACATAGTTGCTAAGATTTTTTATGCGCCTTCAAAAGATAAAAAGGTACGGAAGAAAAAAAAAACACAATTCAACATGCTATATTAATTCTTTTTGCTGAACTATTTCAAAATTAACAAAAATAAAAAATTTATAAAAAACTGTCACATCATTGAAATTTAATATAAATGCAAATACCTATGAAAAATCTTAGCGACAAAGTCCAAACTTTGTAAGATCTAATCAAGAATCTCTCGGTGCCAATTCATTAGTAATTAACATAAATGATGCAACAAAAGGAAAAAATGATGAAAGCTAAAAAATTGAAAAAATATGAATGGACTAACTTTTAAATGATGAAGATAGAGAAACTGATGATGACAACAAGCGTCATCATACCGCAATAATAAAGCATTGAAGAAAAAAAAATTCGTAATGAAACTACTTATTACATCACATAATAAAAATCAATAATATAGAATAAATTAATATGCTTTTATCAACTTTTATTATACAATATTACTCCAAGTTGTTTTCATTATTACTCATTACTTGAACAAAATAATTATAATAGATATATGTGTGCAATTTATAATTATTACTTTTTATGATGAACTCATTACTAACAAAATTTTATAATAAATATGCTATAATATATGTATAATATTTTTCAAAAACAAATTTACATAAACATTATAACATTATCCGTGCATTGCACGGGAAACTTACTAGTTACTGTCAATAGTGAAATCGAATTTAACATCAAACCCATCCAAATCTGATCGAGACATACCCAAAACAAGTCCAATCCACTGGCAGCTAGACTCAGCCATGCCCAACTAAGAAAGGAAAAGTGAAGTGAGAACAAAAGTGATTCTAACATGATGTTGAGTTGAAATTTTTATTGACATGATAAATTTGGATTAGGCCAACTCCTACACATGGCAGGTATCGTAGGTTGAGAGATTACTAGTAATATTGTCCCGATGGTATTTCTTCAACTCTAGTTTTTAATGCATGTTATACGATTTGGCAAGTCCAGAAACACCAGCAGCGAGTAATTGCTAAGCTATAGTTCATAAGAGCGTTACTTAAAGTAACTGGTAGTAATTATTGCAGCAGAGTGCAGTTGAAATCAAACACTTGGTAATGCGAATGCCTCATTGCATTTGAAATCAAATACTGGGTTGTGAATGGATATACTGTAGTTGCTAAAATGCTAAATTTAAGCCCTACACAAAACTCAATTACATTTCGAACTTCTAATATGCCTGAGTAAACAGATATTTTTGAGACATATGAGAAGCCACGTATTGATCTAAATTAAAAAACTGGGATCATTTTCAATAAATTTCTGATAAAATTTATTATTTGTGCTGCTAGCTGTCCCAGCATGATTTTTGAAGTATTGTACTAACTTGCTGCAATATTTTCTTTGAAATATAATTTGCTAATTCCTCAGGGGGAAAAAAACTGGCAAAATAATATAATTTCCATTCAAAAAATATAACAGATAACATCGTATAGGAAAGCAATAAATGTTTCCAGTCATTTCCACGCTTTCCTCCCACGAAACTGTTTGCCTGCACGCTGTTGTTTTTTCTTCTTCTCTAGTTGAGACCTTGCTACCTTGGCTTTCTTTGCCGCCATAGGCAGATTCTTCTTGCGCTCCTTCTGCCTATTGCTCAAACCACCAGTCTGTCCAATGATGTATAAGCAAAATTCCAATAAAGTAACTATATGACGGCATCACAGCCTAATACTTATCATAGATTGAACACGATTAGTCATAAAAAGAAAAAGGATAAGATGTTCAACATTGTGCTATTCTTAATTTTCTTATAGGTTAAAGTTGTGACATTATTGAACAGAAAGAAAGAAACAAAGATAGCATTGGGAAGAGAGAGAGAGAGGGGGGAGAATCTGAAGCTAAGGCGCTGGTTAAATAACACCTTGAGGAAGAAGAGAGGAAAGCATAGGTTTTCAAGAGATTGAGGAAAGGAAAATTAAACCAAGTATTTTGCCATTATACCCTTCTTTTCTGCTATTAGTTTGTGGATAGATTGTAAAAGTGGACCTGTGAGGGAGGGGATCTTTCCCTCTCTGTTCTCACTTTTTTCTTTCCATCTAGAGCATCCAAAAAAGGGACGGGAGCTATCCTTCCCTCCCTCATTTTCCAGATCTTTCCCACTAACCCCTTGATACAGGCTGTTTGGATTCTGAGGTAAGGCTATTATACACATAATTCTCAAATTCAAAGCCAAACCTAGAAGTGAACTAATGAATTGCATACCAATCTAACATCAAGATTCTAAAAGGCATGTATATGAAGAACATGAAGTGTCAGAAATGGAATTACCTTTTTCTGCTTTACAGATGTTCGAGCCTGGTACTTCCCTCTGTCCTCCCTCCCTGCCCTAACTAATGCTAATCTTTCCTCCTTGCTCATCTTCTTTTTTACATGAACCTACAAAATACATGAAAAAGTGGATCAGTATAAGTTTTAAAGGAAGAATCTTATGTGTTAGGAGAAAACAATTAAACATCATGAGACAGAATGAATATGTTGCAATAGATTTACAATATGAAAAACTTCTGCTGCTTTGTAACATAAAATGCATTTCCAACTTAAAAACCGTTCCAACACTCAATTGCTCAATGTACTTTTTTCAATTAGTAAGTTTACGCATGCATCTAGTTGGTTTAGAACCCACACTCAATGTTCCTATTTCTGAAGACTTCTTGCTCCCCACCCCCTCTTTCCATGTAGGGAGGTAACCTTTCACCTTAGCAGCAACCACAGGAGGTCCCAAACACACACCCAACCCCCACCCCCCCCACCCCCAAAACTCTCTTTTTTCCTCCTACTCCTTTGATGACAGGATTCATTCTCTTCATTAAAAAAAAATGAACTAAGATACACGAGCCAGTAAAGAAATAGAAAACTTACTTCAAGTTTGGCAGGATCGACTCAATTAGTACTCAATCAGAACTTGGGATACCCTTTCTTAACCCATGTTTAACCAAAGCATCATTTGCATCCTTCTTTGCCTATTAAAATAACCACAAAAGCACCCAATAATCAACATGCAATGTTATGAAATCTAGCATCACAAATATTAAAGAAACTTTGCATCATCGTTTTCCATGGCACAAAGTTAAAAATTAACCCCATTTTTTCCTTCAGGTCTGATACCAATACAATACCTTAAATTCCTTGATTCTTTGAAGTCCTCATTAGAAAGAATTCCATCAGTTGAGTCTGGTGAGGTTTGCCCCATCGTCACTCCTGCCAATCTCTTTAGAGCCCGAAGGCTTGAATCAACAGCAAGCAATTGTCCATCAAAATCAGACAACTTCCTTTTTTTTGCTTTAGATTCTCTTCCTCCAGTTTCACTATCCCTAGCATTGGCATCACTAGTTTTGCTGGAACAGTTTGTTGCTTCATTCACATCCTCAACTGCTGCCTCCATCTCCTCCTCTTCTTTCCCATCATCATCATCATCATCATCATTGTCACTAACATCACTGTCATCACTATCAATAATGTTATCTCCATCTTCATTCTGAGCTACTTCGTCATCTTCTAATTCATCATCTTCACTTCCAGTAATATCACCGTATAGCTGATTTTCTTCATCAACACTGGCAACATCAACCTCATTATCATGATCATCATCAGAATCATTGGATGAGGACCTTTCAGCGTCACTAATATCCTCCTCATTATTGTCATCTTCTTGTAATAACTCAACACTAGGAACATTGCTGCTCACCTTGACTTCTCCATATGCTTTTGGCCTTGCCTTTGGGTCTGTAGGGCGCCCACGATCCTTCTTGAGTAGCAGTGCAGGGCAAACCTGCACATAAACGAATTAGCAATTATTTGATCATGGGCATGCATAGGCACACCTATGCACAAGCAAGCAGAGAGAGAGAGAGAGATATCACAGCTAGACAGTAGTTTCTAATGCCTCTCTAAATAAAGTAATTAGTGAACGAGCTGCTATTGAAACTGCTTTCTCATGTGATTTCTTGTACAGTGCAAGATCTTGCAGCAAATCTTCTGTCATCAACTAGTTGCCAGGAACAAAAATATTAATCCTAACACATTAACAGCACTAAGAAAACAGAGTTACAAAAGGCTATATATGAAAGGAAAAAAAAGAGATAGAACATGATGAATAGGTCCAATTACCATTTACAAAAGTTATTAGACAACTTTGAAACCACCATGATAATCTCAGATAGAGAGATAAAAGAAAATGAAATGTATAGGTAGTTACCAATGGCATGCGTAAACGAATCTCCCTTATTACATTCAGTCCAACAGCAATGGCCAGGAAAAAACAAGTTGACTTAGAGACAAATCCATAAGTAACTGAAAAGGAAAACTTATTATAATGCAGTTGTGAAGTGGCACCTCTGGGCGTGAACGATCATGTACAAACTGATTTACTATCTTTCTGAATAGTGGTTCAACTGCATCAGGTGGCACCAACACAGTCAATTGAATTATTTATAGGTGAATTCTTGAAAGTTCAAATTTCAAAAGAAGAAACTTGGGGGAGGGACAGACGAAAATAATCAAATTTAGCTATAAATTACAGTATAGTATCCAATCAAGCAAAAGAGAAAAAGCTTAATACCATATAATGACAGGCTTGAGCTGCTGCTGCAAGTAAACTTGTGACATCACGTTGATGGGGCTGCATTTATCAATATAGTTACCACCTCAGGCATCAAGGTAATTACAAGTTAAATGCATGAGTCAGAAAATACCTGAATATATTTCTCAATGAAATGATAAAAATTCAACAGAATCAAGCGGTGAAGCCCAACTGTTCGAGCTATTACTCTCAGCATCATCATCCTAACCTGAAGTTTACACGGTAATAATCAAAAGAAAGAATCATTCAGATTCAGAAACATTTTGTAAACAGTAAGAACAAACAAAAAAATTTGGCACTCATTTCTTTTTTCTTTATTTAAAAAAAAAAAAAAAAGTTTACTGCAGAGCATTCTGTATTTAGTTACTCTTAATTGGCGAATCACTTTGCTCAGTGTAATTCATGAATTAATTAGAATTAACAAAGAAACTTATGTATTAGAACAATAGGCTGCAAAAGTTGTGCAATACGAGCTTTACTCCAGAACATGGTTCAAAACTTTTATACAAATTAAAAGAAAAGCAGAAAAAAGAAAATAACATATCCTAAATTCTGGGGAAAAAAAGGGAATTAAATCTATCCTTCTAATTCATAGAAATCATTTTAAAATGAAGATAACAATAGGTAACACTTGCATGTGTTCCTGATATCAACCAAATAGATTGTTTCAGTATCTCCTCTGTCAACTCTTCCTTTCCAACACCCAACAATTTCCCTGGTTCAGTCCTCAAGACTATCTCTAAACAAATAATCTTCTTTTATTATGTACAACTTTGTCTTAATTTCCCCATAATTCTACAAATCTAAACGTGATCCAATCTTTCTTTCATCTTAGCTTCTTATGCCAAGAACAATTAACAAACCTAAGCTGGCAAGAAAAAAATATATGGCTCATTGACATAAGTAATCCCATTTTCAATGACCTTAAAGCAGAAAATCTGTTATTATTCAACATAAAAATGAAACATAATTTCTCACCTCAAAACGTTCATTGCAAGTTTGAAGCCGAGAGAATAACTTCTCAACAAATCCCTACAGGCAGAATGGAAATCTAAAATCACCTTCTATCCAAAGAAAGAATATTAGAGTAGAATTCACTTGACCAAAGATAGCAATGAGAAAACTAAAGTACCTGCGCATCTTTAAGATGGTTAAGTGGGGAATAATTATTCAATGAGACATTTTCTGATGACAGACGTTGTTGCCTTTTCATGCTACGCATTGCACGCTGCAATTTTGCTTGCTTTTTCTTCTTGCGTGAAACTGTTCCTTTATGGTGTGCCTAAAAACATTAGAAACTTACATTACAATACAATCAACCAGCTGCAATTTTAATGTTTTACAAATAACTTCTAAAAATACTTGCCATCGGCACTCTAAATGCATCACCAAAAAAACAGTACTCTACTTTTCTTCATACAATACATTGCAGTAATCTGTATAATTGAAGTGAATTTTCTATATAAAAAGTGCAACTAACGTTATAAATAGCCTGTTTATTGATGACAACATGAGGAGCTTGAGGATTCGGGTCATCTTCACCACTTGAAGCATCATTATCGTCAACGTCTTTGAAAGCTCGAAAATGTGTTGAAAACACAAGAGCTGTTTAGACCTCCAAATTAAAGTTACGACTCGATAGATTTTACATTAACTTAATACTAAGTGCGGAATAGTGTAAATGCGAGCAGATAAACAAACAAGCTACTCTAATCCATAATCATAGCAATACAGCAGTAAAATGGAATGTAAAAGAGTAGAAAAGAAAGATGCAAACACAAGATAACACGCTGATGTGTTATCGAAGAGGAAACTGAAGAACTCAGCGAAAAACCTCTCCACCACCCTTCAAGCGGTAATCGATCCACTAGACAATCAGTTGGGATACATGAGTGAGAAAGAGACCATCCAAGCCTAATCTATCCGATGTACCTAAGCCCTCCAAGCTCCTACTCCAACAAAGCTTCTCAAAACCATGTCTTGTCTAGCTCTCCGAATCCCGCAACAAGCTCCATGTTGCATCTGCCATCCTTGGCTTCTTCCAATGCTTCCCAGTAGCACTAAAACCTCACTTGATACTCTGAAAATGTGTGGTAAGTATTTGGGCTATCAACCTCTCAATGGTATGGAAATGGAGAGGTAGGATTTGAGGAAATTCCACAAATAAATGTGTAGAGGATTATGGGTATAATAATCTCAAACTCTTAAGATGTTTGGCTAGGATTTTCTCTCAGAAGCACTCCTCAACATTTGTGGGTAATGTAGGTATATATAGTGTGGGTACAGAAAGTATGTATCAAATAGTACAGTCTAGCAGAACAGAATGTCTCGTAGGTGTCTTGCGGGAAGGCCTTACCCGCGAGGTACTCGCGAAATACAGCTGTCACCATCTGTCTTGACTTTTCGCATTCTAGTCAGGGCATATGGCTCACTTCGCGGGATGCTTAGTCACGAGATTCCCGTGAGAGCTCCTCAGCCTTCAGTTGCTTGAGTCTTCACACACACTCTCTCTGTTAGGTTTTTAGACCCTTTAAAACAACAATTGGATTAACCTAGTTAATAGCCAAGTAATTAACTTAGTCAAATTATGCAATTCTAGGTTATCACAATCATATAATCATATCAAGAATATAAAGCAGCGGAAATAAAAAGAACACAATGATATGATGACCCAGGAAACCACACGGTAAAAACCTGAGAAGGATTTGATCTAGCTATCCTCAAGATAAACTTGAATACACTATGCGAAAGAATTGAAGTTCATACAAAAGGACTTACAAGCTCTCCGCTTGACTTCCTAATGCTATCCACCAGTAGAACTTACTGACACGACCACGTGCAAGCTTCGAATCCACGGACTCCTTCTTTCTTGGATTCTCCAATCAGCTACAAGCACCCATGCTTGTTATTCTTTAAGCTCCAATGGCAGCAACTGAGTTGATCATCAAGATGTTGATATTATCTCTACCTTGAAAACCCTAAGCTTTGTGTAAAGGAAAGCTCCTCTAGATCTCACAAGAGATTTACACAAAACAGAAAAGTATGAGCAACAATACAACAAGAGCAACTCTCAAAACGTGGCTAGGGTTTTGCCTTATATACCTAGGGTAAAAACATAAAACCCTAAACGTTTAATGAGATAGGACTGAGTTGGAAATTCTGCAGAAAACGCAATTTGGCCGACTTTCGATCGATCGAGTTTATCCTTCGATCGATTGAGCCAGGCCGAAATGCACTAATACATCTGCAGCCTCTCGATTCTAACTTTACATGAATTATACAACTTTGAGCAAGCCTAAACAAGACTAAACATATTGTTTTGATCATGGTTTGCCAACATTATACTTTAGAGTTCTAAATACATAAAATCCTAAGTCTTTAGAACCTAACAAACTCCCCCTTTGGCAATCCGTGACAAAACACAAATTAAAAGCTCAAAGTTTACAAATAGAAGCCCTTTACAAGAATAATGCTCATAAACATAAAATTCAATCCAAGCTACTATCCATCAGTTGCAAGTGTAGACAGCAGCAAAATCGAATCAACCTGTGTATTCCTGAAACACTCAACAAATGCATAAATGCATGTGTGACAGAAAAATAGTAAATCAACAGATATGTAAACTAACTCTCCCCTTAAGTAGGAATTCTAGACCTTTAGCATAGAATACACTCAGAGGAGCGAGAACAGGTTTGCTGATGCGCTTGCCACCTTGGGATCCCAAGTACCAATTAAAGGAAGGGATACACTGATAAGGATAGGAAAGCAGGAACATTCTATTGTAAGAATCCTCCAAAAGATGTCCCCTAGGGGGTCCAAGCAGTGGGATTGGAGGAGTGAAGTCAAAGAAAAAATGAAAAAGGCAAGACTCGGAGGAAGTATCAAAGAGCTGAGGGACTACACTCTGATAGAAGGGAAACTATACAAGAGGCTGCCCGGAAGGATCCTATCTAGGTGTATCAATGAGAAGGAAGGAAAACTGAGATTGTAAAAGTTACGTACCCAAGCTTGTGGGACTGCGGAAAAGATCAGCCTATATAGAAGAATGTAACGCATGGTGTACTACTGGCCTAATATGAACAAAGAGGCAGCAGCTATACAGGAAAAATGTCAAGAATGTCAACTCTCGATGGACAAGGAGGAGTGCTACGCTGTATTTGTTACAGAAGATTGGAGAACTCCCTTCATAGAATACTTGGCTCAAAGGATCCTACCAACTGACAAGACGCTAGCCCACCAGCTCAAGAAACTTACGATCAGGTACTTCTTGCAGAACGGGATCCTATTCAAAGGGGGATACAGTGGGGATCCCCTAAGATGTCTAGGGCCAAGGGAAGCTAGGGAAATAGTCAAGGAGGTCCATTCCAGTGAATGTGGAAGTCACCCAGGAAAAAGAAGGCTCTACAAACACTTGCTACTGTTGGGGTACTATTGGCCAATAATGAAGAGGGACTCTGAGGAGTTGGTCAAAACCTGCCATGCCTATCAAGTCCTTAGAGATGCAATTCATACTCACCCAAATGTGTTGTAAGATATGACAACACCATGGTCTTTTCACACTTGGCGGCTTGACATCATAGGGCCCATAAACTCCCCATCCAACGGTTACATATGGATCTTAACAGCCACCGAGTACTTTACAAAATAGGTAGAGACCATCCCTTTGAAAAAGGCCACTGGACAGCCGTAGCAAATTTCATTCAAGCGCATATCATTACAAGGTTTAGGATCCCCAGAAGATTGATCAGTGACAACAGGACTCCGTTTATAAACAAAGACATGAAGGGGTTGACTGATGCGTATTGCATCAAGCATGGAAGGTCCACACCATACTACCCACAAGGAAATGGCCAGGCTGAGGCAACTAATAGGGTGATGCTAAAGATCCTTAAAAAGATGAAGTATGAGTATGGAGGAAAATTGAGTGACCACTTGGCAGATGTACTTTGGGCATGCAGGAGCTTTATGAAGATAGCCACGGGATTCTCACCATTCTCCCTAGTCTATGGGACAGAAGCTATCAGTCCTGTGGAATTAGTTGTCCCTACACCAAGAGTAGTACTTGAAGAAAGCTAGGGGGACACCGAGGACATGAACAATGGAAGGAGTCTGGCATATCTGGAAGGAGTAGAGGAAGAAAGAGAACCAGCCAAAGGAGAGGCCAGAGGTACCAACAGAGAATGACTAGGGCATATGCGCAGATAGTACGCCCAAAGGCTTTCACTAAAGGGGAGTTGGTACTAAGGACAGCAGAGCATGTAAAAAGGAACCTACCAAGACCCTCAAAATTTTCCCCAAAGTGGGAAGGACCCTACATCATTAGAGAAGCCCATGATAGTGGATATTACAACCTTACAAAGAAAGATGGGACAGTCCTGACAAAGCCCATAAATGGGAAATGGCTGAAACAATACTATGCATAAGAAGGAGAGAGGTCTTGGTACGCCAAGATCCTTTTGTCGACTCTCCAACCTGCTAAGTGTTTTCATCATTCTCTTTGCTTTTATTATGAATTCTTGTTTAAGTAATTTTATTTAAGAACCCATGGTAGAAAGACACTCTGTGATCTTTACTATCTTTGATGACTTTGCTGTATTCCTTGGATGGTAATTGTGTTTTAATTCAATGAAATCTCTTTTATTTTCTCCTCAGCTATTAAATTCTAAATACTGCAAAGTCCAAACATAAGCAAAATTAGGGGAGGATAACTGGGCCAAAAAATATATATATATATATATATATATATATATTTGATACATGACCCAAGACCTACCCCACAATTGGTTTCAAATACATGATCTAGGATCTCGGGCAAATGCTTAAGATACCTAGCCCAGTACTTGACAAAAAAAAAAAAAAAAGGAAATCGCCTGGTGTACCTAGTTCAGTACTTGCACAGCAAAACAACCACAAGGGTACCTGGTCCAGGACCTACAGCAAAACTTGTAGGGACCATGGCCCAAGACTCAAAACAAAAAAAGAAAGAAAGACAGTGTACAAAAAAAGAAGAAGAAAACAAACAAATCCACATGCCATTAAGGAAATTAGAAGCAGTCTTGAAACACAAACACTTAAAAGCAGTCTATAAACACAAATACAGATCTATGCGGAAAAAAAAAAAAAAAAAAAAAAAAAAAAAAAAAAAAAAAAAAAACTAAAAGTAATGTTCATGTAGAAGAAAAAATAAAAACTTATACAACCCCAAATTGTTTGTACACATCTGAATTAGCTAAAAAGAAAAAAGAGGGGAAAAGCTAGGAAATAAGGCCAACCAACAAAGAAACATCTGGGGAAATAAGAGGGACAGCTGAAGAAGAGAGAACCTTTTGCTTTTTAATCTTCAAATCTTGCAAGACCTTGTAAGCATGAGCTAGGGCATTCTTAGCAGCAGCGATCTCAGCATCTATACTCTTGAAAGCCTGTCTCTGGAATAGCATATGGGCCAATGAATGCAAGTACTCCAGCAAGAAGACAAGTTGAACTTGGTTTCCAAAAGGTCCTGTACCACTCCTCTCCACTCCAAAAGCTTCTCTTCAGATAAGGAATCTAGAGAAGAATCCCTCAAGGAAATCAGTACAGCACACAACAGCTCCATCAGGATATTGCCCAGAAAAACATCTCCCCTGAAACCATTAGTAAAGTCTCCATGACTCTTGAGCAACCCTTCTAGCAAAGGCAGACCCTCCATGGACACGGAGAAATGCAAGAAGCTGCCATAAGAAGGCCCAAAGAAATGAAAGTGGCTAACAGGAATGCTGCTAAACTCCAGAAGATCAAAGCGGGCTAGAAAGGTGGAAAGCCTTGAAGCAGGATCTGAAGTAGCCACTCTTGGAGCCTCCCCCATTGGCGTATCACCACCTGTAGGGGCTAAGGAACCTTCAGCCCTCTGGGTAGTTTGAAGATCAGCAACTTGAACGAATCCCATAGCCCCCTCAGAATCCCTGACACCTATATCAGCTCCTAAAAAAAAGGGAAAACAGACTTAGTTCAAAAAAAAAAAAAAAAAAAAAAAAAAAAAAAAAGAGAAGAAAATAAAAGAGGGAAGAAGGGAAACCAGTATCAGCCTCTTGGGGCGGAGCCTCGTCCTTTTGCTCCTCTGATTTCTTGGATGATTTTGAGAAAGAACACATAACAAGTTGAAGAAAGGGTGAGGAAGCCTCAGTAAAATGGCTAAAGGAGGGTAAGGATATAGGGGGGCTTCGCCATAGAAGGAAAAGACAGGGGAAAAGCATAAAAAGAAGGAAAGAAAAGGAAACACAATAAGAACGATCTACACCCACCTTCAGAATCCTCCGATTCCAAAGAAAAGGCGCTGCCAAGAGCAAACCTTACAATGGCTTAACCTAAAAAGAGAAAGGAAATGAAGAACTCAAAAAGGGGAGAAAAGGATGGAGACTTGCCTCCCAAATTTTTTGTACTTAACACTGTCTGAGGTAACACAATTCTAATAGGACTGGGAATCTACTCGGGCTGGGGACCTTGGGACGCAGGAAGTTAAGAAGCCTCAGGATCCTGAGTAACCTAAACACCCTGCATTGGCTGCCGGGCCTCCTCTATCATGCCACCACTAGAGGGCTCCTTTTCCACATTTGGAAATGCAACAGAGGGGGCTGCAACCATTTCCTCCTCCAGAGTCCTACCAGCCGTGGGAGTAGATACTCCCACCTAAAAAAGAAAATGGGGCAAACAACCAATAATAAGTGTAAGTAACAAGGCGTCACAAACACAAAGTACTAGAGAAGGGAATGCAAGCAAACAGAAGAAGACATGAATGAGGAAAAGCCATACCACATCATCATCGGATGACTGACTTCTACCTTTCTTGGAATCTGATTTGCGTTTGTACTGCAAAGAAAAACAACCACTCATCAGCTGAAAACAACAATGACGAGCATAAAAGATAGAAAAAGAAAAGAGGTCTTGTCCTTCTCTCTCTCTCTCTCTATAGATCCTTCAATGGTCTTTTGTTTACTACGAGTGCGTCCAGAGGGTCCTAAAAGGGACTCAAATGCAAAATCAGAGGAGCCCAAAGGACCATAGACTGAAAAGGCCATAGGAACTTGGGAGAAAGAAGACTCTACCTTAGTCTTCACCTAGGTCCTTGAAGCTAAAGGTTGCCCAACTTTCTTTCCCTTAGAAATCACCAATTGCCTCTGGGATTTCCCAGTCTTTCTCTTCTTTGCCTCAGGGCCAACCTCTATGCCCTCTACACTCTCTTCAACTTCAGCTTCTTTCAATTTTTCCTACTTAATCCTTTTTTCCTTTCTTTTACCTACGGGAGTAGCAGCACTTATCACCTCTGCTACCCCTCTCTTAATGGGTACCCCGGAAGAAGTACCAATGATAAGGTTGCATCCTAACCAAGTTTCTGGAAATCCTGTGCATAAGTCACCCAGCCTCCCCTGGAAACATGCCATTCCATAAACCCTGTCTTGCTACTCACAGTAGCAGACACAATGCCAAGAGTAGGGAGGGATAAGCACCTGTTGGACATCAGAGCAGAAGAAATGCTAGGATTAGGGACTTCGCTAAAAGTGCTGGAATCAACATAGTCAACAAAAGATTTTTGTACTCTCCTCCAATAGCCAGCGTAACCATTGGAGGCAAAAACTCCTCTCTGGGAATTAGGCACTATAAACTGAGGGCTCTTCCGCGACCAATAGGAGAAGGCCTGGAGTCTCAGAAAAGGGTCCAAAGAAGGAAGAGATGGTACCATGTCTTTGAACACGGGGGAAATATCCTGATCAAAACCGAATTGACGAAGTACCCAGTGTGCTGAATAATGAGTATACTTGGGGCCACTCGAAGAGGGCACAGGAAGGAAGGAAGGACTGATACAAGCTAGGTAGGTTAAATTACCTTCATCACCACGGTGCAAATCAAAAGTATTTTCTGTAGAAGTAAGGAAAAAAGACAACACAGAATCACAAGCAAAACCAAGGCTGAACTCTCGGGGAGAATGCCACTGTAAAGGTCCTGCCTGATTAAACAACACAACCAGGTTAAGACTGCCGCCTTTCAGACTAACCCAGCGGAAGATAATAGGAAAAGTATCAGTTGAACTACCACAAAGACCTTTAATTATATCAGGGGATCCCTGGAATTTGTCTTTCACAAACTTCAAATTTCTACACTTAGCTAAAGTAGCTGAAGAACGGTCCCACATAAACACCTAGAGGATGGCACAATGAAGAGATGAAGTGATTGCATAACAAGAGTCGCCTTCAGCTTCGTCTCCGTGAATCTGGTCTAATTGAGAATAGACATGACCCAAGAACATGGGGGCTAAAGGATACTGAGCACCCCAAGCCAACTTAATTGCCAACGGAAAGAAAGCAGACTTGACCCCGTACCCAAGGAACTCATTAAACAGGAACTTACTAAGCTAAAACACCAGGAAACCAGCCCGTCTAACTTCCTTGTCTTTTTCACGTGAAAGGCTTATAACCCATTTCCCTATCCTGGCCGGCTTCCTACCAGAAGAGGCAGTACGCCCACCAAAATGGCTGAATAACTTGTCTTCTATCTTGAGATCCTCTTCAGAAAGAGCAACATCAAAAGGATTCTCATCCCCGAACACCGTGAGGAGGAAGTTGTTGACCACATCCTCCAGGGTGATTGTCAGCTCACCAACAGAGAAGAAAAAAGTGTGAATAGAAGGGCACCAATGACGTACCAGATGCCTAAGACCTTTGGTGTCTCTAAAACCCTAAAGATTCCTAGAGATCGCCACTGCCTTCAGAATACCGGTGCGCTCCAGGCGACCCACGAACTCCCAGTCAAAGAGTTCCTTATCCACCCAGATGGGCTAGCCTTGGATCTTCCCAAAAACGAAGTTGAAAAAGATAGGAATTGCCTCTCGAAGTCCCCGCTTGATCTGGAGATCAAAAATCTCTCTAGGGTCTGGGACCTGAGCGAACCCAGTGAAACCTGCCTGACCAGAAAATACCCAGGAGTGAGGAGATGGAGGGGCCTCATCGTGGGACACTTGAGGGAAGAATAGACTAGGGGTGTACTAGGGGTCCCGTAAAGGAAGGGCGAAGCGCCTAGTGACCTCATGAGACTCGCCCTATGTAGAATTAGAGGAGCCCTCACCCCCAGAAGGGCTAGGAGTGCGCTCTCTTCTTTTCCGAGAAGAGGAGGAGGCCATCAGAGCAATGGGTATGTCAGGAAGTAAGAAGAATTGAAGGATGAAGAAAGAAAAAGAGTAGCAAACTGACTGGAAGGGAGAGAAGAGATTTGGGAATAGAGGATTCAGGAAGTAAAGAGAAAATATGAAGCATCTGCAATAAAGACACAGAGCAGTTGGAGAAAACAATGTGTGGAAAGACGCGCCAGTTGCCAAAAATTAAATTTAAAGGGAGGAAGAGTTATTAGCAGTTATTAAGGGAAGTTACGGGGAACGTAAAAATGGGTAGAGGAAGTTTTTCTTTTTACCCTATAACTCAACTGTCACATTCCGAAGAAAAAGGGGAAGTTGCAATAGAAAATAGCAAAAAAAAAAAAAAAAAAAGACCAAGATACCGAAGGCCGAAAATGAAAGATCAGGGTCCCCAAAGAAGGATCATGATGATAGGATCCTACAGAAACTCAACTACTCACGCATGGGCTACAGGCAACCCACGAGTTCAGGGGGCTAAATGTTGAGGTTCAAAAAATCACAGCCCAAGGACCAAAGAAATAACACATTGGGCTAACCCCATAAGAAATAAAAGAGTTGGGATCCAAAGACCCATGAAGGAACAGGTTTTAAATCCCATGAAGCAAAGGAAAGGCCCAGCCGGCCAAGATCAGTAAGCCAAAAGAAGCCCAAAAGGAAGAACTGGGCCTGGATCCCAGAGACTAACAGGGGCCCAGGATCCCTGGGACACACAACACAGCCCAAATAAGATTGAAACGGATCAAAGGAAAGTACCAAAAAGCACAAAAAACAAAGGGGAGATGAGTCCCTCTCAAGCGCCCAATAATACAGTAAGGAATTAGAGGGTATAAAGCAACCATTCATGAATAAAGGAGCGGTATCTCAAGAAACCCAGAATGAGAAACTATAAGTGGAAGTGGCTGGAAGGAAACTTTCAACCCAACAGCAAAAGATTCCAACTATTTGGAAAAAATGACAAGAGAAGAAGGTAACCAAAAGCTGAAAAGGTGAAAAAGGCTAATAGCTAAGGTTAGCAACCTAAGAAGATCTCGGAATAGAAAGTTAGCAAGAGGCTTTCAGCTTGGCAGCACCAAAAGAAAGAAGTTATGAGAAAGAAGGAAAGGACCAGCCCTTGGGGTAACCGACACAGCATGAGCTCTGGTACCCAGGGAGGGGTAAAAGAGAGAAATCACTAGTACCCCGGAGACTTAGAGTCACACTAAAAAAGGAAGAAGCAACCAACATTGAAAGGGGGCAGTAAGAACATCATAACAGAATCACCAAAAGAACTCTGTTAAATCTAAGGAAAACAGAGGAATATCTCCCAGTATCCTAGAAATAACCACTATAGCACATACTTGGATTCAAAAGGATTCAAACTTTGCAAGTCTTAGAGGCTTGGATAGCTATCAAATTCTGTAATTTTTGAGCTTATTTGAACCTTGTATCACGTCTTAGTGGGCACACTGTAACCATAATCAAAGAAAATTAATTAAGTGTATCTTATTAATCCGAGGATCCCTAACCACTGTTTTGTGTATTTTTTTATTGTTTTTGCATTTCTTTGATGTTTCATTGAACCTTGTTAGTTTATTTGTGTTGTAGGAAGCTTGCCCTGTGCACCACTTAATTCTTAAACAGCCCCTTAGCTGCGGTGAACCAAGCCCAGTCTACCAAACCACAATTATTCAGCCCAGGATCCTTGGGCCAATGTGCTGAAGAAAAAAGCACTTTTCACAAACGTTTATTATATAATCATCTTCACACTTTATTATTTATACATAAATTTTAATGAGAAAATAAATTATTACAAAAATTGTAATTCAATATCAAATTTTCTTAAGATCTTTTAACGGTAACATTAATTGTTTTCTTCTTCAATCAAAACTCCTGCTTCAAAAAAAAATTATCATAAAAGAAACACTAAAAATATATCACAAAAGAAACACATACAAAAAAATCCAATTACTAATAAAGACAAATGTTACGTCGACAACTGATTTCAACGCATTAATCTTCATACTTATAAATAATAATAAAAAAGTTTATCTCATTTTCAATGCGGGATTACACATTTAATTATTTCCTTATCTTAACTCTATCATTTTTACATTTAAGTTGCCAAATTATTTATTTTAATTATTTAATATTGTTAGGACATATGTGTTTACATGTTAGGAACATATGTCATACTTTATGTAAATTGGCTAATCCTTTGACAAAACGCACTCTACTTGTAATTGGGTAGTTCTAGGTGTATTTAATACTTCAATAAACTATGTTTCAAGATCAAGTGTTGAAGTCATCAAGTCTGTCCAAGAAAAAGCAAGTTGAAGTGCAGAAATTTTAAAGCTCGACACCTTCTCGACACCTACCTCGACACCTGCTAGCTGTCGAGAATTACAAAAGTCAGAATTCTAATCTGATTTTCTTGGGATCCGTGAATGTGTTTTTGGGCCTTCTTTTCTTCTAACCCTAAACATATTTAAGGAGTGTTTTAAGAGCCGTCAACAGAGACACAAGTTGCATAAGCATTGAGCAATCCTTGTTCAAGCAAATTGTGCTCTAAAGACAAAGTTCTTAGCCTAGATCATCTTCTTCAAGAAGTTGCTGTGTATTGTGCACCTTAGGGTTTTGTGACCAAGCATCTTCCTGATCTTCATGCATAGGATGATCTGAAGAACTCTGCAGCCAACCTCTCATTCTAAAGTTGGTGATTGAAGTCGCATACTGGGATCCGCGCATCTGGTTAGTCACGTACTTGGGAGCCGTGCATCAAAAGGGGAAATTGTCACTACAGATCAAGTCCAATTGGGTATTGGGGTAAGGGTTCAACTATAGGTTGGTAAGGTACTTGGGATTCCTTTACTTGTAACCGCTTGATTTGATAATAGTGGAGTTTCGGGAGTGGTGACCTGAAAATCACCCGGTGGGGTTTTTGCCGTTAGGGTTTTCCCCATTCGTGAACAAATCACCGTGTTATTTATTTTCCGCTGCATATTTTGTTATTCGGTGATTTGTTTGTGCTGCCACGTATTTGCATGTTAAATTGATTAATTAATAACTTGACTTAATTAATTAATTAGTTTAAAATCACAAGGGGTCATTCAGTTTGTGGCCTATCAAGTGGTATCAGAGCAGGCACACTCTGATTAAGTTTTAATCTTTGCTGTGATTGATCCATTGACCCCTGTTTGTCATGGATAGAGGACAATCTCTTATTATACCTCCTTTATTTGATGGGACTAATTATGCCTACTGGAAAGTACGCATGAGAGCTTTTTTGCAGTCCTTAGATGAGAAGGTGTGGCAAGCTGTTGAGATTGGCTGGACCAAGCCAACTGAAGCGCCGGCTGATTGGGATGAAGCCAAGATCAAGGCGGCGAACTTCAACAGCAGAGCATTGAATGCACTGTTTAGCGCTGTCACTAATGAGGAGTTCAAAAAGATATCCTCAACAGAAACTGCCAAGGAGGCGTGGACCATCCTCCAGACAACCTACGAAGGAACAAAGGCTGTCAAGGATTCAAAGCTACAGAGGCTCACTACTAGTTTTGAAGAAATAAAGATGGAGGAGGATGAGTCGTTCGATGAGTTCTATGCTAAGCTAAAAGACATAGTAAACTCAGCCTTCAATCTTGGGGAAACCATCCCTGAACCCAAGGTTGTAAGGAAGGTGCTCAGATCTCTACCTGAGAGATTTCATGCCAAGATTACGGCAATTGAAGAATCAAAGGATATTGATAAAATTCCTTTGACTGAGCTGGTTGGGAACTTGCAGACCTACGAGCTAGGGTTATCAAGAATAGGCAAGTCAAGCAAGGGCAAGAGCATGGCCCTGAAGGCGAAGAGCAGTGACACTGATGAGTCTTCCGATGATGAAGATTCCAAGATGAAGTCCTACATTACAAGGCAGTTCAAGAAGTTTATGAAGAATGCCAATGGGAGGAGCTTCGACAAAGACCGAAGGCAATCCGGTTCTTCACAGTTCAAGAGCCAAGACAAAGGAAGAAAGGATGCCAAGGATGGCGGTCAGTACACTGTTCCAGCAGGACCAAAGTGTTTTGGGTGTCACGGGTTTGGACACATGAAGAATGAGTGTCCTACTTATCTGAAGAGCATTGGGAAGAGCAAGGCTCTAGCTGCAACCCTTAGTGACACTGAGCCTGAAGATGATTCCGATGATGAGGATGACGGAATCCTAAATGCCTTCACTGCTTCAGTCAATTCTACTGATGGGATTGTTGAAGAAGAAGAAGAAGAACTGGTGGACACTGAATGTGAAAAGATGGATGACAAAGATGATATCCTTCAGCCTATGAGAAGCTTTACAAGCTTTCTGAGAAGCATGAGAAGCTATACAGGCTGGCCACCAAGAAGCTCAGTGATGTGGAACTCGATAGAGAAGAATTGTCCACAAAGTTTGATGAGGCAAATCAAACTATTGGTGCACTGAGGTTTGAGAATAACTTCCTGGCTGAGAAGACCAAGAAGCTTGAAGCAAAGCTGCTTCAAGTTAGAGCTCAACTGGAGAGGACTTCAAGTGCAAAGCTTGATGAGATGCTCAGCAACCAAAAATCTGCTTCAGATCGAACAGGTTTAGGGTATGGTCTTTCTATCTCTAACTCTGCTTCTACTAGTTCTACTGTTTTTGTTCCTCCTGCTAATAATGTTAAAATTGAGAACATTGATGATAAAACTGAATTAGCTAGTGAGAACATAGACAAGGGTAAATTCATCTTAGGAGCACCCCCTAAGTTAGAAAAGAAAGATGCTAAACTCCCTAGGGATAAGAAGGCTAACTCTCAGAAGCCAAAACAAAAGAAGCAGCATCTCTGTTATCATTGTGGAGCTGCTGGTCATACTCGACCTAATTGCTACAAGTGGCTAGCCACCCAACAGAGTAACAGTATGACAGCATCTGGAAGCCAAAATCAGCTTCAATCCTCTCTTGCTCCTCTTGGAGATCTTCTGAAAGCCATCATGTTCCTTTCGAACTTGAACGGTTTCAATTCTTCCCCCTCACCGCCGGTTCAAGGTTTCAACCAAAGGAAAGGCTCTTCCAAGGTGTGGAAGAAAAAGGACTCTAAGTGATTTCATCACTTTCTTTTCCCTTCTTGTTTTTCTTATTCCTTGCATTGCATGTGTGTTTTGCATTTTTATTTGAGTCAGTCTAGTTTTATGCATTGTTTTGCTTAGTTAACATGTTTTTGTGTGTTTACCTTCAGTTTTGTTTATTTTGTTTTTGATATAAAAATAAAAAAAAAATAAAAAAAAATTGAAAATTGAAAAATACAAAAACAGTGTGTGTTTTGTGTACTTTGGTACTTGTGTACCTTAGATGGCCAATGAAACAAAGTTTTCCAAACTTTGTATCTCTTGTAGCTTAGATGAGCATCTTTATGCACAACTAAGCAAGTGAGCTTTGTGGCTCGTGTTTGTGATGAGTAAGATTAGGTTAATTCTTAGACTTAACACTCATATCACTCTTTTTGACGGGTAGGACTAGAAAATCCTAAGAGAAAGGCATAAATAACCATCTCACCACTGTTGCCCGCCAATCATTAATGACATCTGTATGCTTCGGCATAGCAAAAGTGTGATGTCAATGACATTTGTGTGCTTAGGCATGTCAAAATATCAATGGGTATTTCTTTTCTTTCTCATAAGCCCATGTATGATATGCTTAAAAAGAAAATATGCAAAAAAATAAAAAGCAAAAAGATTAAAATGCTTTAAAATGGTTGCAAGCGTGTATTCTAGGAGATGTGGGAGTTACAGGATGTACCTCAAAGGTGATAGTCCCCATCAAACAGTTATGATTGTGTGTGAGTTAAAGTTATTTTCTCATATCTCAGATCGTCATAACATGTTTACACATATGCAATCTTGCGATGTTTTTCACACACAACACGCAATATTCTTTGCTACTTTTGATACATGTGCAGGTACAATGTGATTTGGCCATCACAAAGGTTTTACATGTGCTTTTGTATGCTTACTAAACTGTCATGACTTATTTTTGAAATATAAAATTGGTTAGACTTGTTTAGTGTGTGTGTGTGTGTTTTTGGGAGATCCATGTGCTTAAATTTTCTTTGAGAGATGATTTTTGAGAGATTTATATGTTGGTTGGATCATGGTTGAGGTACATGTCTTGATTGCATTCATGTTTGTGTTTTTCACTTCTCGAAAAACTGCATTTCATAGCTGGCTCGACACCTTCTCGATACCTCCTCGACACCTGGTCAGCTGTTGAGCCTCTAAAGTTTTTTTCTTATCGCAATCTCGACACTTCCTCGACACCTGGTGGATCGATCGAGATTCTCTCTGTCTGGTCGATACCTTCTCGACACCTCGTCGATCGATCGAGCTTCTGATGTTGGATGAGCTGTTTGGTACCTCGATACCTCCTCGATACCTCAGCTGTCGAAGGCATTTTCTCTCGACACCTTCCTCGACAGCAGCTCGATACCTCTCGACACCTCTGCTGTCGAGATTTACTGGAGATCCTATATATACCTCTGTCGCGATTTTCTCTCATTTCTCTCGATCTCTCTTCGATCTGTCCGAGGCGGTTGGTCTTCCTGTGTACTTTTCTTCAATCCAATCTTCATCCCAAGTGATTTTCAGCTTTTCTTGCTTCAAATCAAGTGGTATGATCTTTCTTTCCATTCCTTTTCATGCATTTCATGATTTGAAACTTAGGTTTTGGGAGTTTTTTTTGAAAACTTTGGGTTTTTCAAAATCTTTGAGTTTGTGGTGAAATTTTGGGTTAATTTTTCAAAGAAAAGTGTTTAGATTGTCATGCATTGCATTCCATGTGCATTAGAATGATATTTTCATACATTTAGTTGTGTGATTCTTGAATGTGTGCTGCTAGGATTGGATTGGGCTGAGCCCATGATGTTTTTCTTGTTAGCATGTCACATGATCATGCATTCCCATGCATACGTCCATTTTTGTTCAAGATATTGTTATATTTGAACTGTTTGGGACTTTTCTGATTGTCTCCCTCTCTATCTCTTTTCTTTTTCTTTTACGTTAGTTGCATCTATGGCACCTAAACGTAAATCCACTCCGGCCCGGAACCCTCTGCGTTCTGGAGCCTCTTCATCTTCTGATATTGCTCCTCATAACCTTCGGTTTCGTGATGGAGATGCCTACAAGGCATTTTCTGAGAACTTTTCTAGACGAGGTGTTCATTCGGAACGCCACGTTGTTTTGGCGGACTTCGCCGACACTGACCTTCCCTCTGTCATTCACAGTAGGGGATGGGAGTCACTGTGTGACGTCCCAGTCACCTGTCCTCTCGTACTCATTCAGGAGTTTTACTCCAACATGTACGAGATTGATCGTTCAGTACCTCTCTTTCATACTCGCGTTCGAGGTACGCGCATTTCTGTCACACCACAGCTGGTTGCGGATGTGCTTCATGTTCCTAGGATAGAGTTTCCTGACTATCCTACCTGTGAGCGACTGAGGACTGTGTCCAGGGATGAGCTCATTTCTGCTTTCTGTGAGCGCCCTTCTGAGTGGGGTGAGCATATGTACACATCATGTAGACCTTTTGCTAAAGGTCCTAGGTTCCTAAACATGGTGATGACTTTTGTACTTCATCCTCTTTCTCACTATAACTCTATCACAGAGCCTCGTGCTCGTTTCTTGCTTTCTCTTCTTGAGCATCTCACGATAGATTTTCCTTCTCACTTCATTCTATCTATCATAGATGTTCATCTTGATGCGGCGTCCCGTGATAAGCTCATCTTTCCTTCCGCTATCACGAGGATTCTACGCCATTTTTCCATCCCTTTCCCCGTGTCCGACCACTTCACACACATCTCTGCCATAGATGCCGCTACCGTAAAACGTAGTCAGGCACAGTTCAGGTCGAGACAGCCGGATTCCACTCCGCCCTCCCGTTCGGCTCCATCCAGATCAGCTCCATCTACATCGACTCCTCTTCCTTCCTCCAACGATGTCTCTCTTGGAGATATCATGGCGCAGCTGCAGCGCATGGATGCTCGCCTTGATACACTCACCACTGAGTTGTATCAGGTGAACGTTCGTGTTGGTCGTATTGCACGACGGCAGGCGACCATGGGTGGTTTTACTTCTGAGGCTTCTCCTCCACCACCTCCTCCAGCCGCTTCAGATTCTGATGATGATGATGATGATGATGATGATGATGGAGATGCTAGCTCTACTGATGAGATGTCTACATGACACTCTACCCTTTGTCACTCGTGACAAAAAGGGGGAGTAGTTTTGGTTTATGAGAGTAGTCATCTTAGGGGGAGAGTTAGTATAGGACATTTTTGATAGGGGGAGTGTTCATACTTTTTGGAGGGATGTTGTGAGACTTATGATGTATCTTTTCTTTTCATTCTTTATAGATACATTGGTCTTGTATATTAGTTTACATACATTGTACTTATCCTTCTATATATGTGGATGTATGTTTTTCTTATTCACCTACCTTTTCATGTGTTGTTTCTTTTCTCTCTTTATACACATGTTCTTTATATTTGTATGCAATCTAATTGTTTCTGTTTCACACAAGATGCCTTGATGAGTTTTGTTTAAAAGTGTTTCAGAAATACAGGTTGTCAAAGTCTACTTGCCATAAACTCTCTTTTTGCAAAGTTCTTCAAGAGTTTGTGTTAGGATAGATTTTATTGTATGTAACAAGTGAATATGAGTTGAGTGATTTATGACTTCTCTCATATGTTCATTTGTTGGTTGTGGTTTTGTCACGGATTGCCAAAGGGGGAGATTGTTAGGACATATGTGTTTACATGTTAGGAACATATGTCATACTTTATGTAAATTGGCTAATCCTTTGACAAAACGCACTCTACTTGTAATTGGGTAGTTCTAGGTGTATTTAATACTTCAAGAAACTATGTTTCAAGATCAAGTGTTGAAGTCATCAAGTCTGTCCAAGAAAAAGCAAGTTGAAGTGAAGAAATTTTAAAGCTCGACACCTGCTCGACACCTACCTCGACACCTGCTAGCTGTCGAGAATTACAAAAGTCAGAATTCTAATCTGATTTTCTTGGGATCCGTGAATGTGTTTTTGGGCCTTCTTTTCTTCTAACCCTAAACATATTTAAGGAGTGTTTTAAGAGCCGTCAACAGAGACACAAGTTGCATAAGCATTGAGCAATCCTTGTTCAAGCAAATTGTGCTCTAAAGACAAAGTTCTTAGCCTAGATCATCTTCTTCAAGAAGTTGCTGTGTATTGTGCACCTTAGGGTTTTGTGACCAAGCATCTTCCTGATCTTCATGCATAGGATGATCTGAAGAACTCTGCAGCCAACCTCTCATTCTAAAGTTGGTGATTGAAGTCGCGTACTGGGATCCGCGCATCTGGTTAGTCACGTACTTGGGAGCCGTGCATCAAAAGGGAAAATTGTCACTACAGATCAAGTCCAATTGGGTATTGGGGTAAGGGTTCAACTGTAGGTTGGTAAGGTACTTGGGATTCCTTTACTTGTAACCGCTTGATTTGATAATAGTGGAGTTTCGGGAGTGGTGACCTGAAAATCACCCGGTGGGGTTTTTGCCGTTAGGGTTTTCCCCATTCGTGAACAAATCACCGTGTTATTTATTTTCCGCTGCATATTTTGTTATTCGGTGATTTGTTTGTGCTACCACGTATTTGCATGTTAAATTGATTAATTAATAACTTGACTTAATTAATTAATTAGTTTAAAATCACAAGGGGTCATTCAGTTTGTGGCCTATCAAATATAAACTACTACAACATATATATACGTGTGTTTGTGGGTGGGTAGGGTGTCAAACAGAAATGTTTAGGCCCTTTTGGATATACACCACTGTTAGTTTTTTTAAAACCTTGTCCTCTCTCCCCTTGTGTATGTGTGTGTTAAAATATTTAGTATTCTAAAAAAAAATGCTTAGGCCGGAGCCAGGGGAGGTCTGGAAGCACCTTTGTTAATGTTGAATTATTTACAATAAATACTACAACTTTGGGATTAGGAAAGAAGCCAACATTTGTATTTTTACATCGAGACAAAAAATAAATGCCTTTAAGCTGAATTGTATATTCAGTTTTTAACTTCTGCTTCGACACATTTTGTTTTGTTATGTTTTGTTGTTTTCCCAACTTTCTTTGAATGTTATCTTAAGTACACGAAATGATTGGCGTCATTACGACTAGTCATAGGTCTGTCTTGAGTATATATTCTACTGCATCTAAACAAACCACTAAATTAATTTTTTTTGGTCTACCGGAAATTTTTACAAGACCAAAAAGTTTGTGGTACAACGCCTTATAACTTTGCTGGGAGAGTCACTAGCATCTTCAAGTTAATCTTATTTGTCAAAATACAATAGGTAACAGATGAGTAAATATAGAATTGGTTTTATTAACATTAGGGGTTAGGCCTTAGTGTGATGACAAATGTCTTTCATCAAAAGTGATAGGTCACGAGATCGAATGTATGAATTAGACTCTTAAAAAAAAAAAAAAAAAAAAAAAACGAGGGCAAGGTTGCCTACGATCACCTTTCCTAGACCTTGAAAAAATTGAAACTTTATGCATGTAGGGTGTTTGGTTGAGGGGGAAAATAAGAAAGAAAATTGTGGGACTCAAGAGTTTTCTCACTGGGCCCACCATTTGGGGTGATTTTGGAGTCTCCTCAGTCCCCATTTTGGGGAAAAATGTGGGGGGAAGAGCGGGACTTGATGGGAAATTGCCCATCTACCCCATCTCCTCCCACTTGTGTTTTAATGTTGTTCGTTTGTTTATTTTTTTTTTTCCTCTTCGCTTTAACATTTAGTTTTTACTTACTTATTTTTTATATTGATAGTATTTTTTTCTTTTAATTTTTTTATGTTATAAAGGCATTGAAGTAAATTTATACAAACTACATTTTCTTTTTTCTTTTTCTTTTTTCATTTTTCTTCTCAATCAAATAAAAGATTTTGGATAAAAACTAGCTATTACACACATGCTGTTATATACACATGAATTTTTTTTTTTTTTGAATAGTGTGTATAATAAACACTATTCAAAGATTTCTCTTTTTAACTACTTTTCCAGCTCAACCAAACAAACATAAGAGAAAACTAAATATCTTTTATCCTTCAACTTTTTTATTATCCCACCATTTTTTATCCCCCCCAACCAAACAAAGTCTAAAGAAATGGCTACTGACATAGGAAAAAACAAAAAAGGACCTATCACTTCAAAGAAAGCAGCCTCTAACATAGAAAAAGTAAGGTAGTTACTAACTTAAAAATAATTGGTTGAGGGGGAATTGAATCAGTTTCTGGTGTAGGGCGGAGTCGTAGAGACTATGAATATATATGTTCAATTCAAGAATAATTGTTGTGCAATAACTTACTGTAGAGGCCTTTTTTATGTTTGGGCTGGGTTGCCTCTTGCGGTGATGGGCCCGAGTATGTTTCTGAGTAGGAAAGTTGAGACCGGCCCAACTGCAACTCACTTTGGGCCGGCTTGTGCACAAACTTAACCTTGTCTGCCAGGAATACCCTTACGGCAAGCAGAGCTATTATAATAAGATTACAGCAGACAGATATAATGACAATAAAAGAAAACAGAGTGCAATAACTTTTGTTAATAACAAGGACTGAATAACACAGTAGTAATAATGGCAGCGATAATAATGGCTTTTATAAGAAAGAACAATTGATTGAACAATGAGTTAATCAAAATAAACATCAAGCCAAAACTGAGTCCGTTAATGGCAAAAATCAAAGAGGAAGAACGCTTCCTCTCAATGAAACTAACCTCCCAGGAGAATATCCTACCGTGGAGATTAATAACTTTGAGGGAATCAGACCTAAGTGATAAATGCCTGAAGAAAGTTCTTACTACTTGATTATTCCTTAGAGAGTGGGATTTTGAGGGGGAGAGAAGAGAAAAGATCTATTGGTGCATGCCCATTATCCTCACTATTTGTTTTCTTATTTTTCCTTCCTTTCTTTTCTTTTCTTTTTAGTTTTCTTTCTATCTTTTTCTTCCTCTGTTTTTCGGTCCTTTTTACAGGGCACGGCGAGGCTCCTTTTATAAGGCCTGCCGTGATTGCTTTTTTACCATTTCGCCCTCTAACGGCCTTTGTCTGGTCTGGGCATGCTTGCCGACCACCGTCTGTACATTGCTTACCCTCGTCAGACAAAACAAGTTTGTGTTGTTTTTGTCCGCCGTGGCTTAAATGCTCTCTCTCTTCCTATGGCATGCACCCAACGTTCCCTCTCCAATCTTACCTCTTTTGGGCGGTCTGTCATCCTAGCAGGACGTACCTCCCAAAAGGGTTTGGACAGGGAACGTAAAATAAATCTTTCCCCCCCTCCCCACCACCAAACCACACCCCCCCTTACCTCTTATCACTGACCCATGACCCAACCATGACCCATATTGGCTGGGTACAGGCTGGTGGCACCTAGGCCTTGCGCATGCTCCCCTGCTATGTACGTTCAAAGCCTACCAGCGGCTCGTGGAGCTTTGTTTGCATTCGTCTGCCATACTTCTTCGTTCTTTCATGTGGGCCGTTTTGTACTTTCACTGCTTCCTTTTGGGATTGGGCTTTTCTTAATACATCTCTCTTGGCCCATTTCTCAGTTTATGCTTATGTCTTGTTTCATTACTTGGCTTTTCCTGCCATGATAACATGTTCCTGCTAGACCTCTTTTAAGCCTGCCGTTTCATTCCTTCCCCAGTGACTCAAGAAAGCCTGCTGGTGTTCTTACTCATGGGCTTCATTGTCCCTTTCCTTTTTTTCCTTTGGGCCTGTGGCCCTTTTACTTTCCTCAGGCTTTCTCGACCCATTTACTGACTTTTTGTTCCCATAGGCTTTTACTAACTTGACTGGGCTTCCCCAACCCAATCTCCTCATTCTCATCCTTGGGGTTCATGGGCTTGCCATCAACCCCTACTTTCTTTGTTTACATTGCCTTGGGACTGCCGCGACCCATTATCACTTTTTCATACCATACATTGCCCATGGGTGTCATTTCTCTCTTTCTGGGCCCTTTGGGCCCATTTGCTCCCTCAATACCCATTTATTCATGTTATGGGTCTGTGTTCTATTATTCCTACCGCTTGGGCCTAATAGTTTTATTATGTGCCTGCCACTCTTATTGCCTGCTTTGCTGGGTTGGGCTGGCTTTACAAAAATGACCCTCAACATTTAGCCCCCTGAACATATGGAGCGTTCTTGCGGTTCATATGTGAACGAAGGACTCTTTTGTCTTTTTCACTTTTTCTTTTCCTTCGCGGGCTTTTTGAAACCACGAACTCCTTCCTGCAGATATATATATTTTTTTCTTGCCGTGAACAGTGGTGACTCTTCGAATTTCCCAAAATAGTAGTTGCTTTAAAACATAACTACCGCCTCATTAATTTCATCCTTTTCTCAATGACTGACCAGTCACCTCCCTTCACACTGGCCTTAATAACTCAGGTATTTAAGAGAAGAATCCCTTCCCAACGCAGACACAAACTCCTTTTATTTCAAAATTTTTTCCTTTCCTCAACATTATCTTCTTCTCAAACACCCATCCCTCTCTACAAGAAGTAGAAGAAGAAGAGGGGCGCTCCGATTCGGACCATTCCGAAGAGGAGGAAGCGCGGCGCGATCCCGATAGTGAGTGCGCCCCTCTGATTGATCCTTGGTACAGCCTTAGTCCTCATTTTCCTAAGGCTCCTGGAGATTATGTGCCGCCGCTGGCGAGCCGTGTGTAGCTCACTCTTTGCCGATGAAAACCTGATGTTTCTTAGGCTCCGGTGTCTTCCTCCATCTCCGATTTGGTCATTCGTCAAGGCGTCGCCCTTCCCGTACCCATTCATTTTGAGTTTGGGTCCGGCACCGCCTTGGGTTGGAAAGAGTGGGTTAACAGCGAGTTATCGGATACACAGTTCATGGGTTTACTTTAGAGGGCTAGTGTTCTAAAGGCCGTCGTTCTTTCCTGAAGCCTTTCCAACTTTTGAGACCTCTACAATCTTCGCCATTTAGTTCGCCGATGGTGTTCCACCACTCACACATTCTTCTTTTCTTGCGGCAAACTCATGGTCACTCTCGAGGACGTGGCCAATCAGCTTCTTTTGCCTATTCTCGGGGATGCTGATCCTGCCGCTATTGAGCTTTCCCCACAAGAAGAAGACATTGAAGCGGAATTGAAGAAGAGGATGGCCAAAAATGCTAAGCTGTCTTATTGGGTTAGTTCTTCTTCCAAGTTTTCTGCTGTTGCTCGTCGTGCTGTCTATATTGCTTTTTGGCTTTGTAAGTTTGTCTTTGGGTCCCCTCTCCATTATGCCACAAAGCCTTTGTATTTTCGTTTGGCCATCAAAATATCTGCTGGGGTGAGTCTGCCACTAGCCCCCATGTTCTTGAGGCATTTATATGTGCAACTGGACATCCTGCGTAGTGATGAGAGTCAGGCTGGTTCCTGCCACATAGTTGCTTCTTCTGTACACAGCACTATTCTGCAACAGTTGTTGTTTGAGCGTTGTGCTCAGTATTTGGCGAAGTGTAGGCTTGTCAGATTTGCTAAAGAGAAGTACCATTCTTGTCTGCGGGCCATTATTGATTTTTGTGGCAGGTTTGAGCTTGATTTTCCTTTGGCTTTTCGTTGGTCCGGTTTGAAGCCCATCGATTATTCTATTGTTGAGTCCTTTGATGAAGGTGTTGGTTTTTCCTGGAGAGCTTATAGACAGTTGCGTCCTGGTTACACTTGTGCTGATTCGGTAATAGGTCCGTTTGTTGATACCGTTGGTACTACTACCCCGCTGACTGGCTTTGATGAGGCGGGTATCACATATTTGGCTGCCACTAATCCTAGATGGCTACCTTATTTGGTAGATGAGGGTGTCAGGTTTGTTCATTATCCTGCCAACCGAGTGAGGAGACAGTTTGGCCTGGATCAGGATATCCCTGATGACCTCTCCTTCCTCGCAGAGTCTCCTACTTCGACCAGACCCTTTCTGCAGCATACTGCTTTTGACTTTTGGAGGGAGTGCTTTAGTGCGGTTACAGTTGCTGGTTCTTCGAGGGAAGGCCTTTACACTGCTGCTATGCACCTCTATTGGCAGCTTGTCATGAACTCGTTTGATGCAGAGTTGGCTGGCAGTCGAGGTTTTTCTCTTATACCTCCTGAGGGACTTAGTATGGTTATCTCTCCCAATCCTCGGTTGCTCCTCCCTTCTAAGTCCGTGCTGGCCTATGCTAGGAAACAAAACCGATCTGCTATTCTCGAGTGGAATGAGGGGAAAAGGGGGTGGTATTGGCACACAGGTGATTACCCCTCAACCAAGAAAGTTCCTGCCAAGCTTAAATCTGCCAGCAAGCCCAAGTCTACCGCTCCTCAGCCTCCTGCAAGTGCTACTCCTGCCAGCAGAACACGAGGCAGTAAAAGGAAGACAACCCCCCATCCTGTGTCTACCGCTTAGCGAAGAGTAAGTTTCTAAAACTTTTTCTTGTTTTGTCTTCCAAGTACACGTATATATATACACTTCTTCCCCTTTTTCTCTGACTTTTTCTAAATCTTGGCTGTCTTTTTTCTTTGACTCATTTTCGTATCCCTTTTGCTTTTGCAGTCTAAACAAAAGGAGGATACGTCAGCCACCCATCCTATTATGCTTGAGGAACCCGAATCAGAGGTATGTTTCTTCTTGCTCCTGTACTTGTCCAATCTGCTACACACATTTTTTTTTTTTGTTTTTGGTTACTTCATTCGCCCAAAGAATTAATTCAGTCATCATACCTCTTCGCTGTTTTGTCTTTTAGGATGAGCCTGAGCCTCTTTCCCTATACCGCCCTACGGCCGAAGAGCTTTCTGCCTCCATGGGCACTCCTACGGCGGGCTCTTTTGATGGGGTCGAATTTGCAGCACTTGCTCCTTCTACAACCACTACCTCTCCTACTGGACCGGTACCCATAGATGAGGGTACTCATATTGGGGAGGTTAGCGAGGCCACCCCCACTCCTGCTATGACACCTCCTGTTCAAAGGGGAACCACCCCTCTTACTATTACTGAGATTGAGGTTACTTCTGCTGCACCTCTCGTCATCTCCACTGGTGACCCTTTTGCCACTCTTTCTCAGGCAGTGCAGGGCGTTTCTTCTTTGGTAGTCACCCCCTCTTCTATCCTTGTTTCTGCCACACGTGGGTCTCGTGCTGAATTGTCCTCAGAGGAGTCTGAGGAGATTTTTGAGGATCCTGAGGATGAGCCTGGCTTGGGGAGGAGGATTTCTGAGTCTGAGGAAGAGGATATTGTTCCACCCGAGGCAATGGCAATGGGTATGTACTTTCTTCCTTAACTTTTTTTTTTCTTCTTTCTCCGTTAAGTTTTATTCATTTCTCTTTTCATTCGCATGTCTATTTCTCTGTTTGTAAAGACTTTTGGGGAGTTAGGCATTTCAGCAGACGTGGGGGTGTCTGCGGCAGCTTCTCCTGCCATGCCCACAACACCTATTCCTGCCACATCCCCTATACCAGTTTCTGCCATATTTATAGCGTTTGTTTCTGTAGTTCCTTCCGTTCCTGCCTCTGCTTTTCCCACAGCCCCTATTACTACTAACTCTGGTAAGTTTTATATCTCACTTCTTTACTTCTTCTCCGTGGGCTTCTCTTCCTTTTATTCTCACTAAGGTTCCTTATTTCAACCTTTGCACTCTTCGACAAGTCCACCTCTTACTGTGCCTTCTCAATTTGAGGTGGGCAGTAGCTCTGCCGCCCTTCCAGATCCTACGAGCGAGGCTGTGACCTTCTTTGTGCGTTTTGATTAGTCCGAAGTCAACGACCTTGATCCTGCCTCTTTCTGGGGCTCCGAACCTCCTTACATAGATTTTCATGGCTTCAGAGTTCCTGCGGACTGCGCTCCTCATTTGGTGATGATTTATGACAGTCGTAGGGACTTCATGCAGGGATTCCGACTTGGCCAATCAGTCAGAGAGCATTTCTTAAGGATGTTAGGCAGCGTGTTGAACGACATCGAGCACAACTTTGTGGATACTGTCTCCACCGATAGGATCCTGCAATAGAGGGCTGCGATACAGGAGCTTATCAGTGTTGGCTTTGCAATGGAGTTCGTCTTGGATCACCTTTGAGAGATTGCTCGAGCAGTTTTTATGAGGAGAGTCCAGCCTACCATTGATGCTATTGACTATCGCCTTGCGGTTTTGAGAAAGGAAGTGGCAGATTTGGAGGGCCGCCGAGAGCGTCTTCTTTCCGGTGTAGGAGGGCTTGGTCGTTTTGGGGATCAGTCACTTATTTCCGGACTTTATTGATGATGATGTAGTTTCTCCCCTGTTTTGTAGTTTTCTTTTGCTTTATTACTCTGTTCAGTACATTATGCTTCCTATAGTACCTATTTGGGCTTGCTTGCCACAGTTTGGGTTTTGTAATCTAACTTATGATGCTACACCTTGCTACTTTTGCTATGATATATGATAACAAAATACTTCGTGCTTTTCATTGCAAGAAAGCAAGTTACAGAATTTGATTTGTGGCATAGTCATTTTTTGAAAGATAAAGAACAGAGCAAAAGAAAAACATGACAGCTTTTGACAAAACAAAAAGGTAAGGGATAATCATAATGCTTTTCCCCTTAGGCGTAGTAGTGTTTCAACCATTTCCCATTGATGGGATCCATTAAGTCCTTTCCATCCATCTGAGTCAAGCGGTAGTATCCACTTGGATGCGCTTCTCTTATCACAAAGGGTCCTTCCCACTTCAGTACAAACTTTGATAGTCCTGACAGGCCTCTCCTAACGTAGTCTGCCACTTTTAGGACCAGTTGCCCTTCCGCGAATATTCTTTCTTTAGTCATCCTACCGTAAGCCCCAGTCATTTTTTGCCTGTATCTGCAACTATGTTCTTAAGCCTTTTCTCTTCTTTCATCAAATTCTTCCAAGTGTTCGCACCTTTCTGCCTCAAAGACCTCTTCATCATTCTCCTTTTCCTGCATTTGCATGACTCTCAGGGATGGAGTTATCTTTTCTGTGGGCTCACTACTTCGGTTCCGTAGACCAAGGAGAAAGGTGAAAAACTCGTGGCTGACTTAGGTGAACTCTTGTAAGCCCAAAGAGCGTCTGGCAGATGCGTTGCCCATCCTCCCGTATATTCTTGGCTCATTTTACTGATGATTCTTATGAGAGTTTTGTTGGTTGCCTCCACTTGCCCATTTCCTTGAGGGTAATATAGTGATGACCGATAATGTTTGATTTGATAAAACTCTAGCATTCTCCTCACCTCGCTATTCACAAAAGGTGTGCCGTTGTCGCTGATGATCCTGTGAGGAACTCCAAACCTTACGATTATGTTTTCCTTGATAAAGTTTGCCACTGCCCCTCCTGTGGCTTTACGAAGCGGCACTGCCTCTGCCCACTTAGTGAAGTATTCCGTAGCTACTAGTATCCATATGTATCCTCGCGACGGCAGATTCACCGGTCCAACTAAATCAAGCCCTTAAGTATGGAACAGCCATGGTGTGACCATGCTATGCAAGTTCTGTGGATGAGTGTGAATCAAATTGGCTTGTACTTGGCAACTGTGGCACCTTTTCACAAATTCTGCCATGTCCCTTTTCATGGTAGGCCAGTAATAGCCCATTTGTAGCAGGCACCTGTAAAGCCTTTTCTTTCCCTGGTGTTCCCCACACTCCCCTGAGTGTACTTCCTTTATCATTTCTCTTGTCTCCTCAGGACCTAAACAACTCTAGGGGTCTCCCTCATACCCTTTTTTGAAAAGGATCATATTATGCAAAAAATAGCGCGTTGCTAGCCTCTTGAGCTTATATTTTTCGCTGTGCTTCTGCGGCAAGATGCCTTCTATCAGGTACTGTATAAATGGGTTTCTCCAATCCTCACTGATGAATGCAGCGTAACTTTCTTCTTTGTCTGCCGCAAGCTGGCAGTTCTCACACTAGGTTTGGACTTGGTCTACATCTTTGCTCATGGTTGGCCAATAAAAACCCGCTCTTTGAAGTCTGCGGTAAAGGCTGACTTCTCCGCAGGATCCTCAAGTCTTTTCATGTACTTCTTTCAACTTTCTCTGGGCCTTATTTTGCCTCACACATCTAGACAAGATTCCGCCTGGCATCCTACGGTATAGCTCTCCCTTCATTAGGGCGTAGTCTTTGAGCACTTTTAGTTTCATGGCTTCTTCTCCTCCCGTCAAAACTTCCTTCATGGGTATCCGCCAATCTCCTTCGCAGTGCTCCTCCTGGAACCTTTCTTTTAACACGTCAATTATGGATTCTTCTCTCTTGCTGACCTCCACTCTGGTGCTTTCCCCTTCAAACGTTACTTGCGAACCTAGTGCAGCCAATGCATCGGCAAACCGATTCTCGTTTCTCGGGGTATGTTCTATTTCGAACGTTAAGAACTTTTCTTCCATCTTCTGGGCCATTGCTCTGTATGGGGCAAGACTGGGTTCTTTTAGGGAAAAACTCACTTTGGTCTGGCAGACTACCAAGTTGGAATCACCTAATACCTTCAAATGCTTAACTCCCATCTCAAGAGCTGTGGCCAGCCTAGTTAAGTAAGCTTCATATTCTGCCGTATTGTTTGAACAGGGGAACTCCAGCTTGAATGATAGTGCTACTGCTTTATGTTCTTCATGATACAAAACTACCACAACCCCTCCAAACTGGGCGGTAGAAGATCCGTCAAATTTCATTACCCATTGTTCTCTGAGTTCCTCTGCCATGGCTACTTCCCCTGGAACTTCGTCGTCCAGCAGAAATTCTTCCTCCCCTGGAAACTGTGCCAACAAATCTGCTATAGCCTGGCTTTTCACTGCTCTAGGCGCCCCCATTCTCAAGTCATACTACGATAGTTGTAATAACCATTGTGATATCCTGCCAAAGAGGATTGGCTGCTGTAATAAAGCTTTGATGGCATGGGACTTAGTCATCAGCCATACTTCATAGGCCAAGAAGTAATGGCGCAATCTCTGTGAGGCATAAACAATAGCCAAACATGCCCTTTCGGCCATCGGATAACGAGTTTCTGTGTCTTTCAGGGCACGGCTGATGTAATATACTGGTTGCTCGATGCTACCTCCATCTTCTTGGGTAATTAAGGCACCGATGGCATATGAATTGGTAGCCATATAAAGTAGTAACGGCTTTTTGTGTATTGGGGCTTACACTGTAGGGAGGTTCATCATGATCTGCTGTAGCCTTTTGAAGGCCGCCTGCTGCGCTTCTCCCTATACAAAACTTTGCCCTTTCCTCAGTAGCTTGGTAAAGGCCGAAGTGATTAATGCCAGCCCAGGGATGAATCTCCGGATATACGAGACTTTCCCCAAGAAACTTTTTAGTTCTTTTACCGTGGTCGGAGGTCTCATAGTTGCAATGGCCGTAGCCTTCGCTGGGTCAACGTCTATCCCCCTGCTGTGCACTAGGAAGCCTAGGAATTTCCCAGAGGATACACCAAACGCGCATTTGAGGGGATTCATTCTCAACTTAAAGGCTCTGCACCTTTTAAATACTTTCTTCAGCACATGGAAATGTTCCTCTCTCTTTCTTGACTTAACTACTATGTCATCCACATAGTCTTCTAATTCCTGATGCATCATATTGTGAAATATAGCAGTCATTGCCCGTTGATAAGTTGCACCTGCATTTTTCAACCCGAAAGGCATCACGGTCTAGTGGAAGTTTCCCATGGGTGTTCTGAAAGCAGTTTTCTCCGCATCTTTTAATGCCATCCTGATCTGGTTGTATTCGCTGAAACCATCCATGAATGAGAACATGGCGCTTCCTGCCGCGAAATCTATCAATAAGTCTATATTGGGCAATGAGAATTCGTCTTTCGGGCATACTTTGTTGAGATCCCTGAAATCTACGCAACACCTGATCTGGCCATTCTTCTTTTTTACTGGCACTATGTTGGATAGCCAGCGAGGATGTTGAAAAGGCTTAACGAATCCTGCGGCTAGCAGTTTTTGTACTTCTTTGACTATCTGTCCTTCTATTTCTGTGTGAAATATTCTGGCAGGCTGAGCTATTGGTCTGGCCTGCGCGTCCACATTTAACGTATGTGCTACTAACCCAAGGTCTAGCCTTGGCATTTTACTGTAGTCCCATGCAAACACGTCTTTGAATTCTTTTAGCAACAGCACCAATTCCTTTTTCTCATCTTTTGTCAAGCTCGCACTAATTGAGATGGGTCTCGGCCCTTGTGAAACAGATCCTAGGTCAACTTCTTCCATTTCCTCTTCTACCATGACCTGCACTTCCTTTTCGGCTACAACTCTTTCGTATTCCTCTTCGTTACTTCCTTCCTCTAGGCTTTCTTGGACTCTGCAACACGTCAAACCCTTGTGCCGTTCTTCCTGGGTGGGGCCCATCTGGGTTTCAATTGCGAGCCCCACGTGCCTTCATAATTTGTAAATAATTCTGCCATCAGAGCCTTGGACTCTAATGCATTGGAGCGCGTCTTCAAATCCTGCGGCGGGCGTCTCTTTCCTTCGTCTCTTTCTTGCCAATAACTTCCTTAGATCGGGTTCTGAGTCATTCTAGACATCTTCCCATCTAGGTACGAAAGTACCTAGCGGCCTTGATACTGAACTCTCCTCAGAGGGAGCCCATTGATCGTAGGACATAGTTTCTACTAAATGAGCTTCTGCTTGTTCGAATGGTGAGGGATTCGTGGCTATGCGTACCATCCTGCCATTCAATCTTCCTTTCACACATTGGTGATAGGTGGATGGGACCAGTCGGTGTTTATGCAACCATGGCCTCCCCAGAAGCACGTGGTAGGATACTTCAGTTTTTACCACATGGAACCGTGCTAAAGAGGCTATGGGGCCCACTTTCAACCACAGCTGAATGTGGCCTGCTGTGTACTCGCCCCTTCCACCGAACCCTATTACTTCCATTGGGCATCCCTAAATCTTCCTTTCTGAAATTCCTGCTGCCTATAGAGTGCTCAATGGAATGAGATTCACAGAAGCTCTTGTGTCTACTAAAGCTCTCTTTATGGGGATTTGATTTATGGATGCCGCTAAGTACAAGGGTTTCTTGTGGTCCGAATGCCCCACTTCCATATCTTCCTCACTAAAAGTGATTTCGGTTGACTCCTGTAAGAGAGCCCTTTCATCTGATATTTCTGCCGATAGACATTCTACTCCTGCACTAGAGGCAATGCTCATCGAGGCCTCTGTGGCTACCTTTCTTTCCTTTGCTAAGAGTCCCAGCTGATCAAACAAAATTTTGAACTTGGAACTTTATTGTAGAGTGGTAATGGCCGCCGCAGGCAAAGCCACGTTTTCTTCTTCGTCCTCTTCTGGGTCAACACAAATTACCACTGCTGCTACACCCTTCCCTTTATGGTTTGGAAGTGGGTTTCTTTGGACTTCCTGTTGGGACATTTCTAAAGTCCCTTCATTTATCCTGTGGTGCACTAGTCTGCGGAGCGCCTAACATTCTGCGGTAGAATGTTGGACATAATTGTGTAAACGACAAAAACGTGGGTCCCTCCTTTCTTCCTCCGAGGGCTCCTCGGTAACCTGGTTAGGTTTGAAAATTCCATCTGCTATCCACTTGTCTAGCAGTACATCTAATTCTTTTGAGGTGCATGGTATTGGTGAGGGAGTGTCATATTCCCTCCCCTCAGTCTTCCTTCTCTGTTCTCCAGTGGACACCGCCATTGCCTGTGGGGCATTTCTCTTGTCTGAGCTTGGCTTCACAAATTGGGCCGTCTTTCTTGCTTTCTGCAATAGCTGGGCGAATTGGGAGATTTCCAAATTTTTGAGGTCTGCCCTGTACTCCCTGATCATATTCATCATACACATCTCAACCAGCGTCCTTTCTTCGCAATGGTCATAGCAGTTGAGTGCTATGTCCCTAAATCTCTTGATATATTCCATCAAGTCTTCATCGCTTCTTTGTTTGGTTACTTGCAGGGTTGCAAGCGTTACCGTTTCTTCTCCATGGAAGTACTTGGTGCAGAATACATCCACCATATCATCCCATGTTGGGATGGTTCCTGGCTTTAATCCAATGTACCAGGTGTAAGCCCGGTCACAATGATTTAGAAAATTCTCGAAGACATAAGTCCTCGTCTGTGGCATAAGGGCCAAGTGTATCAATGAACTTACTTACGTGCTCGACAGCACTTCCCCTTCTATCATCGTACTGTGCAAAAGTCTTTGGTTCATACCTCTCAAGGTATGGTTTGCTGAGTACCCTCAGTGGGTAAAGAGGCCTTCATGCATAGAACCTCTCCTTAGGTGCCCTGGCCCTTTCCTACTCCAAGAGGGCGGACACCTCAGCTATAGTGATGAAACGTTGCTCTGCATTGTGTGGGACACCTCTTGCCGGTGTTTCTTCTTTGTTTGTTGCATGCCCCGGGTCATGCTAGCTTCCTTTTTCTTTCGTCTTGTCAGCTTTTAGCTGACGGATTTCTTCCATCATTTGTTGCTGCGAGTGTTGTAATGACTGTAAGACTTCGATGAAAATGTTGGCATTGTCGATAGGGATTCTTGGTGGCGGTTAGGGGTCAGCCCCCATTCCGTTGGCACCTTCTGCCTGGTTAGGTTGCGGTTAGTGAGGCATTGTAGGCCTGGACTCTGCTTGTGAGGGTACAACACTCATATTCCGAGTTGTCCTGGACTTTGGAGGCATTTGTTTGTGTGGCCTTTCATCCCTGTCTGTTTCTCAACTCCCCAGCAGAGTCGCCAATTTAATGTAGGGGCCTTTTTTATGTTTGGGCTAGGCTGCCTCTTGCGGTGATGGACCCGAGTATGTTTCTGAGTAGGAAAGTTGAGACCAGCCTAACTGCAACTCACGTTAGGCCGGCTTGTGCACAAACTTAACATTGTCTGCTAGGAATACCCTTACAGCAAGCATAGTTATTATAATAAGATTACGGCAGGCAGATATAATGACAATAAAAGAAAACATAGTGCAATAGCTTTTGTTAATAACAAAGACCGAATAACACAGTAGTAATAATGACAGTGATAATAATGGCTTTTATAAGAAAGAACAATTGATTAAACGATGAGTTAATCAAAATAAACGTCAAGCCAAAACTGAGTCCGTTAATGGCAAAAATCAAAGAGGGAGAACACTTTCTCTCAATGAAACTAACCTCCCAGGAGAATATCCTGCCGTGGGGATTAATGACTTTGAGGGAATCGGACCTAAGTGATAAATGCCTGAAGAAAGTTCTTACTACTTGATTGTTCCTTAGAGAGTGGGATTTTGAGGGGGAGAGAAGAGAAAAGATCTATTGGTTCATGCCCATTATCCTCACTATTTGTTTTCTTATCTTTCCTTCCTTTCTTTTCTTTTTTTTTTTTTTTTAGTTTTCTTTCTATCTTTTTCTTCCTCTGTTTTTCGGTCCTTTTTACAGGGCACGGCGAGGCTCCTTTTATAAGGCCTACCGTGATTGCTTTTTTACTATTTCGCCCTCTAACGGCCTTTGTCTGGTCTGGGCATGCTTGCCGATCACCGTCTGTACATTGCTCACCCTCGCCAGACAAAACAGGTTTGTGCTATTTCTGTCTACTGTGGCACTGTCTTCTGCCGTGACTTAAATGCTCTCTCTCTCTTCCTATGGCATGCACCCAACGTTCCCTCTCCAATCTTACCTCTTTTGGGCGGTCTGTCATCCCAGCAGGACGTACCTCCCAAAAGGGTTTAGACAGGGAACGTAAAATAAATCTTTCCCCCCCCCTCCCCACCACCAAACCACACCCCCCTTACCTCTTACCACTGACCCATGGCCCCACCACGACCCATATTGGCTGGGTACAGGCTGGTGGCACCTGGGCCTTGCGCATGCTCCCCTGCTATGTACGTTCAAAGCCTGTCTGCGGCTCGTGGAGCTTTGTTTGCATTCATTTGCCATACTTCTTCGTTCTTTCATGTGGGCCATTTTGTACTTTCACTACTTCCCTTTGGGATTGGGCTTTTCTTAATACATCTCTTGGCCCATTTCTCAGTTTATGCTTATGTCTTGTTTCATTACTTGGCTTTTCCTGCCATGATAACATGTTCCTGCTAGGCCTCTTTTAAGCCTGCCGTTTCATTCCTTCCCCCAATGACTCAAGAGAGCCTGCTAGTGTTCTTACTTATGGGCTCCATTGTCCCTTTCCTTTTTTCCCTTTGGGCCTGTGGCCCTTTTACTTTCCTCGGGCTTCCTCGGCCCATTTACTGACTTTGTGTTCCTATGGGCTTTTACTAACTTGACTGGGCTTCCCCAGCCCAATCTCCTCATTCTCATCCTTGGAGTTTATGGGCTTGCCATCAACCCCTACTTTCTTTGTTTACATTGCCTTGGGCCTACCGCGGCCCATTATCACTTTTTCATACCATACATTGCCCATGGGTGTCATTTCTCTCTTTCCGGGCCCTTTGGGCCCATTTGCTCCTTCAAGACCCATTTATTCATGTTGTGGGCCTGTGTTCTATTATTCCTGCCGCTTGGGCCTAATAGTTTTATTCTGTGCCTACCACTCTTATTGCCTGCTTTGCTGGGTTGGGCTGGCATTACAAAAATGACCCTCAACACTTACTAACTCAAAAAAAAAAAATTTATTATTTGGACAAAAGGGCCCAGTCCACGTATGTCAAAGCCCAACTCAATATCTAACATATGAGCAAATAAACTCATAATATCTCTTTCATTTTCTATGTAGGACTCAAGGATTTTCACTACTTTTTATAACATCTTCAAGTGAACAAATTAGGTGTCAATTTCTTATTTATTCCATATTATTTTTCTAACAACCTAGTAGTCGCTTTGCCACTCTTTGCCGTTATCGACAATGTAACATTCATGATTCTCTGTTTCTCTCCCTCCACCATTCACCTCCTCCCATTTCTCTAGAAACCCCATCTATTAGACCTAAGGTTGAGGGTCTAACACCTTATTAGCCTAATGCTCTCCTCTTTCAAGCCGATCTCACTCTCATTTTGCCGATTTGATTTCTCAAGTCACTAATCTAACGTTTAGATACCACTTCTCTCTCTATCAATTTACCTGACCCTTTCACAGACCCACCCACCACATTGCATAGCCCAAACTTCTTTCTCTCTTAATCTAGTTATTGTGTGCAATTTACTACTTTGTATGATGAGTTCGGGTTATAGTGGTTCTATTTTGGGGCCGTGTTTTCAGAATACTTTTACCTCCAACAAATCATTTGAAATATTTTCCAAATGTGTAATCAATTTTATAACATAAATTGCTTTCCTAAAAATATGTTTTGCTTTGTTAAAAAATATTTTACGTTGAAACAAGCCCATCTTAAATTGTAGATGGCACTTTCTATGTTTGGGGTCATTTTGATTTTGCTCTCTTTTTGGTAAAATAATTTGGATTTTCATCCCTTGAATTTTTTGTTTATGTTATGTTTATGTTGAATAAAAAAGGGGTCTCCAGTTAGGTGTGAACTCATCTACCACACTTAAACATGATACCAATCGGTAATACCATCTGTATCACCAAGGCATTGATTGAGCTATTACTTGAACTGCTCACCAAGTGATTTGAAAACTCTTACAATCAAGCCACACTCTGCAGTAATTCATTCCAAGCATCTTGAATCTTGTCTTTTTGATGACACATATTAGTGACATTACTGTTAAGTGCCACATAAGATCAAATGTCTTATTTTCTTTATAAGTAGATAGCAGTGTGGGAGGGAAAGGTGGGATACGAAACATAAACATAGTGTACCACAAAAGCTGTCATTCCTATTGTGTTATTACTTAAACCCCCAAAGCCAAAAAAAGAAAAAAAAAAAAAAAAAAGTGAATACCAAAATGTATTCTTACCATCATAGTTTTAGATAAAGTAAAAAAATGTTTTTTTTTTCTTTTTTTTCACTATTAATCAATATATATATATATATATATATATAAAAGCAAAGATCTCATGCGGGAAAACATGAGGTCCTGCCAAGTGATGCTCTAATTTTGCATTTAACCTTTTTTTTACCTCTTTCATTAAGTTTTTTTTACTATTACCTAAAAGTTCATATTAACTTATTTTACTGTTATATTATTAATATCTCATTAATTACCTAAGTTTACATAACACCTTTTTCTATTCTTCATGTTTTTTAGCATACCCACCATTTTATTATTTTAAAAAAAGCAAAAAAATAATAATTAAGGACTAATAGTAATAATTAACCACATAAGGCCATAAAAAGAGATAGAGAGATACAAAAAAATTGTGGATTATTAAATAAAGTGTATTGTTTCACTATATATTACCAAAATAAAAGACCTGAGACTAACAAAACATTTAAAAGAGAGAAAAAGAGGAATCTGAGAAGTCACCACTTCCGTTATACTGCTCTCCCACCACCATCAAGACACCGAAACCCATACGGGTATTTTTTTTTTCTTTTTTCTTTTTAAAATTAGGGGCTTAAATATGATTTAGGTTTAAGTAATTTGGTTGGATAATTTTTGTTTTGGGTATATAAGTTGAGAGAATATTTGAAGCACAATGTAAAGTCATATTCTACCATAGTTTAATTTTAAATCATCTATAAGACACATGAATACAAACTTGTCCACATCATGTCTTAATGTTGCATTATCAATGAGTAGAAGACGGTGAGAGAGTTGTACATACTTTCTTTTCATGGTATGAAATATGTGAACACAACATAAATTAGTTGATTTTCATGGTCCCATTACTTTTTGCATTTATCTTTGGTTTCATGATTTAAAAAAAAATAATAATCTTACCTTGAAAATGCTACAAATATGCCAAAAACTACTAAACTGATTTTTAATATCTTAAATTGTATACGTTTTTTCCTCTAATTTAGTTTACTTTTTCTTTATAATATATGTACAACATCATTCAAAATCGTTTTACATAAAATATCAGAAAATTATCTGTGCATCGCACAGACAATTTGGAGTTCAATTTTCGCCTACACTTAAAACTGATTGGTATCTTGGTCTGATAATAAAGAGGATCGTCAGGAACAGATGACATAGGTTAAAACTCTCTTAAAACAAAAACAAAAACAAAAAAAAAACAAAAAACAAAAAACAAAATAAACAAAATAAAAAACAAAATCTCCCAAAATAAAAAATTAAAAAAAAAAAAAAAAATTCCCTTTCAATAACATAAGCCGAACCCCTCGGAAGCAAATTTTCCAAATCTGCTGCTTCAGATTAATATAACACGACACCAATGGCTCCACGGACATCAAGGTCCAAGCAGTCTCTCCCGGACGGCATCTTGTTCGACAACATCCTAAGTCAGCTGCCTGTGAAATCTATAATCCGATTCAGGGGTGTTTCCAAATCATGGTATTCCAACATCACCAACCCCATTTTCATTACCAAACACTTCAACCTCAGCAAAACCAAATCACTATCATTATCATCACCCAACAACAAAGGTTATATGCTATGTACTACGCCATGCCCAGACACTTCTTCACCTAGGCAAGAATACTTGTGTACTATCGTTTGCAATAGCGACCCCACATTAATAACAGAGATTTCTAGATTCAGAATCCCATTTCCTAATGCTAGCATAATTGGCTTCTGCAATGGTATGTTCTGCCTTCTGGAGTACAGAATCATTAGAAATGTTTATTCCTTTCCTAGTAATCCTACTTATTATTTGTTGCCTTATCGTATAATATATTTGTGGAACCCAAGCATTAGAAAGTTTAAGAGGCTTCCATATGCTCGCTTGAATGACCGTTTTGATAATGCTGTCGCTTATGGACTTTGATATCAATCTCAAAACAATGACTTCAAGGTTTTGAGATTTGTGCTTTTTAGGTAAGAAGGCGAAGAAGATGAGCCGAACTTTGAGGTACTTTTGGCTGAGGTTTTCACGTTAAGTTACCGATTCATGGAGACAGGTGGAGTTACTAATGAGTCTGTGGAATCTATTGTTATTAGAATTAATGAATCGCGATGTTTATTTTTTAATGGAGCCTTGCACCACATAGCATATTTTCATCGCCGCAAGTTCATTTTGTCCTTTGATATCAATGATGAGAAATTCTGGGAGATGATATTACTGCTGAATTACTTAGATGGTTTGTCTCTAATGTTTGAACAACTTGTGGTATTCAAGGGGATTGCTGGCTTTGATTGCTTTTGGCAAAGCTGAAGATGAAATTGGGTTGATCAAGGAGTGCTGCATATGGGTAATGAGGGAGTATGGTGTTGTTGAGTCTTGGAGTCAAATAGTTGTTGGACCATTCCAGGATGTTGAGAAATTCTTTGGCTGCACGGGGAGCGGTGAACTTGTCTTTTCACGTGACCTTAAGATTCTAAATAAGAACAATCTTGGAATTGAAGATCTCGAACGGAAGTTTTATACAGCTGATCTCATGGATCTCATGGAGAGCTTAGTTTTGCTCAAAGAGTAAACTGCAAGGTGGTCATCTTTTGAAATTATTATTGACAGGCCAGTTGTTGTATCAAGTGAAGCTGTTGGGAAGTTTCTGTGTCCATGGTATTTCTGTGTTTTCTTTTCTTTTGTCGTAGACATGAAAGTGTTGCTTTTATGTAGAAGGACAAAATCAGTTTAGAGGTTATGACTATTATTTATCAACTAACTTTTGTGACTAAAAATTGTGCTCATTCTACACATGGCAATGTCATAGTAAAGACAAGTCTAGCCAACATATACTTCATTGATCATAACATAATGATTAGTGGGTTTAGAATCAAGTTAGCCATTGAAATTTTATCCCTAGGAAACAGAAGAAAGTTTTTAGTGATCCATGCTTGTTAATCTTAAAAAAGAAAGTTGGCGTTCCTAATGTTAAGAAGTCAGCTCTAACTAATTGAATCCATTAAATTGTATCATCTTCTTTCCTGGTAAGATTTTATTATGTTTTTTTAGATTATAGTTAGATGTCGTTGTCTTGAATTGGACCTGTTGAAAGTTTTTAAATTTTTAGTCTTTTTGGTCTTGAAGGCTATTGAATTGTAACACCATTATTGCCTGTTATTACACGAAGTATTGCTGGAAACAAGGTCAAGTGATTTATTAAATATGATGCACTTTTGACTGTGTTTTCTTGTGTATGTGCCTAGATTGTTGTTAGAATTTCTACAAATAAAGTGAACTTGAAATTTAAACTCACCCGGATACTTCTTGTGTTTCTACTGCTAATAATACCAAAGAGCTATGATTAATTCAAAAATATCATCAAAGGAAATCAGTGTTAAGAAAGTGGCTGCTGAACCTGACATTACGTCCTTTACCCAAACACCAAATAAAGTATATACCCTAAGAAAGGTCCAAAAGGTATCTCTATTAGTGAGTAAAAATAATGTTCTACCCTCAAAAAGTATCATATGCAGAAACTACCCTTAAACAGATCCTGCCACAGGAACTTTGCTTGCCTCAGAGATTTTCATCAGTTGAGCTCTTCTGATGAAAAATCAGGTAAAAGGGACTTCTTTAGAACTCAAGCCTGGCTTTGGAGGAATATTGCATGTTTCACACACAGAATGCTACTATTAATTCCAAAAGTGCAAAAACAATATGGCTCCTGCCATGTCAGAAAATAATGCATTGGCTTTTGCCTCTGATGACAAGGATACTTGAACAAAGTTTATCTTCAAACTAGTTTGAAGAGAAACTTTACAAACTCATCATATATATTTATATTGAGTGTAAATTTTGAATTCTAACTGTTATATTGTATGTTCTTATTACATCCTTAATGCTTACAAAATTTCAAAAAAATCAATGATCAATTGTTATGTCATCAAATAAATGTTATAATTTCAAGTTTTTGTAATCTAAAGTTGTATATAAAAAATAAGTTATTTGATCAAATAGTAAACAATATCCGATTTGAACTAAATTTGACAGGTTGTATTACTATGGATTTTAATTATACAGAATAAACACATGAAACAAAGTAGCAATTTCCCATATTTATGATCAGGGGAGGGAGAATCCAATGCTTGTGTTCAATATGTAAATTAGATTGCTTCAATGACAATGGAGTAAAGATTGTGTGAGTAAAATTTGGTTATGTTTCAATTGTTATAAAATTTGACCATAGTTGAGAATTTGCAGTGTATATTGGTTTGTGAACCTACCATCCTGTCATTGTTAGAGAGAGTAGCAGACGGTCTGTGTATGTCATGAATTCCGCATGGAGGTGAATTCATGGTACGCAGATGCGAGGAAGTTATTTCTGAATTGTATCATATCGTTTGACCATAGTTAATTTTGCCGCTCAATTATCAATTTTTTCCTGTATTTTGCTATGTTTTTATTTAATTTTTTTTTATAATAATTAATTTATCTATCTTTATGCTCCTATCTGTTTTTAAGCTGTCAAGTGTCTGTATATCAGAGTAATGGCAAGAAGAAGGATCATCTAGCTAAAGAGGCAGACAGCAAGTTGAACTGCAGAATAAAAGAAGAAGAAATACTGCTAAGTAAAAGAAGCTGATAAACTACCTGTAGTTTTGTATATGTCTTAATAAACGACTTGTAGTTTAGTGTAGTCATAAATAGTTTGTTAGTAGTACATGTTTGACACGTGAGAGAGTTGGTTAGAGTGATTAGTTAGTTTGTTAACTCTGTTTATTCTGTTTCTTAGTCTCAGCTGTGTATATAAAGCTGGTGTAATTGTTTGTTAATTAATTAAGTTCATTTTTACCAAAAACAATCTTTGATACTGTAGGTTTATATGAATAGGGGATTAGGTCTCTGGTTTAATTATCAAAAGTTTGTAATAACTAATTGAGTTGCATAAGCCTTATGGGGAAAAAATTCACATCTTGGACATCAGGTTGAATCGTTAAGCTCTTGGCTCCAGGTGTATAGCTAACTCTTGCATATAATTTCTCTTTAGTTTCTTGTGAGATTTCTTTATAATTTATATAGCAAATGTGAGTGTGCACTTTCATATACTGAAAAATAGGTCAAATTTGGATAAACCCAATTATGAATGTTAAATGGTTGCCAAGGTGGTTTGTCTTGAATATACAACCATACACAAAAATTCCAAAGATAATCAAACAACCTAGAGTTCTACAACAAGCATGTATACCGTGAGGGAAGGGTGTGGTTGTGGGTATGCACCATTTCCAACTAGTTAAGCTTTTGGAGTGTTAACCAATCCGTTCGGACTCCATTCCACATTTAAGATGCCGTAGTTCAAGATTCTTTGGACCTATATTTCTTTTGATGATCGAATTGATAGGAAAAAAAAACACTATCTTCAAGGTGAGCGAAATAGCATTTTGAGATGCTATATACAACACCCTTGTCATCGAAGCCATTCAGTTTCTTGAAAGAACTTAAATAATAATAATCTATATCTATATCTATATATTACTAAAAGCTGAAGCGTAGCGTTTAGTGCTGCTACTCTCACGTTGCGCTATAGTAGCTGCCATGACATTTTTTTTTCTTTAAATATAATTTGTCCTACAATTTTAAAATAGTTTTTTTTACAATTTTCAGCCCTATAAATGCAGCCCACTACTTATTTATTTATTTTCACTATCACCCTATAATAAATCCAGCCTACTATTTGTTTATTTACTTCTACTATCACCTTATAATAAATCCAGCCCATTACTTATTTATTTACTTCCACTATCACCCTATAATAAATCTGTATAAGTAATCCAGCTCATCACTTATTTATTTAGTTCCACTATCAAGCCCAACCCAAAACCTTTTCAGTTCAATTCTAGGGTTTTGTGTAAGCCTTTTCAGCTTAAAGGAAAAAAATAAAAATAAAAATAATAAAAAAAACAAAAAAACAAAAACAAAACAAAACGTTGAAGCCTTACAAGATTTAGGGTTTTTTTTTTCTTTCCAATAATTGTTTTTAATATTTATTTTTTTTAATATTTACACTTCTCCAACATTTTTCTCTCCCTTACCATTTCAACTCCCCACTACTTCAATCTTTCTCCATCCCTTACTTTTTCATCTCTCCACTACCTTTTACATTAATATCATTCTTCCTCTTTCCCTTCATCTTCCTTTATTTTTGTCTCTTTTTATTCACACCCTTTTATTATAAATTTGTTACTGTCTCTTCTGTTCTATGCATAGTTTCCCTCACCAAAAAAAAAAAAAAAAAAAGTTCTCTCTCTCTCTAAATTTTTTGGTGGATTTTTTATTTTTTTATTTTCTTGCATCTCTACTTTAGGTTGATAATTTTTTATATTCATTAAAACTCTATTTTGGGTTAATGCGATTTAGTTTTGTTTTTTAAATTGTTGTTGTTGTTGTTTTTTTTTTTTTTATATTTATTCTCTTTGATTGTTAAATGTTATCCTATTGCGTTCTAAAGAATTAAATATAGCATATAAAAATATAATATTATTCTATTACTAAAAGCTGAAGTGTGCGTTTAATGCTACTGCTCTCACGTGGCACCATATCAGCTGCCATGCCATTTTGTTTCTTTAAATATAATTTGTCCTACAATTTTTAAATGATTTTTTACAATTTTTAGCCCTATAAATGCAATCCACTACTTATTTATTTACTTCCACTATCACCATATAATAAATCCACCCCACTACTTGTTTATTTACTTCCACTATCACCCTATAATAAATTTGTATAATTAATCCAGCCCACCTCTTATTTATTTAATTCTACTATCAAGCCCATCCCAAAACCATTTCAATTCAGTTTTAGGGTTTTGTGTGAGCCTTTTCAGCTTAAAGGAAAAAAACAAAAATTCGTTGAAGCCTTTCAAGCTTTAGGGGTTTTTTTTTTTTTTTTCCAATTTTCCAATAATTGTTTTTAACATTTATTTTTTTTAATCTTTTTTCTCTCCCTTACCATTTCAACTCCCTAATACTTCTTCAATCTTTCTCCCTCCCTTACTTTTTCATCTCCCTACTACCTTCTACATTAATATCATTATTTCTCTTTCCCTTCATCTTCCTTTATTTTTGCTTCTTCTTATTCACACCCTCTTACTATAAATTTATTACTATCCCTTCTGTTCTATGCATAGTTTCCCCCACACAAAAAAAAAAAAAAAAAAAAGGCTCTCTCTCTCTCCCTCTCTCTCTATCTCTAAATTTTTTGGTGGATTTTTTCTATTTTTCTTGCATCTCTACTTTAGGTTGATAATTTTTTATATTTTTTAAAACTCTATTTTGGGTTAATGCGATTTAGTTTTGTTTTTTAAATTGTTGTTGTTGTTGTTGTTGTTTTTTTTTTTTTTTTTTTTTTTAATTTATTCTCTTTGATTGTTAAATATTATCCTATTGCATTCTAAAGAATTAAATATAGCATATAAAAATATAATATTATTCTATTACTAAAAGCTAAAGCGTAGCGTTTAATACTGCTGCTCTCATGTGGCACCACATCAGCTATCACGCAATTTTTTTTCTTTAAATATAATTTGTCCTACAATTTTAAAATGGTTTTTTTACAATTATCAGCCTTATAAATGCAGCCTACTACTTATTTATTTATTTCCACTATCACCCTATAATAAATCCAGCCCACTACTTGTTTATTACTTCCATTATTACCCTATAATAAATCCAGCCTACTATTTATTTATTTACTTCCACTATCACCCTATAATAAATCTGTATAATTAATCCAGCCCACGTCTTATTTATTTAGTTCTACTATCAAGCCCAATCCAAAACTTTTTCAGTTCAGATTCAGGGTTTTGTGTGAGCCTTTTCAGCTTGAAGGAAAAAAAAAAAAAAATTTGAAGCCTTTCAAGCTTTAGGGTTTTTTTTTTTTTTTTTTCCAATAATTGTTTTTAACATTTTTTTTTAATATTTACACTTCTCCAACCTTTTTCTCTCCCTTACCATTTCATTTCCCTACTACTCCCTCCCTTACTTTTTCATCTCCCCGGCCACTACCTTCTACATTAATATCATTCTTCCTCTTTCCCTTCATCTTCTTTTATTTTTGTCTCTTCTTATTCACGCCCTCTTACTATAAATTTGTTACTATCTCTTCTATTCTATGCATAGTTTCCCTCACCAAAAAAAAAAAAAAAAAAAAAATTGCTCTCTCTCTCTCCCTCTCTCTCTATCTCTAAATTTTTTGGTGGATTTTTTTTTTTTTCTTGCATCTGTACTTTAGGTTAATAATTTTTATATTCTTTAAAACTCTATTTTGGGTTAATGCGATTTAATTTTGTTTTTTAAATTGTTGTTGTTGTTGTTGTTGTTGTTTTTTTTTTTTTTTTTTTTAATTTATTCTCTTTGATTGTTAAATGTTATCCTATTGCGTTCTAAAGAATTAAATATAGCATATAAAAATATAATATTATTATATTACTAAAAGCTGAAGCGTAGCGTTTAATGCTGCTGTTCTCACGTGGCACCACATCATCTACCATGCCATTTTTTTTCTTTAAATATAATTTGTCCTACAATTTTTAAATGGTTTTTTACAATATAAAATTTCATTCATGGAAGGAAATTGCAATCCCCGTTTCACTTTGATATTGCTCAATCAAGGCAATGCGTTTCCACTCAGATTGTCTAAAACTTACTTCAATATGCGACAACAGTGAAGAAACAACTAAACATGGCTCCTACCTCAACAATAGGCAATCAAAACCATCATCAAAAACTCTGCATTCATTCATTGAATAATCAAGCAGAGGCGGCGTATTTCCGCTTTCGACCTTCCCTATCTGTTCTCACGCACGGATTCTGCCACTTTAAATCTTTCTGATGACATACTAGGTGCTTAAGAAAGATAATTCCATCGAATCTAGATAAGTTGTGGAAGTAAATTGTTAAAGGTGATTGTTCTTGTCTAACAATCGTTAATATCCTTAATACAAAGTCATTAAGTACCTTAGTACTCCTATCTTCAAATTTATTCAAGATTATTTTGTAGTCTTCACTGAAGTAGGTATCAATCATAATCTCATTGATCTGTTCACCAGGGCGAACCATCATGAGACCAACAGCATAAGGAAAATGAACTTGATTTATTATGATAGTCTCCATAGTACATCAATACATGTTCCTATGCTCATTCCAATCTTGTCTAACTTTGCCAACTTCCCCTTCTCAACCCGTATCTTCTTTGTTTTGGAAACACGTCTTCTTATTCCATCTTTTCTCGAATCTCCCTTAACGGATGAAATAGAAGCTCGAGAAGGAATACCAAAACCTAGTTCACTCGCTGAGTCTTTTTGCATCCATGGCTGAATGGTTAAAGCGCCCAACCTAATAAAGAGGCAAATTCGTAGGTTCGATTCCTGCTAGATGCACTTGGAACGCTCAGTTCAATTGCTGCTCACGGAATTTATACATATAGCTCACCCTTATAGCTTATGGGGCACTTCACTCGCTGGAAGCAGACCCATTCGACTTACGTACGTCTCGTTGGCCAAACGATCAGGTATGCCGCGCCATGTATCATCCCCTCTTTCTATATAGGAGAGAAAAAGAAAAAGATAGTGATCGCACCGTAAGACCTTGTTTGTTTCTACTTGACGTTATTTTCCTCGGTTTTTTTTTACATTACATAAGGGAGCTTGCTTACTTAGCGCTTGCGCTAAGGATCTAATCAGAGTCAACTTGGATGAAAAAAAAACCTTTCCCTTATTAGCCGGAGTACAAGTGTACTCCTTGATCTTTAGTAAAGGCGGATTAAGCCAAAAAAAATATTTTTTTTTCGAAAAGTCTCAACGTCCTCGTTAAGAGTCGCTCTGTGGGACGTCCAGTAGTTTATGACTTGGTCTTCGAATCGTAAGTTTCACACAGTGGGCTGGCATTCGTCCAATCTAGAGGTTTGCAGTCCATGCCATCAAGATTTCTATGCCAGACTGGCACACCACCAGGCATTGGAAATTCCTTCATTACAAAGGGATAGAGAGAGTTCACATCGTAGTAGTATAGGTTCTCGCCATATGGCTTGTATGCATCTGTATGACCACCGTAGTAGGCAAGCCTTATAAAGCTGTCTTCATTCTTGTTTAGGATGTGGATTGGCCAATTAGAAGCATCGTAGTATTTCAAACGAAAGATGCTTGCTCCTTCTGTCGCATTCCTGCTCTCTACAGCCGCGATCGGGACTCGAACCCGAACCCCGAGATGTACTTGACACTCGATGAAAGACCTTTTTTCCCTACCCTCCATAGTGGATTCTCCTATTGAAAGCAACCCTGCAAGCAACCTGCACAACAACCTCTCATTATCCCTTCACCTCCCGTCTACAATCTTGATTGAGTTCCTTGGAATTAAAAAGATACGGAGAAGAAAGGGAGTCGCCACCTAATAAAATCACTCTCTCATAATTGCGTAGATAATCACAGTGGCTATCTAAAGTAAGAGAGAGGATTGAGAAACCATCGCCCAAAGGTGCTTTTACAAAAGCCGGTCACCGGTGGCTAAGAAACTCGTCTCGCTATTGAAGCCGTAAAAAGGTACATGGTGGTCGTGGTAGATTCGAGGATCTTACGCGGCGGAGCGAACTCCTCTATCGTGTTGCATTTCCTCTGCCGGTGTAGCTGCAACCTCTCGATCCATCGTACTAGAGCGATCCGAGAAGAACGATTAGGATCATATTCTATCCTTTCTACAATGCCCATAGACGAAGCCTATTTTGAGAGAGAGAGAGAGGGGGGCCTGCGCTTTGAGAACACCGTGCTCAAGATCTTAGATGGAAGGTCTTTTTGGCTCGATTCAGAAGGGGCTCGGCCCTTTCACAAAAGAGAGCAAAAGTTCCTGTTGTCATGATAGGGGGGGAGCATTCCCCTATTTGCTTCAAAGAAAAGGGACCCCTTAACCTATGGAAAGATAGATTCATCTCGCTTAGGGTGACTCGGGCTTCATGAAAAGGTCCAATACCCCTGTTATCATCTTGGTCGACAAGATTCCTAGGCGCTTCCTCGATTCGGAAGAATCACACTATTGGGTACCTAGCGTACTTTTTCTTTACGAGATACTTGATCTAAATTATCAAATAGGAAATTGCATACCATTAACCGATATACGTATAGGAACATGGGTACATGATATTGAATGTCATCCGGGTCAAGGCGCAAAGCCGGCTCGAGCCGCAGGAACTTTTGCTAAAATAATGAAGGAACCAGCACCCCCTACGCTCTCTCTTAGGCTTATGCGGCCACCTTCGGGTGTTGAAAAACTCATGGATTCCCGATGCTACCCGCCTACTCGGGTCTTGTATGGATATGCAGGAAGGGGTGCCCCTAGGTGTGTGTAGGGGTTGTGTTTGTTCGCGAGAATGGATTCCTCGTGAAGTCAGTTTGGGGGGTGTGGACACACTTGCGCGAATTCGGGTAACGGCTACAAGGGAGAAATCGAAAGGAAACTGTACCCGACCAGGGATGGACGTAAACTCGTAAGCTACCGAGGGTAGGGATAATCGTCCAGGTCTTATTGTGAAACAAAAAAGCCGCCCCGCCACAACAGGCGGGGAACGGGGCAGTGAAGGCTCGCGAAGTAGACAGCAAGCAATAGCTTCTAAGCCCCCTAACCTTTCTATTATATTATTAATTATTAAAGCGCTAGCGCGCCCCTTTCTCTAATAATAAGGTAAGCTTTGAAGCTGGCTGCTCTGCTATACTATACTATACTAGTTGTAGGGCGGCTAGCGTTTTACTAATATAATATCAAGTAAAGGGGACTCTATCATGATCTTACGAATCTAAAGATCTCAAAATGAAAGAACAAGCTCTTTTGCTCGCCCCTATCTCTAAAGGGGCGTAAGCACTTCACTCGCTAGGGGATGGGATTCATTCACTTGCATTCCGATAAATCCAGCCCACTACTTGTGTATTTACTTCCACTATCACCCTATAATAAATCTGTATAATTAATCCAACCCACCTCTTATTTATTTAGTTCTACTATCAAGTCCAACCAAAAACCTTTTCAGTTCAGTTTTAGGGTTTTGTGTGAGCCTTTTCAGCTTAAAGGAAAAAAAAAAAAAAAAAAAAAAATCGTTGAAGCCTTTCCAGCTTTAGGGGTTTTTTTTTTTTTTTTTTTCCAATTTTCCAATAATTGTTTTTAACATTTATTTTTTTAATCCTTTTTCTCTCCCTTACCATTTCATCTCCCTAATACTTCTTCAATCTTTCTTTCTCCCTTACTTTTTCATCTCCCCACTACCTTCTACATTAATATCATTATTTCTCTTTCCCTTCATCTTCCTTTATTTTTGTCTCTTCTTATTCACACCCTCTTACTATAAATTTATTACTATCTCTTCTATTCTATGAATAGTTTCCCTCATTAAAAAAAAAAAAAAAAGGCTCTCTCTCTCTCCCTCTCTCTCTATCTCTAAATTTTTTGGTAGATTTTTTTTTTTTTTTCTTGCATCTCTACTTTAGGTTGATAATTTTTTATATTTTTTAAAATTCTATTTTGGGTTAATGCGATTTAGTTTTGTTTTTTAAATTGTTGTTGTCGTTGTTTTTTTTATTTTATTTTTTTTTATTTTTTTTATTTATTCTCTTTGATTGTTAAATGTTATCCTATTGCGTTCTAAAGAATTAAATATAGTATATAAAAATATAATATTATTTTATTACTAAAAGTTAAAGCGTAGCGTTTAATACTGCTGCTCTCATGTGGCACCACATCAGCTATCACACAATTTTTTTTCTTTAAATATAATTTGTCCTACAATTTTAAAATGGTTTTTTACAATTTTCAGCCCTATAAATGCAACCCACTACTTATTTATTTATTTCCACTATCACCCTATAATAAATCCAGCCCACTACTTGTTTATTACTTCCATTATTACCCTATAATAAATCCAGCCTACTATTTATTTATTTACTTCCACTATCACCATATAATAAATCTGTATAATTAATCCAGCCCACGTCTTATTTATTTAGTTCTACTATCAAGCCCAACCCAAAACTTTTTCAGTTCAGCTTTAGGGTTTTGTGTGAGCCTTTTCAGTTTAAAGGAAAAAAAAAAAGAAAAAAAAAAAGAGTTGAAGCCTTAAAAGCTTTAGAGTTTTTTTTTTTTTTTTTTTTTTTTTTTTTTTTTTTTTTTTTCCAATAATTGTTTTTAACATTTTTTTTTTAATATTTACACTTCTCCAACCTTTTTCTCTCCCTTACCATTTCATCTCCCTAATACTTTTTCAATCTTTCTCCCTCCCTTACTTTTTCATCTCCCCACTACCTTCTACATTAATATCATTCTTCCTCTTTTCCTTCATCTTCCTTTATTTTTGTCTCATCTTATTCACACCCTCTTACTATAAATTTATTACTATCTCTTCTATTCTATGCATAGTTTCCCTCACCAAAAAAAAAAAAAAATTGCTCTCTCTCTCTCTCTCCCTCTCTCTCTATCTCTAAATTTTTTGGTGGATTTTTTTTTTCCTTTCATCTCTACTTTAGGTTAATAATTTTTATATTCTTTAAAACTCTATTTTGGGTTAATGCGATTTAGTTTTGTTTTTTAAATTGTTTTTTTTTTTAATTCTCTTTGATTGTTAAATGTTATCTTATTGCATTCTAAAAAATTAAATATAGCATATAAAAATATAATATCATTCTATTACATAGTATAATTTGGATAATTTGGTATCTATTCTGTTACATAGCATGATTTTTTTATAGTGCTCAATTTAGATGTTAAACTATGAAACTTTACTAATTTTTGTTTATTTTCTAATCCTTTGTGGTGAACAAAGTACTCATAATAGTTGTATTAGAAGTACTCTATAATGCCATTCATTTAAAGAAAAGCAAAGGTTAGCCAAATGAAAATAATCAAATGGGTGACAAATTTTAACTTGTGCAATTTTATTTTAATTATTATTATTTTATAACAATGCATCTATAGAAATTTAATTCTTAGATTTTGCTTATAATTGTTTATTTGATAATATGTTTTGGGTGGCCGAAATTATAATTTCTACAAAAAAAAAAAAAAAAACCTTAATAGATTATCAAAAACAAAATCTTATCCTAATATTGGTTCAATTAATCATTATTAAGTTTTATTGATTTTTTTTTAGTTTACGTTTTTTTGGTGTTTTGGATTGTTCCTATAATAAATAAAAATATAATTACGAAATACAATATTTATTATTAGATTAATTTAAATTGTAAAAAAAATTTAATAAAACTACCATAAAAATAATTGTCACGCAGAATGCACGGGTCTGCGATTAGTAATAATAATAACTAGAACACATAGTTGTAGAGTAGGTAACAGAAGGGGAGGGATTGCAGTCTCTTATTAGTGAGGGAAACAACCTCAGAGTCCCGTGGGTAAACCATTAGTTCTGACTCTCCATTTACAATTATGGCAGGAGATTCAGCAAGATTGTTCCAAATTTTCCCTTTGGTTTCCTTAATCGTTTTTGTGAACATTTTTGTCATTTTTGTTAACTTCAATTGATGGAGAGTCTTCAATTGCTTTAAACTACCGGGGATCTTCAAACTCCGGCAAGTGTCAATCTCAAGCTCCACTAGCTTTTGCATTGCTTGTTCATGCACATAAAAATCTTCCAGGTCACACAGTTTCTCGAATTTCAAGACTAGAAGCTGGGGAAAGCCTCCCCTATCGCATTCCATGGTTTTCCCTGTATAAAAATTTAATAACTAGAGATATCTAAGGTTGTGAAGCTTCTGTAACACATGCATTGGATCAACTGAAAGAGAAGACCTCACCAACTTAAGGTAAGTTAGGCTTTGTGGGAGTCCATTAGTCGGGATAGATTTTCAAGGCCTGACAAACGCTTCAACCTTAGATCCCTAGGCTCCTCAAAATCATTAGTTGTGTCCAATTGCAAAGATTGAAGGTGTCTTAGTTTCATGACATGCTCTGTCATTTCGCTTGCTGTGACGGACTCAACCAGAGTACCAGTTGCAATTCTCTGAGGTTGATCAACATGTCCAGGCTATCCTTTAGAGGAATGTTCTCATTGACAAATGCCCCCTTCAGCGTTTGGAGATTCTTCAGGGAATCGCCACTAATAAATTGATCCACAATGTTCATTTCACTTATGTATAGGTGCCTAAGATTTTGCAGTTTTTATACTGGTCGAGGACGATTCAATACAAAGGTATGCTTTAGATCAAGAGTTTGGAGGTTCAGTAGGTTACCAATTGATGATGGAATGGTCTCTAGGTAACTCCGCCTTGACAGAAATTACTACGGAGTTCAATTTCTGTCAATTTCTCTAGAACTTGACAGAAATTGAACTCCGTAGTTATTGAAAGGATAACCTCACGCATCAGATCATGGATATGGCAATGTTTAGCTTTCCCATCAATGCTAACAATTGAAACTTGAACCAAACTTCTACAGATGTGCCCAGATAAAGTATTTATCCGCAACCTCCTCCAATGTCTTGCCTTTCTCTTCCATTACAAACCCTCAGCTATCCGCTGTTTTGTCAATCTTTCCATCCCAAATTCGTAAGTACCTTTTCATATCTGTACGTATTTATAGACTTCCTATAATCCAATGATTCATATATGTTAGTTATTGTTTCTCTTAACATTTTCTGGGACTCCCATGGCATCACATGACATGGCAGATTGCTGTGCACCAAAAACATACCAAAAAAAAAAAAAAAATACTCTCATATTTGCATTCTAACATGTTATTTTGTGACGGATTATAAGTTGCCTTTTTTCATAGGTAATAGTGGATTTACATACAAAGTAAAGCTAGGCCAATTTTTAAGCTAAGTTAAGACCCAGGTATGAAGCATGAAGTAAAGATTCAGCCCAAAGTAAACATCCAGCCCAGAGTAAATTCAAGAGAAGGCAAAAAGCAAAATAAGAAGAAGCCCAGTATTCAATTCAACGAGGATGAAGTTTGCAAGGAAAGAAACTACTAAAATCAAGCAATGGGACCTATAAAAAAATTAATAAAAGTCAGCGTTTAAAGCAAGGAATCCCTTGAATGGGCGTGGTTGGAAATATGAATTCCTTGTTCTACTTGTATTAGGATTATAATATAGCAAGCGGCTCTTTTCTTATTTAAGTCCCTAGGTCAGTTTGTGTACCAAAAAAAAAAAAAAATGAACAAGGGCTAGGGCTGTATTGTGATTATTTCTTTCTTTATTTTATTTGTCTAGTTTAATGCTTAATATTTTATTTTTGTGTTTTATTTCAATAAACATGAGTAGCTTAATATTTTATTTTTGGGTTGTCTTTATCCATATGTGACAAAAAAGGGAAGAAATAGATGAAATTTAGAAGAAAAAAAAAAGGTTTCTAACAGTTTTTATTTAGGAGGAGATGAAATTGTTTTTGAAAAGGGGATAAAAATTTTTGCATTTAAGGGGAGAGTTACTTTTATTTTGGTGATGTATATGTTTTTGGTTATATTTAATTTTTACTTGTTTCACAATCTTGATGCTTAATGATACTATGATTATTCTCTTGGATATCTTGTTTTAGTTTGCCTTGTGAAATCGAGTTCAAAGTTATGTTGTATATTGTATTTTCTACACATGCGTTTATGGTTTGTTTATGGTTTGTTTCAATGTTTCAGGAATTTATTAATTCTCTCATGATGCTGCTATTTACTGTTGCAACTTGTAGAAAGTAGATTTTGCTTGAATTGTAGTAGGGCAACACCTTCTATTGGGTTAGTTCTTGAATTGAGCAATTCATCTTTAAGTGTTTTGTCACAAAGTGCAAAAGGGGGAGACTATTAGGTTCTAAATATTTAGGAAAAAATGTTTAGGTTCTAATTTTATGTAAGTTGGCAAACCGAGAACAAAAACAAGTCTAGTTTAAGAATTTCTAAGTCTTAGAATTGTGTTAGACATTGCTCATGTTGGTTCAAGTCAAGATTCAAGAACAGTCAAGCTGTAGAAAAAAGAATTTGAAATCTACGACCAATAGAGATGTAGACTCAATCGATCAAGAATTGATTTTTGCAAAATTTTATTCAAGCCTAAAGCTTGCAAAAATGTTTAGGGTTTGTGTCCAGTACTATCTAATGTAAAAGAAAAACCCTAAATACGTTTCAGTAGTTCTTGGAAGTCTTGTGAGTTACTCCTGTGAGTTCTGTGAGGTTTTATAACCTTCTAACTCAACAAGTGTCTACCGGAAAGAAGATCTATATTCAAGAACTAGTGGAATAAGTTGCTACATACAAGATCAACAACTACTGATGATATAAAACATTAAGTGAGATCTCTAAGTCACAAACGTGGGTGTTTGTATTCAGTAAATTCAAATAGAAGAGTCTGTGGATTCAAAGTTGCGTGTGGTCACGTGAGTAAGTACTACAAGAGGTAGCTTCAGATTTAGGGAAAAATATATTGTAAAACTTTCATTCTATTTTACTGAATTTGTCGCCTTGAGGATAGTTTAAGTTAAATCCTCCCCATGTTTTTTATCTTGAAATTGGATGATTTCATTGGTTTTCCTGGGCCATCATATCGCTTGTCTTCTTCACTTTTCTACATTAAGTGATATGATTGTTTGTGTTTAACCTAGATCTAAATAATAAACCTAAGTAACAACTTGGTTAATTAATTAAGTTATACAATCTGAGTGTACAGGGGTCTAAACAAACCTACAAGTCTAACTTGGAGGTTTAAAAACTCTCAAAGTATCCCATGAAGCAACCAATACAAAATTGGGTCTATTACATAATCATTTTGTTAAATTCTGTTAGACGAGGACCGTTAACCCCCATTTTAAGCTAATTTTCATATAAAAATTCACAAAAAAAAAAAAAAAAAAAAAAAAACTGGCTTTCAACCAAGTCCCAAATCAAATGATAGACCCAAAAATAATCACGACTTAGTTGAGTTCGGTATGTGGTGGGTACCATTGGAAGGCAATCTTGGGCATCAACAGTGGCGGAGCCAAGAATTTTGAGTTGGGGGGACCAAACTATTGTGTCAAGATAAACTAAAATCACAAATAGACACTACCTTAAAAAATTCACATAATATATGTGTGTATGAAAATATAAATTTTAATTTTCTTATTCTAAATAAATTATATACATATACACAAATTATCAACTTTAATATGTATATATATATATATATATATATATATATATATATATATATATACACCTAGACACAAGATCTTCTTTATAAAAAAAACTTATAATCTTCTTAAACTCTAATTAAGTATACGAACATTGTATAAAAAAAAAAAAAAAAAAAAAAAAAAAAAAAAAAAAAAAAAAAACGAATATAATATCTTCCATTAAAGTCATACTTGACAATAATACTTCACGTAATAAACTTCATCAATTATTATTTTTATAACAAAATTATACACAATTTCCTTTTTTATATATAAATTGTTCGCAAAATTACATCCATGTTTGACAAATCAAAATCATATTGTTATAACTGAGGGTCCGTTTGGATTAAGCTTATTGTTGCTGAAACTGAAAACTGAAAACACTGTAGCAAAATAATTTTTAAATATGTGAATAGTACCGTGGGACCCATTTTTAATATTTTTTATTGCATGAACAGTGCATGAACAGTGCACGCACTGTTCATGCACAGTATTTTTTGTCTCTCATAGTCAACATTAGCGGCTGAAAAAAAAAAAAAAAAAAAAAAAAAGAAAAAAATAAGAAGAAGAAGAATAACCAAAACGCGAAACTGAAAACGTGCCGCAAGGATAATCTCTATCCAAACGGCCTCTGAAGTATCATTTGAGCTTTTTTTTTTTTTTTTTTTTTTTTTTTCCTTGATAAAATCTTGAGAATAGAAAATTTCAACCAAATAGCATATATTATCAATGTTGAACGATTTAAATGCATTAATAGGATTTGAAATTGAGCTAAAAATTAGGGGTCCCACTATTTACTCACAAAACTTACTATCTAATTATTTTATTCTATTGCAATTGTATATCAACGCTAGACTCACTTTTTTTTGGAAATGATTGCTAGATTAGTTAATCAATGCTTTCTTTTTTTGGGGGGGGGCAACTTCTATTTTTTTTCATATAACCTTTAAATATTTATAAAAGAAATACCTATATTGTAAAAATTAAAAATTAAAAATTTTGGAGGGGCCAAGGCCCCCCTAAGGATGCATGTGGCTCCGCCACTGGATGTCAGGCTTAGAAAGAAGGGCGACTTCAAAATAAAGTTGTCCATGTCAATGTTTTTTTTTTAAAAATAATTTCTAATAGCTCATAAAAATGAAAAGAAAATTATTAGTTTACATTATATTATCAATGTAAAACAATAATTGTTTAAAAGGAAAAAAGCCAACATTCTATCAAGGAAGAGATAAAAAAAAAATGTTGATTTTTGTAAGAACTTATTCATTTACAACACAAACTAGCTTTAATTCCCAAATCCTGAAAAGATATCTCATACACTCAAGCACAGAGAAAAGTTTTGTCACATCCCATATTCAATACAATCCATTTTATCCAATGAGAGAGTCACTTTTTGGAGAAATTATAAAACCCTCATAGTGGACAAGTAACGTGGTCTACCATTCCACTAAAAGACTCCCACCTGTTTAAAATTACTGAGTTAGAAATTTTTTTAAAATAGAAACTAATTATTGACTCAGTAATTTTAAACAAATGAAAGTCTTTTAGTAGAATGGTGAATAAATGACGTGGTCCACCAGAGGACTGTATAATTTCTCCACTTTTCGAATATGGCTAACGACATGGCCAAGCACAACAAACTGCCTGTCAAAAGCATTTTATAGACAACACATGCCATTGACAAACCTATTTGTTTGGATAAAGGAGAAATTTTATTATCAAAACAAACACAATTTACAATGTAATCCAAACACCAAAACTAAATTAATCCCTAAAATGCAAATCATTTGCAAATACTAACCTACAAACTTCCACAAATACCACTAACCTTATTTATAAGCCAAAATATTACAGTTCCAAATTAAAACAATTATTCCAAATCACACAAATACATCACATCAGAACCAGTGTTCAAACTTCACAGCAAACCCACAACTGAATATAACAATTGCAATCTTCAATTCAAAACTTTGACATTAATCTTTGCTATTAGATGATAGCTGATTCCACAATATTCGCACATGCACATTAGTTACCAATGCCAATCCCACCAAGGCCAACCACTATGGTAACACTGTTAATGTAAAAATAAATTCAAAAAGAAAGTCAGTGATTACATAGTTATTTGGAAAAAAAAATATACACATAGGAATAAAATCTTGATGGAAAAGGGAAAAAAAAATGCTCTGCATCTTTGATGAAAATTCATCATGCCTTCATTTTCATCATTCTTTTAAAATACACATCAAAGGACCACGTAAGCATCTATACTCGTCGACCATATTCTTTGCCATAAAAGTCTGAGACAGATCAATGGTGGTTGTGGAGCAGAAGAAGGAAACTAATTTAAAGTTTTGATAGAAGAAGACCTCTATGGAGAGACTAAGGTCACTAAAACTAAATACAAACTGATGAGATTGAGCTTTTGGATTTCAAGTTTTTGAATCTTGCCTGTTTAAAAAAAATAAATAAATAAATAAATAAATACTAGAGTTAAATTTATGTGGTTTTGTTTTGTTTTGTCATTAAAGAAGTTGAATCAAAGTTGTTTTAAATGTGTGGCCTTTTATTATTGGTTGGAACTACCCAGACCTAGGTCCTAATAATTTTTCCTTAGAAGAACCTAGCAGCACATACGAATTGAATAGTAGTAATTCCTACTTAACGACACAAAAAACCATCTAACTTTTACGCACCTTGACAAACCCATATAGAAATACAACAGATACAGAGATAAGAACACCCAAGTATTGTAAATTCCCAAAAAGAAAAAAAAGCCCATTACAGAAACTCACACCCAAATACTCAGACCGAACCAAATTGTAAAACTGCGGGGAAAAAATAAAATAAAAATCCAAACAGACGGGAAAAAAATTACCACTATCCGTCCTGGCGGCCCTTGCAGCCCTGTTGGCCCTTGTGGCCCTGTTGGCCCTGGCGGCCCTTGCGGCCCTGTTGGCCCTGGCGGCCCTTTCGGCCCTGGCGGCCCTTTCGGCCCTTGTGGCCCTGGCTTTTTCTTTTGCAGGCAAATGTAAATCATCACTGTGAGGAAGCTGATGAATATTGTTAGAGCCAAGATACACCCCAGCACGAACGGCACGGATACTGGTTTTGGTTGACTTGGTGGAGACCATATGCTGTCATCTGGTAGTGATGGAGTGAAGGGGTGAAATTCGGAAAAAGGTGGGATTGGAGGAAACTCAAATGCTGGCGCTGGCGGTGGTGGAGGCGGAGCGAAGGGGGGAAATGGGGGGCAGGGTGGTGGTGGTTGTGAAGAGAGGGTTGGAATTAGTGGTGCGATGATGGTAGTAAACAACATGAACAGGACAAACATGGTTGCAATATTTGGATTTTGGAGTTGGAGGTGAAGCTCGTCTGCTCTGAAATAGCAATAAGCCAAAGCCATGCTTTTTTTATATAGTTGTTTGGATCACCACCGTTTGTTAGATAGTCTCAGACTTCACCAACCCTGCCCTTCCCATGTGGGTAGATAGTCTCAGGCAGTCTCATGTCTAGACTTCACCAACCTTGCTCTTCCCATGTCGGCTTCTCCGTCTTCTTTTACACTGTAGTGTTTTATTATTATTATTATTATTATTTTTTGCATGAAGCTTTTTTTTTTTTTTTTTTTTTTCATGCTCTGTTGCTAAAACAATAAAAAGCCTAAAAAATAACCTCCAAAAAAAAAAAAAACCTCACTGCTTTAAGCCGACATGGACCTTTCTATTTTTATTATATTTCTATAAAGCATCGTAGACCCTTCGGGGAAGATAAAAGTCTTTGATAGTCATATTTATTTTAACCTAGCAACATGCAAAAGTCGTTAAAAATGCAGGGAAATTCTTAGCTAGTTCAGGACTACAAGGTCAGCAAGCTTACCTTGTAGTCCCACCCAATAGTGTTAAGACACCTCACTAAAATTTGCTTACATAGACTTTTGTGCCACATCAGCTAAAAAACACCACCCACCTTGACGTCTGTTAACCTCGTCAAATTCAAAATTTAGAAGTGAATTGGGCGGGTTAATGAAATATTCCAGTCTCAAAACTCAGAATTCAGAGCTCTCAAATTTCCCCAACTAAGGTATGTAACTTTTGAAAAGAATTTGGTTTGGATTCCTTTTCCCTACTTGAAAAGTCAATGGCAAGTTGCCATTGGCAAACCAACCAACAAGTGTAGAAAATGGAAGAAATTTCACACGGGACCTTGAAAGTATTAGAAGCACTATCACGGTTAGTTGATTAGGAGTCAATGGCAGCTCAAACAAGAAGAATAGAAATGGAAGAGTATTAGCTGTGCAGATATCCTTATCACCACCACCACATAGAGATATGGAAAGTTTCTATATACGCATTAACTGTTTCATGCACCTAAAGTATGTAAATGAAGAGAAAACAATGGCCACTCAAATGAAATGATATGTTCAATAGAGTGAGAAGGGAGGCAAATTAAATGGCAAGAGTTTGTGGTAAACTTGGTCATCAACAAATTGATCCCCTCACTGTCCAAAGAGACCGAATTGTTGAAGGGCGTACATAGAGAGCTCAGATAAAAATTATTTTGCAACCTCTTCCAATGTCTTGCCTTTCCGATCTTCCTTTACAAAACCCTCGGCTATCCAATGTTTAATCAGTCTTGAAGATTTTATAGAATAGTCCTCAGGATACATACCAAAGTATAAGAAACATGATTTAAGGTAGTAAGGTAGATTGTGATAACTGAAGGACAAAATTTTTCTGACACTTGTAAGATGTGGATTGTTTTCTAGCTCAAAACTAAGATTATCATTTAAAATTTTCCATTCAGATTGAGTCTTTTCTTTGGTTGACAGGCGACCACCTATAGCCACAATAGCAAGTGTTAACCCTTTGCATCTTGAAACAATGTCAACAGACAGTTCTCCAACTCCGGGGGACAATTTCCCTCAAAGACAGAGTACTTGAATGTCTTTTTACAAAAGAGTTCCATGGCCTTATCTAGTGGTAAAGGTAGCATTTCGTGAACAGGGCCGGCCCAACAAAATTTGGGGCCTAAGGCAAAAATTTTATATGGGGCCTTTTTATATGTAAACATTAATTAAATAAAATTAGATAATACTAATTAAATTAAGACTAATTTGATGTAAATACAGAATTTGATGAATAATGCTAGCTAAACTAAGGTTAATTTCAAATAGAATATTGAACATTATAGTTGAATCAAAAGGAATTTACTTTAACTTGGAACTATGACTATGCATAGTTAAGTACAATTGTAATTTAAATTTAAATTTTATATATTCTTTTTAAGAGAAAGAGATAGATAGATATTATTTGGTGTGTAGCTTAGTAGGAGATTAGTCATCATTGGTGATTTATCACATTTGCAGCATTTTATTTGAAACATCTTAGGGTTTCAATTGGGTTAAATTTTTATTGGTTTCTTATTTTAAATGCCTTGTTAGAAATAAAAATGAAAAATACTAAAAATACTAAAAAATGTTCACAATAAATGTGATTATGACTATAATTAATGAATTTCAACAACTTAATTTATTTGTGTTTGAATTACTTTTTTATGTAATTGGTGATATGTCAGTTAAATTTATAATAAAATTTGTGGTATTTTTAGCATCACTTTTAAAAAAAAACAAGTACCAATTATTTAAAAAAATGTTAAAAAAAAAGTGCCAATTATTTAATAAATGTTATATTTTTATAAAATTTTGGGCCTTTTACTAAGGGAGATGGGGCCTTTTTTTAATAGGGAAATTTTTTATTTGTTGTGGGGCCTTAGGCCTAGGCCCAAGTTGCCTAGGCCTTGAGCCGGCACTGTTCGTGAATACGAACAATTGAAAATTCTATGCAAGAAGAAACAACATTATATTTACGCGTTGTGGCTATTATCCTATTGCCTTTATTATCATCAGGAAAAACATCCTATATAAACCCCCAAAACTCTATATTCCATACATCATCAGAAACAACAACGCACCTGTGATTTAGCAGACATTCCCTCAGTTTGGTGATGAGTGAAATCTCACTAGAGCTATTGATCTCCTCAGCTGCAGTCTCCACATTGCCTTATGGTATTGCTTTGTCATTTCTTTGCAGCTGCTCCTTTTTGTATGATTGGGATACTGTGATCCAAATAAGGCAATCAAAGTGTTTTCACTCTATGGCTGTCAAAAGCTTTCCTGGCAAGAGTGGTTTTGCCAAGACCATCCATGCCTACAATTGAAATTGCTGTAATTTCTGATGCATCCTCCACCAACCAAACTATCACTTTATCTCTTGAAACATCAATACCTACAACTTCAGCATCACCAATGAAAAGAGCTGCTACCCGAGGGTCATGCCATGTAACATTTTCTGTGTTGCTACTTGATCCTCGGTCTTTGAAATTGTATCTTTCACTTCTTTCCTTGATTTGGCAGAGTGATGTTTTGATGTTATCAATCTTGATGTTTAAGACTTTAAATCAAGCGTGTATATTTTTGGAGGAAACCTGAGTCCATTTTGTTGATCTTGATCATGCTGTGCGACATGGAATTTGTAATCCTCTATGACATCTTCAATGCACTTAGCAACTTCCTGTACTTATCTAACCCAGAGTTTTACTACGTTGCTGCTGTCTTCATTCTCTGCCCTTGCATCTACATCCTTAAGAAATGCCCGGATGTACTCCAGTTCATTCAAGTTTCCACTCTAAGCGTTGATGGGGATGCTAAATGTCGTCATATTCATGATTTGATGCATGAGATCATCCTCTCAAAAATGCAGAGTTAAATTTCTGTCAAGTTATGGGAAAAGAAGACTTGAATTTCCCTGGGAAGAGTCAGCGCTTTATCAATTAATAATTGTAGCAATGAGTGTAACGTCCCAGACAGCTTTATAAAAAAATAAAAAATAAAAAAAATAAAAAAAAAAGTCAAGATTACATATTTTTGGGTTCCCACGTGCCAAACCCAGCCTAACCCCACTACCCACCACTCATCTCACAATCCCACTACATTACTTGGCCGGCCATCCTTTCTTCTTATTTTCTTTTCTTTCTTTTCCTTCTCTCATACACTTCTCTGCTCTCATATTCTCTCTACCCGGTACTACCACCATCATCATTTCCACCATCATTTTTCCGGCTAGATCATCAGAAAATTCTTGGAAACCCATAAACACCTTCACATCTTTTTTTTGAGATAAAAATTTCTTATCTTTTTAGTGGGTTTTGCACTTTTCCTTGAGGTTATTTATATCTAAGCTTTAATAATGGTACCCATGTGATTTATGAGCATTGAAAGTGATATTTATGTGTTTTTATGTATGGGTTTTGTATTGGTGGGATTATTTGATGAGTGGGTATATATTTTGTACTATTAATGACCACTTAAGGTTTATGTATGGTGGAAAAATTTAGGGGTTTTAAGTTATAACATGTGACGGTTGGTGAATTTAATTTTTCCATTGCCATTGGGTTTATTTGGAGTTAGTTGAAGTTCTAAATTTCTTGTCTTTGAGGATATTTTGATTTTGCTTGCATGGATCTCTTAATGATGTGGTGTAAATTTTTTGGAAGCTAGTCATAATGTTAGAGATGATATTAGTTAATTCTATAAATTGGAGTTTATGCCTTGTGAATCAATTTATTGAGAAACTATGGAAGTGAAATACATTATTATTGATGAGGTTAAATACTAGACTTGCCTAATTAAGTGATTATTTGGCAATTCCTAAATTGTGGCTAGATGCAATTTCAAGCTCTATACTTATTGTGATAGGTTTACTTGATATTGTTTAGGTTCTAGCTAATCTCCTTGGAGCTTGGAGAATTAGGATTTTGCGGCTGCGAGGTAAGTAGCTTTTTAATGGGATTTTTGAAAAATAACATAAATGTTGTTTTGGGGTTAGACACGTTTTTGGAAATTACCTATGGAAACTATATTTTCCTAAAAACTACTGTGTCATAACCTTAATATATATATATATATATATATATATATATATATATATATATATATGAAAATGCATCATATTTGGAATTGCATTTGGGGAAATGTATGAATTGTTGATATGGAAAAATGAGCATCTTTTATTTAATCTTAGATAAGGAAATCTTAGATTTTATGGTATATTAGAAAATTTAAAGATGCTTATCTTATCTTGTTATGTGGGAAATTGATAGAAATCTTTTGACAAGAATGAAGTTGAAAACCTTAAAAACTTTGTTGAAGTTAAATTATTTAAGGTTTTTCTGAAACTACCTGGATATGAACTATGTGTTTCAAAGTAATGTAACCTGTGAGTTGTTTTAACACCATGTCATGTGTGATTTTTCGGTGATCACCCGATTTGATTTCCGTAGTCTTTGTGACAGCGAAATCAAATCTAGGTCAGTGCCCTTTCACTTTGGATGACGCATTCTTCCCTGCTGTCCATGAGGGGAAGAGGTTCCTTGATTATATGTGGGTGAGGCTGCTGCCCATAGGGCTAAGAGACCACATGCAAGAGAGATGCTATTTGATGTGTTTTCTCTGCTGCCTATGGGGGGAGAGAAAAACTTTGAGGGTATGAGTGAGACTGCTGTCTATGGGGCCAAGAGTCTGCATACCAAAGAGGACAATATCATGCCAGTTGTGAATGGGTGGATCCCCTGACCGGTCTATGTGGTAGTATGGTATATTTGTAATAATTTACCTTACGTTAGATATTATGGTTTTGGAAAGTATATTGTTGGTGCTCACAGATTATAGTATATAGTTTCAAAATATTTACTTTGAGAAACTTTATGTTTCATTATTAGATCATTCTTCTCAAATTATTATTATTGAAGATGAAACTTGCATTTTCCCCACTCCCATTAAATATGCTAATTTACTGGGCTCTGTCTCATCCCATTATTTTATAACCTTTTTAGAGTAGGCAACAGTCTTTTGAAACAGCTTTTTGGTGGCTAACAGTAATTAGACTAACTACTAATGGAGGCTGAACTTTTGTAATGGAGATATTAGATGTTGTACATCTTAGAATAGGCTTAACTAATTTTTTTCGTATGTTATAGTAGTTATGATGTTATTTCCACTGATGGAACAAGCTGATGATATGTAATTAATTATTCAGACCTCTATTCTTTTGTGGCCAATGGTCTTTGTAATTATTGCTTAGAGCTCTGACTTACTTTAAGAGTATATTCAATGGAATTATTATGATAATTCTTGATGTTGGCACTTGATGTGAATTTTGTGGATTGGATTATCAAAAAGGGAAAAAAATCTAAAGGTACTTTGAGACGTCTTTCTCATGCTTTGGACCCTTTGGGGTTTGGGGTGTGACAATGAGGTTCTTAATCATAGTCATGGAAACGGCACAAACAAATATAGATATCCTCTTTCCATTCTTTTCTTTGATACTTGAGAGGGAAATAAGTTGGGAGAAGTTAGAGGGAACTTTCTTGGAAAAGGCATTGCAAGTGGGCACTTTTTAAGGTTACGAATTCTAAATCTTGAAGGTGTTTACAGACCTTGATTGCCCAATAACAAAGGAGAGTTAATTCATTTGATGTATCTAGGCTTAAGGAATACTTCCTTAGATACTATGTCATCATCAATTGGAAACTTACTGAACCTTCAAACTTTGGATCTATAGCATACACTTATATGGACTGTTCCTAGTTCAATACAAAAATTGCCAAAACTTAAGCACCTATACATAAGCAGAGGTCATTTTGTGCCTTATATAAGTGGGGATTGCTTGAGCAGTCTACAAACATTGAAGGAAGCATTTGCAGATGGGATCAGCTCTCTCAAGAATATCCTGGACAAGTTTATCAACCTTAGAGACTTGCAACTGGTACTTCGGTTGGATCCATCACAGCAAAAGAAAGTGATGGAGCATATTGTGACACTGAGACAGCTTCAACTGAACACAAATTTTTACTTGCTTGGACCTGGAGATCTAATGTTTGAGCCTTTGTCAGGCCTTAAAAATCTGTCGCGCCTTCAATTGTATGGAAGAATAGATAATCCATCAATCGTCATAAATAATAGTGGACTCCCACAAAACTTGATTTATCTGAAGTTGCACCAGTCTAGACCTTCAGATGATCCAATGCCAGTGTTGCAGAAGCTTCACAACTTTAAATCACTCAATCCATCCACTCTTTCTTATACAGGGAAAAGCATGGCTTGCGCCATGGGAGGCTTTCCTCAACTACTAGAAGTCTAGAATTGAATAAAACACAAATCTAACATATAAATGGTATTCACAGTCTTTTCAGGTATATTTTGTCCCAAATCGAAAACTCATATTAAAATTTTGGACTTTATAAAATAAAGTCAAGAGATTGAGTTTGCCCTTGTTCCTCGGAATTCAAAAACAACAAAACCCTCAACTCGCAACAATTTTTTTTTTCTTATCAAAAAATAAAATAGAAGTTTTTTTTTTGTTCCTATAACAAAGCTAGAGAAAAAATTGTTGAGATATATAAATGCAATAAAATAAGAATAAAAAGTAATGGTTATGCAACAATTTTTTTTTTTTTTCCTCATCAAAAAATAAAATAAAAGTTTCTTTTTTGTTTCTTATAAAAAAATAAAATAAAAGTTTTTTTTGTTCCTATAAAAAAGCTAGAGAAAAATTGTTGAGATATATAAATGCAATAAAATCAGAATAAAAAGTAATGGTTATGCAACAATTTTTTTTTAATTTTTTTTTCTTATCAAAAAATAAAATAAAAGTTTTGTGCATACCCAAGATATGGCTGTTGGGCTCAACCTCTACTTGAGCTCACAATCTATTTGTATTGTGAGTTTTGGGTTTCCTACTATGGGTAGTCCTATGCTTGGAGACCCAAGTACACTCCTATTTCCTCCAATTCTTCTCTTTACGTCACAGAGTCGCTCCTTTTCTCACTTAGAGTGATTGCTCTTTTCTCTCAATGCTTTCTCTAGAATTGCCAACCCCCCACTTCTCCCTTGATTCTCCTATTTATAGCCTTAAATAAGTTGAGGTGTTTTGATTACTCCCACTTACTAGTGCAAATGAGGGTCCAATTCCATCATCTTTAGGTGGGTTTTTGGTGGAGAAGTAGTAGTGGCATTGGAACTGATTCTCACTTCTAAAAGCCTGCCCGACAGCGATATCCCCGAAGGCACTGCCGGGCAAATGGGTATAGGGTATCTCTGAGCAACGATGCCCCAGACCAAGTTAAAGATGATCCCCGCGCCGGGGGGGGGGGGGGGGGAGGGGGGATTCAGCTAGCAAAGTCCTATTTTAGCTTTAGGGTGTCCAGATCTAGGCTAAAGGTCCAAAGATGGTGGCAGGGTCAAATAACGTGTCGTGAGGCTTGGGCCCAAGGCCCGTGGGGCCTGGGGCTTGGGGCCCAGCCCAAACAAGTTTCTTTTTGTTCCTACAACAAAGCTGTAGAAAAAATTGTTGAGATATATAAATGCAATAAAATAAGAATAAAAAGTAATGGTTATGCAACAAAATTTTTTTTTTCTTATCAAAAAATAAAATAAAAGTTTCTTTTTTGTTCCTACAACAAAGCTGGAGAAAAAATTGTTGAGATATATAAATGCAATAAAATAAGAATAAAAATTAATGGTTATGTTCCATATGGCATATGAACAAGAGTTTGCTATCCTTTCACAGAATAAGTTTCCAGTCTCCCAAGTTTTCAAGCATTTTCTTGGGAGATTATTTGTATGAAATAGAATGCGTTTGAATTTTTATGATTTTTTTGTATTCTTCATCGGCTCCCTAAAACATACATTATTGAGCTAGAAGACTTTCGGTTGATTTTTTTCAATTAAGTTACAGAATTTCTACTGTAGAAGCTAAGCAAATATAGCAAATTCCAATGGAAGAAGAGGATTCATCCCCCCATTTGTAAGAAAGAGCATAAATGGGAGGAGGAACATACTTTGATTAGTATGGAGCATAGTTTTCAAACCCGGACCGGACCAGACGGTCCGACCGGAAAAACCGGGAACCGGACTGAAGTCCGGTTTTTTAAGCATACAGAACCGGGCATACTGAGTTCTGAGAGAACCGGAGGAACCGAGGTTCAACCGGAAAAACCGGACGAACCGTAGGCCGGTTCAACCGGTCATGGAATAAGAAAAAATTAAAAAAAAATGTGGCTGTCAGGATCCGAACCTAAGACCTTGTAAGCAAGATTAGCAATGAGAAGATTGATACCTGATGAAACGACCCTGAGTATGAAAGAAGTTGTTGACAAAAAAAAAACAAAAAAAAAAAAAGAAGGAAGAAAAGAATAGAAATTCACAAGCACACAGCGGAGGATACATGAAGAGAAGAATCCAACAAAAACCCACATGAAAACCCACTGGAAAACCCACTGGAAAACCCGTTGGATCTGCCTGAGCAGGACTGATCTGTCGCCAATCTGCTACTCCAGGCTGCTGCCGATTTTTTGCCGCCAGGTTGTCGCTGATCTGCCACTGTGAGGATGCTGCCAACTGCCGCTGATCTGGGTTTGAGAATTGAGTGAGGAAGAGAGTTTAGGGAGAACTAGAAAGTAGAAAGGCAGAGGCAAAGGACAATTGATAGTCTGAATCTGATTGAGAGAGCCACAGTTGGGCGTTGGGTAGTGGGAAAATACATTAATGGGAGATATTTATTAATAAAATAATAATAATACTTTTTGAAAGTTGAAAGTTGGCAGCACTTTCTGTGAAGGAGGTGCTGCCAACGCATTCTTGAAAGTGAGAATTGGGCACTTTCATATTAATACGCTTTATTTTATTTTATTTTTTTTGCTTTATTGGTCTATACACCCACCAAGACAAGAGACTCAGAAAATTATGATATGATAACTTTTTTTTTTTTTTTTTGAGAAGGATGATATGATAACTTAAGTTATGTGTAAAGTTACATAATAATTTAAGCATGGTTTTGTAACATAACTGTGAAAATTATTATATGAAAAAATACATTTAAAAGATAGATTTTTATATTTAATTAGGTTATTTAATTTAATTTTTATATTTATACTAATTTAATATATTTATTTATATTTAAATAATTATTAAATTAATTATGACGTCATCACGGTTCGACCCCGGTTCAACCTCGGTTCGACCTTAAAAACCTTGAACCTCTCACTTTTACGGTTCAATGAACGGTCCGGGTCTGAGAACCATGGTATGGAGTGCCTATGAAAGAAGAGTATGCCATGGGGTGATTTAGAAAAAAAATTCAAAGAAAAGCTCTCTTTTTTTTTTTTTTTTTTTTTTTTTTTTTTTGAGAAACAATTCAATGAAAAGCTTACTGTAGGAAAATGCAAGAAATTTAAAAGGAGCATAAATTTGTGGGTCAAACCTAAAGACATTAAATTGCAAAAAATACCCCAATCAAGAATGTCAAATCAATAATCTACATCTTAAATAAATGAAATTATTAAGGTTCATCTTAAGTGATCAGAATTAAATTTCCCCATTAATCTACATCTTAGATTTTTTTTGAGTTACCATTTTGAACCCGAAAGCTCAATATCTAACAAAAACAAGAATGTATACAATAATTGGTTCAAATTCATAAACTTAAAAAAAATAAAAATAAAAAAAAGAACAAACAAACAAACAAAAATTATGCTTTTTTTTTTTTTAGGGAAAAAAATTTTGCATTTAAACTTCCTCTTTTAACAAACAAGAGGTTCAAAATTGTATATCTTCTTTTGACAATGAAGAGGTTTTCTACACAAATCATGCATATTTTAACTTCCCCTCTTGACAAACAAGAGGTACAAACTTCTAAATCAGTGCGTAAATCTTTTTACATATATAAACGAAATTAAAAAATATATATTAAGATAATAACATGAAAAAATATGAACTTCCGAAAAAATTTATCTAATAATATTAAAATAAATAGACAATTAGTTAAAAACTTTGATTAAAACAATTTACTTTGTATATAAGAAAATTTGAGTTGCAAGTTGTTTGCTTCAAAAGTTTGTTTATTTCTTATTATTTTTTTGTGCTTCAAAAAAACAGTTATCAAACACAGCCCAAATATTTCATCTTTCGGTGTTTAAGTTTGGTGTCTATTATTGAAGAATAAATGAACCAACTAAAATCTTTTTTACTTTTTATTTTTCAATAATTTGATAGTTACAATGGGGAGGAGAACTTGAATCCTAAACGTCATGGAAACCAAACAATTGAGTTACAAAATCCAATTATGTACAAGAATAACATTTTAGTATATCTCAAAATATTTCATTTTTGGGTTATATATGATGTTAATAGCGCACATCAACATTTTTAGTATATCTTAAAAAGAAAACAACCACAAAATTGATTGACATTAAAAATTTGGTGGTTCTTCGGTTCTGGGGACCATGTGAGGGTGGGCACTATTTTTAAAGCCATTGCCCACCAGTGGCTCCAAGTCGGAGACCCAAGTAGACATGGCAAAATGGGTCAGAATTTTTTGACCCAACCCGACCTGACCTAACCCAAACCCGATTTTTTGACAAGAAGCAAAAATGGGTTAACCCGTGACTCGACCCAACCCACGACAGACCTGAACCCGAACCATTTTTTTTAACTTCTTTTTTGGGTAAAAAAATAGTAAAATTAAGACAATATTGGTTTAATTGTTTGTTATGAGTTTTAAGAAAACAATTGAGACATTTACATAACTGCATGCAAATTAATTGAAAGATAAATGGTTGATCATTCTATAATGAGTAAAAAATTTTAGATATCAAATAGCAAAGTACATGCCAAGATAATCTGGTTACAGTAGAATAAATGAACCAACTAAAATCTTTTTTATTTTTTATTTTTCAATAATTTGATAGTTACAATGGGGAGGAGAACTTGAATCCTAAACGTCATGGAAACCAAATAATTGAGTTACAAAATCCGATTATGTACAAGAATCACATTTTAATATATCTCAATATATTTCATTTTTGGGTTATATATGATGTTAATAGGGCACATCAACATTTTTAGTATATCTTAAAAAGAAAACAACCACAAAATTGGTTGACATTAAAAATTTGATGCTTCTTTGGTTCTAGGGACCATGTGAGAGTGGGCACTATTTTCAAAGCCATTGCCCACCAGTGGCTCCAAATCGGAGACCCAAGTAGACATGGCAAAAAGGGTTAGAATTTTTTGATCCGACCTAACCCGAACCTGATTTTTTGACAATAAGCAAAAATGGGTTAACTCATGACCCGACCTAACCCACGACAAACCTGAACCTGAACCATTTTTTCCAACTTTCTTTTTGGGTAAAAAAATAGTAAAATTAAGACAATATTGGTTTAATTGTTTGTTGTGAGTTTTAAGAAAACAATTGAGACATTTACATAACTGCATGCAAATTAATTGAAAGATAAATGGTTGATCATTCTATAATGAGTAAAGATTTTTAGATATCAAATAACAAAGTACATGCCAAGATAATCTGGTTACAGCAGAGTTAAAAACATAGATTTCAAATTGTAGACATATGTGAGAAACATTCACAAGTGTGAAAATAGTAAAGCCAAAGTATCAAATTAGCATAAATTATGAATGCTTTGACCTATTTTTTAACAATTTATGTCCAAAATAAACGGCTTTTCAAAATAAATTATGATATTTCCTGGAGCGTGTGTTGCTTAACAATGATATGATATTCATAAAAGAGACCATGTATAAATAAGTAAACAATCAAACTTTAATTTTTATCTCAAATTGAAATAGAGTGCCAACCACAATTGATAATAGATTATAAAATTAATTTTCAAGATTGTAAATTTCTTATGTGTTTTTATTCTTTGTCAAATGAGTTATCCAATAAGTCATTTGTAATTTTGTTTTATATTTTGGGATGTTGATATTGTGTAGAAATAAAACTTGTGTATTTGTTTTACTTATCTATGTGTTATTTTGTTTTAGATAACAATGTTAGGATTTGTATAATTTTAAAATTATTGAATAAGTATTAATAAGTTTAACTGAGTTCATTCATGATATAAGTGGTAAATTCAAAGAAAAGCATTTTACATCAAGTAATTTGTTGCATGACTTTCCAAATGGCAAATACATGTTGTTTTCTTTATTTAAAAAAAAAAAAAATTATTCATGTGAAAAATACGGGTCAACTCGACCCAACCTTTAACTCAATTGACCCAAACCCCTTTTTAACCTGCTTAAATTGACCCATTTTTTACCTGTAACCAATTTGACCTACGACTCGATTGACCCAACCAGAACCTGACCCGACCCATGGCTTTTCCATGTCTAGACCCAAGTGATGACTATTACAAGTTCGCGTCACTAATTTATTTTTCACTTTTATTCATTTATTTTTTATATTAATTTTAGGAGCAAGACTTAGGAACAGTACTTAGGTGTTATTCCTTAGGTTCCCCTTTTAAGATTCTACCATGTGGATTTTTTTTCATGGGATGGAAGTATATTTTTTAGTTAAGTAGCCACATGGCTGAATGTTAAGAAGGGAACCTAAGAAACAGCACCTAAGGTACTGTACGTAAGTTTTGTCCTAATTTTAGTATCTCTCTCTCTCTCTCTCTCTCTCTCTTAGATATTCCATAGCAGTAGCCACACCCCCATAACCATCTACCTCTATAAAACCCACAACTCACCCCCACCACCATCATAAACCCATATCTCACCACCACCACCCACATCCAAAACCACCCAATTACCATAACTCACACAACCCAATCACTACCAAATCTAGTGCCACCAAGAGCCACCGCCTAAAAACCCAACCACTACAGCTTCCAAAGCCACCCCAAATGACCAACCACCCCCACCCATTCTCCAAAATCCCTACCACAACAATCTCCGACACAGTTGGAGCCAAGAAATCGCCCTTCTTTGCCTTTTATAGTCCAAGCCAAAGCCTACACCCCACAACATCACCAAATTAGTGCCGCCATGGACCACCACCCAAAAACACAAACCAGGAAGTAGAAACAAAGGGATTTGCAAGATTAGTGAGCAGTAGAGCAATGAGAGCAAAGGAACATGATCTGTGGAGATTACCATAATCACCAGCACCATTTCGAGAGGCAAAGGACAAGAGAAGATAGAGATGATAGAGTTGAGAGAGAAGAGAAGATCGAGAAAAGAGAGAGTTAGCAAAAAGAGAGAGAAGAATAAATTATAAGGAAAAATATTTAGCACATATTATTGTATCGTCTCATTTTTAGAATGTAACTGTAGCTCCATGTTAATTTTTTTTAGATTTGGCACATCTAATACAGGTAGTTTTTTGGTGTGTCAAATGCTAAAAATTTAGCAGTTCTTAATTAATATTGGGTACATCTGTTGTTAATTCTCTTGAAATTTTAAAAGCTTATGAACTTTTAAAGTTTCTTGCCCCGTTTGGTAAAGTTGTTTAACAACATGTTTTCAGTTTTTAAACAACATTACTCGCATTTCTACATACTTTTTCACCAACACATATTTCAAAAAAATACAAACAACGTTACTAGAACAACATTACCAAACAGCCCCTCTATTTTTCGAGCAATGTGGGACTATAAAAAATCACTTTTTAATCGACTTTGTTCATACACATGTGAAATCCAAGCAAAACATAACGACCCCCATTGGATACTTCATACTACAGATACAATTCCCACAAAGTACTTAGAACCTATATACCTAATAGACTAATAGTAACCAAGTTTCGATTTTGAAACCACACAAGCATCAGGCTTGTGTGAACTTCCAACAAATTTCAAAATATTTAATGTCCAGGTGACTCTCTCTTGCAAGCTTTTCATCTAAAACCAAGTAATAGAACAAAATGTAAATTCTTTTCTTTTACAGTGTTGAAGTTATTATGCTTTTGCCTAGCTTGCAAAAAATATAAATTTCAAAGCAAGAAACAAAAAGTGTTGGTTCAATTGGTCACAGCCCAGTTGGCCATGTTTTGAGTGAGTGTGACACCGGCTCGTGATCCTTCCACTGCCAGGAGGACGCGGTAGTCGCTGCTCTGTGAAACCAACCTCACGCTGTGCCCTCCACTCTAGGAACCAAGTGACCCAGAGCCTTCGCTCAGGCCACAGGGTTCATCTCTTGGCTTGGAATGGGCGAGAGCTAGATATGAGCCACAACACACCCGACCATCTAGAGCTTTGTCAACGGTCCAACACTGCAAAGCCCTCACATGAGTTAAAGGTTCGTGCTACTGAACCCGGCAAGCTAAGACTAAAACTGGAAAGATTATGAAGTCTTGAACTTTCTTTGTTGGGTAAACTACATATTTGGTCCCTAGCCTTTATACTAAATATTAATTTGATCTTTAACCTTTCAAATGTGTCAATTTGGTCCCTAATCATTTGGTATTGTATCAAAATAGTCCTTACCATTAAGTACTAGATGGAAAATGTTGATGTGACTAACGGTAAAATTAATACATTATCTTTTATGCCACGACAATTTCCACATAAGCTTCCATGTGGCATTTTTTTTTAAAAAAAATCAATAGTTTTCTAACTCAGCTCCTCTTACTCTCTCTGTCCCTTTGATCCAACTCAGACTCACTCTCTCTCTTCTACGCTTAGCCTCCATGACGGCATGATCGAAGCTCACTCTCTGAGTTCCTTCAATGCCAGTGCTATTCTCCGTTGCTTGCCACCACCATCATACTAGTGGTTGCCAAATCCAAACCCTCTTTTGTAGCCTCTCGCTCTCTCACTCTTACTCGCTCTCTCTCATCAATCTACCAAGATCAAAGCTCTAAGCCTCTATCTATCTTTGAACTGTGCGTGAGGGGAGACTAAAGGAGAAGGGTTTGGTGATTTCAGAGGGGTATGTTTCGAGTGGATGAAGCCCTTTGCATTTGTGGGTATTGTTCATTTTTGCAAGCCATATAGATGGTGGTATGATTTGATTTAGATTTTGGTTTGTTTTTCAAAATGGATTCATGGGTTTGGATGTTTCCGATTCTAAGTAGATTTGTAAATGGGTATGGATATGAGTAAGTGCTTCATGTGATCTGACTAAAAATTTTTGTTTTGGTATAAAGGTCTGGGTATTTTAACTTCTATTCTATTTCCATCTTCTAAAATTAAGTTTCCTAATACTATCCCTTCTTTCATTTTTCCATTTGACGGAATAGAAATGAAGGGTTTTTTTTTTTTTTTTTTTTTTTTTTAAATAAAAGTTATTCAAAGAGAATGAAGGATACAAATTACACATCTACAATTTTTGGACTTGGAATGGGTTTTTTTTTTTTTTTTTTTTTGCTTAGCCTTGAGTAAGCTTCGGTCATGGAGGCTGAGTAGCAAGCAGAGAGAGGGATATATCAGAGACACAGAGAGAGTTCGACTGCGGTGGCATAAACTTTGATTTTTTAAATTAATTCCACGTGGCAACTTACGTGGAAATCTAGGTGGCATAAAAACAATAAATTAATTTTACGGTTAGCCATGTTAACATTTTCCATCTAGCATTTAATGACGGGGATCATTTTGACACAATACCAAAAGGTTGGAGACTAAATTGAGACATTTAAAATGTCAAGGACTAAATTGACATATAGTATAAAGTTTAGGGACCAAATATATAATTTACCCTTTGTTTTAAGCGATATAGGACTGCGGTGAGAGCTTTGACTCTTTAACTGCATATTTGGATGTCAGGAAAAGTGAAACCTTACACCTGACGTCAGTTTAGAAAACCCTCTCTGTTTGATGAGACAAACCACTCATGTTTTTCAAAGATATATATGGCTTTAGTTTTAAAATTTTATTTAAGTTTTAACAACCAATTTTTTTTGGTAAAAGAGACCAAAGAAAATGAATCAGACAGGAAGGAACGAATTGATTTTCCAATTATTTGTAGTCCAGGTCCACTTCGAATTTAATGTAACAACTAACAAGCATATATCACGAGGAAAAAATGAGATTTGAGAAGTAGTGAAATCATCTTTGGTTACCCTACTCCCTTCAATTTTCAGAAGCTAGTTTGCTGTCTAACATTGTGCTTAGATTGATAATCCTTGGCGTATTCAAGTTTCATAATCATCGCGGGTGAGATGGTTAATTCCCCTTATTCAAACAAAGCTCCTCAATCCATGACTATTTCTTAATTGGGCTTATTCCCCATTTGGGCATGATTCATTCAAGCCATTTTCTGAAGTCCAAAAGGATTATTTTGAGAACCCACTTGGGTATCCATCACATTAGAGGTTTTCCACAAAAATCATGCATATTTTAACTTCCCCTTTTGACAAACAAGAGGTACAAACTTCTAAATAAGTGCATAAATCTTTTTACATATATAAACGAAATTAAAAAAAACATATATTAAGATAATAACATGAAAAAAAATATGAACTTCCGAAAAAATTTATCTAATAATATTAAAATGAATAGACAATTAGTTAAAAACTTTCATTAAAACAATTTACTTTGTATATAAGAAAATTTGAGTTGCAAGTTGTTAGCTGGCTTCAAAATTTTGTTTATTTCTTATTATTTTTTTGTGCTTCAAAAAAACAGTTATCAAACACAGCCCAAATATTTCATCTTTTGGTATTTAAGTTTGATGTCTATTATTGTAGGATAAATGAACCAATTAAAAAAAAAAAAATTTTCCGATAATTTGATAGTTACAATGGGGAGGAGAACTTGAATCCTAAACGTCATGGAAACCAAACAATTGAGTTACAAAATCCGATTATGTACAAGAATCACATTTTAGTATATCTCAAAATATTTCATTTTTGGGTTATATATGATGTTAATAACGCACAACAACTTTTTTAGTATATCTCAAAAAGAAAACAACCACAAAATTGATTGACATTAAAAATTTGATGGATCTTCGGTTCTTGGGGGCCTTGTGAGAGTGGGCACAACTTTTAAAGCCATTGCCCACCAGCGGCTCCAAGTCAGAGACCCAAGTAGACATGGCAAAACGGGTTAGAATTTTTTGAACTGAACCGAACTTGATTTTTTTTACCCGAAACAAAAATGGGTTAACCTGCGACTCAACCCATGTTTTTTGCAAGTCAACCCAACCCGACCCATGACCCGAACCTTTTTTTTTTTTTTTGGTGGTAAAAAAATAGTAAAATTAAGACAATATTGGTTTAATTGTTTGTTGTGAGTTTTAAGAAAACAATTGAGACATTTACATAACTACATGCAAATTAATTGAAAGATGAATGGTTGATCATTCTATAATGAGTAAAGATTTTTAAATATCAAATAGCAAAGTACATGCTAAGATAATCTAGTTATAGTAGAGTTAAAAACATAGATTTAAAATTGTAGACATATGTGAGAAATATTCACAAGTGTGAAAATAGTGAAGCTAGCTAAATTATCAAATTAGCATAAATTATGAATGTTTAGACCTATTTTTTTTTAACAATTTATGTCCAAAATAAACTGCTTTTCAAAATAAATTATGATATTTCCTAGAGTATGTGTTGCTTAACAATGATATGATATTCATAAAAGAGACCATTTATAAATAAGTAAACAATCAAACTTTAATGTATATCTCAAACTGAAATAGAGTGCTAACCACAATTGACAATAAATTATAAAATTAATTTTCAAGATTGTAAATTTCTTATATGTTTTTATTCTTTGTCAAATGAGTTATCCAATATGTCATTTGTAATTTTATTTTATATTTTGGGATGTTGATATTATGTAGAAATAAAACTTGTGTATTTGTTTTACCTATCTATGTGTTATTTTGTTTTAGATAGCAATGTTAAGATTTGTACAATTTTAAAATTACTGAATAAGTATTAATAAGTTTAACTGAGTTCATTCATGATATAAGTGGTAAATTTAAAGTAAAGCATTTTACATTAAATAATTTGTTGCATGACTTTTCAAATAACAAATACATGTTGTTTTTTTTATTAAAAAAAAAAATCATTTGAAAAATACGGGTGAACCCGACCCGACTTGCAACCCAATTGACCCGAACCCCTTTTTAACCCACTTAAAATTATCCATTTTGACCTGCAACCTACTTGACTTACGACCCGATTGACTCGACCCTCGGCTTTACCATGTCTACACCCAAGTGATGACTATTACAAGTTCATCTCACTAATTTATTTTTCACTTTTATTCATTTATTTTTTATATTAATTTTAGTATCTCCCTCTCTTTCTCTTAGATATTCCATAGCAGTAGCCACACCCCCACAACCATCCACCACCATAAAACCCACAACTCACCCCCACCACCATCATAAATCCATATCTCACCACCACCACCCACGTCCAAAACCACCCAATTACCATAACTCACACAACCCAATCACTACCAAATCTAGTGCCACCATGAGCCACCACCTAAAAACCTAACCCCTACAGCTTCCAAAGCCACCCCAAATGACCAACCACCCCCACCCATTCCCCAAAATCCCTACCACCGCAATCTCTGACACAGTTGGAGCTAAGAAATTGCCCTTCTTTGCCTTCTATAGTCCAAGCCTAAGCCTACACCCCACAACATCAACAAATTAGTGCCGCCATGGAACACCACCCAAAAACACAAACCGGGAATTAGAAACAAAGGGATTTGCAAGATCGGCGAGCAGTAGAGCAACGAGAGCAGAGGAACATGATCTGCAAAGATTACCATAATCACCAGCACCACTTCGAGAGGCAGAGGAAAAAGAGATGATAAAGATGACAAAACTGAGAGCAGACATGGCAATACGGGTCAGAATTTTCTGACCCAACCCGAACTCGATTTTTTTGACCCGAACTCAATTTTTTTGACCCGAAGCAAAAACGGGTTGACTCGTGACCCGACCCGACTCGATTTTTTTGCTAGTCAACCCAACCTGACTCGTTAAAAAAAATTCGCTAATTTTTTTTTTTTTTTTTAATTACGTCCTGATACTATGTGCATAAAGCACAAAGTACCAAAACTAGTAATAATATATTCAATGTTTATCATAACCAATAAGAAGAGCACTGTGCTTAACAGTAGACAAGACATCACAGCACTACTGTCACTACACAAGGGCCAACTTGCCCGACTCACAACTATTAAAAAAAAAAATTCTCATTCAATGCTTGCTAGCTGTAGTCCATCACTCACTTGGTTCACTCCATTATCCAAAGCCAAAGCACAAAATGCACAATACAATCAATTATACAAACGAACCTGAAAAGTGAAACTTGAAAGTTTAGTTGAGTTCGGAGTTCCATTACTTCTCTAAGTTCTCTTGCGCCTCCATGTTCACAGTCTCTGCCCTTCTTCAGTCTTCACACATTCGGCAATCCATACTTTTTTAGTTTCACACAAAGCAGTCAAAGCTTGCACCTCTGCCCTTCTACACTGCTCTGCTTTCTCACTTCTCTGTCTTTCGCCACCCACAGGCCACATGGCCCACACAGCTGCTGACCCATTTAAGAGGAGCACAATCACAAATAATCAATTATGGTGAAGGTAAGTTAAATCATTTTCATCATTCTCTTAAATCCCTAAATGTTTTTAGTTTTTGGATTGATTTTTTAATTTTATGAATTTATGATTTAGCAATAATAATATAGTAAACTGCTCTGCCTCTGCTAACATTATATTTAATTGTTTATGTGTTTGATTGTTGAATGTCTATGTCATTTGGATGAATGTGTCATCAAATATAGTATACTCCTCTGCCGCTATTCTACCTCTGTGTCATTTGGATGAATGTCTTACGTAGTTATGTTCACAGTTTCTTTAGAGGTTTTAAATAGACTAGAATTTTAATTATATATTTTGCTTTGATAATTAGAATACAGCGGCTTCTCCGGCTGTAAATTTGGAGAGTGATGATGATGCTGTAATTATGGATACCTCTATTAGTCCTTCACCATCTTTAAGAGTTAATTCAAAATCAAAGTTTAAGACACCAAAAAGAGTTTCAAGGAAAAAAAAGAAAAAGAAAAACAACACACTTCTTCAGTTTGGATTGAATTTGTGAAATTGCCTGTTGATGAAAAAGGGTTAAGTAAGGCTACTTGTCAATGGTGTGGGAAAATGTTTTTGGCGAATAGTCATCATGGAACATCAAATTTGCATCGTCATCTTCACAAATGCTTAAAACGAAATGAAGTAAAAGAAGATGGTGAAGAAGAGGGTATGGTGTTACAAAATAAGATAACTCAAGAAGAATTTTGTGAGATGTTAGCAGAGGCTATTATCAAACATAATTTACCATTTAGCTTTATTGAGTATGAGGGTATTAGAAAAATTTTCAACTATCTAAATTCAGACATTAAACATATTTCTAGGATTACTTCAAAAGCTGATGTTCTAAAACTTTACAAGAAAGAGAAGGATGACGTTAAAAATAAGTTGAAATCAATTCCTGGTAGAATATGTTTGACTCCGGATTTATGAACCTCTGTTACAAGTGAGGGATATATTTGTCTTATGGTGCATTATGTGGATGAGAATTGGGAATTGAAAAACATTATCTTGAATTTTTGTCATATGCCACCTCCACACACAGGAACTCTTTTGTCGGAGAAAATTTTAAGTTTCTTGGAAGAATGGGGTATTGAGAAGAAAATATTTTCCATTACTTTAGATAATGCATCTAATAATGATAATTGCCAAGATTTCATAAAGAAAAAGCTTAATGAGGGGGGTTTATTGTTATGTGATGGTATCTTTTTCCATGTGCGTTGTGGTGCTCATATATTGAATCTTATTGTTCAAGAAGGATTGAAAGTAATAGATGACTCGGTGATTAAGATCCAAGAAACTATGAAATATATTAAAGGATCAGAAAATAGAATGTGCAGATTTGATGAATGTGCCAAGATAGTTGGTACGAAGAGAACAAAGGGTTTACGTTTAGATGTGTGTACAAGATGGAATGCAACATATGACATGATTGATAGTGCTATGAGATATCATTATGTTTCGAACTGTCTAGCAGAGGAAGATGCTAATTTTAAGCATTGTCTATCAAGGGATGAATGGAATAGAGTTGAAAGGATAACTTGATTTTTGAAACCTTTCAATGACATTACAACTCTATTTTCTGGAACTGATTACCCTACGGCAAATCTATATTTTCAAGGAGTGTCTCGAATTGAATTGCTCTTACTTGAAGAAATAGAGAGCCAAGATTCATTTATCTGTAATATGGCAGAACAGATGAAAGTTAAATTTGACAAATATTGGGATTGTTATAGTGTGGTGCTAGCTTATGTTATTGTTCTTGATCCAATGTATAAGTTGGATTATGTGGACTATAGTTTCAAGAAAATAGAGCCAATTGAGCACATTGCTGAAATGTAGGTGGAGAGCATTGAGACTACATTGTATAAGCTTTTTTCAGAATATGAACACCCCAAGCCTATGGCCACTACAAACGTTTCATCTTGTGTTAGGAGTTCTAGTCATACTAGCGGTGCTGTGGATGATCCTGATGATGATGAAGATAAGGAAGATGATATAAGTGAATTGCATTTTGTTTGGTATATGTTGTGCTATGTTTTTTTAATAATAAAGATTGTAATGTTGTGTGGTATTATTTTTCATTGCAATTTTTTTTAATGATTAAGAATTTGCTCATTATGAAAGTGGTCGTGGTACCAAAACAAAAAAATCTCAGTTGGACTTGTATTTTGAAGAGCCTAGACTTAACAAAAAGCAAAATTCAAAGTTGGAAGTTCTCTCTTGGTGGAAAGAGCATTACAACCGGTTTCTAAAGCTCTCTTTAATGGCACGGGATCTCATGAGCATTCCGATAACCATTGTTACTTCTGAATCAAGTTTTAGCATTAGGAAAAAAATTCTTACTCTGTATTGATCACATCTTTTACCTGAGAATGTAGAAGCTATGTTATGTACTAAAAGTTGGCTATATGGATTTGAAGGTAATTTAATTTTTTTATAGTCATAATTATACAATTATAATTTTTTATTGATTTGCTTTTATGATACATTAGGTTATATTAAAATATTGTATTGTAGATGAAGATGTTGACGAAATTGGCCAACTTGAGCTACAATTTGCAAGTATGAATATTTGCAGTGCTGAATCTGCTACCAACGTTGAGTAGATTGAGATTGAGGTGTAATTCTTATAAAATATTTACTTATTCTTCTTTATTTAATATGTTATGTTTATTTTTAAATCTTTTTTTGTTTAGTTTATCTTTCTAAGTAATCTAACTTTACTATTATTTTAAATGCAATAGGAACATGCGCACTTAAGAAAACCAATAACTTGCTACTTTGCTGGCTCACTTGTTTTATTTGTTTTAAGATCTATCTTTTTTTTGAAGTTGTAAACTTGTAATTATATGCATTTTGACAGTGAACTATTAACATTGAAGACTTTTTCCATCATGAATTTATGACTATAAATAATTTTTGTCATGTTCAAAAGTCAAAACTATTAGAATTGGAAGGATATTAACAAGTGGCATTAAGTGCAATTCATTTGCTTAACTGATTTTATTCATTTTCTCTAAACAGACTATCATTGATTTGTTTTTGTAATTGAAAAAAATTTTGAAAAATTTAGGACAACCCGACTCGACCCGCAACCCGATTGACCCGTTTAAAAATGACCCGTTTTGACCCGTGACCCGTTTGACTCACCAACCCGATTGACCCGACCCAACCGTTTTGCCACGTCTAACTGAGAGAGAAGAGAAGACAAAGAGAAGAGAGAGAGAGAGAGAGAGAGAGTCAATAAAAAGAGAGAGGTGAATAAATTATAAGGAAAAATATTTAGCACATATTACCGTACCGTCTCATTTTTAGAATGTAATTGTAGCTCCATTTTAATTTTTTTTAGATTTGGCACATCTAATATAGGTAGTTTTTTTGGTGTGTCAAATGCTAAAAATTTAGCATTTCTTAATTAACATTTAGTACATCTGTTGTTAATTCTCTTGAAATTTTAGAAGCTTATGAACTTTTAAAGTTTCTATTTTTCGATGGTCAAAAAAAAAAGTTTCTATTTTTCGAGCAATGTAGGAGTATAATATGGTAGCTCTTTAAGATATAATTGGAGTATAAAATTCATACATACACGCATTTTTGGATTTACTGTTGTGGTAGATAAAGGTACATAGACACGTTTGATTTTTTTCATAATAAAAATGTCTTTAGTCACCTTGGTAGGGGGTAAGGGACGAGTGCAAGGAAAAAGTATTTCTGGTTCCTTCTTCATGGGAAAATTATCTTAATATATGTGAGTTTTCTAAATATATTTGAGTTTTCTAAATATGGATCTCGCATGCTATGAAAAGGCTATTCCATGAGATTGTCTCATTAGAATTGAGATAATGCTCTTGTTCCATAGAGGGCACCACTCACAAGGGTGTGGTTCCGATGCTTATAGGACCCACATGTTTGTGAGATGCCCACAAGCACAAGAAATAATTTTGGGATTTTTTAGAAAATAACTACAATACCCAAACAATATTATTAGTTAGGCAACGTTTTAAACATATTGCATTTCTAACAATTCGACTTCAGAGGAGTCGATTTTACTGTTCATATCACCTATTTTTGCGCCACGTAGATAAAGAAATCGAGTCCTTTATACTCATTTTTTATACATAGAAATCGACTTCACCAGAGTTGTTTCCAGTACAAAGAAAACAACTCCACAGGAGTCGTTTTCTTTGTACTGGAAATGACTCTGGTGAAGTCGATTTTCTTATAAACCCACCAGCACCAAGGACTCCACACAACTAGCTTCAGTTGTGTTAAAAAACCCCAATGCCGTCACAGAAGAACCCAGGCAGCAAGCGCCAATTTCACCAAACCCCGACGAACCCAGGCGCCGATTTTACCAGACCTCGACGAACCTAGCAACACCGATGGCGAAGCACGAAGAACAAACTCCAGGCGCCGATTCTAACCAAACCCCAGCGAAAGCTAATCGGATCGGATCAGTGGAGGAGAACACGCTTGAGTACGACTCCGTTTTGGATTTGATTTCTTCTAGGGTTCTTCTTGTTGTGAGGTTTTTTTTTAGGGATATGGCAATGACGTGAATGGATTTCTTTGAATTTCTACATAGAGAAATCGACTTCAGTGAAGTTGTTTTCTACACATGGAAATAGACTTCATTGAAGTCGATTTCTTTGTATACAAATCGACTCCAGCGAAGTAAGAAGCGAGTCCAAAGGACTCGAGTTTTTTATCTACGTGGCGCAAAAGATAGGCGATATGAACAGTAAAATCGACTCCTCAGAAGTTGAATTGTTAGAAATACAATATGTTTGAAACGTTGCCTAACTAATAATATTGTTTAAGTTTTGTAGTTATTTTCTAAAAAATCCCAATAATTTTTGACAAAGTCAGTCATGAAACATAATTGTATTATGGTAATACATTATGGTTGTGTGTACACATCATGCAACTAGTGCAAGTTTACATTGATAATTGATTACTATATTATGAACAAACAAATCACTTTGTAATCGACTTTGTTCATATACATGTGAAATCCAAGCAAAACATAACAACCCCCATTGGATACTTCATACTATTTGTTTGCATGACAGATACAATTCCTCCAAAGTTCTTAGAACCTAAATACCTAATAGACAAATAGTAACCAAGTTTCGATTTTGAAACCGCCCAAGAATCAGACTTGTGTGAACTTCCAACAAATTTTATAATATTTAGGGTCTGTTCGGTTAGAGGAGTGGAAAAGTGAGAGGATGGAAAATTGTGGGAGGATGGAAAAGTGGGAGAATGGAAAATATTTAGTTTTCTCTCTTGTGTGTTCGGTTGAAAGAGAGGAAAAGTGGGGGGGTGGAAAACTCTTTTGTTTGGTTGGAGAGAAAAAGGGAAGGATGGAAAATGTAATTTATATAAATTAACTATTATACCCTTGTTACATAATATGTAAGAAATATATTTATTTGTACTCATTAAATAATATAAAATTTATCACATCATATATATAAATTTTTATTATTATTTTTATTATTATAGTGTAAAAATTAGATCAAGTCACATTGAAAAAAAAAAAAGAAAGAAAGAACGTTCAATTACGTTGAAAAAAAAACAAAAACGTTCAGTCACGTTGAAAAGAAAAAAAAAAAGGTTCAGGTCACATTAAAAAAAAAAAAAGAAAAGAAAAGAAAGAAGAAGAATGTTCAGTTACGTAGAAAAAAAAAAAAAAAAAAAAAGAAAAGAATGTTCAGGTAACGTGAAAAGAAAAAGAAAGAAAAAAAAAAAAAAAAAAAAAAAAAAGAAAGAAAGAAGAAAAGAACGTCCAGGTCAGAAAAAAAAAAAAAAAGTTGAAAAGAGGGTATTTTAGACAAAGTGCTGCTGTAGCACTTTTCAACCTAAGTTTTCCTTCCGATTTGGGAGGAAAAAAAATTTGGCTTGGGAGAGAAAACTTTCTCTTGGATTTTTCATCCTTCCTATTTTCCTTCCCCAAACGAACAGTGGAAAATAGTATTTTCCACCCTATTTTCTTCTCTCTATTTTCCATCCTCCCTATTTTCACTCAAAACGAACACAGTGTTAATGTCCAGGTGACTCTCTTGAAGCTTTTCATCTAAAACCAAGGGTAAATTCTTCTCTTTTACAGTGTTGAAGTTATTATGCTTTGACAAGCTTGCAAAAAAATATAAATTTCAAGGCAAATAACAAAAACGTGTTGGTTCAATTGGTCACAAGCCCAGTTGGCCATGTTTTGAGTGTGTATGACACCGGCTCGTGATCCTTCCACTGCCAGGTGGAGATAGCCGCTGCTCTGTGAAGCCAGCCTAACGCTGTGCCCTCCACTCTAGGAACCAAGTGACCCAGAGTCTTCGCTCAGGCCACAGGGTTCACTCTTGGCTTGGAATGGGCAAGCCAGATATGAGCCACAACACACCCGACCATCTGGATCTCTGTCAACGGTCCAACACTTCAAAGCCCTCACATGAGTTAAAGGTTCGCGCTACTGAACCCGGCGAGCTAAGACTCAAACTGGAAAGAATATGAAGTCTTGAACTTTCTTTGTTTTAAGCGATATGGGACTGCGGTGAGAGCTTTGAGTCTTTAACCGCATGTTTGGATGTCAGGAAAAGTGAAACCTTACACCTGACGCCAGTTTAGAAAACCCTCTCTGTTTGATGAGACAAACTACTCATGTTTTCCAAAGATATATATGGCTTTAGTTTTACAATTTTATTTAAGTTTTAACAACCAATTTTTTTTGGTAAAAGAGACCAATGAAAATGAATCAGACAGGAAGGAACGAGGAAAAACTGAGATTTGAGAAGTAGTGAAATCATCTTTGATTACCCTACTCTCTTCAATTTTTAGAAGCTAGTTTGCTGTCTAACATTGTGCTTAGATTGATAATCCTTAACGTATTCAAGTTTCATAATCATCGTGGGTGAGATGGTTAGTTCCACTTATTCAAACAAAGCTCCTCAATCCAGGACTATTTCTTAATTCGGCTTATTCCCCATTTGGGCATGATTCATTCAAGCCATTTTCTGAAGTCCAAAAGGATTATTTTGAGAACCCACTTGGGTATCCATCACATTAGAGCCTATAGGCAATAGTACCATTGCATTGAAAAGTAAGAAAAGCAAAGAAGCAAATATTTTTTTAACTGATTGATGTACGATTGCACCTAAAAATCTGGTCGGTTATAATAATCTATATATATATATATATATATATATATATATATATAAAACCGAAGCTTTTGAAACTCTCACAATTTTCCACATCATCACTATTTTCTTTTTCTTTTTATTTTTGATTCTTTTTATTTTAGGTTTTATATCTTATAACAATAATATTGAAAAACATATACAAACTTGGAGGTCTATTTAAGGGCTCCATAAAACTTGATGGACAAGAAAATATATTCTAAAATAAGCCCTAATTAATACCTAACCATTATAGGAACCAAATTTGACCTAAAAAAACATTAAAAGAGCCTAAAAACAAGGAAATAAATCACCTAGACCTAAAATAACGTTTTTTGCATAAAAATACCAAAATCTCTTCTCTCGTTAAAACCCTAGCAATTACCATCTCAAAACCCTAAACTCAAAGCGTAGGTTTTGTCTTTTTTTATTTGCTTTCATATGTGCCTGAAATTTTCATTCTATCTTATTGTTTTATTATGTTTAGAATTGATTTTCTTATAAGTATTTGGGTTAATCTCTATATTTTGATAGTGTTTTTATGGGATTGGTTTTTGAGTTGAAATTCTAATAATTATTTTATATTGTGTATGGCAAATAAAGCATCTTTATTTTTTGGAGAAAAATCAAAGCTGCAACCTATGTCTTCTAGCCCAAGGTGTGGAAGCATAAAACCCAACAAAAACTTGGTACTCTCTCTTCTCTGTTTGCAATCTCTACTACTTTTTATTTTTATTTTTTATTTTTAACTTTTGCATTGCTACAAGTGTTGTAAAGGATCCTAAAGAAGTATATGTGAAGCCCTAGAAAGCCTTGACATTTAATTATGTATTATGCAGTTATGATTACAATGCGATTCAAATCTTAGTGCTTAAGACCAGCAACAAAGCCTATTGATTGTCTGTGCATGGTTTGTATCAGTTTTATATAATTATTATTTGCAGTTGTGATATAGAAATTTGAGTTAGAGAACATGCAACCCTTTAATTTGAAGTTAGGAATTTGCTTTTGATAATCAAGTGTGCTATTCATAAATCACCGTTGAATTTCCAATAAATTTATACAAATTCTGAAGCACAATTATTTCTTATGATAATCCCCCTTTGGTTCTTAAATCTTTTGGTATGTGGCTATAAATTTTCCACAAATTAAATTCATATACAAACTAAGGCACATTTATTTCTTATGATAATCCCCTTTTGGTTCTTAAAATTTTTGGTTTGTGGTTATATATCTTGACAAGTTCTAAAATTATCTTGAGCTTCTTCAGTTTATGAATCTTTGTTTTCATGGATGATTGATTTTTTTTCCCCCTTCATAGGAAGGATTTTGCCTTGAATGTTGTTGGTGTAATGCTAGATGAACTACTTTGAATTTCTTCTTCAATAGGTATGATTTTATGTTTTACGGTTACAATGGCGATAGACATGGGATTAGTACCAGTAATAAAGATGAGATAACTATAGATTTATCTCAAGATAACAATTGTGTTAAAGCAAAATTTTACATAGAAGTTAAAAGTAGTAATTAATATGCAAAAAGAGAATGAAGATCAAAACTGACATGATATCTTTCTGGTAAATTGCATATAGGATCTTAGTAATAACCAGATTCCACCTTGATGAGTTGTTTGGACATGAAATTTTTCTTTATATCATTTTGATGGTAATTTTATTCTCAAATAACATTTTGCGATGAATATTGTATATTTTATATTTATTTTGATAAGTTATGATGTTTTTTCATTTTAAATTTTATTTTAAGCAAAGTGAAATATATTCTGTGCATCGCACGGGTTAGCGACTAGTAATAATTATTATTATTCTAATAAAAAAAATTCAACTTTAATTATTGCCTTTAGGTACTCGTCAATCGGATCCTTTTAACAACACAAAATATTTGGTAGACCAATCTACTTTTCATTGTTTTTTCTTTTAGTTTTTTAGTTTTTTTAATGTATAATTTAAATAAGTAAATAAAATTTCGAAAAGCATTGGTGACTTGGTCAAATTTAATTTGTCAATATGAAGTTAAAAATTTGCACTTGGTACATTTGAAATTACTTTTTTGATAAAAACACACACACAAAGGAGAAAAAATGGATCCATTTGGGATATCAGAGTAAATAGTTTTGAACATTTTCTAATAACATAAAATTTTGGAATAATTGATAGTTTATCACCACAAGAGTCACATTTTCTTAACCTCCGTTTGGTTGGGGTGACTTTAGGAGGGATGGAAAAGGAGGAGATGAAATTAGGATAGTACGAGAGAAAATGGGGGAGAGGGTTGTTTGGTTAGGAGGGAAGAGTTGAGGGATTTTTGTGGGGCCTAGGTGTTTTTTCCTTGGGCTCACCAAAATTCTATATCTCCAATTTCAAAAAATTAAAAGAGAGAGAATAAGGGAGGAGAGGAATTACTGAAAAAAAACACTAGGAAAATTCCCAAACACCACTTGAACTTTGAGGTAGTAACTAAGAGACCCCCTCAACTTTTATTTTAGCCAATTCGCTCCTTCAACTTCACATCACTACCAAATAGAGGCAGTTGTTAGTCTACTATTTAAGCTCACGTTAGTCAATCACGTGACACACACGTGTAAAGGAAACTTACCCCATTGTAATTGATTGAGCAAGACAGAGAAGGAGAAACCAGGTTCTGGTTCAAGTGTTCACCGGAGTAGAGAAAGGATCTCTCAATCGAGCGGAGGCATTGCTAGAGTTCAATCTCTAAACCATCAATATTATATTAAATATCATGTTTGAAAAATTCGATTGAATTTATTAAAAAAAAGGTTTCCTAGCTCCCTTTTTACTCCATGGAACATATAATTTCATTTGAGTGGGCAGCTGTGGTGGCGTTATGCATTTTGAGACCTAAGGAAAAAAAATTTAGATAAAAAATCCAGCAATTTTAACAAGAATAAATGAGGTTTGAGCCTTTTTTTTTTTTTGGCTGAAATGCAAAACTGACCCTCTAAGCTTCACCCTTTGTCATTTCAGTCCTTTAAGTTTTAGTTTTGTCATTTTAGTTCTCTAAGTTTCAAAGTTTGTCAATTCAGTCTTCAGTTACCATTCTGTCAAGTAATGCCATTAACTAACCAAATCAACACTGTTGTTGATATTTTTTAATTATTTAATTTCTTAATTTAATTTTACTAAAAACCATTATTAGCCTAAACATTTTTAAGGTGAACAACTTTTTGATTAGGAAGAATAGGATGGCGGATTTGAACAATTTGGGTCCGGAGAGTAGGGACAAGGTTCTCGAGTCGCGTAGAAAGCTTTTGAGATCATCTAGGTTTCTATTCAAGGATCAATGGGCGCGTGTGATTCCAGGTAAAGCAAGTTTACTTCTTGACTGTATTGTTTCGCTTCGAAACCAACTTTGATTTTGTTATCATCATCATATTTGACCTTCAAATTTCATGCTTAACCTTACTCTTCAACACTATTGTTCTCAAATGTAGATGGACAGCCAGGATTAGGCTGTGGATAGCAAGTTGAAGAGGTGGGATTGGGGTGACTTTGGGGTTCAGAAAGCGAGCTGTCTTCACCGCCGACAACGCTTTTCTCTTCTGCTATTATCGTTAACCCTCAAAATGTAGTCAAGGTAGGGTACATGCCCATCGTTTTTTTTAGTTTTGGTTGGTGTGTGGAACTGTGGGGAAAAGAAATGAAGAAAAATATTGGATTTTGATTATGTAAATGAAAAGCTTTGCTCTGTTTTTTCGGTTTTTCTTTTTTTCTTTTTTTCTTTTGGTGTATTTGATATAATGACAATCTGGGTTTCTGCAAAGTTTTGGTCTTCTTGTTGTTCTGAATAGAAAATTTAAGATTTCTTTCTTCTTCTTTTTTTGGTAATTAACGTTTTTCAATAAAATTAAATTAAAAAATAAATAAAAAAATCATTCAAAACGGCAATACTTGACAGAAGGTAACGGAAGACTAAATTGACAAACTTTGAAACTTAGAGGACTGAAATGACAAATGGTAAAACTTAGAGGGTCAATTTTGCATTTTAGCCTTTTTATTTTTTTTATTTTTTTTATTTTTTATGTTTTGTTGAGAGAGAAAGACAAAGGGAGAGAGATTTGATCTTCTAGGTCATGCAGAATTTATCTTTTATGTTTTCTTATATTTTTTTATATAATTCATTGGCCTCCTTTTCCCCCTTTTTCTTTTCTATCAAGTTTTTTTCACTTAATTTTTGGCTATATTTTTTTCCTCATTATATATATCTTTCTCTAAGGCATTTGTTTTCCTTATTTTTTGGCTATGCTTTTGGCCTCCTATATATAGAGAATATGATCTTCTATGGTTCTTAAAGAAAATTTTATCTATCCATTCTGAAATGAGTAGTTTGGATATTTTAGGTATCTAACAAAACCCTAATCCTTCTACCCCTCTTCTTATTCTTTTACATAAAAACACACAAAAAAAAAAAAAAAAATAATAATAATAACAATAAACACCACACCAAAAACTTGAAAAGCGCCCCCCCCCCCCCCCCCCCCCACACAAGTCACAGCCACAATTACCACCATAAAATCTTCCAACAACTTGTTTTGCTACTCAATCCTAGTTCTCTGGAATCATATTTCATCTGTTATTTTTGAATATGCTTGAGTGTTGTTCTAATCCTTCGAAACTCTGACTTAATCTTATTTCAAGCATGTCAGAAAACAAGGAAAATAGAAAATAATTTTTTGAAAACTGCATTTAGGACTGTGTTTTGGCTCAATGTAAAATGCTTTTAGAGTGTAAAATATTTTCATGTGAAAATATTTTTTTTGAAAGGGAAATATTTTCAGGTGTTTCATTGCATCCCAGAAAATGCTTGGGAAAATAATTTAAGGTGTTTCCTAAAAATCCTCTTGAAAACATATTCTCTCACATTTTCTCAACTTCCAAACAAATATTATAATAGAAAATCACAATATATAAACCAAATTAACTAAAAACAGAACCAATAAAAAAAAAAAATCAATCTTTCAAAAAAAATAAGCACTGATTGTGAGAGAGGCAGAGAGAGATAGAATGAGTGAAAGAGAGGTAAAGGCGGTGAGATCATTGGGCAGGTCTGAAGGAGGTAATGACAATGAGATCAACGGATGGATCTGAAGGAGGTGACAACAACTGGATCAGTTTGTAGATCGGAGACAAGCAAGAGCTTTTTGGCCTTGGTTGGTCAGAGGGAAAGAGAGAGGAAGAGAGAACAGAAAGGTTTTACCTTGACTGACAGTGTTGATGTTCAGCGACAACAATGGTGAGCTAGTCAGAGGAGGCATGACTTGGGTTGGAACCACGGGTAAGCTCTCTCTCTCTCTCTTTCCTTCGGCTAGCTAAGGTGTGACCATGTAAGTGAGAACGGAAAATTATTTGAAGGAAAATTTGAAGTGTAAAACTAATTGCACTCCACATTACCTTCTTTTATGGTCAACTGAATTTATTTTCAGTTTGACCATATTTTCAAGTTTATCCAAACACCATTAAGGACGCAAAATGTTTTCCTAAATTTTTTCTCAGCCGAAACAAACACAGCCTAGAAATCATCCGCCAAACAATAGACTCAAGTATAGAACTCACCGTTTTATGGTTTCAAAAACAAAAAAACAAAAAAATTGTATTTTTAAATCCCTAAAAGATATATTTGAGAGAATTTTTTTTTTTTTAAAAAGCAAGGAACTCATAAATAAATTTATAAAAATAAAAAAATAAAAAAAATAAATAAAAAAAAAGCAACTAACTTTTCGGATTTGAATCCCCAAGATCTCCATCTGTTTCTCAGTCAGTAGCCAACTACTACTCATCACTCATTATCTCTCTCGCTCTCTCTCACACACTCGCGGCCATCCATCTCTTTCCTCCTTGGACTTGATATTCCTTTTCGCAACTGCATTTATTGCTGCTCAGCCTCCTCCTGCTCTCATTCTTGAAAGGTACTATTTTGGCTCTTCCATCATCCTTGTTATATAGTATTTTATCCTATTTGTTGTAGATCTCTTTCATCCAAAAAGCCATCAACATAGCCAAATCATAACATATGATCATAGTTTATATATTTAATGCATGGCGATTATCTTCTTTTCAGAAGCCATCAACGTGGTTCTGAGTTTTTCTTTTTAAATTATGTTTTCTTCCATTTCAAAAGCTTTTTGCCTGGTATTGGCTTCTCATACTTTTCTGTAAGCAAAGTAGTTCGACAATTGCACCCGAAAAATATAAAAATAAAAAATTGTTTGACGGGCCCTTTAAAATGTGTTTGTATTAATTACTGTGTGGAAATTTCAAGAACTCCAGAAGTTGATGTTTTAGTCGATAATTATTTATAAAAGAAAGACACGTTTTTTAGATCTGAATGTGTTTAAATGTATATATATTGTGACTATTGGAAAGAAAAGTGTAAGGTTGAATTTAATTAACCATCTTGTTGGCTTTATTCCGTGCCAAATTTTCTTGTATTTTAGCATTTAGTAATCTTGTATTTTAGCATTTAGTAATCATGTATTTAAGTGGGATTATTGTAAGGGTAGTGTGTGAGAGAGTGTGAAGTTCCCCATTGTGTAAAGAAGCAGGGACTCGCGACTGGAACTCGCGGGTGGCTCGCGGGTGCAAGCCGCCAAATGAGAGTCACATGCCAAGCATACGGGAAGCTGAAGCGTTATGCCAGCTGATGTACTACAGAACAAAAGTCCCAGGTTGGCCAGGAAGTTAACTCGTGGCTGGAACTGCAGACTAGTTGCGAGGCCAAGCCGCCAACCAGCCCTATTTGGGAAAAACTGTCTCTTCGTATTCCAAACACTCACCACTACATATAGACCCTTATACCCACCAAATGTAGAGAGCTTGCAGAGAGAATTTTGTGAGAGAAACCCTAGAGAAAAACAAGATTAATTCATTCAAAATCTTTAGCTTAGAGACTCTTTAAACTCTACTTTCTTCCTCTCCATTGTTACATCCTTGAGAGGTCCTTAGCCAAATCATTTTCTCACTATACCCATATCCATGAGAAGGTTCATTTGGTGCTTTTGGAAAGCAGTTAGGAAGGAACCAATGTCTATTAGTTGATGCTATGGTTTATAGCAGAATTCAGTAAGCTAAAAAAGAAATAGGTTCGGCGCAACCTCGTTGGAGCAAAAAACTTGGACGGCTTAGGTACACTGGGTAGATTAGGTTTAGAGGGTCTTCTGCTATTCATGCATCCCAACTACATTCTTTAGTGGATTATTTATCGCTTAGAGGGCGGCAGAGAGGTTTTACACCGAGAGCTTCGGTTTCCTCTTCGATAACGCCGAGTGTTTGCATCTTCCTTCCCTTTATCTTTGCCATTTATTTACTGCTGTGAATGTGTTTATATTTGGCTTAGACTGCTTATCAATTCTGTGTTTGGCTTATATTCATGTTCCGCACATTAATTGTTTGATAATAAGCTTAAATTGATATTTTGTAATTTTGGGTCTAAAAGTTCAAGGGTGTTTCATACTCATTTTGAACATTCAGAAAGCATACCAAGGCTAACCCGGATAATAAGTACACTTCCAATTGTCTTTGTATATTTGTGTGAATTAATTTTTAGGTATTCTCAGAGTACAAAAAATTGTACTTCTTACTCTCATTTAATTTTTGGTAGGGTTTACCATGACTATGAGATGATGGAGTACAATTTTTCTGTATTTCAAGAGTACTTAAGAATTTTATTATATAAGTAATTGGATATATCCTCTTTTATAATTAATTCACACCTACACGAGAATCTAAAATAGTGACATACAAATATAGTAGGGGATCATTAGCTCAAAATTTATACATTGAGGGCCTAGCATTGACATCTACAACATTTTTCAGCCATACCCAACCTGATTCTCGCCGTTACCTTCATCTTGACCTTCTCAATCTGGCATGACATCTCTCTCATAAAATTAATTCTATTAAAGATATAATTTTCATGGTGCTAGAACTTTGTTACTACATGTGCATTAATTCTATAAAAGAAATCATTTATGGTGCTACTACTTTTTTCCTGTACGTGTAAAATATAATCCAAAGTCACAAATAAATTAATTAACTAGAGCATTGTATAGTAACTAGTATATAATTTTATTTTAATTTGTTTGAAATCCACTTATGCGCTGGGGTTGGGATACTCAGTAGTTTTTATAACACCTCTCGTATTGGGTATGTTTGAATTGAAAATTTTGTGGTCCAAAAATTCTAAACCTCTTCAATCATTTTTACTTCTCATTGCTTAGTCAAATTCCATCTGTTATTATCTGAGATGCACCTCTAGATAATGATTAAGTAACATATAATCAATTTCATTATTTTCCAATAAGAACTTTAATTGAACAACAACATCAACCCGTCCTCAAGTCATTTCATCTTATATTATTTTAATTTTTTTCTTTAGAAAAATGCTATATTTTTAACCCACTGTTGAGTTTTTGGATCTACCATAGAGTATCTATATCAAGCACAAGTTCTCTATCCTTTATTTTGTCCCACTGTTTTCATTTGATGCTCTGATTAGTATTGAACTTAAAGCTATTGCTGGCTCCTATTAAGCAGGCTACTTTACAAGAGGTAGCAGCCTTGTAAAAAAGTTGGGTTATACTTGGTAAGTAGTTCACTTCTATTACATCTATAAATTATCATTTAGCTTTTTAATAACCTTGTTAATCATTTTAATTGTTACTACATGAAAAATTAATGTCTGTAAACTCGCTTGTTGATAATACTTGAATGATGGAAAATTCTCTAAAATGGTGCATTAGAATACCTTACTAAGTTCAATTCTTAGATTACTTGTTTAACTAATTGACACACTTCATCTTGATCAAGTAAAAATGTTTTTGTTGAACTTATGATAGGCACATTAAAATGGATAAAAGTTGGATGCACGAAACTAATAGAGCTAGTAAACGATATATCGAAGGTGTTAAGCAGTTTATTAACATGGCACGTGGTCATGCGGATCGACTTGATAGAATTAAGTGTCCATGTCGTAAGTGCACAAATCAATTTTATCACCATGTAGATGCAGTGGAGACTCATTTGATTTTGAATAGAATTGATCTGGATTACACCGAATGGATATTTCATGAGGAAGAAGATCCGTTTTTTAAAAAAGTGCAAGCTGAGCATATATAAATGATGATAATTCATGAGCAGAGGATATTGATGAGCTACATGTATTCGATACCAAGGTTTTTGATTTTCTTTTATTGGTTTTAGTCTTGTTCAATATTTTTTTTCATTCATTTAAATTTTTTTTTTCATTTGTACAAAAAAAAAATATATTTTTTTTTTCATTCATTTAAATTTTTTTTGTTTTTCAATAATTGTGAAAAGTTTAGTCATTTTTTCCATAATGATTACATCAATGATATGCCTCATTTTGTTTTTGTACAGATAAATTGCCTAGGGTAATGCTTGATGCTTTCAAACATTGAAAGCTAATCACAAGTAGCATATGTAATTAGTGTTTTCCTAAGTCCAACTCTTTTTTGTTTAGTGACTAGTGCTGCTCCTATTAACTAAAAGTGAGTTGGAGCTTTCCTTCTGTTTTATTGAAGTCATTTGCATAGTGGAGGATAAATGTTACGTAGGTTGAAAATTGTATTGATGTAGCATGTAACTACAATTCATTTGGGTCAAAGGACAATTTGTGTTGCAACTATTTAACTACAAGTGAGTTTTGTTTTATTAAAATCATCTACAATTTGTGAAGTCGAGATAAATGTTATATCAAGCAATTCTAAATGAAAATTTAACTGCAATTTTTTTTTCTTTTTTTTTTTGAGCTGATAAAAAGGTGTTAATTAATGTTATTACTCAGGTATATATTCAATATTCTACTTTAACTTTCTCTTCTAGAGAGTGTACTTTAACTTTCTCATATAGCAGTTTATAATATTATTCGCACATTGCGCGAACCCTCCACTAATTTACTTAAGTAATAGGTTCATGTTCTTAATTATATTAACTTCAAAAATATTTAGTTCCTAAATGGCATGTAATAGAATCGAAGCTAATTCCTTAAACGTTATACAAAAAATGAGTATAAAATAAACTATACAGATACATCAGTCCGGAAACGACAAAAAGGAACATATGAAAAGAAAACAAAAGGAATTCTAGTCATGTAAATGGCGAGCAACAAGTGAAGAAGAATACAAAGTACCCACAAGTTGCAGAAAATAGAAATTTGTGTTGTCATCTACAAAAGACGTGTCAGATTTCCGTCCAACACCACTACAATTCTCAAGGACTGGCGAGTAATGGAGCAGAGAATCTGTTACAAGGTGCAGTGTAAATTTTTCTTCTTAAGATTTGGTTTAAAAAATGGCTAAATCTCAAACTCCACAAGCTTTTGCATTGCTTGTTCCTCCTCCACATTACTCTTCGAAATGCTTTAAACCCCACAATTTCATATGTAGAAGCTGCGGAAAGCCTCCCATGTAGCAAACCATGCTTTTCCTGTATATGAAAGAGTGTAGAGATTGAGTGATTTAAGGTTGTGAAGCTTCTGTAATGCCGGCATTGGATCGTCTGAAAGTCTAGAGTACTCCAGTTTAAGGTGAGTCAGATTTTGTAGTAGTCCAATAGTAAAATCAATGACGAGTGAATTATCTATCATTACAGACAAATGTAGGCGAGAGAGATTTTCAGGGCCTGACAAAGGCTCCAACTTTAGATACCCTTCAAGTGATACCAACTTCAAACATTGAAGGTAATTTATAGTTTCCCAACATGCTCTTTGTTGTGACGAGTTCAAAATTAAGTACTAATTGCAAGTTTCTAGGGTTGATCAACTTGTGCAGGCTATCCATAAGAGGACTGTAACGTCCCGTCAGTTTTTTTTTTTTTTTTTTTTTTTTTTAAATAAAATATAAAAAATAAAGAGAAGTCAAGATCAGATTTTGGGTTCTCACATGCCCCACCTAACCCCACTACCCACCACGCAATCACTCCATCTTATCTCCTCATTGGCCAGCTCACTCTCTGCCTTTCTTTCTTTTCATTTTTTTTGTTTTCTCTCATATGCTCCTCTCTACTCTCATCCTCTCCACCAGCACTTCCACACCACCACCACGACCGCCACCATTTCCACCATCATTTTCTGGCAAGATCACCGGAAAATTCTTGGAAACCTACAAACACATTCACATCCTTTTTTTGAGATAAAAATTTCTAATATTTTTTTGTGGGTTTTACACTTTTACTTGAGGTTATTTTTATCTAAGTTTTAATAATGATACCCATGTGATTTATGAGCATTGGAAGGGATATTTATGTGTTTGTATGTATGGGTTTTGTATTGATGGAATTATTTTATGAGTGGGTATATGGTTTGTGCTAATGATGACTACCTAAGGTTTATTTATGATGGAAAATTTAGGGGTTTTGAGTTATAACATGTGATGGTTGGTAAATCTAATTTTTCTATTGTCATTGGTTTTATTTAGAGTTAGTTGAAGTTCTAAATTTCTTGTCTTGGAGGATATTTTGATTTTGCTTTCATGGGTCTCTTAATGATGTAGTGTAAATTTTATGGAAGCTAGTCATGATGTTGGAGATGATATTAAATGGATTAACTTTATAAATTGGAGTTTATACCTTGCGAATCAATTTGTTGAGAAACTTCGGAAGTGGAAGTATATTATTATTGATGAGGTTAAATACTAGGCTTGCCTAATTAAGTAATCATTTGGCAATTCCTAAATTGTAGCTAAATACAATTTCAAGCTCTATGCTTATTGCGATAGGTTTACTTGATATTGTTTAGGTTCTAGCTAATCTCCTTGGAGCTTGGAGAATTAGGCTTTTGCGGTTGTGAGGTAAGTAGCTTTTTCATGAGATTTTTGAAAAATAACCATGTTGTATAAATGTTGTTTTTGGGTTAGACATGCTTTTGGAAACTACCTCTGGAGACTATATTTTTCTAAAAACTATTGTGTCATAACCTTAATATATATATATATATATATATATGATTATATATAAAAATGCATCATATTTGGTATTGCATTTGGAGAAATGCATGAATTGTTGATATGGAAAAATAAGCATCTTTTATTTAATCTTTGATAAGAAAATCATTGATTTTATGGTATATTGAAAAATTTAAAGATGCTTATCTTGTCTTGTATTATTTGGAAAATTGATAGAAAATCTCTTGACAAGAATGAAGTTAAAAAACTTACAAACTTTGTAGAAGTTAGATTATTTAAGGTTTTTCTAAAACTACCTAGATATGAATTATGTGTTTCAAAGTAATGTAACCTGTGAGCTTATGGGGTTTTAACACCATGCCATGTATGATTTCCCGGTGATCACCCAATTTGGCTTTCGTAGTCTTTGTGACAGAAGAATCAGATCCAGGTCAGTGCCCTTCACTTTGGATGACACGTTCTTCCCTGTTGCTCATGGGGGGAAGAGGTTCCTTGATTGTGTATGGGTGAGGCTGCTGCCCATAGGGCCAAAAGGCCATATGCAAAAGAGGTCCTATTTGACGCACTCTCCTTGCTGCCCATGGAGGGAGAGAAAAACCTTAAAAGTATAGGTGAGGCTGCTGTCCATGGGGCCAAGAGTCTACATACTAGAGAGGATAATATCATGCCAGTTGTGAACGGATGGATCCCCTGACTGGTCTATGTGGTAGTATGGTATATTTGTGATAAATTACAGTATGTTAGATTTTATGGTTCTGGAAATTATATTGTTAGTATTCACAGATCATAGTGAAAGCTCGAAAATGTGTTGAAAACACACGAGCGGTTTAGACCCCCAAATTCAAATTACGGCTTGGTTGATTTTACACTAACTTACTAACAAGTGCGGAATAGTGTAAACACAAGCATATAAACAAACAACTACTCTAATCCATAATTTAAAGCAACTCAGCAGTAAAAATGAAATGAACAAGAGTAGGGAAGAAGGATGCAAACACAAATAACACCGAGACGTGTTATCGAAGAGGAAACCGAAGAACTCGGCGAAAAACCTCTCCGCCGCCCTCCAAGCGGAAATCGATCCACTAGACAATCAGTTGGGATACATGGATTAGCAAAAGACCCTCCAAGCCTAGTCTACCCGATGTACCTAAGCCCTCCAAGCTCCTACTCCAACAAGGCTTCTCGGAACTGTGTCTTGTCCTAGTTATTCGGATCCCGCAACAAGCTCCATGTTGCATCTGCCATTAAAGGCTTCTTCCAATGCTTCCCAGCAGCACCAAAACGTCACTCAGCACTCTCAAAGGTGTGTCAAGTGTTTGGGCTATCAACCTCTCAAAGATATGGATAATGGAGAGGGAATGGTTGAGGAGATACCACAAGCAAAATGTTTAGAGAAGGTGGGGAAGACAATCTCTAATTACCAAGGTGTTTGGCTAGGGTTTTCTCTCTGAAGCATTCCTCAACAATTGTGGGTAATGATGATATATATAGGAGAGGTGCAAAAGGTGTGACTCAAAAAGTACAAGCTGGCAGAACAGCTAGTCTCGCGGGTGTCTCGCGGGAAGGCCTTACCCGCGAGATACTCGCGAGACACAGTTGTCTCCACCTGGCATGACTCTTCGCATTCCAGCATGTGCCTGGCACATGTTTCACTTCGCGGGAAGCTTGGTCGCGACATACCCGCGAAATACCCGCGAGAATTCTTCTCTTCTCCAAATGCTTGAGTCTTCAACACTCTTTCTCTCACACACCCCTTACATCAAGTCCCACAACAAATACAGGGTTTTAAACGATTGAACATAATTACAATCAAATTTGGCACGGAATGAAAGCCAACAAATACACAGTTGTAAATTACAACTTTACAATCTCCCCCTTTGGCTATTCCGTGACAAAACCCTAAAACAGACTCTAGACTTAAACGTGAGTTTGGGAACAAAGGCAAAACTCACTCACACCTAATTCTAGATTCTGATGAGCTCTTGAACATATGAACAAGTATCTCCTGAAATACAACAACACACTAATATCATTGCATGAAGAAAAACTTGAAATGCATATGGAGCAATAAATACATGATCAAGCTAAATGAAATAGAAAGACTGGATCATGGCAAGATCAAACAAGTAATCACTATATGCAAGTAATTACTATGCTCATTTACACATGAAATGAACATCCGGATATGCAAGATGATAAGCTCATTTGAAGAGAATCATTTGCAACTCCAACACTCAACCAATGCGAAATACTCGAAGTATTTGCATCTAGGAACAAACCTACTAGGGCACAAGAGTGTTCATCACTCAACCAATGCATAGAACGTATATGCATCTAGGAACAATCCTACAAGGGCACAAGAATGACGTGCTTGAAGTAAAATGCATGGCATTGAACAACAAGTAAAATGCATGACATTGAACAATCAAGCAAACATGCAAAAAGGTTGCATAAGCATGGTATAGCAAATGCATGGCACAAACCACAAAGACCTACAAACTATGCATGCAACAAACCCTTAAAACTTACATAAGCAACATGGGTACAAAAAAATGCCACATAGCACATATGCCACAAAGCATAGAACCAAACCACAAACTTCTGAAAATATACTGAAATTAATATTGAAGTTAAAACATAAGTGCCAAAAGTATAAACTTAAAAACAGTAAGACATTAACTATAAACCAAATAAAAACTTAGTAAACCCGTCTGTAAAACCAATAACCAATAACCAATAGTTTATGTATCTAAGCTATGCTCCCCCTAAGGCTGTGCAAGCTCTTGTTCATCAGCTCCCCCTCAAAATTTTCTCCCCCTTTTTGACCGGAATGGCCAAAGGACTAAAACTGGTCGGATTCGGAGTCTGAACCATGTGTAGGGGATAAGCTCTGAATCTGAGCGGATAGGGTAGTGATCTGCTCCTGAAGGTATGCAAACTGATCCGCTGTGTGCTGCACATGAGTATCAAGCACTGTAGACATGTGGTCCATCTTGGCTAGGATCTGATCAAGCTTGCTGAGACCCTGTGGTTGTGCTGGAGCAGAAGATGATGGCTGAGTAGTCTCTGGAGCAGAAGTGAACCTCTCAATCTCCTCCTCAGTATCTCCACCCTCCTCTGGGATATCCTGAGGCGCACCCCTAGGCGGTGGAATGAGATGAGGACCTCTCTTGGGGCCTTTAATGTGTGCTGTGCTCCGAGTCAAAGTGTTTGCACCAATGGGATAATCCCTCTGAACAACAGTGAGGCCACTAGGGAATTTCAGCTTTGTCTTGGCAATGAGACCCATGATTAGTGAGGGAAAGGGCATTATGGTTCGGGAATTTTGCTTCGTGATGCTCTTCTTCAGAATGTGAAAGATGTGGCTGCAGATATCAATCTCCTTGTGAGTGAAGAGGTCGTAGAGAAACCTCGTCCTTGGAGCCGATAGAGTGGTGAGGTTGGTGACCGGATACAAGTTATGGATCATGACGTAGCTGAGAGTTCTCATTTCTGGAGAGAACTTGAGAGTATCCATTGAGGATTTCTTTGGAACCCCACCAAGAGCTGAAATCATCTCCGTGATATGCCCCAATCGCTCATCATACTGGACTGTCATTGGCTGTGAGGGAGGACGAACCTCCAGGAAGTCTTGAATGCTGTCCCTGGTGATCTCAAATTCTTTGTGCCTCACCCAGCAAAGGATCTTATCATCTTCCACCTCAGCATTAGAGAAGAATTCTCTAATAATTTCCGAGTAGACATTCCCAACTGGATTTAGCAACTTTGTCCACGTTCTTTCTTTGAACACATCCGGAATGACTGTGTTCTCAAGATCTTCCAACTGCACCACCCTTTCCATGACAATGGTTGCTCTCTTGTAGCAATCATTGTACTTCATATCTGCCTCTGCGGATTTGAAGTTATCGGAGTCAGTACGAGCACGCTTGGGACCCTTCTTCTTGGTACCGGCATGCTTGGTGGGTGACATCTGCATAAGATGACACAACACATAGAACACATGTGTGCAAAACACAAGAATAAAAACTTGATTAGATTCAAGTTAGTTTACACCTAGTGAGATATTCCCAAAACAGAGTAAGGTGTAAAAACAGAGCATTTCCAACACAACAGAGCAAGCTATTCCACAAACATCATTAACCTATAACACAAATGCAATGAAAAACAAGACATTTTGAAAGAAATTAAATCATTGTGCAAGTGTGTGTTTGTGTGAATGCATATGTGTGTGTAACATGAAATGCATGAGTGTGTGCCTAAGAATGCCTAGTTGTTTGCCAAGAGAGTGTAACATGTGCAAAGTAAAGCACACATGATTAAGGATCAAATCTAGACCAAAAACATGGTAAGATATATGGAAAACTTGAAATTGGGACTCACTTGAGACCAATTGGGCACAACAATGTCATTTAGACATTTAATCAAACACCTAATGTGCATAACAACACTTTAAGTATGAACAATGCATGAACATGGTGAAAATATGCCTAAATACACTTTAAAATGCCACAAGGGGCCAACACAGATGCAGCAATATCACATTAATCAAAACCCAATCAAAGATTTGGCAAGAACAACACTCAATTTTGAAAAACAACCCAAATTTCGAAAATTCCCAATTATCTAAACCCTAACCAATAAATCTGCAAAATCTAAGTAAAATCTTAAAGAGAAGTGAGTAATCAACATACCTTGAAGAAAAGAATGCAGAAAAATGCTTGGTTCGGAGTGGGGTTTGATGGAATAGTGATTTTGGTAGAGAGAGTTTCGAAGAAAAGAAGAGAGGGAAGTTTTTTTTTTGTTTTGAAAAACTGTCACATCAGCCCTATAAAACTGAAAACACGAGTTTTTCGCGGGATAGGGAGCCGCGAGACAGTCGCGAGACAACCGCGAAAGGTGCCACTGAAGCACAAAATTTTCGCGAGAAGCTCTAAGTCGCGAGACAGTCGCGAGGCAGTCGCGAAATTCTCTGTCTGATTTTAAGAAAATCTCAGTTTTTGCCAAACAGCTTTTCGCGGGAAGCTTCTTAGTCGCGAGCTTCTCGCGAGAAGGCCACTGAACCAGTTTTTGATGAAAAACACACAAAATTCATTTTGACCAAAAAGAAACACAAGAAAGTCTAAAAACACTTTCAAAAACAAATAAAACTCACAAAAATCTTTTTGGATTTGATCAACAAAGATAGAGCATTGTGAAACACATTTAATCAAGTACAATCACACAAATGATCATGACATTCATAGAACATAGACTTGTGTGTTGTGTGTGGATATCAAAAATGAGATAGTCCTTGGTCCAATGTGAAGCTTCAATGATCAATTCAATCAAGGCATACACAACTAGCACTAGATTATGTGATCTATCTCAATTATGGAAACATGCATATATGACCTCCCACACGTACTTGATAACAATTCATTGAAGCTTTTCATTTGGCTCCATTCTTAACACTTCATTTGCAACTTTTGAGCAAAGAGAATCTCATTTAGAGAAAGATGCCTGAAATTTTTGATATTTCAATTTATGAGATAGCCTTTGGCTTTTTGGACATCATACATTTTATTTTGGTCGCGACATACCCGCGAAATACCCGCGAGAATTCTTCTCTTCTCCAAATGCTTGAGTCTTCAACACTCTTTCTCTCACACACCCCTTACATCAAGTCCCACAACAAATACAGGGTTTTAAACGATTGAACATAATTACAATCAAATTTGGCACGGAATGAAAGCCAACAAATACACAGTTGTAAATTACAACTTTACACATAGTATATAGTTTCAAGGTATTTACTTTGAGAAACTTTGTGTTTCATTATTTAATTCTTCTTGTCATATTATTATTATTGAAGATGAAACTTGCATTTCCCCCACCCCCATTAATTATGCTACTTATTGGGCTCTGTCTCATCTCATTATTTTATAAACTTTTCAGAGTAGGCAACAATCTTTTGAGACAACTTTTTGGTGGCTAACAGTAGTTAGACTAACTACTGATGGAGGCTGAACTTTTGTAATGGAGATATTAGATGATGTACATCTTAGAATAGGCTTAACTCATTCTTTTGTATATTATAATGGTTGTGACGTTATTCTCACTGATGGGACAAGCTGATGATATGTAGTTATTTATTCAGACCTCTGTTCTTTTGTGGCCAATGGTCCTTGTAATTATTGCTTAGAGTTCTGACTTACTTTAAGAGTATATTCAATGGAATTATTATGATAATTCTTGATGTTGGTACTTGGTATGATTTTTATGGATTGGATTGTCGAAAAAGGAAAAATCTACAGGTACTTTAAGACGTCTTTCTCATGCTTTGGACCCTTTGGGGTTTAGGGTGTGACAATTATGGTATCAGAGCTTAGGTTATGATTCTGTAAACTTTGGAAGTAGGAATTGATTTGTTTTAAGTCAGAGCAATAGGGGTTTGAGGAATTCTTTAATTTGTACCTTTGTTTCAGCTTCCACCTGCTATTCCTTTTTTCCTTATCTATCTTTTCTATGTTAACCTTCTATGTTGCCTTGTGATTTACTTGCTTGTTTCTTGGGTATAGGTATTAGTACCTTGGTATATTATGCTTCCTAAAAAGAAAGCACGTAAAGCAAGGCATGTAGATGGGGTTGCAGCTCTAGAGCATGGCCTTAGGCAATGCCAAGAGCATGAGAGATTTGTCACTCCTGATGGTGGTGAGATTGATGAGGTGGCAGACAGGATCTATGCTAGGATTGCTAAATCGGTCGAGGGTGGTGAGCGTAGGTAAGAGAGTTGTTCCTTTGGGGAGTTCCATAAGCAAAAACCCTCGAACTTTTAATGGGGAGCCTAACCCAATTGCAGCAAAGGATTGGTTGCTAAAGATGGAAAAGTTATTGAGAGTCCTAAATTACTTGATTTTGGAGTTATTGGTTTCTACCCCTGCTGGTGATACTTGAATGACTAATCTTGTGCTTAAGTATTGTATTCTTTGTATTGAGGGTAGAGAATTATTGGCTGATTTGGTATTCCTAGATATGCATGATTTTGATGTCATTTTGGGCAAGGATTGGTTGGCTTCTTACCATACTGGTGTGCATTGTCTTGAGAAAAAGGATGGGTCTATGAGGTTGTGTATTGATTTCCATGAGCTAAAGAAAGTTACCATTAAGAATAAATATCCTTTGCCTTGTATTGATGACTTATTTGACTAGTTGTAAGGAGCACAAGTCTTTTCTAAGATTGATCCTCATTCTGGTTGCCACCAGTTAAAGATTAAGGGTAAGGACATACCAAAAATGGCCTTCATATTAGATATGGCCATTATGAATTTTTGGTGATGCCATTTGGATTAACTAATGCCCCTACTAGTTTTATGGATTTGATGAATAGGGTGTTTCATAAGTTGGATCGATTTGTCATTGTGTTCATTGATGATATGTTGATTTATTCTAAGAGTCAAGAGGAGCATGAAGAACACTTGAGGATTGTTTTGCAGATTCTAAGAGAAGGGAAGTTGTATGCTAAAATGAAGAAGTGTGAATTTTGGTTGAATCAAGTAGTATTCTTGGGTCATGTGATATCTAAAGATGGCATTACGATGGATCCTAATAAGATAGAAGCAATGCTTATTTGGGATAGGCCTACAAATGTGAGTGAGGTTAGAAGTTTCTTGGGTCTTGCTGGTTTATAGAAGATTTGTAGAGGGATTTTCCCACATTGCAGCTCCTTTGACACAATTAACTAGGAAGAATGTTAAATTCGAGTGGAAGGAAGAATGTGAGAAAAGCTTTTAAGAGCTAAAGCGGAAATTGGTCACAGCTCCAGTATTTACTATCCTTTCAGGTACAAGGGGTTTTGTCATTTATAGTGATGCTTCTCATAAGGGACTTGGTTGTGTGTTGAGGCAAAATGGGAAGCTTATGGCTTATGCCTCTCGTCAGTTGAAAAATTATGAGAAAAATTACCCCACTCATGACTTGGAGTTGCCTGCAGTTGTTTTTGCTTTGAAAATTTGGAGACATTACTTGTATGGGGAAAAATGCGAGATTTTCACTAATCATAAAAGTTTAAAGTATTTCTTTAACCAAAAGGAGTTAAATATGAGGCAACGGAGATGGTTGGAATTGGTTAAGGATTATGATTGCTCTATTAACTATTATCCTGGTAAGGCTAATGTTGTAGCTAATGCTCTTAGTAGAAAGCCTTCAAGTTTTTTAGCAACTTTGCTAACCACTCGAAAGGAAATTATTCGAGATCTTGAAAGGATGGAGATTGAGGTTGTTATGGGCCATTCTAAGGCCTACCTAGCTAGTTTGATTGTTCAACCAAATTTGGTGGGAAGAATTATATTGTCACAGGCCAATGACTCACATTTAAATAAAATCATGGATGAGGTGCGTAGTGGAAAGAAACCTAAATTTTCTATTTCTGAGGATGGTGCTTTGAGATTTGGAACTAGACTTTGTGTGTCAAATATCCATTGATTAAAAAGGAGATTCCAGAGGATGCTCACTATTCCCCATATACAATACATCCAGGTAGTACAAAGATGTACCATGATCTTCGTGAAAACTTTTGGTGGAATAATATGAAAAGGGAGATTGCTCACTTTGTAGAGCAATGTTTGACTTGTTAACAAGTTAAGGTGTTGCACTAACGACCCTCAGGTTTGTTACAACCACTTCCTATTCACCAATGGAAGTGGGAGAAAATCACTATGGATTTTGTTTTAGGATTGCCGAGATCTCCTAAAGGTCATGATGCTATTTGGGTGATTGTTTATAGAATGACAAAAACAGCTCATTTTCTCCTTATTCGGATGAACTACTCCCTTGATCAACTAGCTTAGCTCTATGTTGATGAGATTGTGAGGCTTCATGGAGTACCTGCTTCTATTGTTTTAGATAGAGATCCAATGTTTACTTCTCATTTTTTGGGTGGTGTGCAAAAGGCCTTGGGTACTAGATTGAATTTTAGCACAGCTTTCCACCCTCAGACAGATGGACAATCTAAAAGGACTATTCAAACTCTAGAAGATATGTTGAGAGCATGTGTTTTGGATATTAAAGGGAGTTAGGCTAGTCACTTACCTTTGGTGGAGTTTGCTTACAATAATAGTTACCATTCAAGTATTAAAGCAGCACCTTATGAGGCTTTGTATGGGAGAAAGTGTAAATCCCCAATTTGTTGGGATGAGGTTGGAGAATGAAAAATCTTGGAGCCAGAGATTATTCAGAGGACTTGTGAAAAGGTAAATATGATTTGTAATCGACTACGAGCATTCTAAAGTAGACAAAAAAGCTATTTTGACATTAAAAGGAAGGCTTTGGAACTTGAAACTGGAGATAAAGTTTTCCTACGGGTTGCACTTATGAAAGGGGTGATGAGATTTGGCAAAAAGGTTAAGTTAAGCCTTAGGTTTGTAGGGCCTTTTGAGGTTTTGGAGAGAGTGGGCGAAGTTGCATATAGAATTGCCTTACCACCAACCCTATCAGGAATTCATAATCTTTTCCATGAGTCTATGTTAAGGAAATACATTCCCGCTTCACATGTATTGAGCTATGAGCCTATTCAGATTAGAGATGATTTGTCATATGAAGAAATTTTTGTAGAAATTTTGAATCTTAAGGAGCAAGGGCTACGCAATAGAACAATATCTTGGGTAAAGGTGTTTTGGAAGAATCATTTGGTGAAAGAGACACCTAGGGAGCATAAGGACGTTATGTTGTCAAGATACCCAAACCTTTTTCAAGATCAAGGTACATAAAATTTCGAGGACAAAATTTTTATAAGAGGGGAAGAATGTAACGTCCCGTCAGTTAAAAAAAAAAAAAAAAAAAAAAAAGAAGTCAAGATCAGATTTTGGGTTCCCACGTGCCCTACCTAACCCCACTACCCACCACACAATCACTCCATCTTATCTCCTCATTGGCTAGCTCACTCTCTGCCTTTCTTTCTTTTCATTTTTTTTTTTTTTTTTTTTTGTTTTTGTTTTCTCTCATACACTCCTCTCTACTCTCATCCTCTCCACCGGCACTTCCACACCGCCACCACCATTTCCACCATCATTTTCTGGCAAGATCACTGGAAAATTCTTGGGAACCCACAAACACCTTCACATCCTTTTTTTGAGGTAAAAATTTCTAATCTTTTTTGTGGGTTTTACACTTTTGCTTGAAGTTATTTTTATCAAAGCTTTAATAATGATACCTATGTGATTTATGAGCATTAGAAGTGATATTTATGTGTTTGTATGTATGGGTTTTGTATTTGTGGAATTATTTGATGAGTGGGTATATGGTTTGTGCTAATGATGACTACCTAAGGTTTATTTATGATGGAAAATTTAGGGGTTTTGAGTTATAACATGTGATGGTTGGTAAATCTAATTTTTCCATTGCCATTGGGTTTATTTGGAGTTAGTTGAAGTTCTAAATTTCTTATCTTGGAGGATATTTTGATTTTGCTTTCATGGGTCTCTTAATAATGTAATGTAAATTTTATGAAAGCTAGTCATGATGTTGGAGATGATATTAAATGGATTAACTTTATAAATTGGAGTTTATACCTTGTGAATCAATTTGTTGAGAAACTTTGGAAGTGGAAGTATATTATTATTGATGAGGTTAAATACTAGGCTTGCCTAATTAAGTGCTCATTTGGCAATTCCTAAATTGTAGCTAAATACAATTTCAAGCTCTATGCTTATTGTGATAGGTTTACTTAATATTGTTTAGGTTCTAGCTAATCACCTTGGAGCTTGGATAATTAGGCTTTTGCGGTTGCGAGGTAAGTAGCTTTTTAATGGGATTTTTGAAAAATAACCATGTTGTATAAATGTTGTTTTTGGGTTAGACACGCTTTTGGAAACTACCTATAGAGCCTATATTTTTCTAAAAACTATTGTGTCATAACCTTAATATATATATATATATATATATATATATGATTATATATGAAAATGCATCATATTTGGTATTGCATTTGGGAAAATGCATGAATTGTTGATATGGAAAAATGAGCATCGTTTATTTAATCTTTGATAAGAAAATCATTGATTTTACGGTATATTGAAAAATTTAAAGATGCTTATCTTGTCTTGTATTATTTGGGAAATTGATAGAAAATCTCTTGACAAGAATGAAGTTGAAAAACTTACAAACTTTGCAGAAGTTAGATTATTTAAGGTTTTTCTGAAACTACCTGGGTATGAACTATGTGTTTCAAAGTAATGTAACCTGTGAGCTTATGTGGTTTTAACACCATGCCATGAGTGATTTCCTGGTAATCACCCCATTTGGTTTTCGTAGTCTTTGTGACAGCGGAATTAGATCCAAGTCAGTACCCTTTCACTTTGGATGACGAGTTCTTTCCTGCTGCCCATGGGGGGAAGAGGTTCCTTGATTGTGTGTGGGTGAGGCTGTTGCCAATGGGGCCAAAAGACCACATGCAAAAGAGGTCCTACTTGATGCGCTCTCCCTGCTGCCCACGGGGGGAGAGAAAAACCTTAAGGGTATGGGTGAGGCTACTGTCCATGGGGCCAAGAGTCTGCATACCAGAGAAGACAATATCATGCCAGTTATGAACGGGTAGATCTCTTAACTGGTCTGTGTGGTAGTATGGTATATTTGTGATAAATTACCGTATGTTAGATTTTATGGCTTTGGAAATTATATTGTTAGTGTTCACAGATCATAGTATATAGTTTTAAGGTATTTACTTTGAGAAACTTTGTGCTTCATTATTTTATCCTTCTTGTCATATTATTATTATTGAAGATGAAACTTGCATTTCCCCTACCCCCATTAATTATGCTACTTACTGGGCTCTGTCTCATCCCATTATTTTATAAACTTTTCAGAGTAGGCAACAATCTTTTGAGACAACTTTTTGGTGGCTAACAGTAGTTAGACTAACTACTGATGGAGGCTGAACTTTTGTAATGGAGATATTAGATAATGTACATCTTAGAATAGGCTTAACTCATTCTTTTGTATATTATAGTGGTTGTAACATTATTCTCACTGATAGGACAAGTTGATGATATGTAATTATTTATTCAGACCTCTATTCTTTTGTGGCCAATGGCCTTGTAATTATTGCTTAGAGCTCTGACTTACTTTGAGAGTATATTCAATGAAATTATTTTTATAATTCTTGATGTTGGTACTTGATATGATTTTTATGGATTGGATTGTCGAAAAAGGAAAAATCTACAGGTATTTTGAGACGTCTTTCTCATGTTTTGGACCCTTTGGGGTTTGGGGTGTGACAAGGACTGTCATTATCTAGAAATACCTCCATCAAGGTTTCAAGATTCTTCATGGAATTGTCACTTAGTTGACGCGTAATTTTATTTCTGTGAATGTACAGGTGTCTAAGTTTTTGCAGGTTTTTTATTGATCTAGGAAGCGTCGATACATAAGTATGCTTTAGAACAAGTGTTTGGAGGATCAATAAATTGCCAATTGATGATGGTATGGTTTTTAGATAAGTCCGCCTTAAGCCTAGATATATCAGATGGATCAACTCTCCTATGCTTTTGGGCAGCCGAGGCATGTATACATCTTCAAGATCTGGAAACTGTAACATCAAAAAGTGCCCACTTACAATGCCTTTCTGAAGAAAGTTCACAATAACTTCTCCCAGCTTATTTCCGTCTCGAGTATCAAAGAAAATATTGGAGAGGGGATATCTATATTTTTGCGAAACATCTAGCATATTTGTGTTGTTTTCATGACTATGAGGATCCCAAACTTTAGAGATCTCATTATCATTACAATTGTTAATTGATATGTGCTGACTTTTTCCAAGGAAACTCGTGTTCTCTTTGCCTAAAACATGACAAAAATTTGTAGCTCCTTTGTAGCTCTTCTTCCCTCTTTTCTCTTTTTCCTCTTTTTCTTTTGCTCCTCAACGAGCCTTTCTCTTTTCTTTTCCTCTTCTCTTGCTTCTCATCCAACCTTCTTTTCTACCTTTTGTTCCTCTGCCAGCTTTCTTTCTCTTCTTTCCTCCTCTCTTCCTTCACTTCTTTTTCATCTTCAGTTCTTCAGCCAGCTTTGCTTTCTACCTTTTGTTCTTCATCTCTTCTTTCACTTCTTTTCTATCTTTTGTTCTTCAGTCAGCTTTGCTTTCTACCTTTTGTTCCTCTGCCGGCCTTGTCAAGCGTCTGCCTCTGTAGTTAGCTTTAGAACAAGCCTCCTGGGTATCACTTGTAAGAGATGTAATTTTTCTTTATATATTAATAAAGAAGTAAACTTGCTTTATGTGCTGTCTCTTTTCTCTTTTTGTGTACTCTTATTTCTTGTTGTTGTAGGCTTCTGGATGAATGTTGCTGCTGTAAACTGTATAGATCTGTATCTGCTTTTGATTGACTTTTTTTTTTTACACCAACCGTCGCACTGCCAATACACAAGTCTGCCCCACGGTGGGCGCCAATTGTAGGGGCATAATTTGTAATGGACCCTTAACAATAAAACTTGTAGAGATGTGGGCGTACGGGCTAGGCATTAGCAATACGAACAACGGATGATGTGAGGTCAACGGATGATGTGAGGTCAACATAGGTAATAACAGAATAATTTTACTGAGTATCTTTTATGAGGATAAAGGCCATGACTTTGGCTAGGTATCGGTAATGATCTTTGTAATGACTTCAGATAAGTGTTTGTGAGGATCTTGATAATTTTGGTTAAGTGTTTGTGAAATATATTCATCCTCGGCTTCATCCGAGGATCTATTTTTCTTGTAATTGATATATGCCCTGCACTATTTTCTTAGGACTGATTCATATCTCAATCTCCATCCCCCTTTATGTTGGGAAATCTCTTAGTTATATAGTGTTTCCTTTAGTTAATCTTAGCCGTCTGTTTGTCAATTATCTGAGCTCTGTGTACAGGGATCTGTTCCATCATCTGCGATTGCAGGCTTTATGTTAGTTCCAAGCCGCCTTTGCAGACTTTCTAACAGTTGAAGTGACTGAAGCATTAGGGCTTGTAGGTCACCTCACCATTAAGGCAGTTAGAATGTTGGTAGCATTTATTTAATGGATGAAGGATATTTTCCTCTTTGTCGAAGTTGGTGTGCCGAGGATGTAGTCATCCTCGGCGCGGGCCCTGGATAACTTGAGCTTTTTCCCATTATCCTCGGCCATTGCATTATCCTCGACATGGGCCTTGGGCCGTAGGTAGTGGGCCAACGTGGTTAATGCGATAGGGCCCCACACAGCCAATTACTCTTCATCTTATTATCCCAACATCCCCATTTACAAGCATTTACTACTATGTAATCTATCAATACCTATCTAGTTTTCCTCTCTCACTTTCTTCTTATTTAATATTCCAATCTAATAAATTAAATACGTAACCAGGCATTTAGGCACAACACTGCTCCACAAGGTGATTGAATATGATTTTTTAATATTTAGTTTTAGAGTTCTGTATCAATAGGACTTATAATATTCATTGATAAACCTAATTACTTCAATATATAATAAAAAAATTAAAATTTATTGTTATATAACCTTTACAATTATTTTTCTGAAGATAAAATTTAAATAAAGTAACATAAATATACGCCTAAACTTAAACACGTTCCAAAATTTTAGAAGTGTATAACTAGAATTATATTTTTAAAGATATATTTTAAATAAAGTAGCATAAACATAGTGTAACAGTTTTCTCTCTAGGTTTCGGCGAAGCCTGGAGGTGTGAACTTCTTTGCCTCTAGGCAATTTTCTTTCCCTGCTTAGACGGTCGAACCTGTATTCTCAACACGAATGGAGACAATTACAAACAAGTGTGCGAATCTAAGGCTCTCGGAGAGGGAAGGAAGAGAAGTAGACTTAGCTCTTCCTGGAGTAGACCAAGGTTTGGTATTGGCTGGGAAGTTTTGCACCAAACGCAGAGTGAATTTAGAGGCTGTGGGGAGGGCATTAAGATTGGTTTGGAGAACAAAGAAAGACTTTGAGGTAAGTGATATGGGAGAAAATAGAGTCTTATTTTTGTTTCAAGATAAAGAGGATTTGGATAGGGTTTTATTGCAAGGACCATGGTCTTTTGATAAGTACATTCTTTTGCTGCATAAGTTAGAGGTGGGAGAGTCTGTCACATCTCTATCCTTTCACATGGCAGCGTTCTGGGTCCAAATTCATGGCTTACCAACATTGAGCCAGACTAAGGAAGCGGGTTTAAGTATTGGAAGTATTTTGGGCAAAGTTGAAAGAGTGGATGTAAGGGATAAGGGCTTTAGTTTGGGCTGTTATCTGAGGATTAGGGTAACCATGGACATCTCGCAACCATTGTGTCGAGGAAGAATGGTACGTTTGGGTGGTTCGGAGTCACGGTGGATTGAATTCAAGTATGAATGACTGCCAGTATTTTGTTATTTATGCGGAAAAATTGATCATGATAAGAAGGATTGTATTGACTGGATCTGTAGTGCAAAATCTATTCGTTCAGAAGACAAGCAATATGGCCCGTGGATGAGGGCAGTTCCGGATCGACTTCGGAAGCCACACGTGGTGCTTGTGCAGCGAGCTGGGGAACGAGGTACTACTGGGCAGACCGGGGCGAGACAGGTAGAATGGGAGCAGCAGTTCCAACTGCAGACGGCAGCCTCAGCCACGCACTATCAGGCTACTGACACACCGGCGACAAACCGTATAGAGGCTGACATGGGGGGTTCGACCATGGGAAGTGCGAGAATTACGGAGAAACAGATTGGAGTTAAAGGAAAATGTGATTTTGAGATTTTGTTGAGAGAAATTGATGCCGAGATTTCAGGTAAGGCTGATACGGGATGTAAAGTGGATACGATTGACTCGGAAAGAATAATGGAGGAAGTTATGGTGAATGCGCAACATAAGGAAGATTTAGGAGGGGAGGTTTTAACGCAGGGGCTTGGGTTTGGATCTAGTTGTAATGGGCCGCAAGCCATAATGGGCCACTTTGGAGATCACGTGGACTTAGATGGTCCAAAAGTCACACTTACTTAGGTGCAGGATTTAAAGGGCTCTCAAGGTGGGCCTATGAAATCAGTGTTAAGTGGAAAGAGTAGTAATAAGAGATGTAAGAGCCCAACACGAAGAAAGCCACATGCACATGCAAACAAGTCTGGAAAAGAAAATGTGAGCCTATGTCTTTCTACTTTGTAGAAGAAGAACGCCATGGAGGATGTAAGTCGAATGGAGGTGGAGGAGTTGGATATGGGACCTAAACGAAAGGTACGGGCACTTTTAGCAGAAGTAATAGATAATAGGGAGATTGGAAAAAAACTCAAGCTAGATGAGGAAGTTGTCGCTCTTGGGAAGTTGATGGCCACACAAATGGGATCGGCAGCGGCTGCTGAGCAGCCCCGCCGGGAACAATGAGTGCTATAGCTTGGAACTGTTGAGGGCTTGGGAACCCTCGAACAGTTAGCACTCTCCAAAAAGCAGTTTTGGAGGAAGATCCCACATTGGTTTTCCTTATGGAAACCAAGTTTAAAATTGAGGAAATGGTTGAGATCAAGCGTAAGCTGGAAAGAAGACAAGGTCTGATTGTCCCTAGTGTGCATCGGAGTGGGGGTTTAGCTCTTTTATGGAAGGATTCGATGTCTGTGGATGTGCAAACATATTCTCAGAATCACATAGATGCAATTGTTATGGAGGAAGACGGGAACAAGAAATGGCGATTCACCAGTTTCTATGGCCATCCTGAAACCAACAAAAGAGAAGAGTCTTGGAGGCTATTAGAGAACTTGAGCACAAGGAGTGATCTACCATGGGTTTGCATGGGAGATTTCAATGAGATTAGACATAAGGGTGAGAAGGAAGGTGGTGGGGAGAGACCTGAATGGCAGATGAGAGCATTTTCTTCAGCTATTAATAAAAGTAAACTTAGAGACATGGGCTGTGTGGGACCAAAATTTACGTGGAGCAGAAGGTTGGGCGCTAATGGATGGGTCCGTGAGAGATTGGACCGGGCTTTGGTCTCTACAAACTGGTCTTCTTTGTTCCCGCAGGTTAGACTATATAATGTGGCAACTTGTTGATCAGACCATAACATGCTGATCCTTAAAGCTTCCCCACCCAGAAGTAGAAATAAAAGAAGGCAGCGTTTGTTTAGATTCGAAGCAATGTGGATTAAGGAGAGTGAATGTGATGGGGTAGTGAAAGAAGCTTGGGAGAGAAGTCGCAGTCTGGGGGACCAAAATCAATTTGGGAGGTGTATGGAGGAGTGCCGAACCTCCTTGCAAAGCTGGAATAGTACCACTTTTGGCCATGTTGGTCGAAAAATAGCATCACTAAACAAGAAGCTTCAATGCCTTGAAAGCTTACCAGGGGGTGGGGCAAACATGGAGGAGATACATGCCACAAAGGTGGAGCTTAACAAGATGCTTATGGTAGAGGAAGAAATGTGGAAACAACTGTCAAGGAATTGTTGGCTAAAATCAGGGGATAGGAACACATCCTTCTTCCATGAGAAAGCTTCCAAAAGGCACCAACGGAACACCATTACTCGGCTACTGGATTCTAATGGTAAATGGCAAGAGAAGGAAGATGTCATGGGCCAGATTTTTATTGATTATTTCCAAGAGCTTTTTACATCATCATGCCCAACAGTTAGTGATGAATTGTTGGAAGCTATACATCCTAAAGTGACTAACAAAATGAATGAGGTTTTATTGCAGGAGTTTCGAGTAGCAGAGGTTGAGAAAGCTCTTAAGCAGATGCACCCATTGAAGGCGCCTGGTCCTAACGGAATGCCTCCTTTGTTTTTTCAACATTATTGGCCTATTGTAAATTCTGTTGTCATACAAACTGCAGTAGACTTTCTTAATCATGGTGTGGCCCCCCCTAAATTTCATGAAACCCACATTGTACTTATCCCAAAGACAAAAAACCCAACTAAAGTAACTGATTATAGGCCTATAAGTTTGTGTAATGTGGCTTATAAGATTGCTTCCAAAGTAGTGGCTAACCGAATGAAGGCTGTTTTGAAGGATATTATATGTGAAAACCAAAGTGCTTTTGTTTCAGAGAGGCTCATCACAGACAATGTTCTTGTGGCCCATGAATTAATGACCCAGATTAAAAGGAGGAGGAAAGGCAAAGTTGGGGAGATGGCATTGAAGCTTGACATGAGCAAGACTTATGACCAGGTAGAGTGGGTGTGCTTGCAAAAAATAATGGAGAAGCTTGGGTTTCATAATAGGTGGATTAGCATTGTAATGGCTTGTGTGTCCTCTGTTACATATGCTATTAGAATCAATGGCCAACCTTGGGGAAGGATCACTCCAACCCGTGGTTTGCGTCAAGGAGACCCACTTTCCCCCTATCTTTTCCTACTCTGTGCTGAAGGGTTATCGGCATTGCTGCATAAGGCATCACAAAGGAAGGATTTGAAAGGAGTGGCTGCCTCGGCTAGGGGACCACGAATTTCACATTTATTCTTCGTAGATGATAGCTTGATCTTTTGTAAAGCAACAGAGAAGGAAGGGGTTGAAGTATAAAGAATTTTGCAACTCTATGAGTCCTCCTCAGGTCAACAACTAAACAGAAACAAAACAGCATTATTCTTTAGTAGCAATACTCCCACATGTACACAGGAAGCCATTAAGTCCATGTTTGGTGCTCAGGTCATCAAACCTCATGAATCCTACTTAGGACTGCCCTCATTGATTGGGAAGTTAAAGAAGAGCACATTTGCCCAGTTGAAACACAAACTAGCCTCCAAGCTTGCAGGTTGGAAGGAAAAGTTGCTGTCAAATGTAAGGAAGGAAGTATTAATTAAAGCAGTAGCACAGGTCGTCCCCTCTTATACTATGAACTATTTCAAGCTCCCCAACGCTCTATGTGAGGAGTTGACTAGAATGGTGAGGCAGTTTTGGTGGGGACAAGTGAAAAATGAAAAGAAGGTGGCTTCGATGAGCTGGGACAGAATGTGCCAACCAAAGGACAAGGGAGGGCTGGGATTTAGAGACTTGAAGTCATTCAATCTTGCTTTACTAGCCAAACAGGGTTGGAGACTTCAAACTAATTCCTTCTCCCTATTCTCACGGATTTATAAGGCTAAATATTTCCCTAAAGGAGACTTTGTGGATGCTGCGGTAGGCAAGAATGCTTCCTTTTCTTGGAGGAGCATAATGGCAGCCCAATATCTGGTCAAACGTGGTTTGAAATGGCAGGTAGGAAATGGAGGCAGTATACGGGTTTGGCAGGATCAGTGGCTCACTACCCGTAGCACTTATAAGGTGGTTACTCCTGAAATTCCTGGGACTCAAGTTAAAATGGTTAGGGACTTGATGAAAGAAGGAGGAAAGGAGTGGGACATAGAGCTGGTGAAGAGTCTATTTCTACCCCAGGATGCGGATGCGATCCTAAGTAACCCACTCAGTAACTTAGTTACAAAAGATAGACTAGTATGGGCTGAAGATAAGAAAAGCAGATTTACAGTGAGAAGCGCATACAAGCTTGCTCGGGAAATAGTAGTCGAGGATCATAATGTTAGTTGCTCAGACCCGATGAAAATGCAGAGCGTATGGCGTGGGGTGTGGAGTATGAACCTTCCAAATAAAATCAAGCATTTTGCTTGGAAAGCCTGCAATGGGATTTTGGCCACTAAAGAAGCTCTATTTAGAAGACAAATCACGGCCAACAACATTTGCGAAGTTTTTGGAAAGCATGAGGAAACAACTATACACATGCTCTGTTTTTGTAGTCGAGGAACAGAGGTGTGGAGCGCTAGTAAAATCTCCTTGCCATTCACGGTACAAGAGTCATGGAGCTTTGTAGATGTCTTCAGTAGGCTAAAGAAGTGTTGGGAAGCACAGCCAGGGACGCTTGAGAAGTGGGTAATGATTTGTTGGGGAATATGGAAGAGTAGGAATGAGGTTCGGCATGGAGGTAAGAGGCTAACCGGTCACTTGGTAGTGCGAAACTTTCAGAAATTATTAGAGGAGTTCCAAATTGCTAATGAAATACCGAACCGAGTCAACTCAGAGCATAGAGACACAACAGATTGGAAGCCACCACTGCCGGGGTGGTTCAAGATTAATGTGGACGGCGCACTTTTCTCGACAGCAAAACAGTCCGGCATTGGAGTAATGGTGCGAGATGAGGAAGGGAACATGATAGCGGCTTTGAGCAGGAAGTTGGACTTGCCTCTGGGTGTTTTAGAGATTGAGGCGAAGGCCCTGGAGGTTGGGATCCAATTTGCTGAGGAGGTGGGGCTCAGGAAAGTGGTGTTTGAAAGTGATTCGCTGCTAGTCATCAACGCAGTCCATGGGGTTGAGGAGGCAGCGGCATCAGTTAAAAATATCATTCATGGTGTGTTGCGGAAAGTTCAGGGCTTTGAGACTTTTGATTTCTTACATACTAAAAGGCAGGGAAATGTCCCTGCCCACTTGCTTGCTCAATATGCTCAAAATATTGAGGATATGGTTGTATGGCTGGAAGATTGTCCCAGTCAAGTGGCACGTGCATGTGCGAATGATGTATGTTCTTTACAGAGGGATGAATAAAACTGTTGAGCATTTCTCATCAAAAAAAAAAAAAAAAAAAAGTAGCATAAACATAAATAAGAGAATAATTTTGAATTCATAAACCTTTTTTTTAATTCACTGTGATTGATCACAATAGAAGGATCTAGTTTCTTAAATTCTCAAGTAACATATTTCTTCTTTCCAAAGGGTCAAAAATCTTCATGAAAGAGGCGAAAGGGCTACTTTATGGTCTACAAGCAGAGTTTTGCTAATAGGAGATAAATTGAGTAATGATTCTCTTAAGAGAGGTATTATTGAGAATTGAGAAACTTACAAATCCAATGAAGGTAAAAAGAACATTGCTTTCGAAACTTTAGTGGGCCAATTTGGCATTTTGATGAGGGGAATTTATTGAAAGTTAGGGTGGGGCTCTCCCACTTCACCTATTCGTCAGGATATGGCTTATGATGGCACATTACACCATTAGGTAAAAGATCAAATAATGCAAACATTGTGTGGAAACAAAGGGGCCAGTGCTCCTAATAAATTGTCAAGAAAGACAGTAGATAAAGCAAATTTATGAGAAGTATGTATAGAATCACCCAAGGTTCAGCAGGAATGTTGGTAGACGACCGTAAGATGTCTCGGACAATTTTGATGTTGACAGCAAGACGATCATGGAAATATATATATATATATATATATATATATTTTTTTTTTTGTATTTTAAAAATATTAAAAAATTAGATAATTTCTTAAATTCCTATATGTGCATGTGCTTTTCCACCGATATAATGGATGACATTGTTCCCATACCCATCAATCTATGCTTAAGGTAATTACTATTTCCACACCAATATTTGATTTTAGATTTCCACCTATCTGATATAATAGATAAAAAATTACATTGAGTACAGTTGAGAAAAATTAATTTGGAATAAAACATATGTTTAAACAAATTTTGTGATGGAAGGGGTAATCTCATGATTATAGATTACAACTATTTCTTGATTATAGATAGGTGTTGACTAGCATCAATGACTTAAAAATTGTTCATATGCACAATGCTAGGGGGGGCATATTTGGTGCTTTCTTGCGTATTTGGCTTAGCGATAAACTTGGAAGGAAAATGATGATAATTTGTTCTAATTTTGTTTCCTATACCGTAGCTGTCCTAACTATTGTTATTGCTCAAGCTCCTTGATATATTGTCTTTGGATGAATTATTCTAAATAGAATTGGCATAGGGTTCATCATAATGACTTGCCTAATAAGAATTGAAAAGGTATGCTCCACAATGATTTAGGTTCACTAATTATATTGTATTTAATCTTAATTCCAATTAAGCAATTGGTCTCCTACATTACAACCACAACCTTTATACGTTAACAATTATTTTATAATTAAAAAAAAAAATACTATGTAATCTTATTATGAAGTTCTATAGTATAGGCACGATCTTTTTAAAAAAAAAAAAGAAAAATTCAATTTAATTCCCTTGCAACTCCATGGTAGACAGGTATAAATGTTTGGATTTGGTGTAACCTAATCTATAGCTCAATTATATTTAACAAAGTACCTTAAATAACTAGAATTATATATGTAAGGAGCAATGTACTATCGTTCTTTTTATTTTAAAGTCTACCCTAATGCATCTATACCGATTACTTTAAAATTAATGATTTTTCCTTTATTTCATGAAGTATGATTGGGGTGGTGGACAAGTTTCAATGCAAAAAATCTATGCTCATGTGTTTAGATCAAAATGAAGTTGCACAAGAAACTAAAAACGAGATATATGCTTCCATTTCACATGCATATGTATATATACTATGAAACCGAGATATAAACCTTATCCCAAATTGAGCTGTATAGCTTAAATGCTGTTTTCTTTTAGGAGAGTTAATGGTACCTGCATTTTCATTTTAAATGATTACCTTTATAGGACATGATGGGATGGTTTTTTAATGTGTAGACTGTGGTGGTGGAAAGAGTATTTTGTCAATTACTTTTTTTTTTTTTTAAAGACGGTGCTAATAACAAAAACATAGTTTTTTTTTTTTTTTGCTAATAACATAAACACATATAATTACTTCCATATATAATAAAAAATCTAAAACTTTATAAGTGTATAACTAGATTTATTTTTCTAAAATAAAATTTAAACAAATAAACATAAACATAAACATAAACACAAACAAGAGAATAAAATGCAAGGAAAGATTAAACTCACTATAATCGATCACATTAGAAGGATCTAGTTCATTGCATTCTCGAAGAACAGACTTCTTGCTTGCAAAGTGCTTGAAATCTTCATGCCGTTTTTTAATTATCAAATTATTTGGAACACAAAATGAGGTAGATGCATGGCTCTTAAGCAATCCTAAGAAGTGCGCTCGAGGAGCTTTTTGTATTGAGAAGTAAGATTGTGATAAGCTATGACATTCAAACTAACTTTACTTCAATTACTAAGCGAGAAGATTGCACATTCTAGTTTCCAATTCTACTTCAGTTGGTTGCTAAGTGTGAAATTGCTAGGTATCTCATTGGAGGTCGTAAACATTGACTTTATTTATTACATTACGCATGATTCTCTAATTGGATTACTTTTCACCAAGTACCAATGATAGACTCATGTGTAAGTAATGTTTGATCCAATCACAAGTCCACACATGTGCTATGAGAACTTACAACAATGTTCTCCAAAGGAAACCACATGGAATTAAGCTAGCAGCAGTTAAAGCAGCCATTATGAACAGCGAAGCCTAAAACATTCATCTCCTACACAAGTTAAACCAGTTCTTTCAACATTTTTCCCTCAACTGCTATCTTGCTTGAAAATCATAAATTAGGGCAATAATATATATTGAAGAAAAAGTTTCCAACAACCCCTCCTATACGTGTCAAAAAAAATAAAATTGACTGAAGCTCCTCTCTATAAACCTCTCCTAGCAACTCAAACTGCAAGGCCAATAAAACTCCCATACTAAACCCTTTAATGATTATTTTACCATATAGAAAACTCCTACCCTCAATTGCCAAGGCCAAAAAGGAAGATACTGATGATAAAATCATCATTATTACAACTTTCATGATAAAAATAATCTTAGAAACTTGGATAGATTTTATGTTGCCAATTAACAAGGTACCAAAAAACCTTGAAACACACATAAGAAATACCAAATTAGTTACGTTGTGTGCAGGGTAGCTATAACTTATGGCAATTTGTGCTAAATTATTCTCAAAAGCAATCATGGTTCCAAAGACGAATATATTAATTACCAACAACCACATAATTTTGACACTAATTATGTATTTCAATTTTTCAAAAATGTGAGGGGCTTGTTTATCAGCTATTACCATAGAAGTCATTTTGCACTTTGAGCAAAGATATTGTTAAAAAAAAAAAAAAAAAAAGATTCAAAGAACTATAATGGTTTTTTTTTTTTTTTTTTATTAATATGGAAAATCCAAAACTAGTTTTAAGCAAGGAAGAAGAAGAAGAAGAAAAAAAGAAAAAAGAAAAAGAAAAAGAAGAGGTGCAGGGTGGTACCTGTGACTTTAATGCAAGATTTAGAAAATACCCTAAATCCTACATTTTACACAGAATAGCCACGTTGTTATACGCACTAAAATAGATTCAAACATTGTCAAATTATGTTTAAATCATCAAACATAATTTTACCCATAGGCCTTTTGGCGTATGAGTTTTATTAATGTGCGTAGTGCCCATTCAAGATAATGCATCTCTTAATTACAATCCCTTATTTCAAGGGAAGATCTTTTGATTCCAACCATGTCGTCTTTGTACATAAGTTTATTTATTTTATGTTTAAGGGGATATGTGTTTTTATTTAAATTGATTTGAGCCAATTCGTTGTTCTTAGTTTGAGGTTTTAAATTAAAAATCCTCAAATTGATTTTTTGCCCAATTTAAATGATGGACATTTAAGTCTAATACTTTGTATTTAATTAAGCATTGACTTAATTTTGCTTTTGGGTAAGATAATTGGTTTTAATCTCAAGGATAAGTCAAGGACCATGTTTTTATGGAAATTGAATCAAGGATTCTCTTTTTGAGAAGTTGAATGTCCAAGAAATTTTCCATTTTCTTTCATTTGCTTCCTTCTAGGAATTTTAATGATATTTGGATTGAGGTTCCCAAATTTAATTAAGGGAAAGAATACTCATTTGAAGCAATTTTATTTTTTATGAACATGTTTTAGGAATTGGGAATTGGAAAATTTCCTCAAATCAATTTTTATGGTCATTTTATTTTGTGAATTATTAACTCCAACCTTGATTAAGAAATTAGGAATCCCAAAAAAAAATAGTCATGTTGGAATTTAAAATAATTTTGTGAATCAAGTACTCCATTGAAATGTAGTGGAGTTGAGGACTTCATTAATTGGGTAGAGTCAAGGACTCCATTAGTTTGGTGGAGTCAAGGACTCTATTAATTTGGTGATGTCAAAAACTACATTAAAATATGGTAGAGTCAAGGACTCCATTAAAATTGTAGAGTCAATGACTCCATAAATTTGGTGAAGTCAAGGACTCCATTGATGTGGTAGAGTCAAAGACTCCATTAAAATTTGGTAGAGTCAAGAACTCCATAAATTTGGTCAATCAAAGATTCCAATTAATTTTGTAGAGTCAAGGACTCCATTGATGGGATAGAGTCAAGTACTCCATTAATTTAGTAGAGTTGAGGACTCCATTAATTTGTTAGTCAAGGACTCCATTGATGAGGTAGAGTCAAGGACTCCATTAATTTAGTAGAGTCAATGACTCCATTGATGGGGTAGAATTAGGGACTTCATTAATTTAGTAGAGTTAAGGACTTCATTAATTTGTTAGAGCCAAGGACTCCATTGATGGGGCAGAGTCAAGGACTCCATTACTTTTGGGTGGAGTCAAGGACTTCGTTAATAGGGTAGAGTCAAGGACTTGCGTTGATAGCATAGAGTCAAGGACTCTAGTTGAGAAAACATTGCACCAAAACTTGAGAAAATTTTTATTTGGTAATTTTTAAATAGGATTTAAGAGTCAAGGACTCTTGTTTAAAGCTTCATGTATGGAATTAGGAACTCCTCATGAAACCCAACCCTATTTGTTTTCCCAATAAAAAAAAATTCAGATTTGAGGAAGAGGGAGAAAGAGAGATTTTGGTAGAGAAGAAAGGGACTGATGAAATCCCAACCTAATGTTGATGGTGCGTGTTCCTCCTCTGCTTGTTGCTGTCTATCTTTTTTTTTCTCTATGTATTTTGCTGTGTGTTTTCTCTCTATTTTTTCCTTGCTTTATTTGCGTGAGTGCGTCTTTTTCTATTTCCGTCTATTTTTTCTTTTGCTTGCTGAAGGCTCTTTATTTATAGAGAAGTTTGAGAAACTGTTCCCACCTTTTTTTTTTTCCTCAACTCACCGGTTAATGGGCAATTTTCATGGACCATTATCTTCTTTCATGTGTTCATGCCATCACCCACTTTTCAGCTTTTTGGTTTGTTCTGTTTCTAGAATTTTCTTTTCATAGGTACTAGGCAGCTCATGTGATCTCTTCTTCTTCTTCTTCTTCTTTTTAATTCAATTTTTGTTCCTGCCGTGGCCTCCTTTTCAGCCTTTATCTCCTTATTTTTCTCCTTTTAGTCCTTTCTTATAGGTAATGGCAGACTAGCTTATAAGTAGTTTGTTTTACTAGTTTTTGGACTCACCTGATTATTATGTTTTTAATGTGTGAACCCTTATTTTCAGGTGAGGTACATTTGTGTATATTTTTTTTTTTGGTTTCAACAGAAACACAAATTGAAAGTGAGTTCAATAAAGGGAAAACCATACCTAATTGTACCCATTCTTCTTGGACTTTGGGTTGCTTCAAAGGCTTAGCCTTTCCAACTACAAACCCAAAAAAAATAAAGTAACATACACAGAGAGTGCAATTGAGATCGCATATTGAATCTACAGATTTATACTTGAAATAAATCAATAATAAATGAAATCAATATCGAATCAAGAGAGAGTTATAAGGAACCTACCCACTCTTTGAAAAGAATTCGAACCAAACTGAAACAATTATAGAAATATTAAAAAAAGAAAAAAATGAAAAGAAGAAGAACCAATCTTGAAAAATTAAAAGAAAAAAGATAGTAAAGAGATTTTTTTTTTTAAATAAGGAGAGGTTGTTTGATAGGAAGACACTACCAAAGTCAAGTAGATGAGATGATACAGAATCGGCACAGATCTAGACTCTAGAGTTCTAATTATGAGCAGAAGAATTGGAACCGTACGAACTTCAAAATTGCCAACATCTGCGTCCTCTTTGTGGTCACTGACTAATGAGATTTGTCGTGGAAGTTGATTCACACTAGCCAAATCTTTTTTTAACAAAGCCTCCTCTTCTCTCCCAAAAAAAAAAAAAAAAAAAAAGGATGAAAGGTAATTTGCGATATAGCCATGCAACTAATAGTTAGCAACCGATTAAGTTGTATTTTTTCTTGATTATCTTTTACTTTTGTCTCTATTTTAAAAATAGGATGTAGGGGTATTTTTGAGTTACCAAAAAATCCAGTCCAAACAAGGGAAGCTCCTTAAACAGTAGTATAAATATAACTAAATTATTTTTTTAAAGATAAAATTTAAATAAATAAACATAAATATAAACATAAACAAGAGAATAAAATGCAGTGAAAGATTAAACTCACTTTGATTGATCATAATAGAAGGATCTAGTTCCTTACATTCTCGAAGAATATAATTATTCTTGTGTATGATGGTGATATTACTTAGAATTTTCAGATGGCAAACATCAAATAAAACTATTTGGTTTGATAATTTGTGTTGTTTTGAACTTTGAAGCACTAAAAAATAGTTTTTGTTGGTTTGATGTTGATTTTTTATTTGTTAGGTGGTTTTTGAGATAAACATTATTTGATATTGGCCATCATTAGGATGTTTGGGAGCAATTGATGGAACTCATGTTCGTGTATCTGCTCCAATCGAAAACCAAGGAAGTTTTTGTGGTCGAAAGGAAGGGATAACACAAAATGTGTTAGCTGCAATTATGTTTGACCTGAGATTCATATATATGTTAGCTAGTTGGGAAGGTAGTGCTCATGATTCTCGTTTTCTAAATGATGCACTAAGTAGGCCAAGGGGACTTAAAATACCAAAAGGTATTATATAGATAACATGCCTTTGTGTTTGGTTCTAAGTGAGTTGTCTATGTCACATCCCAAACCCATCCCAAACCCAATACCCAGATTTGTGACCATGACCGGCGTGTTAATATCAAGCCTAAACCTGGTATTAACAAGAACCAACTAAACTTTTTACAAAAGATTTTACAAAAGCTTCCCTTTTTCTTATCATTCTTGTTTCTTTACTTCTTGAGATAACTTTTCACTTGATATTCTGAGCATCTACATTGTACTTCAACCGATAACACAATCCACCAGTTATTCAAATTCTGAATTTCACATAATACATCTCTTAATACTTTAAGGTACACAACTTTCATTAGATTCTAAAATACACAATGTCATAAAGCTAAACATCAAATGCTAATTTGGGATCTATACATTAAAACTAAAACTAGCTCCTTCCAGAATTCAACTAAGGCTCTCTCTGCTCCAAATTGAAACCTGTTGACTAAAAGAGTGGAAGGGGTGAGCTACATAGCTCAGTAAGGGTATGATACGTAAGAATTTAATAAGAATGCATGTAAATCAAATCATTTCATTTTATAAACATTCAGATAGGAGAACATCTTTTCATGCATAGTATTTTATACTATTTGTAATAATAACTTATATGCTCTTTGTAGGAAAATAATTGTTCTCTCTTTTCTTATTAGAATAATTTTACCAAAACCTTTCGAATTAAATTTCTTTCATTTCTTACAAAGTCACCAAATATAATATTGATTGTTTAAAATTATATATATATATATATATATATATATATTTTCGTTAAAAAATAGTCATTTTAAGTTAAATCAGATAATTGGTAACTTTGTTTTAAACTAGAAACATCTTGCCGAATAAGAAAACATTTCTTTATAAACTTCTTCTTATAAAATATTATAACTTTTATGGTCATAAAACTTAACGTTTCATAAAGAACAGATATTTGATAACTTTTTAACATAAACTTATACTTTCATTGGAAGCTTTATCTTTATAGAATACTAAAACATTTTCATCAGATTCTTTATCTTTAAAGCATAACAGAACTTCAGAAACTTTTATCTTTAAAAAACAGCTTTTCTTTTCATCATAAATTTCTTATTTCCATGAGAGCTTTTAACTTTTCACAATACATTTAAACAAAATCATTCTCTCATGATTAAAAACATAATATAGTTGTTCATAAATAACATATTGATTAGTCCATATTTGATAAATTTGTACTTATTTGGGAGGCTTCTAGCACCACTGTGCTAGGCATTCAACATTCCCCACAATGCCAGGTATTACCAGGATCACATCATAATACATATCTTCAACCATGGGGAGTAGGTTGGCATCCTCCACAAGTTGGCCGTTACCAACAAGGGTGGGTACAGCAAAGCCAGTCCTATTTTTAATGGCCAATTAGATAATATTTTCCATAGAAAGCCAGTAATTTAACCCCTATTGGCTGAGTTCAGATAATCAGATGACATAACTCGAAACATTTCATACTTGTACATCATACTGAAATTCATAATTTGCATAACATTTCATAATAAAAGTATTTCCATTGTTTTCTTTAAATATCATGTTCGTGGAATTAGTAATAGCATCAATATGCTTAAATCATATACATAAGGTTTCGAAAGCTCATGAACATATCTTTATCTAAAACATGATTACATACCATATTTCTAATATAAAAAAACCTTTTAATGCATAATACACTTTTAAAAAAACATCATGTGTGTGTGTGTGTGCATTTGGTCTAAAGGAATTTTTTTCGTTATTTTGATTATATGATTACAAGGTCCTTGAATATATATGTTTACAAGTGCATTAGATATATTCTTTGAAGGAATATATCTATGTTATAGATGGTTTATATTTATTTAAGATATTTCTTATTTGGAAGTTAAAAAAAATAGTTGTTTTTTCCATTTTAAGTTGTGCGGAACGCTGGAAAATATTTTACACAGCATTTTCATGTACACAGAAAAATATTATAAAATGAAAACATTTTCCAGCAAATATTTTACATGTAAAATATTTTTCCTCTGTAAATATTTTACGTCGACTAATAACCTTAACCTAAACCTAAACATAAACACATATAATTATTTCCATATATAACAAAAAAATTTAAACTTTGTAAGTATATAACTAAAATAATTTTCTAAAGATAAAAATTAAATAAATAAACATAAACATAAACATAAATACAAACAAGAGAATAATATGCAATAGTGGGGACAAAATTTTTACCTGCAAATTAAGCAAATAAAATGCATTAAGATTAAAATCACTGTGATCAATCACAATAGAAGGATCTAGTTCCTTACATTCTTGACGAACATAATTGTTGTTGTGCATGGTGGTGCTATTACTTAGAATTTTCAGATGGGGGGCATCAAATAAAACTATCTGGTTTGATCATTTGTGTTGGTTTGAACTTTGAAACACTAATAAAATAGTTTTTGTTGGTTTGATGTTATGCTAGGTAAGCATCAATTATATAGAGGTTTGAAATTCATCCAATTCCTATTGCTAATCTAACTAATGATTTGTCGATGACAAATATTGTCAAAGTTGGTGCATTTTTCATTATTACAATGCTTAAGAAGCAGAGTCAGTCATTAGTTTTTAATTATTTTTGTCTACCTATCTTCTCATTGATTAGGCCATCGAGAGAGGCATTGAGTATGGGGGCAACGATTGCCACACTTAAAATTAATTTCGGGCTAACCAATTTGAAATTATCCACCACATATGACAACACAAATGAATATTTGAATTTATTAAGCTTCTTACAAATGAATTTTCGGTCTATCAATATTTGAATTTATTAGGATTCTTACAAATGAATTTTTGGAATATATATATATATATATATATAGACACACACATACACACACTAGTCTCATCACATGCGCTCTGCACGTGTGATGAGCCTCTCTTTTTATTTTGAGTTTAATGTACTAAAATTTAGGATTTGAAATAGATATATTAGAGAGTGAGCTAATTTTTAGGAAAAAAGTTTTTTTGGTAATTTTTTAAAATTTTGTTGAATTACAATTTTAACCCTATTTTTTATTTTTTAAGAATAAGGATTATTTAATTAGCTTAGGAGCATTTTTGACATTTTTTGAAAGCATAACTAACTTTTCGAATCCTTTATAAATATATATATATATATATATATATATATATATAAGGCTTCTTACATGTAAAAGATTAATACAAGATATGATGTTTGTTGATTTTTCTTTCATTTGTTATATTGATAGGATATTCAAAATTGCGATTTTCAAATACAAACAAAATTCTAGTGTTGTGAAGGAACTTACTTTGAGATTCTCACATTTAATTATATCTATAGTGGTAAGAGTCTTAAGAAAATCTGCAGCAGTAGGAACAATATCTTTACCTACAAATCGAGCAAATAAAATGAATTTAGATGTCACTGTGAACAATCACAATAGAAGGATCCAGTTCCCTGAATTCTCGAAAAACATATTTCTTCTTTGCAAAGCACCTGGAATCTTCTAGCCTTTTTTATAACAAAGAGGAGCAATATCATAGAAAAGTTCAAAGCAAACTATCGTTGCTGTATCAACTATGGAAGCTAAATTTATGGCATGCTTTGAGGTCACAGTTCATGGATTGTGGTTGCAAAATTTTATCTTAGGACTTGGAATTATTAAATCAATTTCCAGGCTATTAAGAATTTATTGTGATAATTCTGCAGCTGTGTTTTTCTCTAAAAATGATAAGTATTCTAATGGTGCAAAACACAAGGTGAATTGGGCGGTAGTAATTTTCAAGAGTAATTTGTCAATTACTTTTTCTTTTCTTTTTTCTTTTTTTTGGAGATAATGCCATAAAAGAAACTTAGGGCCCATTTGGTTTAGAGATAGCTCAGCTTTCCTATCTCAGTTTTCATAACTCAGTTTTCAAAACTCATAACTTAGTTCTCAGTTTTTGAAAACACCCATTTGTTATTTCCTGTTTCCATCACTCTAACTCAAATTTTTGAGTTTTGAGTGATGGAAACAAGTGTTGAAAACCAAGCCAAACACAAAATTTTTTGTGGGACCCACGTGTTTTGAGAACTCAGTTATGAAAACTGAGTGATATGATCCAAAAACCCACTCATCCAAACATGCTCTTAGTATTTATAGCAAAGTAAGGAAAGGTTTCTCTCTCTTGATCATCCTTCTTTAATAAAAAAAAAAAAAAAAAACTATTCAGTATATGTGATGGGGAAGCTAACTCTTTTATAGGTAGAGAGATGACCAAATTCCTTATACATATAACCTCTGCTTTTCCCTCAAAGTCGAAGTTACTTAGGAAACCTTCTTCTCCATTAACCAATGTTTAAGGACATGTAACTTCTTATTAAGCCTAGACAAATTGGTCCAGTTGTTCTATGTAAAGCAAGATATCTGGTGGATGAATTTCAAGCAGCCAATTTCAAGATGACAACGCTTTTAGAGGGTGGGAAGAATCAGTGTGTTCCCCTAAAGCCACCATGGTATAAAATAAATGTCGACGGGGCTATTTTTTCTCCTCTCGGATCCTCGGGAATGGGGGCAGTACTTCGAGATTCAGAAGGTAGGTTGTATTATCTATTCTTATAAATGACTTGGTCATGTCATAAGAAATTGGAGTGGACTGCAATTTGATGTCGTTTTCAATTTTGCACTAACTTCATCAAATTGTAATTAAGAAAGTCAATCAGCTGTAGAAATTTTGGTAGGGAAGCTGTCTGTGAAATTTATAAAATTGCTCTGAGAAGTTTTTACATTTGTTAACACCCTGCATCACGATTCCCATTTTGAGCATTATGCCTATGTGATATAGTTTTTCAAGTGGTTGGTTATATGTTAGCATGTGTTGTTGCAATAAAGATCTATGTTGTTTATCTTACATGCATCTTCTCCAGTACTATCACTTGGTTGTTCGGTGACTGGAACAATTGATGAAAAATTTGACAAAGGATATCTGGTTATTGTAATCCTGGGTGCCGATCAACTGAAAGGTGTCTTGTACCATATTCCTCTTATTGTTTCTAAGAGTACTTATTCTATGACCAAGCCTACTCGCTGGAGCCAAAAGAGATCCAGGTTGGCATTATGTGATCCCTTTCGGCCCAAATCGAACAGGAGTGGTTACAATTTCTTTTTTTTTTTTTTTTTTTTCTAAGCATTATAAGTAAATTATACAAGCAATTATATACATATGAAGTCAGCTTCACATTGTAAATTTAAAATTAAAAACAATTTCTTTAATGTACATTTTACTACCCCAATGCCTCGTCTTCCTGACATTGACTCTATAGAGAAATTTAGATATCCATTCCCCTCTCTCTCTCTTTCTCTCTCTCTCTCTCTCTCAAACACACACTCATGGGGAATGTGACATCTTGTGCTCCTTCCATAATCTCAATGGGGTAGTGAAGGTCTTATTATGTGATGGAAGATTTCAAGTCTACACAAGGCCAGTAAAAGCAGCAGAACTCATGCTAGAGAACCCAGGTCAATTTATCTGTGAATCAAGCAGCCTCAAAGTTGGGTATCGGATTCAAAGGATGTAAAGTTTTGTGCTCTCACTCTAAATAGAAATTGAACCTTTATTAATAAAAGAGTGAATGAATACAATGAATACATACAAGCCCTGATCCTATATTTATATATAAAGACTAAAGTAAGCAAAGAAAATTGTCAAATAACTAACTCCCTAAAAGAAGGAAAATCTGTTACAGTAGCATTCTAGCTCTTGCACACGTGTCTAATCACCTTCCCAATATCCTTGCATACGTGGCATCATCTACTGCATTGAGTACAACAGTTGATCATAGTGAGGCATTACTTCAATCATAGCCATAGCAGCTGTTTGATCAATGCCTTGGTCACCTTGAAGTTATGAACTGATTTGATTAGCAAAATGGACTTCTCCTTAATGCAAGGAAGCATTCTGTTGTGCTGTTTTAACACTCCCCCTCAAGAGCAAAGGTCTTGTTTCTTGATTATGCTTCTTATACTTTGGATACTGTATTTTGTGACCAAAAATGTTGATAACTGCCAGCCTTGCTAATAATTTGGAAAACTGATCAACCCCAAGTGCTTTTGTGAATATATCTACCAGTTGATTCCTTGAAGAGACATAAAACATCTTGATGGCACCATCCAATACTCTATTTTTGACTATATGACAATCTGCTTCTATAAGCTTTGATCTCTCATGGAATACATGATTTGCAGAGATATGTATGGCTACCTGGTTGTCATAGTACAATAGCACTGGTCTTTCATGTGGAATGTGCAAGTCTCTTAACAAGTAAAGCAACCAAATGACTTCACATGTGGTGGTGGCAATGGATCTGTACTCTGCTTCAGTAGAGGATCTAGACACTATGTCTTGCTTTTTAGATCTCTAAGAAATTAAAGAGTCCCCTAAGAAAACAAAATAACCTGTTAAGGATTTCCTTGTGTCAGGTAGCCTGCCCAATCAGCATCACAGAATGCCTTTAGCTGCAGGTCTGATTCAACAGGAAAGAATACCCCTTGCCCTGGTGTACCTTTGATGTATTGAAGGATTCTAGTGGCTGCCTTCATGTGTGGAGTTCGAGGTTGAGCTAAATACTGACTAAGTCTGTGAACTGCATAGGCTATATCAGGCCTGCTCAAAGTTAAATACATTAACTTCCCTATTAGCCTCCTATACTACCCTGCATCTTTAAGTAACTCCCCATCTGCCTTGGATAGCTTCAATTGTTGTTCCATTGGTGATTTGACAAGTTTGCAACCAAGCATTCCTGCCTCTTTTAAAACCTCAAGAGCATACTTTTGTTGGTTAATGCTAATACCTTTAGCACTCCTTGCAATCTCCAAATCCAAAAAGTACTTGAGTGAACCAAGATCTTTGATTCCAAATTTCTAGTCTAACAAGGATTTTAGCTTGGCAACACAAGCTGAATCATTTCCTGTAATTATCATATCATCTACATACACCAATAATGTAGTAAAAGAAGAACCATCAGCATGGACAAACAAGGAATGATTTGCCCGAGACTGTTTGAAACCAAGCTGCATATTGGTAGCAGAAAATTTGGCATTCCATTGCCTTAAAGCTTGTTTAAGATCATATAAGGACTTCACCAATTTGCATACCAGAGGAGTAGCAGAAGTGGAACTAAGAGACTCCGCCTTATTATGAAAACCAGAAGGCAAGTCCATGTATACCTCCTCATCAAGACCACCATTGAGAAAGGCATTGTTTATGTCTAGTTGATGCAAAGGCCACCCTTTGGTCGAAGCAAGAGCAATCAAAACCCTCACAGACACAGTCTTAACAATAGGACTAAAAGTTTCCAAGAAGTCAAGCCCTTCCCTTTAAGTGTACCCTTTAGCAACCAACCTTGCTTTGTACATTTTTATAGTGCCATCAGGATTTAGCTCCACTCTATAGACCCATTTACACCTAATAGGTCTTTTACCTGGTGGCAAAGGGGTAAGCACCTAAGTATGAGTCTGTTCTAAAGCTTGAATCTCCTTATCCATAGCCTCCCTCCAAAGAGGATCTATAATAGCTTGATGGAAGTACTAAGGTGCCTGATGATTATGACTAACTGTCATGAGATAGGACTGATAGTTTGGATCCAAATGACAATAAGTGAGACAATCTGCAATGTCATAAGGAGTCCCTGAGACATTAGAAGAAACAGCTGGAGGTGATATGGCAGTTGAATTGCGAGCATGGTCCTGTAGGTATATTGGAGTTTTGTGAGTTTTGGTGGACTTTCTGGTTGGTGGAGGATCTACATTAGGAATGTTAGGAACAAAAACAGCATTATCAAAGGAATTAGGGGTAACCAAAGGCACACAAGGAGGAGTAGGACTGGGTGATGGAGTTGAAGAAGGATGGGAAGGTGAAATCAAAGAAGTACAAGGAGGAGAAGACTCAATGGGAGCATCTGGTATGCTGACAAGAGTAACAAAAGGATCTATAGCAGAAACAGAAGCATCAAACTCAGTAACAAAAAGATCAGAAAAATCCTGTGCAATAGTGGCAAAAGGAAAAATATTTTCATGGAAGTAAACATCTCTAGAAACAAACACAACTTTGGTGGATAGATTCATTACCTTATAACCTTTAACCCCAATAGGATAACCCAAAAAGACACATTTAGATGCTCTTGGATCAAATTTAGTCCTATTGTGAGAAAGGGTGGAAGCGTAACATAGACACCCAAAGACCCTCAAATGAGAGTAAGTTGGGACTTGACCAAAAAGAACCTCAAAAGGAGTTTTATGACCTAAAACTGAAGATGGAGTTCTATTGATTAAGTAAGTGGTAGTAAGAATGCAATGCCCCCACAAATGCAAAGGTAAGTTGGATTGAAATCTAAGTGCTCTTGCAACATTTAAGAGATGTTGATATTTACTCTCAACTATTACATTTTGTTGAGGGGTTTCAACACAACTCAATTGATGCAAGATGCCCTTTTAAGAAAAGAAGGTAGACATGATGAATTCAGTCCCATTATCTGTCCTAATACATTTTACCTTTCTTGAAAATTGTGTTTGTACCATGATGCAAAATTGTCCCAAAATGGTTTGGGTTTGGGATTTATGTTTAAGGAGATAAACCCAAGTGTGTCTTGAATAGTCATCTACTATTGTTAAAAAAAAAAAAAATTGCAGCCATCAATGGTAGAAGTTGAAAAGGGTCCCCATAAGTCATAGTGAATCAAATCAAAACAATGACTAGAGATATGAGAACTAGAATTGAAAGGTAATCTCTTTTGCTTAGCTAAAGGACAAATTTCACAATCAACAATTTTATCAACATTGATAGGTGGTACATCATTATGTTTCAACAATGCCAATTTAGCATTTAACAAGTGTCCTAATCTAAAATGCCAAACATGTGGCTAGACATGAACATTATTGACAGCATGAACATTATTTATAGAATGAAAAACAGTAGAACAATTTGATGAGGCTGAGATGCTCTTTTCCAGCAGATATAATCCTTTGTATTCTTTACCCAGACCAATTGTGCTTCAATGAGCCAGGTCTTGGATGAAGCAAAGAGTTCTAAAGAACATAAGACAGCAAGAAATGGACTTAGCCAATTTATTGACAAAAAGAAGATTAAAAGTGAATGAAGGAACACACAAAACATTGTGAAAAACAAGTTTTGTTAAGATTTCAACAGTTCCTATATGTGTGACTAAGGCTGACTCTCCATTTGGAAGATTAACAAAAGTGTTCAACACAACAGTAATAGAAGACAAGACACAGAATGCACCATGTGATCTGTGGCTCCTATATCAATTACCCAATTAGATCCATTGAATGCAGTCCTATCAACTTTTCTAGCAAAAAAAATGGAATACTAAAAAGAAGGATTAAAGAAATGATTGGAATGATTACCTGACATAAGTGCAGGATTCAAGGCAGGATAGGTATTGACCTATGACTATAAAGAAGATACTATCAATCCAGAACTTTCACCAGAGACTCCTCCTGCACCAGTAGCCATACAAGAAATGCTTGCATTTGTAGCATAAAGTGTATCACCAAGAACAGTCCCTATCCTAGTGGTTCCTGAGTTGACAAAGGCCAACAATTTCTCACATTATGCCTTAGAAATAGGGCACCGATTGCCAGTAATCAAAGCACCATCTCCAGAATTGAAAGATGCTTGATTTGCATTGGCTATTGGCTTGCCTTTGGGCTTGTAACCAGGCAGATAGCCATGCAATTTGTAGCATTTTTCAATAGTGTGCCCTATCGTATTACAGTGAGTATAGAAAGGCCTTTCCTTTCTCCTATTTCGTTTGAAGTTTCCTTTGGAATTAGCATACATTGCCATTGTATCAAACTAAGTAGAACCAGAACCTCCATGACCAACATTCTTGTGAGATTCCTCTTGTAAAATCAGTGAATAGACTTTGCTCATTGAGGGAAAAGGATCCATGACAAGAATTTGACTTCGAATAGTGTCAAAACTCTCATTTAGTCCCATCAGAAATCTCATCACATAAGCCTTATTATTAGAATTACTCAGAGTCTTCATAGCTCCTCAAGAACACTCTAGCATTGGTTCATAATTCAGCAATTGATCCCATAATCACTCGAATTTGGTATAAAACTCAGTTACAAACATCTAATTTTGGCGAATTTGAGAAATCTTAGTTTGTAAATTGTAGATTTTAGGTCCATTTCCTTGTGAGAACACATTCTGGAGTTCAATCCATATCTCCCTTGCTGTTTCACAGTACATGATATTGCTCGAGAAATCCACATGCATAGAATTAATCATCCATGAAAGCACCATAGTGTTGCAACTCTCCCAATCTTCATACAGAGGTGAATCAAGATCTGGCTTCGGAATCTTTCCATTCACAAAACCTATCTTCTTCTTCGCAGTGAGGGTAAGTACCATAGCTCTTGACCAGGATTGGCAATTTCTCATTCCTAACAGAGGCTGTGTAACAAGAATGTTTCCTGGATTTTCACTGGAATTCAAGAAATAGGGATTAGGAGTAACAGATGTTGAAACATTTGGTGAATTCGAGTTTGTGTGTGTGGATTGATTATTGACAGGCTCAGGGGATGTGTAAGTGGATTGATTGTTTGCTTCAATGGACGCCATTGCAGAACCTTGAAGCTCTAATACCATATAAAGTTTTGTGCTCTCACTCTAAATAGAAATTGAACCTTTATTGATAAAAGAGTGAATGAATACATACAAGTCTTGATCCTATATTTATTTACAGAGAATAAAGTAAGCAAAGAAAACTGTCAAATAACTAACTCCCTAAAAGAAGCAAAATCTGTTATAGTAGCATTCCAACTCATGCACACGTGTCCAATCACCTTCCCAATATCCTTGCATACGTGGCATCATCTACTGCATTGAGTAAAACACTTGATCATAGTAAGGCATTACTTCAATCATAGCCATAGTAGCTGTTTGATCAATGCCTTGGTCACCTTGAAGTTGTGAACTGATTTGATTAGCAAAATGGACTTCTCCTTGATGCAAGGTAGCATTTTGCTGTGCTATTTTAACAAAGGACTATTAGCTAATGAGGAGCTAGAGCTACGCCAATTCTACTTTCTCCTTCCCATAGACTTTTAGCTCTGTCTCTTACAAGGCTTCCAAGGCTCTGAAGCATATAAGTTTTAACAACTTGGGGAAGATCTTTCCAGTCGTTAGTGAGTTTTGCATGTTTGCTTCTAAATCCAAAACAATAAATACTCCAACATGTCATCAGTAGGAACCACAACAGAGGTACTCAAAGCAGAGATCATGGAAGCCTGCGTTAGAGACTATTATTGAAAGTTGAAAAACCATGTAGAAAAATGAGATATAGCAGTATTTTGTCTCTATTTCTTCTCTTCAATTCTTATTATTTTGGGTATAATTTTCTAGATTACTAGTAATAAAGTTTGTAAAGTTGTTATTTACAATTATGTATTTTGTTGGCTTTCATTCCGTGCCAAATTTGATTGTAATTGCTTTCAATCTTTTATACCCTGTATTTATTGTGGGATTTGATTGTAAGGGTTGTGTGATAGAGAGAGAGTGTGAAGACTCAAGCTATTGAAGAATGAAGTGTTTTCGCGGGTATCTCGCGACTTAGCATCCCGCGAAGTAACTCATATGCCCTGCACATGCTGGAATGCGAAGAGTCAGGCCAGGATGGAGATAGCTGTGTCTCGCGAGTATCTCGCGGGTAAGGCCTACCCATGAGACACCCGCGAGGCATTCTGTTCTGCCAGCCTGTCCATTCTAATACACACTTTCTGTGCCTACACTATTTATACCCACATTACCTACAAATGTTGAGGTGTGCTTCTGAGAGAAAACTCTAGCCAAACACATTGAGAATTAGAGATTGTCATACCCACAATTCTCTCCACACGTGCTTGTGGTATTTCCTCAACTCTTACCTCTCCATTTCCATACCATCGAGAGGTTGATAGCCCAAACACTTACCACACCCTTTGAGAGTGTCAAGTGACGTTTTAGTCCTGCTGGGAAGCATTGGAAGAAGCCAAGGATGGCAGATGCAACATGGAGCTTGTTGCGGGATCCAGAAAGCTAGACAAGACACGGTTCTGAGAAGCCTTGTTGGAGTAGGAGCTTGGAGGGCTTAGCATCGGGTAGATTAGGCTTGGAGGGTCTCTTGCTAACCCATGTATCCCAACTGATTGTCTAGTGGATCGATTTCCGTTTGGAGGGCGGCGGTGAGGTTTTTCGCCAAGTTCTTCGGTTTCCTCTTTGATAACACATCGGCATGTTATCTTGTATTTGCATCCTTCTTCCTTACTCTTTTACATTCCATTATACTACTATGTTGCTTGGATTATGGATTATAGTAGCTTGTTATTTATCCGCTCGCATTTACACTATTCCGCACTTAGTATTAAGTTAAGGTAAAATCTATCAAGCCGTAATTTTAATTTGGGGATCTAAACAGCTCTTGTGTTTACAACACATTTTCGAGCTTTCAATTGGTATCAGGGTGGGTACACTCGCTGTGGTTTAAATACCTGAGTGTGACCCTTGACCCTTTTTGAGATGGATAGGTCTCAATCTCTCAATGTTCCACCATTTTTTGATGGTAACAATTATGCTTTCTAGAAAGTCAGAATGAGAGCATTTTTATGTTCTATAGAGAATACCATTTGAGATGCGGTTGAAGTAGGTTGGACTAGGTCGGAGGCAGCCAAATCCACTTAGGATAAGGCAGCTCTCGTGACAGCCAATGCTAATAGTAAAGCTTTAAATGCTATTTTATGTGATGTGTCTCCAGATGAATTCCACAGGATCTCTCATATGATAGTAGCTAAAGAAGCTTGGGAGATTTTGTAGACTACCTATAAGGGTACAAAGAAATTTAAGGACACAAAACTTCAGATGCTTACCACCAGATTTGAAGAGCTCAAGATGGGTGGCGATGAACCTTTTGATTCGTTCTATAGGAAGCTCAATGAAATTGTAATTGCTAAACTCAATCTTGGTGAGAAAATTGAAGACACTAAGATCGTCAGAAAGATTTTGAGGTCCTTGCCAGAAAGTTTTAGAACAAAAGTTATAGCCATAGAAGAGAGTAAAGACTTGGATGAGATCAAAATCCAAGAGCTGATAGGGTCTCTCCAAACATATGAGCTGGGACTTCCTTCTCATAAGTCAAGTAAATCTCTCACACTTAAAACCATCACCAAAAGAATGGATGATTTTTCTGAAGAAGATGATGTGGAGAAGGAGGTAGCTTTTCTTGCGAAAAACTTCTGAAAATTCCAGAGAATGAAGAACAACGGAAGATAGTTCAGTAAAGGGAAATTCTCATCCTCAAAATGTGATAGAAAAGAGCATAAGAAGAAAGAAGAGAAGGAGTCTCAATCACCCCAAGGCATTGTGTGCTATGAGTACAATGGCCATGGACATCTAAAAAAGGAGTGTCCAAATTTTCTGAGAGGAAAAGGCAAGGCTTATGCCACAACACTCAGTGATACAGATTCTTCAAATTCTGACTCGGAAGAGAGCTGTGACATAGAACGAAATTACTCCACTTTTATGGCCATTGAACATGTTGAATCCTCTAAGGACTTGCATCAACTTGTACAAGAACTTGGGGAGCACAGTGATGAAGAATCTATGGGGATTGTTGAGGAATCAGATGCTGAAGAGGATGAGGATACAGTTGGTCTTCAAGAAAATTACACCTTACTTCTTGAGAAGTCGGGAAAGTATGTAAGGGTAGCCAAGGCGGCTGTGAGGAAAATGAAGAAAGCAGAGGAAGATTACTGAAGTCTCTTGGTCAGACATAAGGAGGTCAAATGCGAAATAGAAAAGCTTAATAGTGAGCTGTCAAAAGCTTACTTAAAGATTAGATTCTTGGAGCTTGAGGTGGTTCAAGCTAATGCCAAGGTAGAAAAAGTCTCCACCAAGAAGTTAAATGATGTAATTTCCTCCTAAAAGCAATTCTCAGATAAATCCGGACTAGGATACTCTAGAGAATGCAGTGCAACTGCTATGAATATTTCCAAAAAAGTAAAATTTGTGAAGGCCAAAGAGCCGGTTGTAGTTGCTCCAACTGTGGAGAAGACGAAGGTTGAAAAGAAGAAGATGATAACTGATCAAAGAGTGGTGAATAAGCCCAGGAACCAATCTATGGTCAAAACTGAAGCAAGAGGGAGATCTTTTCCACAATCACAACGAGGTCCTAGAACTAACCACTTTAGTCATCATTGTGGTCTTCAAGGACACATTCGACCCAACTGTCATAAGTTGAGAGCATTAAAGAATGCAACTAATCAAAGGTCAAGAGGACCAAGGAACGACAAGGGAACTTAGGTTGCTAACTCAACAAGAGGTCGAAACGGAGATCCAAGTGTGATGGACGTGATGAAAATGATAGGCGCATTCACCACGTGCTTGGAAAGCTTCTCCAGGAGGTTTGAAAGTCCTAACTCTGATACTCAATCCCATAGGGATATCACCCCAAACGCACGTGCCGTGTGGGTGAAAAGGGGTACTCATGCATAAACATTACAACATGTCCATGCACTAATTCTGTCGATATTTAGAGACATTTGGTCATGCATCATATCATGCATTGAAATTTGTTTTAGCATGTTTCTTTTACTTGTTTGGTTTGTACCAGTTTTTTTGTTGATCTTACTTTTCTTGTTCTGTTTTGGATGTGTTTAAAAAATTCAAAAACCCATAAAAATTGAAAAATCTTAAAAAGTTTGATCACTTGTTTTGTGTATATCACTTGTGAGTATGGCCTAGTACATACGTACTAATGGCGTAGTGCATTTACGATCTTGGCTTGTTATGTATGCACTTATTTCTATGTGGAAGAAATCTTGAAAACTATGTGTGACTGTTGTAAATAGAGCTTCATGCTTGTCATGAATGATTGGTCAATAGTCTTGTTGGTCTTGATACTTGCATAGACTTGTGTCTATATCTTTTCCCACTTTATTTATTTATTTATTTTTTTTGTTTTTACAAAAAGAGCTCACCAAATGTAAATCTCCAAATGAAAAGAGATATTGAGCTACAAAAGCCTGTCGCACACACTAGTATTCGACTAGGAAAAAGGGAAAGCGACTCTTTTAATGTAAATTGTATGGTGCTTAAAAAGCCAAAGGCTAATCCTCAATGTTGAAATATCAAAAATTTCAAGCACCGATCTCAAAAAGAGATGTATTGTCCAAAAATGGATCAATTGTTATGCTTTATGCAGAAGCCAAATGAAAAGCTTCTAATTTGTGTAATCAATGTGTAAGAGGTCATATATACTCATATCTATAATGGAGATAGTCCACTTGATTTCGTATCAGTTGTGTATGACTCGATTGAATTGATCATTGAAGCTTCACTCTTGTCTAAGGACTATTCTACATTTGATACTCACACACAACACACAAGACTTGAATTCAATTAATGCCTATCTCATTTGTGTGATTGTATATGTTCAAATGTGATGTGTATGCTCAAGTACTTGTTGATCAAACCCAAAAAGATTTTTGAGTGTTTTATATGTTTTTGAAAGTGATTTTATACTTTCGTGTGTTTAACTTTTGGTCAAAATGCATTTTTGTGTTTTTCATCAAAATCTGGGTCAAGGGTAGTTTCGCGAGAAGCTCGCGACTTAGAGCTTCCTGCCAAAAGTGCTTGAGGGAAATAAACTTTTTACAAATTCACACAGAGACTCTCGCGATTGTATCACGACTGTCTCACGACTAACAGCTTCTCGCGAAATACTGTTTGGCAAAAACTGGATTTTTCCAAATTCAGACAGAGGGTATCGCGACTATCTCACGATTGTCTTGCGACTTAAAGCTTCTTGCGAAGGTTTTGTGCTTCAGTGGCCATTCTCGCGACTGTCTCGCTACTCTCTAACCCACGAAAAATGCGTATTTTCAGTTTTATATAGCAGATGTGACAATTTTTCAAATCACACACATTTCCCTCGCTCAACCTCTTTCGAACCCCTTTCAACCCAAATCATTATTTCATTCAAACCCCATCATTTTCAAGCAAAATCTCTGCGAAATCCTATCAAGATATGTGTTTCTAACACTATTTTCATCTTTTATTTTTGGATTATGCAGAATCTGTGCTTAGGGTTTGAAAATTAGGGATTTTTGAAAATTTGGGTTGGGTTTCTAATTTTTGTGAAATTTTTTCAAATTCTTTGATTGGGCTGAGTCCCGTTTGTCTTTTGTGCATCTGTGTTGGCTCCATGAGGCATTTTATCATGTATTGAGGGTTGATTTTACCATGTTCATGCATTGTTCATACTTAGAGTGCATTTGTGCATGCTAGGTGTTTGACAAAATGTTCGAGTGACATTTTTATGCTAAATTGGTTTCAAGTGACTTCAATTTATGGGCTTCCACTTATTTGATCTTGGCTATCATGTTTTTGGTCACTGTGTATGTGTTTCACACTCTTTGCCCATGTTACACACATTAGACACACATCTAGGCACCCCTCATGCATCTTGTGCTGCACTATCATGCATCAGCACACACACACACATGCATTAGCACATGCACACACATGCACAGTTACTTGTTTTCATGCATTGTGGTTATGTTTTATTGGTTTGTGTGTCTTAGCATGCCATTTAGAGTTGGTTACGCTCTGTTTTAAGTATTTTACCTATGTTTTGAACTAACATGTATCTAATCTGTTTTTGTGTTCTATTTTGTGTTCTGCACTCGCTTTGTTCTTTTCTTGGATGTTTATGTGAGTAGATGTCTCTGTTTAAATCCTCAGCTGTGAAAGGTGGCAGTAACAAAGGGAAAGAGCCGATCATTGATGTTGATGACCATTCCCCTAGACCAAAGAGAGCTTGTTTCTCAACGAGAATGTATGATCCTAGCTTGTTTAGGTCTTATGCTGCTTTTGAGTCATATAATAACCACTTTCAAGATGCTCCCTTGTTAGCTAAAAGGGCCGTTGATCAGTCGTCTCTTTTAGATACTAAAATTCCTGTCTTGTTTGCCATAAAATACTGGAATTTTCTTCTCTCTGATCTTGAAGATGCCTATGAAAACATGGTGAAAGAGTTTTATGCCAATGCTATTGTAGAAGGAGAAGATATCAAGTGCTGGGTTAGAGGAAAGCGGTTCTTGATAACTCCTGTGTACTTGTCTGATATTCTAAACATAAATCGGCCAATACTTCCTATACCACCCGTATATGATGAACTAGTTCCGGATGAGGACACACTTCGGGAAGAATTAGGAGCTGATTTGGAATTCTTGTCCAGTGGAAAGTCCATCAATGTGGCTTCACTTTCTCCGGAATTAAGGCTCATGTCAACAATCATGTGTAGCAATCTCTACCCATTGTCAAGCACTGGCTACATCAACCTTGGTCGAGCATTATTTCTACATGATCTGGTTTCTGATGTGAAAATTGATGTATGCTCTCACATCTTTCACATTTTGACAAAGACAGTTGACCAAACTGCCTTAAGGAATTGTATTCCATTTTGTCGTTTCATCTCTCGGATTTTGAAACTCAAAGGTGTGCGTCCCTCTGCAGATGAGCGCCCACACCCAAGGCCTAGCCCAATTAACATTCGTACTCTTCAAGCAAGTATAAATCACACCAAGAAGACTGTCAAGCAAGAACATCATGCAACTCAGGGAAGCTCAAGTTCTACCTCCTATTCCTATGATGAAAAGTTCGACAACATCATGGTTGCACTTTAAGAGATTAGTACCAAGATTTCAGGACTAGCTAATATCTTGTACTCCCAACACTCTCGTTTTGATAAAAAGTTAACATCTCTCGAAACTCAGATGGATGAAATTCAAAGGAAGCTAAAAGACAATGAAGGCTAGCTATTCCATGACAAAAAGGGGGAGATGGTGTTATTGACAGAGGGAGATGATGTCATTGACAGGGGGAGTGTAGTGACAGGGGGAGAAGAAGCTAGAAGTTTACTGCTGGTTCAATTAGTTTATGTTTAGTTTTTATAACTGTTTTTATGTTTACGGGTTTTACTGCTTTTGTTTAAAGCTTTGATACTCTATTTTTAATTTCAGTAGTTTTGTGATTATCTCTATGCTTTGTAGCATACTTGTTTGTACTTTTAAGATATTGCTAATATGTCTTAAGTATCTCACTCTTGTGCCCTTGTAGGATTTTTCCTAGATGTAAATTCTTCGTGTATTGTGCATTGGTTGAGTGTGGGAATGCAATTGATCCTTTGGATTGGTCTCAATTGCATTGCATGTTTGGATGAGCATTTACTTGCTAAATGTTCATTGTAGTCATTCTTTAATGACTATTTTTGTTTGATTAAGATATGCCTTCATGCTTTATAGTGCTTACATACTTGATCGCTTTTTACTTGTTCATGTCCGTACCTTGTATTCAACTTGTCATATGCTAAATGAAAGTTTTTGTTTCTGTACGAGTGTTTCAGGTTACAAGTATATACATGCAAGTGCTTCACAGTTTCTAGATTAGGTGTGAGTGAGTTTTGCCATTGTTCCCACACTCACGTTTAAGTCTAGAGTCTGTTTTAGGGGTTTTGTCATGGAATAGCCAGAGGGGGAGATTGTAAAGTTGTTGTTTACAACTATGTATTTTGTTGGCTTTTATTCTATGCCAAATTTGATTGTAATTGCTTTCAATCTTTTATAACCTGTATTTATTGTGGGATTTGATTGTAAGGGTTGTGTGATAGAGAGAGAGTGTGACGACTCAAGCTATAGAAGAATGAAGTGTTTTCACGGGTATCTCGCGACTTAGCATCCCACGAAGTAACTCATGTGTCTGGTATATGCTGGAATGCGAAGAGTCAGGCTAGGATGGAGACAGCTGTGCCTCGCAAGTATCTCGCGGGTAAGGCCTTCCCGCGAGACACCCGCGAGGCATTTTGTTTTGCTAGCCTGTCCTTTCTAATACACACTTTCTGTGCCTACACTATTTATACCCATGTTACCCACAAATGTTGAGGTGTACTTCTGAGAGAAAACCCTAGCCAAACACATTAAGAATTAGAGATTGTCATACCCATAATTCTCTACACACTTGCTTGTGGTATTTCATCAACTCCTACCTCTCCATTTCCATACCATTGAGAGGTTGATAGCCCAAACACTTACCACACCCTTTAAGAGTGTCAAGTGACATTTTGGTGCTGCTGGGAAGCATTGGAAGAAGTCAAGGATGGAAAATGCAACATGGAGCTTGTTGCGGGATCCGGAGAGCTAGACAAGACACGGTTCCGAGAAACCTTGTTGGAGTAGGAGCTTGGAGGGCTTAGGTACATCGGGTAGATTAGGCTTGGAGGGTCTCTTGCTAACCCATGTATCCCAACTGATTGTCTAGTGGATCGATTTTCGCTTGGAGGGTGGCGGTGAGGTTTTTCACCGAGTTCTTCGGTTTCCTCTTCGATAACACATCGGCGTGTTATCTTGTGTTTGCATCCCTTTTCCCTACTATTTTACATTCCATTATACTGCTGTGTTGCTTAGATTATGGATTAGAGTAGCTTGTTTATTTAGCCACTCGCATTTACACTATTCCGCACTTAGTATTAAGTTAGTGTAAAATCTATCGAGCCGTAATTTTAATTTGGGGGTCTAAACAGCTCTTGTGTTTTCAACACATTTTCGAGCTTTCAAAGTTAAAAGGGTAAAGTGATTAAATTTACGAGCAATGTTACATAATTACATAACAGTTTTCACAACAAATTTTATATACATTAAGTTGCTAGGTTATTATTGATTCTTATATGTGTCCACTACTGTTTTGTCATTCACCATATAAAAATTTGTTGTCAATATTTATGTTTCTGTAGACTAATTGTAAATTTACAGGACTAGGTCCTTTGTTCATATATATTCCACTTTGATATTCAGATCTCATACTAATCTGTGGTTACCATTATGACCTGGCAACTCAAGTAGATCATTGACTCAAGAGAAGAGTAAAATGAAAATTATAATGTAATTGGTAATTCATGATTACAATGGTCCACTGCCCGTATAACACTAAAGTTCAGCGACTTACAAATGCAAATTTAGTAAAACCTCACAAACTTTTCATAAACATAATTTTTTGTTAGAAAATCAGAATGATGGTTACACATAATATTCCTTTTTTTTTTTCCTAATAGAATAAAATATTGAGACAATCGATAATTTATCATTATATCAAATAGGAAGTGTTAGAATTATGGTTTGAATGTTTATATTCACAAGTTCCTAACAGTTTTATCTTTTTGGACAAACGGTGTTTTATTGTTTTTTCTTGTTCATAGTTAAGAGTGAAATTTTTATTAACACTCCGAGAAAATTATAGATAGCAACACAGACTAAAGCTCTACATAAAACTCGGGGGAAAAAAAATCAAAACACAGCAGCACCTAAATTTGGCTGCCTCACAACAGAGGACAAACACAATAGCATCCCAAATTACAACGAAGAATGATGTTGATATGAGATTCAGGATATGTTCAAAATTTTCTAAACCCATTGTATTAGAACTTAAAAGCCCAACTATGTGTTTGACAAAGCCCAAACCCCTGACATTTTTTTTTTGGTGGTGAGAATCAAGTTATCATCGACAACCATGACAAAATTAGGTTAGCCAGCAAGTGGAGACCTAGCTGAAACAAATCCCCTCATATCATCTATTTCCTTTCCTATGAAATGACCTTGGTGTGGGTTACAGTTAGCCCAATTAGTAAAATTTCTGATAGTTGAATAAAAGATCTGGGATTCAATTCTTGCCTACACCAGAAACTAATTGGTGTCTCGGTCTGGTAATATAGAACTATGTCGTGGTTGAGCTTGACAGGGTGGAATTGGAAGGCAGACTTGGTTGAACTTAACCATATCTCAACATCAACATATAATATTTGTGTGGGATTGACCATCTGTTTAATCATTCTTGGGCTTGAAATACTTTTAATTGAAAGAAAAACAATGGAGAATGCTACATTATCTTACTATAAAATATTAAAATTAGTAAATATGATAGACATTACTATTTTCCAAAACTTAACCCTGTTTGCAATTTCAAGTTTTGTTGCCAGACTTGTGTGGCGTAATATGTTTCGAAATTGAATATTTAATTTAATTTTAGATATTGTAACCAAACTGTGTCAAAACCGTGTTCCCTTTTTATGAGTTTTCAAGAGAATCTAATTAAAATATTGCAGTTATAATTTTAAAAAGTTTGATAATTGAACTTTAAAATCATTTATAAAGTGATGGTCAATACTCTTTTTGTTTTGATGAAAAGAAATTGCTCAAAAACTGCAAAGATCAACGTTTAACTAGGGCACCCGCATATCCACTCTGGTTTTGTCCCTCTTTACCATATGTTAAATTTAATAGCCCCATAACCTCTAAAAATAAAAATAAATATACAAATAAAAATAAAAAGATAAAGATAAAGATAAAGATAAAGATAACCCTAAATCTTAAAAATGACCAAAGTACCCCAAAACCTTAAAACAACCAAAAATACCCATGAAACCTCTAAATTACCAAAATAACCCGAACCTCTAAAATGACCAAAATGGCCCTGAAACCTCAAAACGATTAAAAAGAATCACAAAACCTCAAATTGACAAAAAAAAAAAAAAAAAAAAAAAACCCATGAAACCTCTAAAATGACCAAAATACTTCAAAATCTCTAAAATGACCAAAAATACCTCGAAACTTCTATACGACCAAAAATTTTCCCGAAATATTTAAAATTACAAAAAACATAACTTATTGGTCATTTTCTAGAGGTTTTAAGGCTATTTTGGTCATTTTAGATATTTTGGGGTATTTTGGTCATTTTAAAAATTTGGGGGTATTTTATTAATTTAGAGGTTTTAGGTTATTTTTGGTCATTTATAGGTTTCGGGTTATTTTTAGTCATTGTAGAGGTTTTGGCATTATTTTGGGCATCTTAAAGGTTACTTTGATTTTAAAGGTTTTGAGAGTATTTTGGCCGTTTTTTTTTTTTTTTTTCTAGGGTATTTGGGCCATTTTAGAGGTTTTGAGGGCATTTTTTTTTTTTTTTTTTATCATTTTAGAAGTTTTAAGATATTTTTGGTTATTTTAGAGGTTTAGAGATTTTTTTTTTTGGGGTCATTTTAGAGGTTTAGGGGTATTTTGGTCATTTTAGAAGTTTCCAAGGTATTTTGGTTGTTTAGGGGTTTTTGGGTATTTTTGCTAATTTTAGATATTTTGGGGGCTTTTTTTTGGTCATTTTAAAGATTTAGTACCGTACTTTGCGTATTTTAGCTAAAACCATAATAGCACCACACCTCATTTTTGCAGTTACATGCGCGGTGTGGTGTGGTATATAGTTTAACCAAAACCATATCTGCACCACACTTTATTTTTGCGGTGACATGTGTAGTGTGGTGCATAAGATGCGGTTTGAATGATTTGAAGCCAATATATTTTTCAAATCTTGGGTTTTTTCTACTCAGCCCAAAACTAATTTTTCCTTTTGTTTTGGGCCAAGTTTAAACTATTGAGCTAGTTTTTCTTTATTTTGGGCTGGCTTTCTTAATCAACACTTGCTAGGTTTGTTTGAGCCAACTCAAATCTTTGTTTTCAAGAACTATAATAGAGAAAAAAAAATAGGAGCTTGTCCTCTCCTCTAGGCAGGAGCTTTTCCTCTCACTTTGGGTGAACTTTTCCTCCATTATCTCCATCACAATAGCAGTGGTTTTCTATTCTTTTCTATTTCTATTCTATTGCATTTGTCTCTCACGGTACCGTAGAGTCATAAACATGTATCCGGACTTTATCGAAAGAATGCAGAGAATAAACCTCACAATAGAGAAGGGTGAAATTATCAAAGTGTGTCCAAGGCAAAGGGAAAGATTACTAGAGGAATGTTCACTTAGTTTGTTTGGGAAATTCCTAAACAACTAAACCAATTAATCAGAGAACGGCGAAGAACTTGCAACACACAGCATGGAAGTTTGGTTCTGATCTCAAGATTATCGATGTGGGAGAAGGGCTATTCCAATTCAAATTTACTATGGAAAGCCAACTGGTGTGGGTACTTAACAATGGGCCATGGAGTTTTGACAACTATTATCTACTACTTGGGCGATGGGAAAAGGAAATGAATGCGAGCACAATCAAGTTTACACACTTCCCGCTGTGGGGACTACCTTTTGAATTGTTTAGTGAAGATGTAGCGATGGACATAGGAAAGGGGATTGGAAAGGTGGTTGAGGTGGATTGTAAGGGCGTCGCCGCAGACCAAGCAAAATTCTTAAGAATCCGAGTAGAGATACCATTGGACAAGCCACTTCGATGGGGAAGTGAAATCAAAGGTCCTAATGGGGAAGTCGTTTGGGTGGCGTTCAAATACGAAAGATTGATCAGTTTTTGTTTTTGCTGCGGAATTCTGGGGCATAAAGCCAAAACGTGTGAGCAGCCACGAGGTACGGAGGAGTAGGAAAATTAGTATGGGGAGTCGATGAAGGTGGGATTCCGGCGAATGGAGGAACTGAGCAGCAACAAGAATAATAGCCAACCACAGCAGAGAGAGGCAGCGCCAGCAGAATGGACACAAGCAAAATCGGACTGACACATTAATGGTACCTCCGAAAATCATGTGAACGTACATGACAGCTCTGGAAATCACAGGATGAAGAAAGTAAATGCCATGAATGTTTCAGGAGTTAATGCAACATTAGTTATGGATGGGAATTCTTTTCCATCTATAACTGATTCCTCCCCAGTGCATTTGGATGTGATTACGGAGAAGGGGAATAACCAACGGGTGGATACTGAGGGGCTGAATGAAGATGACAAAATGCAATTATACTCGATCCCAATTAGCATTGATGTGGCGACTAAAAATCTCCCAAACCCTAAACCCATCGCCCCACCTATCATGTCTAAGTCACGTGATCACTTAAGCGACAAAACCACAACTACCAAACTGAACACGACAGAGAGAAAAGAGAGGGCCAAGCAGCAGTCATACAAGAGGAAACTACCAAAGAAAAACAATCTAATACCCACAGGTCCAACAATAGGGAAGGCAGGTGGCAAGAAGAGAGGATTGGAAGTGGAGGAAAAATTAGAGATAAGTGAGAAGAACATAGAGTTAGAGAGTAGGAAGAGACAGAAGTGCCAAGATGATAGTGATAACATGCAAACACCAATGGCGGCGGCTACTTCTCAACCCCGCCGAGAGCAGGGACGGAACCATGATTCGAACCAGAGGGGGGCAAAGCTTAAAACAAAATTTTTTATTTTTTTTTATAAAAATAAAAACTAACATCTATTTTATATTTAACAAAATACCATATATAAAATAAGTGTTTCTTAAAAATTTAATATTATAAAAAGAGAGATGCTACGTTTGCAACAATTTTACAACATTTTTACAACAAATCACAAGTGGTTAGTTGTTATTGGTTTAAATTTGAAACTAACACTAAGATTACTTTTTTGCTCCAACAATAACAACCAGTAACAACCTGCCACTTAAGATTTGTTGTAAAAATATTGTAGACATAACATTTCTCTTATAAAAATGTCAACAAAGTATAACATATAAAATAAGTGTTTCTTAAACATTTCAACACATTTATCAAAATGGAACTCGACGCTATTTCAGAGGAGATCCAAAAATATATATATTTAAGGACAAATCTTAATTTTCCAAATTACATATGTATACCAATTTTTATTTATTTAATTGGGGGCTATCATGACCAAAATTTAAAATTTCAACATATATATATATATATATATATTAGCTTCTTCTTTTTGGGGGGGGGGGGGGGGGGGGGGGGCAATAGCCCCCCCTGCCCTATTGTTGGTCCACCCCTGGCCGAGAGCAATGATTGTCCTAAGTTGGAACTGCCAGAGGCTTGGGAACCAACATGCAATGAATGTGCTCTCTCACTTGGTGAGGGAAAAAGCTCCCACTATTTTGTTTCTAATGGAGACAAAACAAACCATTGAGGAGATGAGAGGTATACAAGGTGAGTTGCATTATGATTCTATGTTGGGAGTTCCATGTCTAGGAAGAAGAGGAGGCCTAGCAATGCTCTGGAAGAATGAAGTGCACCAGCACATCCAAACCTACACACAAAACCATATAGATGCCCTTATTATGGCGAATTAAAATTCACCATGGCAAATTACGGGTTTCTATGGTAAGCCGGAAGAACAACTAAGGCATGAAACTTGGTCGTTGCTCAAGCACCTGAAAACAAGGAGGTTAGCCCCACGGTTGTGTATTTGGGACTATAATGAGATTTTGGAATCAAGGGAAAAGGAAGGGGGAAATCCTAAACCACTATAGCTTATAAATAATTTCTGTAACACGCTACTACATTGCAATTTGGTTAATCTGAGGTATAGTGGAAACATTTTTACTTGGAATAATGGAAAGGAGGGTGATGCTTTTGTTCAGCTAAGGCTTGATAGGGCTTGTGCAACAATGGAGTGGAAAGAATTATTCCTACAGGCTCGAGTCTCTCATCTTCAAGCTTCATACTCTGATCATGTCCCTATCCTCCTCACCACACATCCTCTAGGCCACCAACACCGAGTTAAAAAAATACCACAAAGATTTGAGGATAAGTGGGTGACACACCCTGATTGTAAAGCTGTTATCCAACAGGTTTGGAGTAATACGGTGACTACTGGCAGCCCTATGTATTGTTTATTTGAAAAAATTAAACAATGTCGGAGTGCTTTAGTGGGGTGGAGTCAAGTCACCTTTGGTCAATCGAAAAGTAAAATCCAAGAGAAGCAAGGGATATTGGAGGAATTGACTAGGGACAATCCAAGAGAGCATTTGGAGGAAATTAGGAGGGTGAAGGAGGAAATTAATACAATACTGTACCATGAGGAGATCCATTAGCGACAAAGATCTAGATTTATCTAGTTGCAGGCAAGAGATAAGAACACAAAGTTCTTCCACCAAAGGGCAAGCTAGAGACGTCGAAAAAATAACATTTCAAGAATATATGATAAAGATGGTGTGTGGCAGGAGACTGATGGGGGTATAGTATTAGCTACTGAAATTTTTTTTTAGGAGTTGTTCACTTCGGCAAGCCCCTCAGAAATGGATACAGTATTGAGTTCGGTGGATAGGGTGGTTACTTTGGAGATGAACCAAAGCCTCCTCCAACCTTATACAACAGAGGAGGTCCAAAGAGCTTTCTTTCAAATGCATCCGTCAAAATTTCCAGGTCCCGATGGTATGCAATATCTGATGCCCAAAGTGCCTTTGTACCAGATAGGCTGATTATTGACAATATCACTGTAGCTTTTGAAGTCTTACACAAGATGCGAAATAAGAGGAGTGGAAAAAAGGGACAAATGGCGGTGAAGCTAGATATCATTATAGCATATGATAATGTGGAATGGGGTTTCCTTAGACAAGTGATGCAGAAATTGGGCTTTGATGAGAAATGGGTCTAGTTGGCAATGGAGATGATGAGGACGGCTTCATACTCAATTTTGATAAATGGGGAGCCGAAAGTATTTATCCAACCATCAAGGGGTATTAAGCAAGGAGACCCCTTATCACCATACCTATTCTTACTTTGTGCTGAAGGTCTATCTGGAATGATAAGAATAGCTATGGAGAATAGAAAGCTACATGGGGTCTTATCTAGCCCAAATGGAGTGTGCATTTCCCATCTATTGTTTGCTAATGATAGCCTACTATTTTGTGAAGCATCAATAGAGGAATGTCAGCGCCTAATGGACATTTTGGGCCTTTATGAAGTAGCAACCGGGCAAGCAAAAAATAGGCAGAAAACATCATTGTTCTTTAGCAGAAATATAAGAGGGGAGGTCAACCAAACGATTTAGCAAATGTTGGGTGTGAGAATTATGACGGGTTGTGAAAAATACCTCGGTCTTCCAATGGAATGTGGAAAATCTAAGGTAACTACTTTTAAAGAAATGCAAAAGCGGATTACAAAGCGGGTCATGGATGGAAGGAAAAATTTATCTCCAAGGCAAGTAGGGAAATATTGATTAAAACAGTTGCACAAGCCATCCCTGATGGAATTAAAGATGAACGCAGCGGAAAAGTAAGTTTTGAAACGGATCTACTTCATTCGATATTGATAACATGCATAAAGTAAATTTCAGAATTTGAGAACAAAAGATCGTACCTTGAAGCGGTGAATTCCAAAACCGAAGATTGAAGCACTTGGGAATACTTTTAATCTTCACTCCAATTCCACTAACGCCCAAGATGTGTGGTCTCTCAATTGGTAACAAAGGGATTATTAGAGAGTGACTTTCACTCACTTCCACACCATTACAATGATGTTTTTCTTACCCATTAAATTCTGTACGTTTTTCCCTTTGTATCTAACCAATTTATCTAATTGGGCTGGCCTTTTAGGCCTTACCAATTGGGCTTAAGTGTGTAGCTTGGAGTGGGACCAAAAGGGACCAATAAGACACTAGCTCCAATAGGCCTCGGACTTTTCTGTCAACTTTTGACAAGTCCAAAGTTACCATTAACTATATTTAATACCACTATATAAATATAGTTGCACTCTAGGTCTTATCTATATATTATATCCCAAGACTTTATTATACATACAACCTCTTCATAAAATATTCGTAGTAATACAAAGTCATTGAAGTAGACTGCCACTTTGTAAATTACTACATCTTGATCTTTGAGTACCCGGTTTAATCCTTTAATGTTATTCATTATATCTTTATGAAATCCTATTCCATAAATATATACTTTAGTCTTATTAAAGTGGTTAGGCCTAACTCTCTGAATAACAAACTCATTAAACTTATCTCAAGAGAATACTTTATATCTCCGTTAAGAGACTATGAATTCCATCTTGAGAATATATGTTCCATCAACACTAAATGTGGCTGCCCAATATACTGAGGTTTTGACCGTTACTTTAGATCTCACTCCTGATATATTAAAACAACCTACACCTCATGATCAGGTTCATTATTCTCTCAGGATTAAGAGTTCATGCAAATACAAGTCATGAGATTTATTATTTATTTGACAGTCTTTAGACAAATAATAAATCTCACAGCGGTCCAATTCAATATGTCTTAACTCTTAAAATATATTAACACATCAACTAGAGGTCTCCACTTCCATAATCAAGACAAATCATCGTGATTGACGTGTTATAGTCTTCGCAGATGAAATGCATAATTTCATCACCGACTACGAACTATAATTCTGAGTTTACAAAGAACTTGTGATTTATGTCTTCTGTGACTTTTCACATAAATCATATACAATGCATTTCATGGACTAAATGATAATATCCGAATATTCAAGTTACCACTATTTCAGATAATAATAAAACAAATTTATTAAACACAATATTAAGTCATACATAATGTCATACACAATGTCAAACTTAATATCATACATAGCATCACTCAATAGGATTTAAGGGCACTAATCCTAACAATCTCCCACTTGCCCTAAAGACTATTGTGCACTAATCTAACTCCCATTCCCTCCAAATGTGACTCGAAAGTCCTTTGAGGCAAGGCTTTGGTAAATGGATCTGCTAGATTATTTGCACTTTCAATCTTTGCTACCACCACATCTCCACGAGCAACAATATCTCAAATGATATGGTACTTCCTCTCAATGTGCTTTCCTTTCTTGTGATTCCTTGGATCTTTAGATTGTGCAACTGCTCCACTGTTATCACAAAACAATGTGATTGGAACTTGCTCCATTCTTATTACACCAAGGTCAGTAATGAATTTCTTGAGCCATACAGCTTCCTTTGTTGCTTCACAAGCAGCAACATATTTTGCCTCCATGGTGGAGTCTGCAATACAAGATTGCTTAATACTCCGCCAACTAATGGCTCCACCTCTTAAGGTGAAAACACATCATGAAGTGGATTTTCTGAAATCTAGATCCGATTGAAAATCTGAATCGGTATAGCCAATGGGAATCAAATCCTCACAATGGTAAACAAGCATATAATCTCTCGTTCTCCGTAGATACTTGAGAATATGCTTTACATCTTGCCAATGTTTTTTGTCCTGGATTTGATTGACATCGACTGACCATGCCAACTGAATAGTAGATATCTGGTCTAGTACAAAGCATGGCATACATGAGACTTCCTACTACAAAAGCATAAGGAACTTGTCTCATCATATCCACTTCCTCTTGAGTCTTAGGCCTTTGGTCATTAGACAGAGGAACTCCATATCTGAAAGGAAGCAATCCTTTCTTGGAGTTTTGCATGCTAAACCGTTCTAGAACCTTATCTATATATCCAGCTTGTGATAAGCCTAACATCTTATTCTTGCGATCTCGCTAAAGCTTGATCCCTAGAATAAAGTTAGCCTCACCCAAGTCCTTCATATCAAATTGGTTTGACAACCAAACATTTACTGATGACATTACCCCTACATCATTTCCAATGAGTAGAATATCATCAACATAAAGCACTAGGAACATTACTACTTTATCTTGATGTCTTTTGTACACACATGGTTCATCAAGATTTTGTTCAAAACCAAATGTCTTGATTGCTTAATCAAATATGATGTTCCATGACCTAGATGCTTGCTTAAGTCCATAAATGGACATTTGCAACTTGCATACCATATGCTTTTGGTTCTTTGCTATGAAACCTTCCAGTTGCATCATATAGATTTCCTCTTCAAGATTGCCATTAAGAAATGCAGTCTTGACATCTATTTGCCAAATCTCATCATTAAAATGAGCAGCAATGGATAAGAGAATTCTGATAGATTTAAGCATTGCTACTGGAGAAAAGGTTTCATCATAATCAATACCTTCTTTTTGAGTATACCCTTTCGCCACTAGCCTTGCTTTAAAGGTTTCAACATTTCCATCTATCCCTCTTTTTCTCTTGTAAACCCATTTGCAACCAATAGGTTTAATGCCATTAGGCGCCTTTACAAGATCCCAAACTTGATTGGAATACATAGAATCTAATTCGAATTTCATAGCTTAGACCCAATGATGTGCATCTATATCATTTATTACTTCATCATATGTGTAAGGATCCGATTCAACCTTTTCTGAGATAGCTTCATAAGTTTCTCCCAAACCTATGAATCTTATAGGAGGCCGAATAATTCTCCCATTACGACGAGGCACCTGAGTACTAGACATGTCATGAGTAGTATCTTGTGGTGTATCTAATACAACCACATCATCCCTAGTTTCATCTATTGGTTGTTCATTTACAGGTTCGTTCATTTACAGGTTCATTCATTTCAGCCAACACAACTCTACTTCTAGGAGTAAAATTATTCATATAGTCATTTTCTAAGAATTTAGCATTTATACTAACAAAAACTTTGTTATCTTTATGACTATAGAATAAATAACCCCTAGTTTCTTTTGGATAACCTACAAGCAAACACACTTCTGATTTTGGTTCCAATTTATCAGGCTTCCCTTTTAACACATGTGCAGGACAACCCCAAATGTGGAGATATTTCATGCTAGGCTTACGCCCACTCCACAATTCCATGGGTGTTTTGCGAACAGATTTTCATGGGACTAAATTCAAAAGATGTATTGCTGTATTTAAGGCATAACCCCAAAAGGAAATCGGTAAAGTTAAGTAACTCATCATGGACCTAACCATTTCTAAAAGAGTCCTATTCGTTCTTTCTGCTACACCATTCTATTGGGGAGTTCCAGGTGCAGCCAATTGGGATACAATCCCATTTTGAGATAAGTAATCCTTGAAATCCCCAAGAAGGTATTCACCACCACGATCAGATCGAATGGCTTTTATGCGTTTACCTAATTGATTCTCAACTTCAGCCCTAAACTCTTTGAACTTTTCAAAGGTTTCAGACTTCTGTCTCATTAGGTACACATAACCATATCTTGAGTAATCATCAGTAAAAGTAATGAAATACTCATAGCCACCTCTTGCTTTGATTGACATAGGACCATAAACATCAGAATGCACTAGCTCTAGCAAATCTTGGACTCTTCTACCTTTTGCATTAAAAGGTTGTTTGGTCATTTTACCTTCCAAACAAGATTCACAAACTGGAAATTCATCAAAGTCCATGGGCTCTAAGAGTCCATCTTTGGTCAGTCTTTGAATCCTATTTGAATTAATATGACCCAAACGCAAGTGCCAAAGATATGCATCACTAGTAGAAGGAAATTTTCTCTTTAATGATTTTACATGAGAGTCATTATCTAATTCAGAATTATATAATTCATGCTTATCAGGAGTTAAAATATAAAGACCATCCACAATATTGCCAGAACAGATAAACACTTTATCCTTCTTTATTACAACATTGTCTTTCAGGATAACACAATATCCATGTTTACCTAACTAAGTAGCAGAAATTAAATTCCTACGAATATTAGGTACATACAAACAGTCTTCTAATATTAGAACTCTAGATTGAAAACATAAATTATAAACACCAACAGCTACAACTGAAATCCTACTCCCATCGGCCAAAGTAAGAAACAACTCCCCTTCTTTAAACTTTCTGGTCTCCTGAAACCCCTGCAAAGAATTGCAGATATGATTAGTACAACCTGAATCCACACACCAGGAATCCGTGGGATTCTATACCAAACATATTTCAAGAAGGAATGTATTATTCATACCTTTATTCTTGGCATCCTTGAATACTGGAAAATTCCTCTTCCAATGTCCTTTCTCACCACAATGGAAACACTTTCCTTTGATCTTCTTTCCTTTAACAGCAACCCCTAAGGCAATTTGTTTACCCTCTTGTTTTGTGAAGTCCTTCTTCTTCTTCTTCCTACCCTTGCCTTTCGACGTAGGTTGAGAAGTAGAAACTTCACCAACATTGGCTTCAACATTGGAAGTACCAAGAATGCTTTCTGCCGCTACCAATTCATTCATTAATTTAAACAAGGTATAAATCTCTTTATTCATATTATAGTTAAGTTTGAATTCCTTGAATGATTCTGGTAGCGACTGGAGTATCATATCCACTTGGGATTCTCCATCTATATCGGCACCTAAAACTTCCAATGTATTCAGATTAGAGATCATTGTAAGACAATGTTCTCTCACTGAACTTCCTTCAGCCATTCTGGTATTATAAATTTGCCTCATGGTCTCTTGCCTTGTAGAACAGCATTGCTCACCAAACATCTCCTTCAGACTTTGCATGATGGCTGAAGCTAGTTCTACATCCTGCATTTAATGCTGTAGAACATTTGAGATAGATGCTAAGATGTAGCACTTGGCCATCTCATTAGATTTCTGCCAATGATCATATCGTTGTTTTACCTTAGGAGGTGCATCTAATGAAGGAAAGCTAGGACATGGTTTAGTAAGAACATACTTATGCTCTTCAGCAGTAAGAACAATGTCCAGATTTCTTTTCCAGTCAACATAGTTGGATCCAGTCAGTTTGTTTTGATTAAGAATAGTTACAAGTGGACTAAATGATGCCATGTTCTAAATCTGAAAACAATAAACATGAATATAATCAATAAATTGGACATTATTAATTTAACATATAAACATATAGTATGGAACCTTAATAAAACCATAGTATAATATATGCAACGACAACCCAATCCCGCAATTAATATTCCTCGGAAGCGAGGTCATACCAATCACTATGATTAGGTGAGAAACATTCTCATTATTAATGCTATCATGGTAACTCTTACCAAACAAAAAAAATTTGTCGTTTTCCCTTCAGCCTCTAAGTAATAATGACATAGCTCCGTAGGGAGGTTAACATTACACTTAGTCTAGTGTACACCATTGCCTAGAATCAATGTGAATAACCAAGGAACTCCACGGAAGCGTGGTCGTTCTCAGTGTAAAAACACATTTCATCTATCCCTAAGAAGTTTAACCTGTAGTACCATGAATCAAACACCCTCCGAAGGGAGCAAGGCATATACGTCAAGGCGAGGTGCTTAATCACACTACTTTAAACCAACAATGGAGACCGTGAGATACAACCCTTGTATCTCTCTCCCACTAGATGTTTTAAAATAAAGGTTTTTAATTTTGAAACATACATAATCTAATTACACATTGTCTTACTCTTTTAACATGTGAAAACACTTAGAAAAATTTCTGTTTTTCTTTCTTTCGATCGATTGAAAGTGCCCCTCGATCGATCGAAAAAATTAAGAAATTCGAACTTGATCATTTGACTCTTTCGATTGATACTCGATTGCCTCTCGATCGATCGAAAAACAAATTTGATCGATCGATTAGCAATCGAAAATCAATTGATATAAAAAGTCTGATCACTGTCTCATTCGATCGATTGAAAATCGCGAATTTCAAATTTTTAGAATTTTTTCTAAGGCAATTTTCTCCGTTTTTCATGAACGAACATTCAACATATGAACATTACAGGTAGAGTTTGATGTCAAAACTGAAATTCATTGATGCTAATACCTTAAGATTCAATTTAACATACTTAAATTTAAATTTAAACAACATCGTAACATCAATTTCAGTCTTCATCAAAACATAGTTTCAACAATATGCAGAAAATTAAGAAACATAATCTTCTAACAATATGAAACTATCATCTCTAATTCTAAAACTCACAAAACATGTTATACAATACGAAATTGAAGACCGCTCTGATACCATTTAATGGAATTAAAGATGAACGCAGCAGAAAAGTAAGTTTTGAAATCGATCTACTTCATTCGATATTGATAACATGCATAAAGTAAATTTCAGAATTTGAGAATAAGAGATCATACCTTGAAGCGGTGAATTCCAAAACCGAAGATTGAAGCACTTGGGAATACTTTTAATCTTCACTCCAATTCCACTAACGCCCAAGATGTGTGGTCTTTCAATTGGTAACAAAGGGATTATTAGAGAGTGACTTTCACTCACTTCCACACCATTACAATGATGTTTTTCTTATCCATTAAATTCTATACGTTTTTCCCTTTGTATCTAACCAATTTATCTAATTGGGCTGGCCTTTTGGGCCTTACCAATTGGGCTTAAGTGTGTGGCTTGGAGTGGGACCAAAAGGGACCAATAAGACACTAGCTCCAATGGGCCTTGGGCTTTTCTGTCAACTCTTGACAAGTCCAAAGTTATCATTAACTATATTTAATACCACTATATAAATATAGTTGCACTCTAGGTCTTATCTATATATTATATCCCAAAACTTTATTATACATGCAACCCCTTCATAAAATATTCGTAGTAATACAAAGTCATTGAAGTAGACTGCCACTTTGTAAATTACTACATCTTGATCCTTGAGTACCCGGTTTAATCCTTTAATATTATTCATTATATATTTATGAAATCTTATTCCATAAATATATACTTTAGTCTTAATAAAGTGGTTAGGACTAACTCTCTGAATAACAAACTCATTAAACTTATCTCAAGGGAATACTTTATATCTCCGTTAAGATACTTTGAATTCCATCTTGAGAATATATGTTCCATCAACACTAAATGTGGCTGCCCAATATACTGAGGTTTTGACCGTTACTTTAGATCTCACTCCTGATATATCAAAGCAACCTACACCTCATGATCATGTTCATTATTCTCTCAGGATTAAGAGTTCATGCAAATACAAGTCATGAGATTTATTATTCATTTGACAGTCCTTAGACAAATAATAAATCTCACAGCGGTCTAATTCAATATGTCTTAACTCTTAAAACATATTAACACATCAACTAGAAGTCTCCACTTCCATGATCAAGACAAATCATCGTGATTGACGTGTTATAGTCTTCGCAGATGAAATGCCCAATTTCATCACCGACTACGAACTATAATTCTGAATTTACAAAGAACTTATGATTTATGTCTTCTGTGACTTTTCACATAAATCACATACAATGCATCTCATGGACTAAATGATAATGTCCGAATATTCAAGTTACCACTATTTCAGATAATAATAAAACAAATTTATTAAACACAATATTAAGTTATACATAATGTCATACACAATGTCAAACTTAATATCATACATAGCATCACTCAATAGGATTTAAGGGCACTAATCCTAACAATCCCCACATACACTATGAACCTTTTTAAGCTTCCAAAATCCCTATGTGACTCTATCAACTCTACAATAGCTAGATATTGGTGGGGGCAAACAAAAAATGAGAAGAAGATACATTGGATAAATTGGAATAAACTATGTACAACAAAGAAGAAGGGAGGAATGGGCTTTCGAGACATACAAGCGTTTAATTTAGCTGTGTTGGCTAAACAGGCTTAAAGATTGTTACACCATACACGCTCTTTGCTCTACCGGGTATATAAAGCAAGATACTTTCCAGAGTGTTCTTTCATGGAGACTGAGTTGGGCCACAACCCATACTATGTGTGGCGAAGCTTGTTGGCTGCAAGAGAGGTGATACAATAAGGCTCTAGGTGGAGAGTGCGGAATGGAGTCAATATTATAGTTGAATCAGACAAGTGGCTCTCCCACAAACCTGTCTTTAAAGGGGATGTGCAACCAAGCCTAAGAGTTGTGGAGCTGATTGACAAACATTCTTGGCAGTGGGATAGAAATTAAGTGGCTGGGATGTTTGCCAGCAAAACATGCGACAAGATTGTTAGGTTCTAAAGACTTAAGAATTTATGTATTTAGAACTCTAATATGTAATATTGGCAAACCATGATCAAAAGTTTAGTCTTGTTTAGGCTTGTTCAAAGTTGTGAAATTATTGTAAAGTTGGAATCAAGAGGCTGCAGAAGTCTTTGTGACTTTCAGCCTGGCTCGATCGATCGAAGGTTAGACTCGATCGATCGAAAGTCGGCCAGAAAGTTTTTTCTGCAGAATTTCCTACTCAGCCCTACCTCATTAAACGTTTAGGGTTTTATGTTTTTGCCTAGGTATATAAGGCAAACCCTAGCTACGTTTTAGAGGCTGCTCTGAATGTTATTGTTGCTTATACTTGCGGTTTATGTGAATCTCTTGTGAGATCCTTGAGGAGTTTTCCTTCACATAAGCTTAAGGTTTTCAAGGTAGAGATAACTTCAACATCTTGATGATCAACTCAGTTGCTGCCATTGGAGCTTAAAGAAAAACAAGCGGGAGTGCTTGTATCTTGTGGAGAATCCAAGAAAGAAGGAGTCCGTGGATTCGGAGCTTGCACGTGGTCGTGTCAGTAAGTTCTACTGATGGGTAGCAATAGGAAGTCAAGCAGGGGTGCTTGTAAGTCTTATTGTATGAACTTTGTTTCTTTCATATAGTGGATTCAGGTTTACCTTGAAGATAGCTAGGTTAAATCCTCCCTAGGTTTTTTACCGGTTTGGTTTTCCTAGGTGATCATATTTTTGTGTTCTTTATATTTCCGCTGCTTTATATCTTGATATGATTATTTGATTGTGTTAACCTAGATTTGCATAATTTGACTAAGTTAATCACTTGGCTAAATAAACTAGGTTAATCCATTTGTTGTTTTAAGGGGTCTAAAAACCTAACAAGTGGTATCAGAGCGGGTAGCTCTCTTGTTGTAGATCTTTTGATCTCTGAGTTGATCCTTAATCCTTGTTGTCATGAAAGACAGACACTCTTTTGTTGTTCCTCCTCACTTTGATGGGAATAACTATGCTTATTGGAAAGTAAGGATGAAAGCATTCCTGAAATCCATTGATGAAAGGGTTTGGAATTCCGTTGAGTATGGATGGGAGAAACCCACTACTCTTGTAAGTGAGTAGCAAACTTCTCAAAAAGAAGCAGCTGGGTTCAATAGCAAAGCTATGAATGCCATCTTTAACGCTGTTTCTATGGAGGAATTTAAGAGAATCTCAAATGTTGAGGTTGCTCACACTGCTTGGAAAATCCTCAAGACTGTGCATGAAGGGACAAAGGCAGTTAAGATAAACAAATTGCAGCAATTAACTTCTAAATTTGGAAGCATTAGAATGTCTAATGATGAAACTTTTGATGAATTCTATGCTAAGTTGAATGATATTGTTAATTCTGCTTATAACTTGGGTGAAATTTATGATCAACCTAAAATTGTTAGGAAGATTCTTAGATCTTTGACTGAAGACTTTAGACTCAAAGTGACTGCCATTACTGAGAGCAAGGATGTGGACTCCATCCCTGTTGATGAACTTGTAGGATCTGTTTAGTACTATAAGTTGGACCTACCCAAAGCTAGCAAATCCAAATCAATGGCTCTTAAGTCAGTTGATGATGTTAAGGTTGGTGGATTTGATGATGAGCTCTCTGCTACAGAGATTGCTTACCTTGTCAAGAACTTTAGAAACTTTCACAAGAACAGTAACAGGAAAGGCAAGAAATACAAACATTGCTAAACCTAGAAATTTTAGGAAGAATGATCCCATTAAGGTTAGCAACATTGAAAAACCTAAAGAAAAAGTAGGTCAATCTTCCAATAATTCTTTAGGTTCTCAATGTTTTGGTTGTCAAGGGTATGGTCATGTTAAATCTGAATGTCCTACATTTTTGAAGTCTAAGGGCAAGGTTATGGTTGTAACCCTTAGTGATAATGAGGTTTCTGATGATAAGTTTGGATGTGAAGATGATGGCAACTTCATTGCTTTCACTACTACTGCTGTAGTTAATGAAAGCTTGTCTGTTGAAGAGAACCCTTCTGATGGGGAACTCTCTAAGGATGCAGATCTTCAAGAGGCCTATAATAAACTTTGCAAAGTTGCTGCAAAGGATGCTATGAATATTGAACTTGGCCTGAAGAAAATTGAATCTCTTAAGCTTGATAAGAAGAATCTGCTTGTTAAATTGTTTGATGCTAATGATCTTTTGAACAATGTGAAAACTGAGAATATGCTGTTGATTGATAAGGTTAAGAAATTAGAACTTGATTTATCTATTGCTAGATCTGTTAGTTCTAAACTTGATCACATGTTGAGTGTTCAAAAGTATCCTTTTGACAAATCTAGTTTAGTTTTTGTTGAAAGCATCTTTGTGTCTGCACCCAATTCCACAAACTTTTTTCCTTCATCTTCTTCTGAACCGTCTGTGAGTGAGGTTATGAGTGAAACTGCCAAACCCCCTGTGAGTGAGGTTGTCAAACCCATAGAAGTTTCACCACCTAGAAAGATTAGGGTTGATCTAAAAGAGTCTAAACCTAAGGAGTCTACCCTTTCTAAGGAAAAGATGCATGGTAAACCTGCTTGGGTTTGTCATTTTTGTGGAAAGTCTGGACATATTCGTCCTAACTGTTACAAGCTTCAAGCTGCTAAGAGAGCAAACAAACCAAAAGTGCCTGTGCCTCAAGCACAAGATCCTATGGCACTCATTGGTGAATTGGTAAAGGCTTTAAACCTTTATTCCAATCCTGGAGTTGGAAATCACTTGAACGTGAATAGGAACTCCAATGCTCGTGGCGCATCTAAAAAGTTTTGCATGCAAAAGACTCGATCTAATTGAGTCTTTCTAACATGGTCCTTGTGCTTCATTGCTCTATCTTGTGTGACCATTGTTCTTTGATTTTTGGTGTTTTTGTTTCTAGGATTTGTATTGCATAACATTCATGCATTTCATTCTAGGATTTACTATGTTTTTCTCTTTTAATAATAATATATAAAAAAAAAAGGGAAAGCAAAATTGTGTTTGGCATATTTTTCTTGGTTTTGAAAATAAGGTTGGTCAATTTATTTACACATAACATGTCTTGTGTACCTTGTTTAGCTTTGAAGAGCTTATTTATTGCACTTTACTAGTTGAACCTTTGTAGTGCATGTTGTGTGGGAAAGATGTTTATGGTTTTTGATCACTTTGTCTTAATCTTAAAGTCATATGTTATTTAACTGTCGGACTTGATTCTTTTGAGAAAGGCATAAATAACCATCTCACCATTGTTCACTAGCCAATCATGAACACCTTAGTGCATATCGCAAGATTTTGTGCTCGAGAAAGTGTAGCACAGGCACAAAAAGAACATAAGGTATAGCCTCGACTTAAATTGCTTAATGCTTAAAATTTGTGTGTACTATTAGGCTTTATGCCAAATCACATAATTAAAATTGGTGTGTACATTATCCCGGCTATTTAATAAGTTTCTGAACAATTAAAATTGGTGTGTATATTATGAGGCAAAATCAAGAAACTTACATGATTGCAAGCTTTTGTTCTTGGAGATGTAAGAGTTATATGATGTAACTCTTTTAGTGATAGTCTCTTTCAAATTCTATGTGATGAATTTTGTAGACTTTGTATTTGATTTCTATTCACATATCACTTCACATGTATCTCAAGTTTTTGCTAGTTGCACACACTACACAAGTTACTCTTTGCTAAACTCCGTACATGTTATTATGTGTGTTTTTTGGTTTGACCAACCAAGTTTGAAAATACCTTGAGTATTATGCAAAACAATTTCTATTGCCTAATAATTTAAAGGGAGATTGGTTGAAAATTTGTTTTGGAAAATTGAGTTTAAAACTTGGGTTTTTGAAAAAGTATTTCATCTCATACTCATGCATTTCGTTCATCAATTTTAATGCTTTGAGGAGTTTCTGCCCAAATTGTGTTTGTTTTTTCAAAACTGTGATTTTTTTCCAAAAAATTAGTGAGCCTCTGCCTGTTTCGATCGATCCATTCTGTTTTTCGATCGATCGAAAATGTTCTTAAAATGTTATATGAGTCTTAGGTTGTTTCGATTGATCGAATGTAATTTTCGATCGATCGAATATCGCGAATCAGGTTTTTTAAAAACTCTGATCTTGACTTTTTCAAATCACTTTTTCAAAAACTTTTCAAACTTTTTCTCTCTCTCCGATTCGGCTAGGCCTCCACGTCAATTTTTTGTCGTTTTCCTCCAAATCTTTTGCAAGGTTTTTGTCATCTAGGGCCGGTAAGTCCATTTTACCCCTCCTTTTTTCTTTTATTTTCATGATTCATGCATTTTTTCATGCATTGTTCATTGAAATTTTCGGACCTATTCTATTTGGGGTTTTTGTTGATTCAAGCCTTTTTAAGAGAAATTGATCATTAGGTTTTCGTGGGGACATGATATAAACATGAAATTGATGGTTTAATTTGATTAATTTTGGGTTTTGTGAGAAATTGAAAATTATAGGGCTTGTAATTGTTCCGAATTGGGGACTTGTTCGAATTGGGTTCAATTGATGCAATTGGCTTGTTGAATTGATGTAATTGATCATTATATTATGTATTCTAGCTTGTGTGATGATCAATTGGTCAATTTTTTTCAAAATTCTAACAAGTGGTTTTTCAATTTTAGGGTTTTTGTTAGAAACTCTATGCTAAAGCCGATTTTGTGAAATTGAACTTAAATTGAACTTAGTTTTACTGCATTAGAACATGCATCATGGCATTGTGATTGTTCATGCATCATATAGATTTTTGTTCTATTTTTTTATGCTAACTTGCAGCCTGCCCTTGGTTTGTATTTTGTTTTGATCTTTTTGGTTTGTTCTTTGTGTCTTTGTCCTTTCCTTAGCATTATGCCTAGGAAGACTAGAGCTTGTAGGTCTGTTCCCTCACCTTCTCCTCCCCCATCTTCTTTTGACCGTGAGAAGTTTTCTAGCGAGAAAAACCAAGAGATTTTTGAGGCATTGAACCTTAAGAGAAAGATTTGGGCTGAGCGTTCTGTAGTGTTAGATGAGCTTGATCCTGCATTAAGGCAAATTTTGAGCGTCAGGGCTGGTTACCTTTGTTGGATATTTTTGATCCTCCTCCTCTAGCTACCCTGATTAGAGAGTTCTTTTCGAACATCTCTATCCGCATCTATGATTCCAACACTTTGGTAAAGAGTTGGATACGAGGTGTAGAGTACATCATTACTCCTACTGTAGTGGCTGATGCTCTTAGGGTACCTTTGGTCTAGCACCCTGTCTACCCGTATGGTGAGTCTCCACTCTTGGATGATGTCATGTCATACATCACTGGGTCTTCTATCCAATGGGGTTCTGATCCTCGAATCACTTTTGTTGAACTTCCTGAGACTACATATCTTTTTCTTAAGATAGCCTGTTATTCTCTTTGGCCTATCTCTCATCTTCACATTATTCCCCTTGAGCAGTGTGTCTTTTTGTACACTCTTGTTACTGATGCCCCTATCAGTTTTCCCCACTTGTTTCCTCGTTCTTTGAACGAGGTTTATAGGAGTTCATCGTCTGCTCATGCTCTGGTCCATCATATTTTTATTCATAGGATTTTGTTATATCTTGGACTAGATGATTTCCCTTCCTCTGAGCTCGTACATGTTATTGCTCCCATAGGTGCGTCTTTTCTTAGACAGAGGGCTGCTCATCTTCGAGTTGGCTCTAAACACCTTAGGTTTGAGCCCTCTGGTACCGCACCTCCTCCTTCTACTTCTACAGGTCCTGTTGGTAAGGATGTTACTGATCCTGATGCTGATGCTGCTACTGCTGCTATTCCTCCACCTCCTTCGGATGACTTCAATATTCGTCGTACCTTGGAGACTGTCATGACCGTTCAGGCGGCTCATGGTCAGATTTTGGTGGACATGCTTGATGAGCTACGTGCTTTAAGAGCGGATTTGGTGCATTTACGACATTCACCCTCACCACCTCCTTTTGATGACTTGTGATTGTCCTTTGGCATTCCGTCACAAAAAGGGGGAGTAGAGTTTTGTTACTTGTAGAGGAGTTTTTGTTGTTAGGGAGAGTTTCTTTTGTATTTTGCGGAGCTAGTCAAGATATTAGATTGTATCTAGGTGCTTCACTGTGTATACTTTCTTTTGATATCATTTTTGGGCTATTCATGTTAGGGGAGATATTTTTTGATATATATGATTCTTGTTTCTTGTGTTCACGACTTATTGATTTATATTCATGAGTTATTCATTAATATATGTCTTTATTTTGTGTTGTGTGGAACATACAAGAATGCTTTGTTTTTGTTGTATCTAACTTAGGGGGAGAGTTAGTTTACATGTCTTGTTGATTTACTGTTTTTCTATCACACATGCGTTTATGCGTTTGTTGAGTGTTTCAGGAATATGCAGGTTGATTCAATTGAGCTGCTGTCTACACTTGCAATTAATGGATAGTAGTTAGGATTGAATTTGTGTTATAAGAATTATTTTTGTAAAGGGCTTTTACTTGTAAACTTTGAGCTTTTAATTTGTGTTTTGTCATAGATTGCCAAATGGGGAGTTTGTTAGGTTCTAAAACTTAGGACTTTGTGTATTTAGAACTCTAATGTATAATGTTGGCAAACCATGATCAAAACAATATGTTTAGTTTTGTTTAGACTTGCTTAAAGTTGTGAAATTATTGTAAAGTTGGAATCGAGAGGCTGCAGAAGTCATTGTGACTTTAGGCCTGGCTCGATCGATCGAAGGTTAGACTCGATCGATTGAAAGTCGGCCAGAAAGTTTTTTCTGCAGAATTTCCAATTTAGTCCTACCTCATTAAACGTTTATGGTTTTATGTTTTTACCCTAGGTATATAAGGCAAACCCTAGCTACGTTTTAGAGGCTGCTCTGAATGTTATTGTTGCTCATACTTGCGGTTTATGTGAATCTCTTGTGAGATCCTTGAGGAGCTTTCCTTCACATAAGCTTAGGGTTTTCAAGGTAAAGATAACTTCAACATCTTAATGATCAACTCAGTTGCTGCCATTGGAGCTTAAAGAAAAACAAGCAGGAGTGCTTATATCTTGTGGAGAATCCAAGAAAGAAGGAATTTGTGGATTTGGAGCTTGCACGTGGTCGTGTCAATAAGTTCTATTGGTAGGTAGCAATAGGAAGTCAAGTGGGGGTGCTTGTAAGTCTTATTGTATGAACTTCGATTCTTTCATATAGTGGATTCAGGTTTACCTTGAGGATAGCTAGGTTAAATCCTCCCCAGGTTTTTTTACCGGTTTGGTTTTCCTGGGTGATCATATCTTTGTGTTCTTTATATTTCTACTGCTTTATATTTTGATATGATTATTTGATTGTGTTAACCTAGATTTGCATAATTTGACTAAGTTAATCACTTGGCTAAATGAAATAGGTTAATCCATTTGTTGTTTTAAGGGGTCTAAAAACCTAATAGAGATAATGGCCATCCCACTTAGTAGAGACCGAAAGAGAGACACGTTGATATGGAAGGAAAACAGGAAGCACGAGTTCTCCGTTAAGTCGGCCTATCAAGTTACTATTCGATTAAAACAAGGAGTGGAACCGGAACACTCACGAGCTAGGGAGGAAGGCAAGTTGTGGAAGTCGATTTGGGAACTCAAAGTGCCACCAAAGATCAGAAATTTTATGGAGGGCTGTGTCCAATATTCTACCAACACGAGACAACTTGTATAGAAGAAGAGTGGTTGTGAAGAGTACCTGCGAGTTCTGCTGCCAACACCCTAAAACAGAAGATCACTTGCTGTGGGAGTGCCCCTTTGCCCGCAATGTGTGGTCATTGGCTGGAGGAAGAGTGCAGAAATGCAGCAGCGATGCGCGAGATTTTTTCCAGCTCTTCAAGTTAATGCAAAAGAAACTGACATGAAAGGAGATGGAACAGTGGTGCACTACAACTTGGGCGATTTGGAATGCAAGGAGCAAAGCCTACTTTCAAAATGTTCAGTCATAACCCAAAGTGATATATGAAAGGGTCCTGGAGTTACTTGCTACATACCAGACCCTCTCGGCTACTCAAGCAACTACGTGACTGGGGAACATTTTGTTTACTTGGTGTTTGTTTCAAGAGTTTGGTAAGGGGGCAGTGCCTGTGTCAAAAGTATTATCTTTTTAGGCACAACACTGTGGCAGTTTGTCTATTCAGTTTTTGCTACTATGGTCCTTCTGGTATACAAACACCGGGTCAGGTTGTTTTCAGCAGCTGCTTGTAATGTTTCATCTTTGGCCTGGTGACACAAGACCATACTGTACCTGATTATAGTTTCTTACATCAATAAAGTTCTATCTATTACCTTAAAAAAGAACTATAATACACCTAGTATATAACAAAAATTGAATATATATCACTATCTCAGCCCATAATACACGTGCTATATAAAAATTCAACATATATTACCATACAATTCAACTTATATCAATAATATCACTATCTCAGATTTTCAGGTATACATCAAACATTTAAATGAAGTCAAGTAGTTTGAACAAGGGAGAAGTGGCAAGCAACTTAAATGTTTTAATTGTCAAAATCTAATACTCTTGATGTCATCCAATTTTGTAACGGAAATTATAGTGTAGCTAAGGTTGTCATTCCACCAAGAAAAGGAAAACAAGAACACGTCAAAATTAAAGCACCAATAATATGTAGAAAAATATGATTGAAACTTAGGAAAAATAAAGTTTGGTAAATTCAATAATTAAAATCACTAGGGCATTAGGGTTTGTCCCCCAATATTGTTAAGTATCCACTACCAATCCAGTTTAATACACAATTGAGTAAGTAAACACATAAACTGCCCGATTGGAAGATTTAGAAATAAGCTTTGTTAATAAAGCTCTTTTTGGTTGATTATATTCATCAATTGTTCCAATAATTTAGTTTATAAAATAATAACTTTGCTAGAAAAACTTAAGAACATTGCATACCCTAGAAGCAATACTATGGTAAAAGTAATGTTCAACAAGATTATCACATTTTACTAGAGCTATTATAAAACTCTATTCTAACAATAAGAAAATTCAAGAATAGACTAATGAAAGAATTAGAAATTAAATATCAATCTAATAAAACAATTATAAAAAAAATAAATAAAATAAAATAAAATAAAAAAAGAGAACAATTGATTTTAATAATCAAACATGCTTTACTCAATTGACCACATCTGAGTTGTGGCATAAAAGTTGTGTTTATAGACACTTGCATATTTTAATGGCCGTATGACAGTCATTTTGATGTTGAAACATTCTTTGCTTGCTGCATTGTCCAAAGAAACTGTTGGATCCATTATATGGAATTAGAAGTAGAATGTGACCTTTTCTTTCCTTTTCTTTTTATTTTTTGTTTTTTTGTTTTTTTAAATAATTGCATTAGAATGAGTTAACTCTGAGATGACAGGGGAACTAATATATGTAACTTAAAGCAGTCACATCAATCTCAATATTCTTATTCAATATGATCATTAGTTTAAATAAAAATTTAAAAAAAAATTTAAAAAAAAACACTCAAACCTTTTTCCATTTTTAGCTACTTCATATTCACAAGTACATACATTAGGCTCTTTTACTCTTTCTCCAATTTATTTAAATATTATTAAAATTTAACTCTTTTTTTTTTTTTGGGCATGTTTGGATGGTGTAAAGTTGTGATTTACAATTATGTGTTTTGTTGGCTTTTTTTTCCATGCCAAATTTTATTGTAATTTTATTCAATCTTTTGTACCCTGTATTTATTGTGGGATTTGATTGTAAGGGTTGTGTGATAGAGAGAGAGAGAGTGTGAAGACTCAAGCAACTGAAGACTGAGGAGCTCTCGCGGGTATCTCGTGACTAAACATCCCACGAAGTGAGCCATGTACCCTGCACATGACTGGAATGCGAAGAGTCAGAACAGATGGCGATAGCTATGTTTGCGAGTATCTCGCGGGTAAGGCTTTCCTGCGAGACACCCACGAGACATTCTATTCTGCCATACTGTACTATTTCATATACACTTTCTGTACCCACACTATATATACCCACATTAACCACAAATGTTAAGGTGTGCTTCTAAGAGAAAACCCTAGCCAAACACCTTGACAGTTAGAGATTGTTATACCTACAATCCTCTACACATTTGCTTGTGGAATTTCCTCAACTCCTACCTCTCCATTTTCATACCATTGAAAGGTTGATAGTCCAAACACTTAACACACCCTTTCAGAGTGTCAAGTGAGGTTTTGGTGTTGCTGGGAAGCATTGAAAGAAGTCAAGGATGGCAAATGCAACATGGAGCTTGTTATGGGATCCGGAGAGATAAACAAGATACGGTTCTAAAAAGCCTTGTTTGAGTAGGAGCTTGGAGGGCTTAGGTACATCGGGTAGATTAGGCTTGGAGGGTCTCTTGCTCACCCATGTATCCCAACTGATTGTCTAGTAGATCAATTACCGCTTGGAGGGCAGTGGAGAGGTTTTTCGCCGAGTTTTTCAGTTTCCTCTTTGATAACATATCAGTGTGTTATCTTGTGTTTGCATCTTTTTTCTCTACTCTTTTACATTCCATTTTACAGCTGTGTTGCTTTGATTATGGATTAGAGTAGCTTGTTTGTTCATCCGCTTGCATTTACACTATTCCGCACTTAGTATTAAGTTAGCGTAAAATCTATCGAGTCATAACTTTAATTTGGGGGTCTAAACAGCTCTTGTGTTTTCAACACATTTTCGAGCTTTCAAATGGTGAGAGGGAAAAGAAAATCATAGAATGCTTTTCTCAACAAGGTCTCAGATCATCAACCAGGGACAAAATGAGCCAAGCCAAAGCCCAGACCAGAGGACCAGGACTAAAGCTAGTTAAGAAGATACCCATTGAGTCTTCCCTTGAGAAACCCACACCAGGGCCTTAAAGTGAAGACGAGAATACTGAACCTCTTGTGCGGAGCAGCAAAGCAAGCTTGTGTAGCTCTCCTGAACTAGTTGGAGAGCTCTGGTGGAGAGATTGAAATAGACGTTGGGCACTAGCATCAGCCTTAACAAAACCTCATTTTAGGAAAACTTTGGCTAAACTCAACCAAAAATACCCCTGCATTAGCCTCAACAAGTTGTCCAATTTTCCTTTTTAATCTATGAAGTATGAACACCACCTCAATAAATATATTTACCGTTCACCAAACGAAGCTATTTTTTTTTTTAATTTGTTGTAAAATAAAAGAAATATGAGAGTAAGATTATACCTGAATTACTTATTTTATAATGTTCATCCATCACATCATATGATTTCCAATACTGAATACATATATCTCCCTTTGTTTTTTGTCTCTCAGTACTTCTCCATTTTTATCTGTCTCTTACAATGAGATTTGAGAATATAGTGGAAATGGGAGAGACTATAGGGGACAAGGCATTAACTTGGGTGGCTACATTTCTACCCTTAATAAATAGGGTGGATTGCTAACAAGCTGCTTATGCGGATAATGAACAAGGGCAAGAGATATTGCCTACCCTATGTAATTAGGGTGGGTGGCTGAAAAGTCAGTCATGTGAAAATAAACAAAGGAGAGATATATTTAACATTATTGTTTTCATTTGTTCTGTGAGACTCTCCTACAAAGTGTGGAATAAGGGCCCAACAATTGATTGACGTGATGAACAACATTAGAGATGTTAGGTCTCCAATATCTCTCCAATGGCTAGGATTGAGAATTGAAAAAAGCAACTTTCAAATTGAATAAAAAAAAATGAGCAAGTAAAAAAGTGAAAGTTGTAGAAAGTTTTTGAGAGTAGGGAGGGGGTAATTGCACCAGGTGTGGTACCACACCCGATCCTGATCCCAACTAATAGTTAGACATCTAACTACTCTTGGTATAGTGTGGCATTATGGAGTAACTCACTATCATGGAGGAGTGAGTCATGTATTAGTCTTAATAGGAGTTTCAACAATCTTACTATGTACAAGAGATTTTTGCAAGAAAGGAAATTTTTAAGGCGTACTTAGCCTATGTTAGAGCATCTCTATCAAACTCTCTAAACCCAAAATCCTCTTTAACTAGGAGAGTAAACCCACAAAATGTTACTCTAACAAACTCTTTAAGTTATTGTTCCTTAGCAAAAAATCGTTTGCTAATGAACAATAACTCTCTTGGTCTGATAACCTACTGTTCATTAGCAAAATGATTAATTGTAATAAAAAATTCCACCAATTGATTAAAATATTCAATTTTTTTCTCAACATTCACAATGGCTAACAACTTAACCCAATTATTCTCTCTCAAATGTCTCTAAACTCAAGAGAAGACACAATCCAAACACAAACAAAAGCACAAAACATAAACTTAAAACTAATCAAATATATAAGTAATAAAAAAAAAAAAAAAAAACGCAAGCCGATCTAACCTATTTGGGCAACATGTCCTTTCAGCCATGGGGAGGAGATGGAAGCAGAGTGGAGTGAACGACTTGGCTTTGCATGGTGAATGCCGATTTCCGCTGGCCTAGGTCCCCCGAGCAACTCTCTCTCTCTCTCTCTCTCTCTCTCTAGAAATAAATTTGTGGTCTTTGTTTTTTGAGTGAAAATGTGTGATCTTTTAAATATTATTTCTTCATTATTTCTTTCTCAAAAAAATGGTATAGAAAAATGATAGAAAATTTATTAGAAAGTGTATTTGAAAATGTAGGTAAACAAAAGTTAAAAGCTATTGTTTACTCGCTAAACAATACAAAAATATAGAGAGCGCTAGAAATGCTCTTAGATAACCATTACTGTCAATAGTGAAATCGAATTTAACATCAAACCCATCCAAATCTGATCGAGACATACCCAAAACAAGTCCAATCCACTGGCAGCTAGACTCAGCCATGCCCAACTAAGAAAGGAAAAGTGAAGTGAGAACAAAAGTGATTCTAACATGATGTTGAGTTGAAATTTTTATTGACATGATAAATTTGGATTAGGCCAACTCCTACACATGGCAGGTATCGTAGGTTGAGAGATTACTAGTAATATTGTCCCGATGGTATTTCTTCAACTCTAGTTTTTAATGCATGTTATATGATTTGGCAAGTCCAGAAACACCAGCAGCGAGTAATTGCTAAGCTATAGTTCATAAGAGCGTTACTTAAAGTAACTGGTAGTAATTATTGCAGCAGAGTGCAGTTGAAATCAAACACTTGGTAATGCGAATGCCTCATTGCATTTGAAATCATATACGGGGTTGTGAATGGATATACAGTAGTTGCTAAAATGCTAAATTTATGCCCTACACAAAACTCAATTACATTTCGAACTTCAAATATGCCTGAGTAAACAGATATTTTTGAGACATATGAGAAGCCACGTATTGATCTAAATTAAAAAACTGGGATCATTTTCAATAAATTTCTGATAAAATTTATTATTTGTGCTGCTAGCTGTCCCAGCAAGATTTTTGAAGTATTGTACTAACTTGCTGTAATATTTTCTTTGAAATATAATTTGCTAATTCCTCAGGGGGAAAAAAGCTGGCAAAATAATATAATTGCCATTCAAAAAATATAACAGATAACATCGTATAGGAAAGCAATAAATGTTTCCAGTCATTTCCACGCTTTCCTCCCACGAAACTGTTTGCCTGCACGCTGTTGTTTTTTCTTCTTCTCTAGTTGAGACCTTGCTACCTTGGCTTTCTTTGCCGCCATAGGCAGATTCTTCTTGCGCTCCTTCTGCCTATTGCTCAAACCACCAGTCTGTCCAATGAAAAAATGGTATAAGCAAAATTCCAATAAAGTAACTATATGATGGCATCACAGCCTAATACTTATCATAGATTGAACACGATTAGTCATAAAAAGAGAAAGGATAAGATGTTCAACATTGTGCTATTCTTAATTATCTTATAGGTTAAAGTTGTGACATTATTGAACAGAAAGAAACAAAGATAGCATTGGGAAGAGAGAGAGAGAGGGGGGAGAATCTGAAGCTAAGGCGCTGGTCAAATAACACCTTGAGGAAGGAGAGAGGAAAGCATAGGTTTTCAAGAGATTGAGGAAAGGAAAATTAAACCAAGTATTTTGCCATTATACCCTTCTTTTCTGCTATTAGTTTGTGGATAGATTGTAAAAGTGGACCTGTGAGGGAGGGGATCTTTCCCTCTCTGTTCTCACTTTTTTCTTTCCATCTAGAGCATCCAAAAAAGGGACGGGAGCTGTCCTTCCCTCCCTCATTTTCCAGATCTTTCCCACTAACCCCTTGATACAGGCTGTTTGGATTCTGAGGTAAGGATGTTATACACATAATTCTCAAATTCAAAGCCAAACCTAGAAGTGAACTAATGAATTGCATACCAATCTAACATCAAGATTCTAAAAGGCAAGTATATGAGGAACATGAAGTGTCAGAAATGGAATTACCTTTTTCTGCTTTACAGATGTTCGAGCCTGGTACTTCCCTCTGTCCTCCCTCCCTGCCCTAACTAATGCTAATCTTTCCTCCTTGCTCATCTTCTTTTTTACATGAACCTACAAAATACATGAAAAAGTGGATCAGTATAAGTTTTAAAGGAAGAATCTTATGTGTTAGGAGAAAACAATTAAACATCATGAGACAGAATGAATATGTTGCAATAGATTTACAATATGAAAAACTTCTGCTGCTTTGTAACATAAAATGCATTTCCAACTTAAAAACCGTTCCAACACTCAATTGCTCAATGTACTTTTTTCAATTAGTAAGTTTACGCATGCACCTAGTTGGTTTAGAACCCACACTCAATGTTCCTATTTCTGAAGGCTTCTTGCTCCCCACCCCCTCTTTCCATGTAGGGAGGTAACCTTTCACCTTAGCAGCAACCACAGGAGGTCCCAAACAACCCACCCCCCCCCCCCCCCCCCCCCAAAACTCTCTTTTTTCCTCCTACTCCTTTGATGACAGGATTCATTCTCTTCATTAAAAAAAAAATGAACTAAGATACACGAGCCAGTAAAGAAATAGAAAACTTACTTCAAGTTTGGCAGGATCGACTCGCTTAGTACTCAATCAGAACTTGGGATACCCTTTCTTAACCCATGTTTAACCAAAGCATCATTTGCATCCTTCTTTGCCTATTAAAATAACCACAAAAGCACCCAATAATCAACATGCAATGTTATGAAATCTAGCATCACAAATATTAAAGAAACTTTGCATCATCGTTTTCCATGGCACAAAGTTAAAAATTAACCCCATTTTTTCCTTCAGGTCTGATACCAATACAATACCTTCAATTCCTTGATTCTTTGGAAGTCCTCATTAGAAAGAATTCCATCAGTTGAGTCTGGTGAGGTTTGCCCCATTGTCACTCCTGCCAATCTCTTTAGAGCCCGAAGGCTTGAATCAACAGCAAGCAACTGTCCATCAAAATCAGACAACTTCCTTTTTTTTGCTTTAGATTCTCTTCCTCCAGTTTCACTATCCCTAGCATTGGCATCACTAGTTTTGCTGGAACAGTTTGTTGCTTCATTCACATCCTCATCTGCTGCCTCCATCTCCTCCTCTTCTTTCCCATCATCATCATCATCATCATCATCATCATTGTCACTAACATCACTGTCATCACTATCAATAATGTTATCTCCATCTTCATTCTGAGCTACTTCGTCATCTTCTAATTCATCATCTTCACTTCCAGTAATATCACCGTATAGCTGATTTTCTTCATCAACACTGGCAACATCAACCTCATTATCATGATCATCATCAGAATCATTGGATGAGGACCTTTCAGCGTCACTAATATCCTCCTCATTCTTGTCATCTTCTTGTAATAACTCAACACTAGGAACATTGCTGCTCACATTGACTTCTCCATATGCTTTTGGCCTTGCCTTCGGGTCTGTAGGGCGCCCACGATCCTTCTTGATTAGCAGTGCAGGGCAAACCTGCACATAAACGAATTAGCAATTATTTGATCATGGGCATGCATAGGCACACCTATGCACAAGCAAGCAGAGAGAGAGAGAGAGAGATATCACAGCTAGACAGTAGTTTCTAATACCTCTCTAAATAAAGTAATTAGTGAACGAGCTGCTATTGAAACTGCTTTCTCATGTGATTTCTTGTACAGTGCAAGATCTTGCAGCAAATCTTCTGTCATCAACTAGTTGCCAGGAACAAAAATATTAATCCTAACACATTAACAGCACTAAGAAAACAGAGTTACAAAAGGCTATATATGAAAGGAAAAAAAAGAGATAGAACATGATGAATGGGTCCAATTACCATTTACAAAAAGTTATTAGACAACTTTGAAACCACCATGATAATCTCAGATAGAGAGATAAAAGAAAATGAAATGTATAGGTAGTTACCAATGGCATGCGTAAACGAATCTCCCTTATTACATTCAGTCCAACAGCAATGGCCTGGAAAAAACAAGTTGACTTAGAGACAAATCCATAAGTAACTGAAAAGGAAAACTTATTATAATGCAGCTGTGAAGTGGCACCTCTGGGCGTGAACGATCATGTACAAACTGATTTACTATCTTTCTGAATAGTGGTTCAACTGCATCAGGTGGCACCAACACAGTCAATTGAATTATTTATAGGTGAATTCTTGAAAGTTCAAATTTCAAAAGAAGAAACTTGGGGGAGGGACAGACGAAAATAATCAAATTTAGCTATAAATTACAGTATAGTATCCAATCAAGCAAAAGAGAAAAAGCTTAATACCATATAATGACAGGCTTGAACTGCTGCTGCAAGTAAACTTGTGACATCACGTTGATGGGGCTGCATTTATCAATATAGTTACCACCTCAGGCATCAAGGTAATTACAAGTTAAATGCATGAGTCAGAAAATACCTGAATATATTTCTCAATGAAATGATAAAAATTCAACAGAATCAAGCGGTGAAGCCCAACTGTTCGAGCTATTACTTTCAGCATCATCATCCTAACCTGAAGTTTACACGGTAATAATCAAAAGAAAGAATCATTCAGATTCAGAAACATTTTGCAAACAGTAAGAACAAACAAAAAAATTTAGCTCTCATTTCTTTTTTCTTTATTTAAAAAAAAAAAAAAAAAGTTTACTGCAGAGCATTCTGTATTTAGTTACTCTTAATTGGGGAATCACTTTACTCAGTGTAATTCATGAATTAATTAGAATTAACAAAGAAACTTATGTATTAGAACAATAGGCTGCGAAAGTTGTGCAATACGAGCTTTACTCCAGAACATGGTTCAAAACTTTTATACAAATTAAAAGAAAAGCAGAAAAAAGAAAATAACATATCCTAAATTCTGGGGAAAAAAAGGGAATTAAATCTATCCTTCTAATTCATAGAAATCATTTTGAAATGAAGATAACAATAGGTAACACTTGCATCTGTTCCTGATATCAACCAAATAGATTGTTTCAGTATCTCCTCTGTTAACTCTTCCTTTCCAACACCCAACAATTTCCCTGGTTCAGTCCTCAAGACTATCTCTAAACAAATAATCTTCTTTTATTATGTACAACTTTGTCTTAATTTCCCCATAATTCTACAAATCTAAACGTGATCCAATCTTTCTTTCATCTTAGCTTCTTATGCCAAGAACAATTAACAAACCTAAGCTGGCAAGAAAAAAATATATGGCTCATTGACATAAGTAATCCCATTTTCAATGACCTTAAAGCAGAAAATCTGTTATTATTCAACATAAAAATGAAACATAATTTCTCACCTCAAAACGTTCATTGCAAGTTTGAAGCCAAGAGAATAACTTCTCAACAAATCCCTACAGGCAGAATGGAAATCTAAAATCACCTTCTATCCAAAGAAAGAATATTAGAGTAGAATTCACTTGACCAAAGATAGCAACGAGAAAACTAAAGTACCTGCGCATCTTTAAGATGGTTAAGTGGGGAATTATTATTCAATGAGACATTTTCTGATGACAGACGTTGTTGCCTTTTCATGCTACGCATTGCACGCTGCAATTTTGCTTGCTTTTTCTTCTTGCGTGAACCTGTTCCGTTATGGTGTGCCTAAAAACATTAGAAACTTACATTACAATACAATCAATCAGCTGCAATTTTAATTTTTTACAAATAACTTCTAAAAATACTTGCCATCGGCACTCTAAATGCATCACCAAAAAAACAGTACTCTACTTTTCTTCATATAATACATTGCAGTAATCTGTATAATTGAAGTGAATTTTCTATATAAAAAGTGCAACTAACGTTATAAATAGCCTGTTTATTGATGACAACATGAGGAGCTTGAGGATTCGGGTCATCTTCACCACTTGAAGCATCATTATCGTCAACGTCTTTGAAAGCTCGAAAATGTGTTGAAAACACAAGAGCTGTTTAGACCTCCAAATTAAAGTTACAACTCGATAGATTTTACACTAACTTAATACTAAGTGCGGAATAGTGTAAATGCAAGTAGATAAACAAACAAGCTACTCTAATCCATAATCATAGCAATACAGCAGTAAAATGGAATGTAAAAGAGTAGGAAAGAAAGATGCAAACACAAGATAACACGCTGATGTGTTATCGAAGAGGAAACTGAAAAACTCTGCGAAAAACCTCTCCGCCACCCTTCAAGTGGTAATCGATCCACTAGACAATCAATTGGGATACATCGGTGAGAAAGAGACCATCCAAGCCTAATCTATCCGATGTTCCTAAGCCTTCCAAGCTCCTACTCCAAAAAGGCTTCTCGGAACCATGTCTTGTCTAGCTCTCCGGATCCCGCAACAAGCTCCATGTTGCATCTGCCATCCTTGGCTTCTTCCAATGCTTCCCAGTAGCACCAAAACCTCACTTGATACTCTGAAAATGTGTGTTAAGTGTTTGGGCTATCAACCTCTCAATGGTATGGAAATGGAGAGGTAGGATTTGAGGAAATTCCACAAGTAAATGTGTAGAGGATTATGGGTATAATAATCTCAAACTCTTAAGATGTTTGGCTAGGATTTTCTCTCAGAAGCACTCCTCAACATTTGTGGGTAATGTGGGTATATATAGTGTGGATACAGAAAGTATGTATCAAATAGTACAGTCTAGCAGAACAGAATGTCTCGCAGGTGTCTTGCGGGAAGGTCTTACCCGTGAGATACTCCCGAAATACAGCTGTCACCATCTGTCTTGACTTTTCACATTCCAGTCATGTGCAGGGCACATGGCTCACTTCGCGGGATGCTTAGTCACGAGATCCCCGTGAGAGCTCCTCAGTCTTCAGTTGCTTGAGTCTTCACACACACTCTCTCTGTTAGGTTTTTAGACCCCTTAAAACAACAATTGGATTAACCTAGTTAATAGCCAAGTAATTAACTTAGTCAAATTATGCAATTCTAGGTTATCACAATCATACAATCATATCAAGAATATAAAGCAGCGAAAATAAAAAGAACACAATGATATGATGACCCAGGAAACCACACGGTAAAAACCTGGGAAGGATTTGACTTAGCTATTATCAAGATAAACCTGAATACACTATGCGAAAGAATTGAAGTTCATACAAAAGGACTTACAAACTCCCCACTTGACTTCCTAATGCTACCCACCAGTAGAACTTACTGACACAACCACGTGCAAGCTTCGAATCCACGGACTCCTTCTTTCTTGGATTCTCCAATCAGCTACAAGCACCCACGCTTGTTATTCTTTAAGCTCCAATGGCAGCAACTGAGTTGATCATCAAGATGTTGATATTATCTCTACCTTGGAAACCCTAAGCTTTGTGTAAAGGAAAGCTCCTCTAGATCTCACAAGAGATTTACACAAAATAGAAAAGTATGAGCAACAATACAATAGGAGCAATTCTCAAAACGTGGCTAGGGTTTTGCCTTATATACCTAGGGTAAAAACATAAAACCCTAAATGTTTAATGAGATAGGGCTGAGTTGGAAATTCTGCAGAAAACGCAATATGGCCGACGGTCGATCGATCGAGTTTATCGTTCGATCGATCGAGCCAGGCCGAAATGCACTAATACATCTGCAGCCTCTCGATTCTAACTTTACATGAATTATACAACTTTGAGCAAGCCTAAACAAGACTAAACATATTGTTTTGATTATGATTTGCCAACATTACACTTTAGAGTTCTAAATACATAAAATCCTAAATCTTTAGAACCTAACAAACTCCCCCTTTGGCAATCCGTAACAAAACACAAATTAAAAGTTCAAAGTTTACAAATAGAAGCCCTTCACAAAATAATGCTCATAAACATAAAATTCAATCCTAGCTACTATCCATCAGCTGCAAGTGTAGACAGCAGCAAAATCGAATCAACCTGTGTATTCCTGAAACACTCAACAAACGCATAAACGCATGTGTGACAGAAAAACAGTAAATCAACAGATATGTAAACTAACTCTCCCCTTAAGTAGGAATTCCAGACCTTTAGCAAAGAATACACTCAGAGGAGCGAGAACAAGTTTGCTGATGCGCTTGCCACCTTGGGATCCCAAGTACCAATTAAAGGAAGGGATACGCTGATAAGGATAGGAAAGTAGGAACATTCTATTGTAAGAATCCTCCAAAAGATGTCCCCTAGGGGGTCCAAGCAGTGGGATTAGAGGAGTGAAGTCAAAGAAAAAATGAAAGAGGCAGGACTCGGAGGAAGTATCAAAGAGCTGAGGGACTACACTCTGATAGAAGGGAAACTATACAAGAGGCTGCCCGGAAGGATCCTATCTAGGTGCATCAATGAGAAGGAAGGATAACTGAGATTGTAAAAGTTACATACCCAAGCTTGTGGGACTGCGGAAAAGATCAACCTATATAGAAGAATGCAACGCATGGTGTATTACTGGCCTAATATGAACAAAAAGGCAGCAGCTATACAGGAAAAATGTCAAGAATGTCAACTCTCGATGGACAAGGAGGAGAGCTACGCTGTATTTGTTACAGAAGATTGGAGAACTCCCTTCATAGAATACTTGGCTCAAGGGATCCTACCAACTGACAAGACGCTAGTCCACCAGCTCAAGAAACTTGCGATCAGGTACTTCTTGCAGAACGGGATCCTATTCAAAGGGGGATACAGTGGGGATCCCCTAAGATGTCTAGGGCCAAGGGAAGCTAAGGAAATAGTCAGGGAGGTCCATTCCAGTGAATGTGGAAATCACCCAAGAAAAAGAAGGCTCTACAAACAGTTGCTACTGTTGGGGTACTATTGGCTAATAATGAAGAGGGACTCTGAGGAGTTGGTCAAAACCTGCCATGCCTATCAAGTCCTTGGAGATGCAATTCATACTCACCCAAATGTGTTGTAAGATATGACAACACCATGGCCTTTCACACTTGGCGGCTTGACATCATAGGGCCCATAAACCCCCCATCCAACGGTTACATCTAGATCTTAACAGCCACCGAGTACTTTACAAAATGGGTAGAGACCATCCCTTTGAAAAAGGCCACTGGACAGCCGTAGCAAATTTCATTCGAGAGCACATCATTACAAGGTTTAGGATCCCCAGAAGATTGATCAGTGACAACGGGACCCCGTTTATAAACAAAGACATGAAGGGGCTGACTGATGCGTATTGCATTAAGCATGGAAGGTCCACACCATACTACCCATAAGGAAATGGCCAGGCTGAGGCCACTAATAGGGTGATGCTAAAGATCCTTAAAAAGATGAAGTATGAGTATGGAGGAAAATTGAGTGACCACTTGCCAGATGTACTTTGGGCATGCAAGAGCTCTATGAAGACAGCCACAGGATTCTCACCATTCTCCCTAGTCTATGGGACAGAAGCTATCAGTCATGTGGAATTAGTTGTCCCTACACCAAGAGTAGTACTTGAAGAAAGCCAGGGGGACACCGAGAACATGAACAATGGAAGGAGGCTGGCATATCTGGAAGGAGTAGAGGAAGAAAGAGAACTAGCCAAAGGAGAGGCCAGAGATACCAACAGAGAATGACTAGGGCATATGCGCAGATAGTACGCCCAAAGGCTTTCACTAAAGGGGAGTTGGTACTAAGGACAACAAAGCATGTAAGGAGGAATCTACCAAGACCCTCAAAATTTGCCCCAAAGTGGGAAGGACCCTACATCATCAGAGAAGCCCATGATAGTGGATATTACAACCTTACAAAGAAAGATGGGATAGTCCTGACAAAGCCCATAAATGGGAAATGGCTGAAACAGTACTATGCATAAGAAGGAGAGAGGTCTTAGTACGCGAAGATCCTTTTGTCGACTCTCCAACCTGCTAAGTGTTTTCATCATTCTCTTTGCTTTTATTATGAATTCTTGTTTAAGTAATTTTGTTTAAGAACCCATGGTAGAAAGACACTCTGTGATCTTTACTATCTTTGATGACTTTGCTGTGTTCCTTGGATGGTAATTGTATTTTAATTCAATGAAATCTCTTTTATTTTCTCCTCAGCTATTAAATTCTAAATACTACAAACTCCAAGCATAGGCAAAATTAGGGGAGGATACCTGGGCCAAAAATATATATATATATATATATTTGATACATGACCCAAGACCTACCCCACAATTGGTTTCAAATACATGATCTAGGATCCCGGGCAAATGCTTAAGATACCTAGCCCAGTACTTGACCAAAAAAAAAAAAAAAAAGACTTGCCAAGTTCATGAACTAGGACTAAAGGAAAAAAAAAAAAAAAAATCACCTGGTGTACCTAGTTCAGTACTTGCACAGCAAAACAACCACAAGGGTACCTGGTCTAGGACCTACAGCAAAACTTGTAGGGACCATGGCCCAAAACTCAAAACAAAAAAAGAAAGAAAGACAGTGTACAAAAAAAGAAGAAGAAAACAAACAAATCCACATGCCATTAAGGAAATTAGAAGCAGTCTTGAAACACAAATACAGATCTATGCAAAAAAAAAAAAAAAAAAAAAAAAAAAAAAACTAGAAGTAGTGTTCAAGTAGAAGAAAAAATAAAAACTTATACAACCCCAAATTGTTTGTACACATCTGAACTAGCTAAAAAGAAAAAAGAGGGGAAAAGCTAGGAAATAAGGCCAACCAACAAAGAAACATCTGGGGAAATAAGAGGGACAGTTGAAGAAGAGAGAACCTTTTGCTTTTTAATCTTTAAATCTTGCAAGACCTTGTAAGCATGAGCTAGGGCATTCTTAGCAGCAGTGATCTCAGCATCTATACTTTTGAAAGCCTGTCTCTGGAATAGCATATGGGCCAATGAATGCAAGTACTCCAACAAGAAAGACAAGTTGAACTTGGTTTCCAAAAGGTCCTGTACCACTCCTCTCCACTCCAAAAGCTTCTCTTCAGGTAAGGAATCTAGAGAAGAATCCCTCAAGGAAATCAGTACAGCACACAACAGCTCCATCAAGATATTGCCTAGAAAAACATCTCCCCTGAAACCACTGGTAAAGTCTCCATGACTCTTGAGCAACCCTTCTAGCAAAGGCAAACCCTCCATGGACACTGAGAAATGTAAGAAGCTGCCATAAGAAGGCCCAAAGAAATGAAAGTGGCTAGCAGGAAGGCTGCTGAACTCTAGAAGATCAAAGCGGGCCAGAAAGGTGGAAAGCCTTGAAGCAGGATCTGAAGTAGCCACTCCTGGAGCCTCCCCCATTGGCGTATCACCACCTGTAGGGGCTAAGGAAACTTCAGCCCTCTGGGTAGTTTGAAGATCAGCAATTTGAACGAATCCCACAGCCCCCTAAGAATCCCTGACACCTGTATCAGCTCCTAAAAAAAAGGGAAAACAAACTTAGTTCAAAAAAAAAAAAAAAAAAAAAGAAAGAAAAGAAAATAAAAGAAGGAAGAGGGGAAACCCGTATCAGCCTCTTGGGGCGGAGCCTCGTCCTTCTGCTCCTCTAATTTCTTGGAGGATTCTGAGAAAGAATACATAACAAGTTGAAGAAAGGGTGAGGAAGCCTCAGTAAAATGGCTAAAGGAGGGTAAGGATATAGGGGGGCTTCGCCATAGAAGGAAAAGACAGGAGAAAAGCATAAAAAGAAGGAAAGAAAAGGAAACACAGTAAGAACGATCTACACCCACCTTCAGAATCCTCCAATTCCAAAGAAAAGGCGCTGCCAAGAGCAAACCTCACAATGGCTTAACCTAAAAAGAGAAAGGAAATGAAGAACTCAAAAAGGGGAGAAAAGGATGGAGACTTGCCTCCCAAAGTTTTTGTACTTAACACTGTCTAAGGTAACACAATTCTGATAGGACTAGGAATCTGCTCGGGCTGGGGACCTTGGGACGCAGGAAGTTGGGAAGCCTCAAGATCCTGAGTAACCTGAACACCCTGCATTGGCTGCCTGGCCTCCTCTATCATGCCACCACTAGAGGGCTCCTTTTCCACATTTGGAAATGCAGCAGAGGGGGCTGCAACCATTTCCTCCTCCAGAGTCCTACCAGCCGTGGGAGTAGATACTCCCACCTAAAAAAAAAAATGGGGCAAACAAATAATAATAAGTGCAAGTAACAAGGCATCACAAACACAAAGTACTAGAGAAGGGAATGCAAGCAAACAGAAGAAGACATGAATGAGGAAAAGCCATACCACATCATCACCGGATGACTGGCTTCTACCTTTCCTGGAATCTGATTTGCGTTTGTACTGCAAAGAAAAACAACCACTCATCAGCTGAAAACAACAATGACGAGCATAAAAGATAGAAAAAGAAAAAAGGTCTTGCCCTTTTCTCTCTCTCTACAGATCCTTTGATGGTCTTTTGTTTACTACGAGTGCGTCCAGAGGGTCCTAAAAGGGACTCAAATGCAAAATCAGAGGAGCCCAAAGGACCATAGACTGAAAAGGCCATAGGAACTTGGGAGAAAGAAGACTCTACCTTAGTCTTCACCCGGGTCCTTGAAGCTAAAGGTTGCCTAACTTTCTTTCCCTTAGAAATCACCAATTGCTTCTGGGATTTCCCAATCTTTCTCTTCTTTGCCTCAGGGCCAACCTCTATGCCCTCTACACTCTCTTCAACTTCAGCTTCTTTCAATTTTTCCTGCTTAATCCTTTTTTCCTTTCTTTTACCTACGGGAGTAGCAGCACTTATCGCCTCTGCTAAACCTCTCTTAATGGGTACCCCGGAAGAAGTACCAATGATAAGGTTGCATCCTAACCAAGTTTCTGGAAAATCCTTTGCATAAGTCACCCAGCCTCCCCTAGAAACATGCCATTCCATAAACCCTGTCTTGCTACTCACAGTAGCAGACACAATGCCAAGAGTAGGGAGGGATAAGCACCTGTTGGACGTCAGAGTAGAAGAAATGCTAGGATTAGGGACTTCGCTAAAAGTGCTGGAATCAACATAGTCAACAAAAGATTTTTGTACTCTCTTCCAATAGCCAGCGTAACCAGTGGAGGCAAAAACTCCTCTCTGGGAATTAGGCACTATAAATTGAGAGCTCTTCCACAAACAATAAGAGAAGGCCTGGAGTCTCAGAAAAGGGTCCAAAGAAGGAAGAGATGGTACCATGTCTTTGAACACTGGGGGAATATCCTGATCAAAACCGAATTGAAAGTACCCAGTGTGCCGAATAATGAGTATACCTGGGGCCACTCAAAGAGGGCACAGAAAGGAAGGAAGGACTGATACAAGCTAGGTAGGCTAAATTACCTTCATCACCACGGTGCAAATCAAAAGTATTTTCTGTAGAAGTAAGGAAAGAAGACAACACAGAATCACAAGCAAAACCAAGGCTGAACTCTCGGGGAGAACGCCACTGTAAAGGTCCTGCCTGATCAAACAACACAACCAGGTTAAGACTTCCGCCTTTCAGACTAACCCAGCAGAAGATAATGGGAAAAGTATCAGTTGAACTACCACAAAGACCTTTAATTATATCAGGGGATCCCTGGAATTTGTCTTTCACAAACTTCAAATTTCTACACTTAGCTAAAGTAGCTGAAGAACGGTCCCACATAAACACCTAGAGGATGGCACAGTGAAGAGATGAAGTAATTGCATAACAAGAGTCGCCTTCAGCTTCGTCTCCATGAAGCTAGTCTAATTGAGAATAGACATGACCCAAGAACATGGGGGCTAAAGGATACTGAGCACCCCGAGCCAACTTAATTGCCAACGGAAAGAAAGCAGACTTAACCCCGTACCCAAGGAACTCATTAAACAGGAACTTACTAAGCTAAAACACCAGGAAACCAGCCCGTCTAACTTCCTTGTCTTTTCCATGCGAAAGGCATATAACCCATTTCCCTATCCTGGCCGGCTTCCTACCAGAAGAGGCAGTACGCCCACCAAAATGGCTGAATAACTTGTCTTCTATCTTGAGATCCTCTTCAGAAAGAGCAACATCAAAAGGATTCTCATCCCCGAACACCGAGAGGAGGAAGTTGTTGACCACATCCTCTAGGGTGATTGTCAACTCACCAACAAAGAAGAAAAAAGTGTGAAGAGAAGGGCACCAATGACGTACCAGATGCCTAAGACCTTTAGCGTCTCTAAAACCCTCAAGATTCCTAGAGATCACCACTACCTTCAGAATACCGGTGCGCTCCAGGCGACCCACGAACTCCCAGTCAAAGAGTTCCTTATCCACCCAGATGGGCCAGCCTTGGATCTTCCCAGAAACGAAGTCGAAAAAGATAGGAACTGCCTCTCGAAGTCCCTGCTTGATCTGGAGATCAAAAATCTCTCTAGGGTCTGGGACCTGAGCGGACCCAGCGAAACCTGCCTGACCAGAAAATACCCAGGAGTGAGGAGATGGAAGGGCCTCACCGTGGGACACCTGAGGGAAGAATAGACTAGGGGTGTACTAGGGGTCCCGTAAAGGAAGGGCGAAGCGCCTAGTGACCTCATGAGACTCGCCCTGTGCAGAATTAGAGGAGCCCTCACCCTCAGAAGGGCTAGGAGTGCGCTCTCTTCTTTTCCGAGAAGAGGAGGAGGCCATCAGAGCAATGGGTATGTCAGGAAGTAAGGAGAATTGAAGGATGAAGAAATAAAAAGAGTAGCAGACTAACTGGAAGGGAGAGAAGAGATTTGGGAATAGAGGATTCAGGAAGTAAAGAGAAAATATGAAGCATCTGCAATAAAGACACAGAGCAGTTGGAGAAAACAATATGTGGAAAGATTTGCCAAAAATTTAATTTAAAGGGAGGAAGAGTTATTGGCAGTTATTAAGGGAAGTTACGTGGAACGTAAAAGTGGGTGGAGGAAGTTTTTCTTTTTACCCTATAACTCAACTGTCACGTTCTGAAGAAAAAAGGGAAGTTACAATAGAAAATAGTAATAAAAAAAAAAAAAAAAAGACCAGGATACCGAAGGCCGAAAATGAAAGATCATGGTCCCCAAAGAAGGATCAAGATGATAGGATCCTACAGAAACTCAACTACTCACGCATGGGCTGTAGGCAACCCACAAGCTCGGGGGGCTAAATGTTGAGGTTCAAAAAATCACAACCCAAGGACCAAAGAAATAACACATTGGGCTAACCCCATAAGAAATAAAAGAGTTGGGATCCAAAGACCCATGAAGGAACAGGTTTTAAATCCCATGAAGCAAAGGAAGGGCCCAGCCGGCCAAGATCAGTAAGCCAAAATAAGCCCAAAAGGAAGAACTAGGCCTGGATCCCAGAGACTAACAGGGGCCCAAGATCCCTGGGACACACAACACAGCCCAAATAAGATTGAAACGGATCAAAGGAAAGTACCAAAGAGCACAAAAAACGAAGGGGAGATGAGTCCCTCTCAAGCGCCCAATAATACAGTAAGGAATTAGAGGGTATAAAGCAACCATTCATGAACCAAGGAGCGGTATCTTAAGAAACCCAGAATGAGAAACTATAAGTGGAAGTGGCTAGAAGGAAACTTTCAACCCAACAGCAAAAGATTCCAACTATTTGGAAAAAATGACAAGAGAAGAAAGTAACCAAAAGCTGAAAAGGTGAAAAAGGCTAATAGCTAAGGTCAGCAACCTAAGAAGATCTCGGAATAGAAAGTTAGCAAGAGGCTTTCAGCTTGGCAGCACCAAAAGAAAGAAGTTATGAGAAAGAAGGAAAGGACCAGCCCTTGGGGTAACCGACACAGCATGAGCTCTGGTACCCAGGGAGGGGCAAAAGAGAGAAATCACTAGTACCTTGGAGACTTAGAGTCACACTAAAAAAGGAAGAAGCAACCAACGTTGAAAGGGGGCAGTAAGAACATCATAACAGAATCACCGAAAGAACTCTGTTAAATCTATGGAAAACAGATGAATATCGTCCAGTATCCCAGAAATAACCACTATAGCACATACTTGGATTCAAAAGGATTCAAACTTTGTAAGTCTTAGAGGCTTGGATAGCTATCAAAGTCTGTAATTTTTGAGCTTATTTGAACCTTGTATCACGTCTTAGTGGGCACACTGTAACCATAATCAAAGAAAATTAATTAAGTGTCTCTCATTAATCCGAGGATCCCTAACCACTGTTTTGTGTATTTTTTATTGTTTTTGCATTTCTTTGCTGTTTCATTGAACCTTGTTAGTTTATTTGTGTTGTAGGAAGCTTGCCCCGTGCACCACTTAATTCTTAAACAGCCCCTTAGCTGCGATGAACCAAGCCCAGTCTACCAAACCACAATTATTCGGCCCAGGATCCTTGGGCCAATGTGCTGAAGAAAAAGGCACTTTTCACAAACGTTTATTATATAATCATCTTCACACTTTATTATTTATACATAAATTTTAATGAGAAAATAAATTATTACAAAAATTGTAATTCAATATCAAATTTTCTTAAGATCTTTTAACGGTAACATTAATTGTTTTCTTCTTCAATCAAAACTCCTGCTTCAAAAAAAATTATAAAAGAAACACTAAAAATATATCACAAAAGAAACACATACAAAAAAATCCAATTACTAATAAAGACAAATGTTACGTCGACAACTGATTTCAACGCATTATTCTTCATACTTATAAATAATAATAAAAAAGTTTATCTCATTTTCAATGCGGGATTACACATTTAATTATTTCCTTATCTTAACTCTATCATTTTTACATTTAAGTTGCCAAATTATTTATTTTAATTATTTAATATAAACTACTACAACATATATATACGTGTGTTTGTGGGTGGGTGGGGTGTCAAACAGAAATGTTTAGGCCCTTTTAGATATACACCACTGTTAGTTTTTTTAAAACCTTCTCCTCTCTCCCCTTGTGTATGTGTGTGTTAAAATATTTAGTATTCTAAAAAAAAAAATATGCTTAGGCCGGAGCCAGGGGAGGTCTGGAAGCGCATTTGTTAATGTTGAATTATTTACAATAAATACTACAACTTTGGGATTAGGAAAGAAGCCAACATTTGTATTTTTACATCGAGACAAAAAATAAATGCCTTTAAGCTGAATTGTATATTCAATTTTTAACTTCTGCTTCGACACATTTTGTTTTGTTATGTTTTGTTGTTTTGCCAACTTTCTTTGAATGTTATCTTAAGTACACAAAATGATTGGTGTCATTACGACTAGTCACAGGTCTATCTTGAGTATATATTCTACTGCATCTAAACAAACCGCTAAATTAATTTTTTTTGGTCTACCGGAAATTTTTACAAGACCAAAAAGTTTGTGGTACAACACCTTATAACTTTGCTGGGAGAGTCACTAGCATCTTCAAGTTAATCTTATTTGTCAAAATACAATAGGTAACAGATGAGTAAATATAGAATTGGTTTTATTAACATTAGGGGTTAGGCCTTAGTGTGATGACAAATGTCTTTCATCAAAAGTGATAGGTCACGAGATCGAACGTATGAATTAGACTCTTAAAAAAAAAAAAACGAGGGCAAGGTTGCCTACGATCACCTTTCCTAGACCTCGAAAAAATTGAAACTTTATGCATGTAGGGTGTTTGGTTGAGGGGAAAAATAAGAAAGAAAAGTGTGGGACTCAAGAGTTTTCTCATTGGGCCCACCATTTGGGGTGATTTTGGAGTCTCCTTAGTCCCCATTTTGGGGAAAAATGTGGGGGGAAGAGCGGGACTTGATGGGAAATTACCCATCTACCCCATCTCCTCCCACTTGTGTTTTAATGTTATTCGTTTGTTTATTTTGTTTTTTTCCTCTTCGCTTTAACATTTAGTTTTTACTTACTTATTTTTTATATTGATAGTAATTTTTTTCTTTACAAACTGCATTTTCTTTTTTCTTTTTTCTTTTTTTCATTTTTCTTCTCAATCAAATAAAAGATTTTGGATAAAAACTAGCTATTACACACATGCTGTTATATACACATGAATATTTTTTTTTTTTTTGAATAGTGTGTGTAATAAACACTATTCAAAGATTTCTCTTTTTAACTACTTTTCCAGCTCAACCAAACAAACATAAGAGAAAACTAAATATCTTTTATCCTTCAACTTTTTTATTATCCCACCATTTTTTATCCCCCCCCCCCCCCAACCAAACAAAGTCTAAAGAAATGGCTACTGACATAGGAAAAAACAAAAAAGGACCTATCACTTCAAAGAAAGCAGCCACTAACATAGAAAAAGTAAGGTAGTTACTAACTTAAAAATAATTGGTTGGGGGGGAATTGAATCAGTTTCTGGTGTAGGGCGGAGTCGTAGAGACTATGAATATATATGTTCAATTCAAGAATAATTGTTGTGCAATAACTTACTGTAGGGGCCTTTTTTATGTTTGGGCTGGGCTGCCTCTTGCGGTGATGGGCCCGAGTATGTTTCTGAGTAGGAAAGTTGAGACCGGCCCAACTGCAACTCACTTTAGGTCGGCTTGTGCACAAACTTAACCTTGTTTGCCAGGAATACCCTTACGGCAAGCAAAGCTATTATAATAAGATTACGGCAGGCAGATATAATGACAATAAAAGAAAATAGAGTGCAATAGTTTTTGTTAATAACAAGGACCGAATAACACAGTAGTAATAATGGCAGTGATAATAATGGCTTTTATAAGAAAGAACAATTAATTGAACGATGAGTTAATCAAAATATACGTCAAGCCAAAACCGAGTCCGTTAATGGCAAAAATCAAAGAGGAAGAACGCTTCCTCTCAAAGAAACTAACCTCCCAGGAGAATATCCTGCCGTGGGGATTAATGACTTTGAGGGAATCGGACTTAAGTGATAAATGCCTGAAGAAAGTTCTTACTACTTGATTGTTTCTTAGAGAGTGGGATTTTAAGGGGGAGAGAAGAGAAAAGATCTATTGGTGCATGCCCATTATCCTCACTATTTATTTTCTTATCTTTCCTTCCTTTCTTTTCTTTTCTTTTTAGTTTTCTTTCTATCTTTTTCTTCCTCTGTTTTTCGGTCCTTTTTACAGGGCACAACGAGGCTCCTTTTATAAGGCCTGCCGTGATTGCTTTTTTACCATTTCGCCCTCTAACGGCCTTTGTCTGGCCTGGGCATGCTTGCTGACCACCGTCTGTACATTGCTTACCCTCGCCAGACAAAACAAGTTTGTGTTGTTTTTGTCCGCCGTGGCACTGTCTTCTGCCGTGGCTTAAATGCTCTCTCTCTCTTCCTATGGCATGCACCCAACGTTCCCTCTCTAATCTTACCTCTTTTGGGCAGTCTGTCATCCTAGCAGGACGTACCTCCCAAAAGGGTTTAGACAGGGAACGTAAAATAAATCTTTCCCTCCCTCCCCACCACCAAACCACACCCCACCGTACCTCTTACCACTGACCCATGGCCCCACCACGACCCATATTGGCTGGGTACAGGCTGGTGGCACCTGGGCCTTGCGCATGCTCCCCTGCTATGTACGTTCAAAGCCTGCCTGCGGTTCGTGAAGCTTTGTTTGCATTTGTCTGCCATACTTCTTCGTTCTTTCATGTGGGCCGTTTTGTACTTTCACTACTTCCCTTTGGGATTGAGCTTTTCTTAATACATCTCTCTTGGCCCATTTCTGAGTTTATGCTTATATCTTGTTTCATTACTTAGCTTTTCCTGCCATGATAACATGTTCCTGCTAGGCCTCTTTTAAGCCTGCCATTTCATACCTTCCCCCAGTGACTCAAGAGAGCCTGCTGGTCTTCTTATTCATGGGCTCCATTGTCCCTTTCCTTTTTTTCCCTTTGGGCCTGTGGCCCTTTTACTTTCCTTGGGCTTCCTCGGCCCATTTACTGATTTTGTGTTCCAATGGGATTTTACTAACTTGACTGGGCTTCCTCGGCCCCATCTCCTCATTCTCATCCTTGGGGTTTATGGGCTTGCCATCAACCCCTACTTTCTTTGTTTACATTGCCTTGGGCCTGCCGCGGCCCATTATCACTTTTTCATACCATACATTGCCCATGGGTGTCATTTCTCTCTTTCCGGGCCCTTTGGGCCCATTTGCTCCCTCAAGAACCATTTATTCATGTTATGGGCCTATGTTCTTTTATTCCTACTGCTTTGGCCTAATAGTTTTATTCTGTGCCTGCCACTCTTATTGCCTGCTTTGCTGGGTTGGGCTGGCTTTACAAAAATGACCCTTAACATTTAGCCCCCTGAACATATGGAGCGTTCTTGCGGTTCATACGTGAACGAAGGACTTTTTGTCTGTTTCACTTTTTCTTTCCCTTCGCGGGCTTTTTGAAACCACGAACTCCTTCTTGCAAATATATATATTTTTTTCTTGCCGTGAACAGTGGTGACTCTTCGAATTTCCCAAAATGGCAGTTGCTTTAAAACATAACTACCGCCTCATTAATTTCATCCTTTTCTCAATGGCTGACCAGTCGCCTCCCTTCACGCCGACCTTAATAACTCAGGTATTTAAGAGAAGAATCCCTTCTCAACGCAGACACAAACTCCTTTTATTTCAAAATTTTTTCCTTTCCTCATCATTATCTTCTTCTCGAACACCCATCCCTCTCTTGCTCCGTTCAAATCCTCACACCATGGCGCCGGTGAAAACTCAAGCTTCTTCCCACCGTAAAGGGAAAAGTGTCGCCGTGGATCCTCCGGTGGAACAAGAAGTAGAAAAAGAAGAGGCGCACTCCGATTCGGACCATTCCGAGGAGGAGGAAGCGCGGCGCGATCCTGACAGCGAGTGTGACCCTCTAATTGATCCTTGGTACAGCCTTAGTCCTCATTTTTCTAAGGCTCCTAGAGATTATGTGCTACCGCCGGCGAGCCGTGTGTGGCTCACTCTTTGCCGGTGAAAACCTGATGTTTCTTAGGCTCCGGTGTCTTCCTCCATCTCCGATTTGGTCATTCGCCAAGGCGTCGCCCTTCTCGTACCCATTTATTTTGAGTTTGGGTCCAGCACCGCCTTGGGTTGGAAAGAGTGGGTTAACAGCGAGTTATCGGATACACAGTTCATGGGTTTACTTCAGAGGACCGATGTTCTAAAGGCCGTCGTTCTTTCCTGAAGCCTTTCCAACTTTCGAGACCTCTACAATCTTCGCCATTTAGTTCGCCGATGGTGTTCCACCACTCATACATTATTCTTTTCTTGCGGTGAACTCACGGTCACTCTCGAGGACGTGGCCATGCTTCTTTTGCCTATTCTCGGGGATGCTGATCCTGCCGCTATTGAGCTTTCCCCAGAAGAAGAAGACATTGAAGCGAAGTTGAAGAAAAGGATGGCCGGAAATGCTAAGCTGTCTTATTGGGTTAGTTCTTCTTCCAAGTTTTCTGCTGTTGCTCATCGTGCTGCCTGTATTGCTTTTTGGCTTTGTAAGTTTGTCTTTGGGTCCCTCCCCATTATGCCACAAAGCCTTTGTATTTTCATTTGGCCATCAAAATATCTGCTGGGGTGAGTCTGCCGCTAGCCCCCATGTTCTTGGGGCATTTATATGTGCAACTGGACATCCTGCGTAGTGATGAGAGTCAGGCTAGTTCCTGCCACATAATTGCTTCTTCTATACACAGCACTATTCTGCAGCAGTTGTTGTTTGAGCATTGTGCTCAGTATTTGGCGAAGTGTAGGCCTGTCAGATTTGCTAAAGAGAAGTACCATTCTTGTTCGCTGGCCATTACTGATTTTTGTGGCAGGTTTGAGCTTGATTTTCCTTTGGCTTTTCGTTGGTCCAATTTGAAGCTCATTGATTATTCTATTATTGAGTCCTTTGATGAAGGTGTTGGTTTTTCCTGGAGAGCTTATAGACAGTTGCGTCCTGGTTACACTTGTGCTGATTCAGTAATAGGTCCGTTTGTTGATACCGTTGGCACTACTACCCCGCTGACTGGCTTTGATGAGGCGGGTATCACATATTTGGTTGCCACTAATCCTGGATGGCTGCCCTATTTGGCAAATGAGGGTGTCAGGTTTGTTCATTACCCTGCCAACCGAGTGAGGAGATAGTTTAGCCTGGATCAAGATATCCTTGATGACCTCTCCTTCCTCGCAGAGTCTCCTACTTCGGCCAGACCCTTTCTGCGGCATACTGCTTTTGACTTTTGGAGGGAGCGCTTTAGTGCGGTTACAGTTGCTGGTTCTTCGAGGGAAGGCCTTTACACTGTTGCTATGCACCTCTATTGGCAGCTTGTCATGAACTTGTTTGATGCAGAGTTGGCTGGCAGTCGATGTTTTTCTCTTATACCTCCTGAGGGACTTAGTATGATTATCTCTCCCAATCTTTGGTTGCTCCTCCCTTCTAAGTCCGTGCTGGCCTATGCTAGGAAACAGAACCGGTCTGCCATCTTCGAGTGGAATGAGGAGAAAAAGGGGTGGTATTGGCACACATATGATTACCCCTCAGCCAAGAAAGTTCATGCCAAGCTTAAATCTGCCAGCAAGCCCAAGTCTGTTGCTCTTCAGCCTCCTGCAAGTGCTACTCCTGCCAGCAGAACATGAGGCAGTAAAAGGAAGACAACCCCCCATCTTGTGTCTGCCACTCAGCGAAGAGTAAGTTTCTAAAACTTTTTCTTATTTTGTCTTCCAAGTACACGTATATATATACACTTCTTCCCCTTTTTCTCTGACTTTTTCTGAATCTTGGCTGTCTTTTTTCTTTGACTCATTTTCGTAACCCTTTTGCTTTTGCAGTCTAAACAAAAGGAGGATACGTCAGCCGCCCATCCTATTATGCTTGAGGAACCCGAATCAGAGGTATGTTTCTTCTTGCTCCTGTACTTGTCCAATCTGCTACACACATTTTTTTTGTTTTTGGTTACTTCATTCGCCCAAAGAATTAATTCGGTCCTCATACCTCTTCTCTGTTTTGTCTTTTAGGATGAGCCTGAGCCTCTTTCCATATACCGCCCTACGGCTGAGAAGCTTTCTGCCCCCATGGGCACTCTTACGACGGGCTCTTTTGATGGGGTCGAATTTGCAGCACCTGCTCCTTCTACAGCCACTACCTCTCCTACTGGACTGGTACCCATGGATGAGGGTACTCATATTGGGGAGGTTAGTGAGGCCACCCCCACTCCTGCTATGACACCTCATGTTCAAAGGGGAACCACCCCTCTTGCTGTTACCGAGATTAAGATTACTTCTGCTGCACCTCTCGTCATCTCCACTGGTGACCCTTTTGCCGCTCTTTCTCAAGCAGTGCAGGGTGTTTCTTCTTTGGTAGTCACCCCCTCTTCTATCCTTGTTTCTGCCACACGTGGGTCTCATGCTGAATTGTCCTCAAAGGAGTCTGAGGAGATCTTTGAGGATCCTGAGGATGAGCCTGGCTTGGGGAGGAGGATTTCTGAGTCTGAGGAAGAGGATATTGTTCCACCCGAGGCAATGGGTATGTACTTTCTTCCTTAACTTTTTTTTTTCTTCTTTCTCCGTTAAGTTTTATTCATTTCCCTTTTCATTCGCATGACTATTTCTCTGTTTGCAGAGACTTTTGGGAAGTTAGGCATTTCAGCAGACGTGGGGGTGTCTGCGGCAGCTTCTCCTGCCATGCCCACAACACCTATTCCTGCCATATCCCCTATACCAGTTTTTGCCATATTTATAGCGTTTGTTTCTGCAGTTCCTTCCGTTCCTGCCTCTGCTTTTCCCACAGCCCCTATTACTGCTAACTCTGGTAAGTTTTATATCTCATTTCTTTACTTCTTCTCCGTGGGCTTCTCTTCCTTTTATTCTCACTAAGGTTCCTTATTTCAACCTTTGCACTCTTCGACAAGTCCACCTCCTACAGTGCCTTCTCAATTTGAGGTGGGCAGTAGCTCTACCGCCCTTCCAGATCCTACAGGCGAGGCTGCGGCCTTCTTTATGCGTTTTGATCAGTGCGAAGTCAACGACCTTGATCCTGCCTCTTTCTGGGGCTCCAAACACCCTTACATAGATTTTCATGGCTTCAGAGTTCCTGTGGACTGCGCCTCTCATTTGGTGATGATTTATGACAGTCGTGGGGACTTCATGCAAGGATTCCGACTTGGCCAATCAGTCAGAGAGCATTTCTTGAGAATGTTAGGCAGCGTGCTGAACAACATCAAGCACAACTTTGTGGATACTGTCTCCACCGAGAGGATCCTGCAATGGAGGGCTGCGGTATAGAAGCTTATCAGTGTTGGCTTTGCAGTGGAGTTCGTCTTGGATCACCTTCGAGAGATTGCTCGAGCAGTTTTCATGAGGAGAGTCTAGCCTACCATTGATGCTATTGACTCTCGCTTTGCAGTTTTGAGAAAGGAAGTGGCAAATTTGGAGGGCCACCGAGAGCGTCTTCTTTCCGGTGTAGGAGGACTTGGTCGTTTTGGGGAACGGTCACTTATTTCCGGACTTTATTGATGATGAAGTAGTTTCTCCCCTGTTTTGTAGTTTTCTTTTGCTTTATTACTCTGTTCAGTACATTATGCTTCCTATAGCACCTATTTGGGCTTGCTTGCCACAGTTTGGGTTTTGTAATCTAACTTATGATGCTACACCTTGCTACTTTTGCTATGATATATGATAACAAAATACTTCGTGCTTTTCATTGCAAGAAAGCAAGTTACAGAATTTGATTTGTGGCATAGTCATTTTTTGAAAGATAAAGAACAAAGCAAAAGAAAAATATGACAGCTTTTGACAAAACAAAAAAGTAAGGGATAATCATAATGCTTTTCCCCTTAAGCGTAGTAACGTTTCAACTATTTCCCATTGATGGGATCCATTAAGTCCTTTCTATCCATCTGAGTCAAGCGGTAGTATCCACTTGGATGCGCTTCTCTTATCACAAAGGGTCCTTCCCACTTCGGTGCAAACTTTAATGGTCCTGCCAGGCCTCTCCTAACGTAGTCTGCCACTTTTAGGACTAGTTGCCCTTCCGCGAATATTCTTTCTTTAGTCATCCTACCGTAAGCCTTAGTCATTTTTTGCCTGTATCTGCGGCTGTGTTCTTAAGCCTTTTCTCTTCTTTCATCAAGTCCTTCCAAGTCTTCGCACCTTTCTGCCGCAAAGACCTTTTCATCATTCTCCTTTTCCTGCATTTGCATGACTCTCAGGGATAGGGTTATCTTTTCTACTGGGCTCACTACTTCGGTTCCGTAGACTAAGGAGAAAGGTGAAAAACTCGTGGCTGACTTAGGTGAACTCCTGTAAGCCCAAAGAGCGTCTGGCAGATGCGTTGCCTATCCTCCCGTATATTCTTAGCTCATTTTACTGATGATTCTTATGAGAGTTTTGTTGGTTGCCTTCGCTTACCCATTTCCTTGAGAGTAATATGGTGATGACCGGTGATGTTTGATTTGATAAAACTCTAGCATTCTCCTCACCTCGCTATTCACAAAAGGTGTGCCGTTGTCGCTGATGATCCTGTGAGGAATTCCAAACCTTACGATTATGTTTTCCTTGATAAAGTTTGCCACTGCCCCTCCTGTGGCTTTACGAAGCGGCACTGCCTCTGCCCACTTAGTGAAGTATTCCGTAACTACTAGTATCCATATGTATCCTCACGACGGCGGATTCACCGGTCCTACTAAATCAAGCCCTTAAGTATGGAACGGCCATGGTGTGACCATGCTATGCAAGTTTTGTGGATGAGTGTGAATCAAATTGGCTTGTACTTGGCAACTGTGGCACCTTTTCACAAATTCTGCCATGTCATTTTTCATGGTAGGCCAGTAATAGCCCATTTGTAGTAGGCATCTGTAAAGCCTTTTCTTTCCCTGGTGTTCCCCACACTCCCCTGAGTGCACTTCCTTTATCATTTCTCTTACCTCCTCAGGACCTAAACACCTCTAGGAGTCTCCCTCATACCCTTTTTTTGAAAAGGATTATATTATGCAAAAAATAGCGCATTGCTAGCCTCTTGAGCTTATATTTTTCGTTGTGCTTCTGCGGCAAGATGCCTTCTGTCAGGTACTGTATAAATGGGTTTCTCCAGTCCTCGCTGATGAATGCAGCGTAACTTTCTTCTCTGTCTGCCGCAAGCTGGCAGTTCTCACACTGGGTTTGGACTTGGTCTGCATCTTTGCTCATGGTTGGCCAATAAAAGCCCGCCCTTTGAAGTCTGCGATAAAGGCTGACTTCTCCGCTGGATCCGCAAGTCTTTTCATGTACTTCTTTCAACTTTCTCTGGGCCTCTTTTTGCCCCACACATCTGGACAAGATTCCGCCTGGCATCCTGCGGTATAGCTCTCCCTTCATTAGGGCGTAGTCTTTGAGCACTTTTAGTTCCATGGCTTCTTCTCCTCCCGTCAAAACTTCCTTCATGGGTATCCACCAATCTCCTTCGCAGTGTTCCTCTTGGAACCTTTCTTTTAACACTTCAATTATGGATTCTTCTCTCTTGCTGACCTCCACTCTGGTGCTTTCCCCTTCAAACGTTACTTGCGAACCTAGTGCGGCCAATGCATCGGCAAACCGATTCTCGTTTCTCAGGGTATGTTCTATTTCGAACGTTAAGAACTTTTCTTCCATCTTCTGGGCCATTGCTCTGTATGGAGCAAGATTGGGTTCTTTTAGGGAAAAACTCCCTTTGGTCTGGCAGACTACCAAGTTGGAATCACCTAATACCTTCAAATGCTTAACTCCCATCTCAAGAGCTGTGGCCAACCCAGTTAAGTAAGCTTCATATTCTGCCGTATTGTTTGAACAGGGAAACTCCAGCTTGAATAATAGTGCTACTACTTTATCTTCTTCATGATACAAAACTACCCCAACCCCTCCAAACTGGGCGGTAGAAGATCCGTCAAATTTCATTACCCATTGTTCTCTGAGTTCCTCTGCCATGGCTACTTCCCCTGGAACTTCGTCGTCCAGCAGAAATTCTTCCTCCCCTGGAAACTGTGCCAACAAATCTGCTATAGCCTGGCTTTTCACTGCTCTAGGCGCCCCCATTCTCAAGTCATACTACGATAGTTGTAATAACCATTGTGATATCCTGCCAGAGAGGATTGGCTGCTGTAATAAAGCTTTGATGGCATGGGACTTAGTCATCAGCCATACTTCATAGGCCAAGAAGTAATGGCGCAATCTTTGTGAGGCATAAACAATAGCCAAACATGCCCTTTCGGCCCTCGGATAACGAGTTTCTGCATCTTTCAGGGCACGGTTGATGTAATATACTGGTTGCTCGATGCCACCTCCATCTTCTTAGGCAATTAAGGCACCGATGGCATATGAATGGGTAGCCATATAAAGTAGTAACGGCTTTTTGTGTATTGGGGCTTGCACTGTAGAGAGGTTCATCATGATCTGCTGTAGCCTTTTAAAGGCCGCCTGTTGCGCTTCTCCCTATACAAAACTTTGCCCTTTCCTCAGTAGCTTGGTAAAAGCCGAAGTGATTGATGCCAGCCCAGGGATGAATCTCCGGATATACGAGACTTTCCCTAAGAAACTTTTTAGTTCTTTTACTGTGGTTGGAGGTCTCATAGTTGCAATGGCCGTAGCCTTCGCTAGGTCAACATCTATCCCCCTGCTGTGCACTAGGAAGCCTAGGAATTTCCCTGAGGATACACCAAACGCGCATTTGAGGGGATTCATTCTCAACTTAAAGGCTCTGCACCTTTCAAATACTTTCTTCAGCACATGGAAATGTTCCTCTCTCTTTCTTGACTTAACTACTATGTCATCCACATAGTCTTCTAATTCCTGATGCATCATATTGTGAAATATAGCCGTCATTGCCCGTTGATAAGTTGCACCTGCATTTTTCAACCCGAAGGGCATCACGGTGTAGTGGAAGTTTCCCATGGGTGTTCTGAAAGCGGTTTTCTCCGCATCTTTTGATGCCATCCTGATCTGGTTGTATCCGCTGAAACCATCCATGAATGAGAACAGCGCTTCCTGCCGCGAAATCTATCAATAAGACCATATTGGGCAATGGGAATTCGTCTTTCGGGCATGCTTTGTTGAGATCCCTGAAATCTACGCAACACCTGATCTGGCCATTCTTCTTTTTTACTGGCACTATGTTGGATAGCCAGCGAGGATGTTCAATAGGCTTAACGAATCCTGCGGCTAGCAGTTTCTGTACTTTTTTGACTATATGTCCTTCTATTTCTGTGTGAAATATTCTAGCAGGCTGAGCTATTGGCCTGGCCTGCGGGTCCACATTTAACGTATGTGCTACTAACCCAGGGTCTAGCCTTGGCATTTTACTGTAGTCCCATGCAAACACGTCTTTGAATTCTTTTAGCAACTGCACCAATTCCTTTTTCTCATCTTTTGTTAAGCTCGCACTAATTGAGATGGGTCTCGGCCCTTGTGAAACAGATCCTAGGTCAACTTCTTCCATTTCCTCTTCTGCCATGACCTGCACTTCCTTTTCGGCTACAACTCTTTCGTATTCCTCTTCGTTACTTCCTTCCTCTGGGCTTTCTTGGACTCTGCAGCACGTCAAACCATCGTGCTGTTCTTCCTGGGTGGGGCCCGTCTGGGTTTCAATTGCGGGCCCCACGTGCCTTCATAATTTGTAAATAATTCTGCCATCAGAGCCTCGGACTCTAATGCATTGGGGCGCGTCTTCAAATCCTGCGGCAGGCGTCTCTTTCCTTCATCTCTTTCTTGCCAATAACTCCCTTAGATCGGGTTCTGAGTCATTCTGGACATCTTCCCATCTAGGTACGAAAGTACCTAGCGGCCTTGATACTGAACTCTCCCCAGAGGGAGCCCATTGATCGTAGAACATAGTTTCTACTAAATGAGCTTCTACTTGTTCGAATGGTGAGGGATTCGTGGCTATGCGTACCATCCTGCCGTTCAATCTTCCTTTCACACATTGGTGATAGATGGATGGGACCAACCGGTGTTTATGCAACCATGGCCTCCCCAGAAGCACGTGGTAGGATACTTCAGTTTTTACCATATGGAACCGTGCTAAAGAGGCTATGGGGCCCACTTTCAACCACAACTGAATGTGGCCCACTGTGTACTCGCCCCTTCCATCGAACCCTATTACTTCCATTGGGCATCCCTGAATTTTCCTTTTTGAAATTCCTGCTGTCTGTAGAGTGCTCAATAGAATGAGATTCACAGAAGCTCCTGTGTCTACTAAAGCTCTCTTTACGGGGATTTGATTTATGGATGCCGCTAAGTACAAGGGTTTCCTGTGGTCCGGATGCCCCACTTCCATATCTTCCTCACTAAAAGTGATTTCGGTTGACTCCTATAAAAGAGCCCTTTCATTTGATATTTCTGCCGATAGACATTCTACTCCTGCACCAGAGGCAATGCTCACCAAGGCCTCTGTGACTACCTTTCTTTCCTTTGCTGAGAGTCCCAGCTGATCAAACAAATTTTTGAACGTGGAACTCTATTGTAGAGTGGTAATGGCCACCGCAGGCAAAGCCACGTTTTCTTCTTCGTCCTCTCCTGGGTCAACACAAATTACCACTGTTGCTACACCCTTCCCTTTATGATTTGGGAGTGGGTTTCTTTGGACTTCCTGTTGGGACAGTTCTAAAGTCCCTTCCTTTATCCTGCGGTGCACTAGTCTGCGAAGCGCCTAACATTCTGCGGTAGAATGTTGGACATAATTGTGTAAACAACAAAAATGTGGGTCCTTCCTTTCTTCCTCTGAGGGCTCCTTGGCAACCTAGTTAGGTTTGAAAATTCCATCTGCTATCCACTTGTCTAGCAGTACATCTAATTCTTTTGAGGTGCATGGTATTGGTGAGGGAGTGTCATATTCCCTCCCCTCAGTCTTCCTTCTCCGTTCTCCAGTGGATACCGCCATTGCTTGTGAGGCATTTCTCTTGTCTGAGCTTGGCTTCACAGACTGGGCCATCTTTCTTGCTTTCTGCAATAGCTAGGCGAATTGGGAGATTTCCAAATTTTCGAGGTCTGCCCTGTACTCCCTGATCATATTCGTCATACACATCTCAACCAGTGTCCTTTCTTCGCAATGGTCATAGCAGTCGAGTGCTATGTCCCTGAATCTCTTGATATATTCCATTAAGTCTTCACTGCTTCTTTATTTGGTTGCTTGCAGGGTTACAAGCGTTATCGTTTCTTCTCCATGGAAGTACTTGGTGCAAAATACATCCACCATATCATCCCATGTTAGGATGGTTCCTAGCTTTAATCCAATGTACCAGGTGTAAGCCCGGTCACACAATGATTTAGAAAATTCTCGAAGACATAAGTCCTCGTCTGCGGCATAAGGGCCAAGTGTATCAATGAACTTGCTTACGTGTTTGACAGCACTTCCCCTTCTATCATCGTACTGTGCAAAAGCCTTTGGTTCATACCTCTCAGGGTATGGTTTGCTAAGTACCCTCAGTGGGTAAGGAGGCCTTCGTGCATAGAACCTCTCCTTAGGTGCCCTAGCCCTTTCCTACTCCAAGAGGGCGGACACCTCAGCCATAGTGATGAAACGTTGCTCTGCATTGTGTGGGACACCTCCTGCCAGTGTTTCTTCTTTGTTTGTTGCATGCCCCGGGTCATGCTAGCTTCCTTTTTCTTTCGTCTTGTCAGCTTTCAGCTGATGGATTTCTTCCATCATTTGTTGCTGCAAGTGTTGTAATGACTGTAAGACTTCGATGAAAATGTTGGCATTGTCGGTAGGGATTCTTGGTGGCGGTTAGGGGTCAGCCCCTGTTCCGTTGGCACCTTCTGCCTGGTTAGGTTGCGGTTGGTGAGGCGTTGTAGGCCTGGACTCTGCTTGTGAGGGTACAACACTCATATTCCAAGTTGTCCTGGACTTGGAGGCATTTGTTTATGTGGGCTTTCGTCCCTGTCTGTTTCTCAACTCCCCAGCGGAGTCACCAATTTAATGTAGGGGCTTTTTTTATGTTTGGGCTGGGCTGCCTCTTACGGTGATGGGCCCGAGTATGTTTCTGAGTAGGAAAGTTGAGACCGGCCCAACTGCAACTCACGTTGAGCCAGCTTGTGCACAAACTTAAACCTTGTCTGCTAGGAATGCCCTTACGGCAAGCAGAGCTATTATAATAAGATTATGGCAGGCAGATATAATGACAATAAAAGAAAACAGAGTGCAATAGCTTTTGTTAATAACAAGGACCGAATAACACAGTTGTAATAATTGCAGTGATAATAATGGCTTTTATAAGAAAGAACAATTAATTGAACGATGAGTTAATCAAAAAAAACATCAAGCCAAAACCGAGTCCGTTAATGGCAAAAATCAAAGAGGAAGAACGCTTCCTCTCAATGAAACTAACCTCCCATGAGAATATCCTGCCGTGGGGATTAATGACTTTGAGGGAATCGGACCTAAGTGATAAATGCCTGAAGAAAGTTCTTACTACTTGATTGTTCCTTAGAGAGTGGGATTTTGAGGGGGAGAGAAGAGAAAATATCTATTGGTGCATGCCCATTATCCTCACTATTTATTTTCTTCTCTTTCCTTCCTTTCTTTTCTTTTTCTTTTTAGTTTTCTTTCTATCTTTTTCTTCCTCTGTTTTTCGGTCCTTTTTACAGGGCACGGCGAGGCTCCTTTTATAAGGCCTACCGTGATTGCTTTTTTACTATTTCGCCCTCTAACGGCCTTTGTCTGGTCTGGGCATGCTTGCCGACCACCGTCTGTACATTGCTTACCCTCGCTAGACAAAACAGGTTTGTGTTGTTTCTGTCCGCAGTGGCACTGTCTTCTGCCATGGCTTAAATGCTCTCTCTCTCTTCCTATGGCATGCACCCAACGTTCCCTCTCCAATCTTACCTCTTTTGGGCGGTCTGTCATCCCAGTAGGACGTACCTCCCAAAAGGGTTTGGACAAGGAACGTAAAATAAATCTTTCCCCCCCTCCCCACCACCAAACCACACCCCCCCCTTACCTCTTACCACTGGCCCATGGCCCCACCACGACCCATATTAGCTGGGTACAGGCTGGTGGCACCTGGGCCTTACGCATGCTCCCCTGCTATGTACGTTCAAAGCCTGCCTGCGGCTCGTGGAGCTTTGTTTGCATTCGTCTGCCATACTTCTTCGTTCTTTCATGTGGGCCATTTTGTACTTTCACTGCTTCCCTTTGAGATTGGGCTTTTCTTAATACATCTCTCTTGGCCCATTTCTCAGTTTATGCTTATGTCTTGTTTCATTACTTGGCTTTTCCTGCCATGATAACATGTTCCTGCTAGGCCTCTTTTAAGCCTGCTGTTTCATTCTTTCCCCCAGTGACTCAAGAGAGCCTGCTGGTGTTCTTACTCATGGGCTCCATTGTCCCTTTCCTTTTTTTCCCTTTGGGTCTGCGGCCCTTTTACTCTCCTCGGGCTTCCTCGGCCCATTTACTGACTTTGTGTTCCCATGGGGTTTTACTAACTTGACTGGGCTTCCCCGGCCCAATCTCCTCATTCTCATCCTTGGGGTTCATGGGCTTGCCATCAACCCCTACTTTCTTTGTTTACATTGACTTGGGCCTGCCGCGGCCCATTATCACTTTTTCATACCATACATTGCCCATGGGTGTCATTTCTCTCTTTCCGGGCCCTTTGGGCCCATTTTCTCCCTCAAGACCCATTTATTCATGTTATGGGCCTGTGTTTTATTATTCCTGCCGCTTGGGCCTAATAGTTTTATTTTGTGCCTGCCACTCTTATTGCCTGCTTTGCTGGGTTGGGCTAGCTTTACAAAAATGACTCTCAACACTTACTAACTCAAAAAAAAAAAAAAAAAAAAAAAATTTATTATTTGGACAAAAGGGCCCAGTCCACGTATGTCAAAGCCCAACTCAATATCTAACATATGAGCAAATAAACTCATAATATCTCTTTCATTTTCTATGTAGGACTCAAGGATTTTCACTACTTTTTATAACATCTTAAAGTGAACAAATTAGGTGTCAATTTCTTATTTATTCCATATTATTTTTCTAACAACCTAGTAGTCGCTTTGCCACTCTTTGCCATTATCGACAATGTAACATTCATGATTCTCTGTTTCTCTCCCTCCACCATTCACCTCCTCCCATTTCTCTAGAAACCCCATCTATTAGACCTAAGGTTGAGGGTCTAACACCTTATTAGCCTAATGCTCTCCTCTTTCATGCCGAACTCACTCTCATTTTGCCGATTTGATTTCTCAAGTCACTAATCTAACATTTAGATACCACTTCTCTCTCTATCAATTTACCTAACCCTTTCACAGACCCACCCACCACATTGCATAGCCCAAACTTCTTTCTCTCTTAATCTAGTTATTGTGTGCAATTTACTACTTTGTATGATGAGTTTGGGTTATAGTGGTTCTATTTTGGGGCCGTGTTTTCAGAATACTTTTACCTCCAACAAATCATTTGAAATATTTTCCAAATGTGTAATCAATTTTATAACATAAATTGCTTTCCTAAAAATATGTTTTGCTTTGTTAAAAAATATTTTATGTTGAAACAAGCCCATCTTAAATTGTAGATGGCACTTTCTATGTTTGGGGTCATTATGATTTTGCTCTCTTTTTGGTAAAATAATTTGGATTTTCATCCCTTGAATTTTTTGTTTATGTTATGTTTATGTTGAATAAAAAAGGGGTCTCCAGTTAGGTGTGAACTCATCTACCACACTTAAACATGATATCAATCGGTAATACCATCTTTATCACCAAGGCATTGATTGAGCTATTACTTGAACTGCTCACCAAGTAAAGTGATTTGAAAACTCTTACAATCAAGCCACACTCTGCGGTAATTCATTCCAAGCATCTTGAATCTTGTCTTTTTGATGACACATATTTGTGACATTACTGTTAAGTGCCACATAAGATCAAATGTCTTATTTTCTTTATAAGTAGATAGTAGTGTGGGAGGGAAAGGTGGGATACGAAACATAAACATAGTGTACCACAAAAGCTGTCATTCCTATTGTGTTATTACTTGAACCCCCAAAGCCAAAAAAAAAAAAAAAAAAAAAAAAAAAAAAAAAAAAAAAGTGAATACCAAAATGTATTCTTACCATCATAGTTTTAGATAAAGTAAAAAAATGTTTTTTTTTCTTTTTTTTTCACTATTAATCAATATATATATATATATATATAAAAGCAAAGATCTCATGCGGGAAAACATGAGGTCCTGCCAAGTGATGCTCTAATTTTGCATTTAACCTTTTTTTTACCTCTTTCATTAAGTTTTTTTTACTATTACCTAAAAGTTCATATTAACTTATTTTATTGTTATATTATTAATATCTCATTAATTACCTAAGTTTACATAACACCTTTTTCTATTCTTCATGTTTTTTAGCATACCCACCATTTTATTATTTTAAAAAAAGCGAAAAAAAATAATAATTAAGGATTAATAGTAATAATTAACCACATAAGGCCATAAAAAGAGATAGAGAGATACAAAAAAATTGTGGATTATTAAATAAAGTGCATTGTTTCACTATATATTACCAAAATAAAAGACCTGAGGTGCTGTTGAGTCTTGGAGTCAAATGGTAGTTGGACCATTCCAGGATGTTGAGAAATTCTTTGGCTGCACGGGCAGCGGTGAACTTGTCTTTTCACGTGAACCTTAAGATTCTAAATAAGAACAATCTTGGAATTGAAGATCTCGAACCGAAGTTTTATACAGCTGATCTCATGGAGAGCTTAGTTTTGCTCAAAGAGTAAACTGCAAGGTGGTCATCTTTTGAAATTATTATTGACAGGTCAGTTGTTGTAGCAAGTGAAGCTGTTGGGAAGTTTCTGTGTCCATGGTATTTCTGTGTTTTCTTTTCTTTTGTCGTAGACATGAAAGTGTTGCTTTTATGTAGAAGGACAAAATCAGTTTAGAGGTTATGACTATTATTTATCAACTAACTTTTGTGACTAAAAATTGTGCTCATTCTACACATGGCAATGTCATAGTAAAGACAAGTCTAGCCAACATATACTTCATTGATCATAACATAATGATTAGTGGGTTTAGAATCAAGTTAGCTATTGAAATTTTATCCCTAGGAAACAGAAGAAAGTTTTTAGTGATCCGTGCTTGTTAATCTTAAAAAAGAAAGTTGGCGTTCCTAATGTTAAGAAGTCAGCTCTAACTAATTCAATCCATTAAATTGTATCATCTTCTTTCCTGGTAAGATTTTATTATGTTTTTTTGCATTATAGTTAGATGTCATTGTCTTGAATTGGATCTGTTGAAAGTTTTTAAATTTTTAGTCTTTTTGGTCTTGAAGGCTATTGAATTGTAACACCATTATTGCCTGTTATTACACAAAGTATTGCTGGATACAAGGTCAAGTGATTTATTAAATATGATGCACTTTTGACTGTGTTTTCTTGTGTATGTGCCTAGATTGTTGTTAGAATTTCTACAAATAAAGTGAACTTGAAATTTAAACTCGCCCAGATACTTCTTGTGTTTCTACTGCTAATAATACCAAAGAGCCATGATTAATTCAAAAATATCATCAAAGGAAATCAGTGTTAAGAAAGTGGCTGCTGAACCTGACATTACGTCCTTTACCCAAACACCAAATAAAGTATATACCCTAAGAAAGGTCCAAAAGGTATCTCTATTAGTGAGTAAAAATAATGTTCTACCCTCAAAAAGTATCATATGCAGAAACTACCCCTAAACAGATCCTGCCACAGGAACTTTGCTTGCCTCAGAGATTTTCATCAGTTGAGCTCTTCTGATGAAAAATCAGGTAAAAGGGACTTCTTTAGAACTCAAGTCTGGCTTTGGAGGAAAATTGCATGTTTCACACACAGAATACTACTATTAATTCCAAAAGTTCAAAAACAATATGGCTCCTGCCATGTCAGAAAATAATGCATTGGCTTTTGCCTCTGATAACAAGGATATTTGAACAAAAATTATCTCCAAACTAGTTTGTATAGAAACCCTACAACTCATCATATATATCCATATTAAGTGTGAATTTTGAAAATCTAACTGTTAGATTAGATGGTCTTATTACATCCTTAATGCTTACAAAATTTCAAGAAAATCAATGATCAATTGCTATGTCATCAAATAAATGTTATAATTTCAAATTTTTGTAATCTAAAGTTGTATATAAAAAATAAGTTAATTGATCAAATAGTAAATAATATCCAATTTAAACTAAATTTGATATGCATGTTAAGAACATAAGGAACATGAAATTCAACGGTTAAATTTTCAAAATTCACACCCAAAAAAGAAATATATGAAAAGTTTGAAGAGTTTCTCTCCAAACTAGTTTGGAGAGAAACTTTGTTCAGGATACTTCAGATGTTTTTCAATTATCTGGTTCACATTTAGAAAAATCTCCAGTTCATTTTGACAACAAGCTGGTTGGGAATCAGAATCCAGTGGATTCAAAATCAGATACCAGCTTCTGTGAAAATAACACTTGGGAGTGTCAAAGGAGTTTTAACTAGTTTAGACATTAAACTTCACAGGAATGTGGAGCTTTATAATGAGCTAAATGGCATTGTTGAGCTTGTCGGATGCAATGTCCACCCCATGCCTGTTTCTTCAGTATTGTTGAGCACCAAGGAGAATTAAATCTACATTGTGTTTTATGTGGCCTTCTAGCAGATAGAAAGAATAGGATGCCCTTCTTTTGTTGGTCACACATCCATAACATTGCTGATACTTAAAGATTGTTTTGGTAGAGAAGTAAGTTCTTATATGCATAGTTTCCAGGAATTACTACTAAGTTTTGATAAATTCCTTTGGCTGGTCACCTATTACCTTTCCTGCTTATTGTTGACTTTGCATGTTTGTGTTACTCTGCTAATTGAACCAGAAAGATCGTTTGTGATTTACTCTAGATGGCCAGCTACTTGTTTTACTTGACAGGTTGTATTACTATGGATTTTAATTATACAGAATAAACACATGAAACAAAGTAGCAATTTCCCATATTTATGATCAGGGGAGGGAGAATCCAATGCTTGTGTTCAATATGTAAATTAGATTGCTTCAATGACAATGGAGTAAAGATCGTGTGAGTAAAATTTGGTTATGTTTCAATTGTTATAAAATTTGACCATAGTTGAGAATTTGCAGTGTATATTGGTTTGTGAACCTACCATCCTGTCATTGTTAGAGAGAGTAGCAGACGGTCTGTGTATGTCATGAATTCCGCATGGAGGTGAATTCATGGTACGCAGATGCGAGGAAGTTATTTCTGAATTGTATCATATCGTTTGACCATAGTTAATTTTGCCGCTCAATTATCAATTTTTTCCTGTATTTTGCTAGGTTTTTATTTATTTATTTTTTATTATTTTTTTTATAATAATTAATTTATCTATCTTTATGCTCCTATCTGTTTTTAAGCTGTCAAGTGTCTGTATATCAGAGTAATGGCAAGAAGAAGGATCATCTAGCTAAAGAGGCAGACAGCAAGTTGAACTGCAGAATAAAAGAAGAAGAAATACTGCTAAGTAAAAGAAGCTGATAAACTACCTGAAGTTTTGTATATGTCTTAGTAAACGACTTGTAGTTTAGTGTAGTCATAAATAGTTTGTTAGTTGTACACGTTTGACACGTGAGAGAGTTAGTTAGAGTGATTAGTTAGTTTGTTAACTCTGTTTATTCTGTTTCTTAGTCTCATCCGTGTATATAAAGCTGGTGTAATTGTTTGTTAATTAATTAAGTTCATTTTTACCAAAAACAATCTTTGATGCTGTAGGTTTATATGAATAGGGGATTAGGTCTCTAGTTTAATTATCAAAAGTTTGTAATAACTAATTGAGTTGCATAAGCCTTATGGGGAAAAAATTCACATCTTGGACATCAGGTTGAATCGTTAAGCTCTTGGCTCCAGGTGTATAGCTAACTCTTGCATATAATTTCTCTTTAGTTTCTTGTGAGATTTCTTTATAATTTATATAGCAAATGTGAGTGTGCACTTTCATATACTGAAAAATAGGTCAAATTTGGATAAACCCCAATTATGAATGTTAAATGGTTGCCAAGATGGTTTGTCTTGAATATACAACTATACACTAAAATTCCAAAGATAATCAAACAACCTAGAGTTCTACAACAAGCATGTATACCGTGAGGGAAGGGTGTGGTTGTGGGTACGCACCATTTCCAACTAGTTAAGCTTTTGGAGTGTTAACCAATCCGTCCAGACTCCATTCCACATTTTAAGATGCCGTAGTTCAAGATTCTTTGGACCTATATTTCTTTTGATGATCGAATTGATAGGGAAAAAAAAACACTATCTTCAAGGTGAGCGAAATAGCATTTTGAGATGCTATATACAACACCCTTGTCATGGAAGCCATTCAGTTTCTTGAAAGAACTTAAATAATAATAATCTATATATATATATATATATATATATATTACTAAAAGCTGAAGCGTAGCATTTAATGCTGCTACTCTCACGTTGCGCTATAGTAGCTGCCATGACATTTTTTTTCTTTAAATATAATTTATCCTACAATTTTAAAATGGTTTTTTTTACAATTTTCAGCCCTATAAATGCAGCCCACTACTTATTTATTTATTTTTACTATCACCCTATAATAAATCCAGCCTACTATTTGTTTATTTACTTCTACTATCACCTTATAATAAATCCAGCCCACTACTTATTTATTTACTTCCACTATCACCCTATAATAAATCTGTATAAGTAATCCAGCTCATCACTTATTTATTTAGTTCCACTATCAAGCCCAACCCAAAACCTTTTCAGTTTAGTTTTAGGGTTTTCTGTGAGCCTTTTCAGGTTAAAGGAAAAAAATAAAAATAAAATAAAATAAAAACAAAAACAAAACAAAACGTTAAAGCCTTACAAGATTTAGGGTTTTTTTTTTTCTTTCCAATAATTGTTTTTAATATTTATTTTTTTAATATTTACACTTCTCCAACATTTTTCTCTCCCTTACCATTTCAACTCCCCACTACTTCAATTTTTCTCCCTCCCTTACTTTTTCATCTCTCCACTACCTTCTACATTAATATCATTCTTCTTCTTTCCCTTCATCTTTCTTTATTTTTGTCTCTTTTTATTCACACCCTTTTATTATAAATTTGTTACTATCTCTTCTATTCTATGCATAGTTTCCCTCACAAAAAAAAAAAAAAAAAAAAAAAAAAGTTCTCTCTCTCTCCCTCTCTCTCTCTCTCTCTCTCTAAATTTTTTGGTGGATTTTTTTTTTTATTTTCTTGCATCTCTACTTTAGATTGATAATTTTTTATATTTTTTAAAACTCTATTTTGGGTTAATGCGATTTAATTTTGTTTTTTAAATTGTTGTTTTTTTTTTTTTTTAATTTATTCTCTTTGATTGTTAAATGTTATCCTATTGCGTTCTAAAGAATTAAATATAGCATATAAAAATATAATATTATTCTATTACTAAAAGCTGAAGTGTAGCGTTTAATGCTACTGCTCTCACGTGGCACCACATCAGCTGCCACGCCATTTTTTTTCTTTAAATATAATTTGTCCTACAATTTTTAAATGATTTTTTAAAATTTTCAGCCCTATAAATGCAGCGCACTACTTATTTATTTACTTCCACTATCACCGTATAATAAATCCAGCCCACTACTTGTTTTTTTACTTCCACTATCACCCTATAATAAATTTGTATAATTAATCCAACCCACCTCTTATTTATTTAGTTCCACTATCAAGCCTAACCCAAAACCTTTTCAGTTTAGTTTTAGGGTTTTGTGTGAGCCTTTTCAGCTTAAAGGAGAAAAAAAAATTTTCGTTGAAGCCTTTCAAGCTTTAGGGTTTTTTTTTTTTTTTTTTTTTTCCAATAATTGTTTTAAACATTTTTTTTTTTAATATTTACACTTCTTCATCCTTTTTCTCTCCCTTACCAATTCATTTCCCTACTACTTCTTCAATCTTTCTCCCTCCCTTACTTTTTCATCTCTCCACTACCTTCTACATTAATATCATTCTTCCTCTTTCCCTTCATCTTCCTTTATTTTTGTCTCTTCTTATTCACACCCTTTTACTATAAATTTGTTACTATCTCTTCTATTCTATGCATAGTTTCCCTCACAAAAAAAAAAAAAAAATTTGCTCTCTCTCTCTCCCTCTCTCTCTATCTCTAAATTTTTTGGTGGATTTATTTTTTCTTGCATCTCTACTTTAGGTTAATAATTTTTATATTCTTTAAAACTCTATTTTGGGTTAATGCGATTTAATTTTGTTTTTTAAATTGTTGTTGTCGTCTTTTTTTTTTTTAATTTATTCTCTTTGATTGTTAAATGTTATCCTATTGCGTTCTAAAGAATTAAATATAGCATATAAAAATATAATATTATTCTATTACTAAAATCTGAAGCGTAGCGTTTAATGCTGCTGCTCTCACGTGGCACCACATCATCTGCCACGCCATTTTTTTTCTTTAAATATAATTTGTACAATTTTTAAAGGGTTTTTTTACAATTATTAGCCCTATAAATACAGTTCACTACTTATTTATTTACTTCCACTATCACCATATAATAAATCCAGCCCACTACTTGTTTATTTACTTCCACTATCACCCTATAATAAATCTGTATAATTAATCCAGCCCACCTCTTATTTATTTAGTTCTACTATCAAGCCCAACCCAAAACCTTTTCAGTTCAGTTTTAGGGTTTTGTGTGAGCCTTTTCAGCTTAAAGGAAAAAAAAAAAAAAAAAATTGTTGAAGCCTTTCAAGCTTTAGGGTTTTTTTTTTTTTTTTTTTTCAATTTTCCAATAATTGTTTTTAACATTTTTTTTTTTAATCCTTTTTCTCTCCCTTACCATTTCATCTCCCTAATACTTTTTCAATCTTTCTTCCTCCCTTACTTTTTCATCTCCCCACTACCTTTTACATTAATATCATTATTTCTCTTTCCCTTCATCTTCCTTTATTTTTGTCTCTTCTTATTTACACCCTCTTACTATAAATTTATTACTATCTCTTCTATTCTATGCATAGTTTCCCTAAAAAAAAAAAAAAGGCTCTCTCTCTCTCCCTCTCTCTCTATCTCTAAATTTTTTGGTGGATTTTTTTTTTATTTTTCTTGCATCTCTACTTTATATTGATAATTTTTTATAACTTTTAAAACTCTATTTTGGGTTAATGCGATTTAGTTTTGTTTTTTAAATTGTTGTTGTTGTTTTTTTTTTTTTTTAATTTATTCTCTTTGATTGTTAAATGTTATCCTATTGCGTTCTAAAGAATTAAATATAGCATAGAAAAATATAATATTATTTTATTACTAAAAGCTAAGGCGTATCGTTTAATACTGCTGCTCTCATGTGGCAGCACATCAACTATCACGCCATTTTTTTTCTTTAAATATAATTTGTCCTACAATTTTAAAATGGTTTTTTACAATTTTCAGCCCTATAAATGCAGCCCACTACTTATTTATTTATTTCCACTATCACCCTATAATAAATCCAGCCCACTACTTGTTTATTTACTTCCACTATTACCCTATAATAAATCCAGCCCAATACTTATTTATTTACTTCCACTATTACCCTATAATAAATCCAGCCTACTATTTATTTATTTACTTCCACTATCACCCTATAATAAATCTGTATAATTAATCCAGCCCACGTCTTATTTATTTAGTTCTACTATCAAGATCAACCCAAAACCTTTTCAGTTCAGATTTAGGGTTTTGTGTGAGCCTTTTCAGCTTAAAGGAGAAAAAAAAATTTTGAAGCCTTTCAAGCTTTAGGGTTTTTTTTTTTTTTCCAATAATTGTTTTTAACATTTTTTTTTAATATTTACACTTCTCCAACCTTTTTCTCTCCCTTACCATTTCATTTCCCTACTACTTCTTCAATCTTTCTCACTCCCTTACTTTTTCATCTCCCCACTACATTCTACATTAATATCATTCTTCCTCTTTCCCTTCATCTTCCTTTATTTTTGTCTCTTCTTATTCACACCCTCTTACTATAAATTTGTTACTATCTCTTCTATTCTATGCATAGTTTCCCTCACCAAAAAAAAAAAAAAAAAAAAAAAAAAATTGCTCTCTCTCTCTCCCTCCTCTCTATCTCTAAATTTTTGGGTGGATTTTTTTTTTTCTTGCATCTCTACTTTAGGTTAATAATTTTTATATTCTTTAAAACTCTATTTTAGGTTAATGCGATTTAATTTTGTTTTTTAAATTGTTGTTGTTGTTGTTTTTTTTTTTTTTTTAATTTATTCTCTTTGATTGTTAAATGTTATTCTATTGCGTTCTAAAGAATTAAATATAGCATATAAAAATATAATATTATTCTATTACTAAAAGCTGAAGCGTAGCGTTTAATGCTGCTGCTGCTCTCACATGGCACCACATCATCTGCCACGCCATTTTTTTTCTTTAAATATAATTTGTCCTACAATTTTTAAATGGTTTTTTACAATTTTCAACCCTATAAATACAGCCCACTACTTATTTATTTACTTCCACTATCACCGTATAATAAATCTAGCCCACTACTTGTTTATTTACTTCCACTATCACCCTATAATAAATCTGTATAATTAATTCAGCCCACCTCTTATTTATTTAGTTCTACTATCAAGCCCAACCCAAAACCTTTTCAGTTCAGTTTTAGGGTTTTGTGTGAGCCTTTTCAGCTTGAAGGAAAAAAAAAAAAAAAAAAAATCGTGGAAGCCTTTCAAGCTTTAGGGTTTTTTTTTTTTTTTTTTTTTTCCAATTTTCCAATAATTGTTTTTAACATTTATTTTTTTTAATCCTTTTTCTCTCCCTAATACTTCTTCAATCTTTCTTCCTCCCTTACTTTTTTATCTCCCCACTACCTTCTACATTAATATCATTATTTCTCTTTCCTTTCATCTTCCTTTATTTTTGTCTCTTCTTATTCACACCCTCGTACTATAAATTTATTACTATCTATTCTATTCTATGCATAGTTTCCCTCACAAAAAAAAAAAAAAAAAAAAAAAAAAAAGGCTCTCTCTCTCTCCCTCTCTCTCTATCTCTAAATATTTTGGTGGATTTTTATTTTTATTTTTCTCGCATCTCTACTTTAGGTTGATAATTTTTTATATTTTTTAAAACTCTATTTTGGGTTAATGCAATTTAGTTTTGTTTTTTAAATTGTTGTTGTTGTTGTTTTTTTTTTTTAATTTATTCTCTTTGATTGTTAAATGTTATCCTATTGCGTTCTAAAGAATTAAATATAGCATAGAAAAATATAATATTATTTTATTACTAAAAGCTAAAGCGTAACGTTTAATACTGCTGCTCTCATGTGGCAGCACATCAGCTATCACGCCATTTTTTTTCTTTAAATATAATTTGTCCTACAATTTTAAAATGGTTTTTCACAATTTTTAGCCCTATAAATGCAGCCCACTACTTATTTATTTATTTCCACTATCACCCTATAATAAATCCAGCCTACTACTTGTTTATTTACTTCCACTATTACCCTATAATAAATCCAGCCTACTATTTATTTATTTACTTTCACTATCACCATATAATAAATCTGTATAATTAATCTAGTCCACGTCTTATTTATTTAGTTCTACTATCAAGATCAACCTAAAACCTTTTCAGTTCAGCTTTAGGGTTTTGTGTGAGCCTTTTTAACTTAAAGGGAAAAAAAAAAAGAAAAAAAAAAAGAGTTGAAGCCTTTCAAGCTTTAGAGTTTTTTTTTTTTTTTTTTTCCAATAATTGTTTGTAACATTTTTTTTTTTAATATTTACACTTCTCCAACCTTTTTCTCTCCCTTACCATTTCATCTCCCTACTACTTTTTCAATCTTTCTCACTCCCTTACTTTTTCATCTCCCCACTACCTTCTACATTAATATCATTCTTCCTATTTCCCTTCATCTTTCTTTATTTTTGTCTCATCTGATTCACACTCTCTTACTATAAATTTGTTACTATCTCTTCTATTCTATGCATAGTTTCCCTCACAAAAAAAAAAAAAAAAACAAAACAAAACAAAAAAAATGCTCTCTCTCTCCCCTTCTCTCTCTATCTCTAAATTTTTTGGTGGATTTTTTTTTTTCTTTCATCTCTACTTTAGGTTAATAATTTTTATATTCTTTAAAACTCTATTTTGGGTTAATGCAATTTAGTTTTGTTTTTTAAATTGTTTTTTTTTTTAATTCTCTTTGATTGCTAAATATTATCCTATTGCGTTCTAAAAAGTTAAATATAGCATATAAAAATATAATATTATTCTATTACATAGTATAATTTGGATAATTTGGTATCTATTCTGTTACATAGCATGATTTTTTTATAGTGCTCAATTTAGATGTTAAACTATGAGACTTTACTAATTTTTGTTTATTTTCTAATCCTTTGTGATGGACAAAGTACTCATAATAGTTGTATTAGAAGTACTCTATAATGCCATTCATTTAAAGAAAAGCAAGGGTTAGCCAAATGAAAATAATCAAATAGGTGACAAATTTTAACTTGTGCAATTTTATTTTAATTATTATTATTTTATAACAATGCATCTATAGAAATTTAATTCTTAGATTTTGCTTATAATTGTTTATTTGATAATATGTTTTGGGTGGCCGAAATTATAATTTCTACAAAAAAAATAACCTTAATAGATTATCAAAAACAAAATTTTATCCTAATATTGGTTCAATTAATCATTATTAAGTTTTATTAATTTTTTTTTAGTTTACGTTTTTTTGGTGTTTTGGATTGTTCCTATAATAAATAAAAATATTATTACGAAATACAATACTTATTATTAGATTAGTTTAAATTGTAAAAAAAAAAAAATTTAATAAAACCACCATAAAAATAATTGTCGCGCAGAACGCACGGGTCTGCGATTAGTAATAATAATAACTAGAACACATAGTTGTAGAGTAGGTAACAGAAGGGGAGGGATTGCAGTTTCTTATTAGTGAGGGAAACAACCTCAGAGTCCCGTGGGTAAACCATTAGTTCTGACTCTCCATTAACAATTATGGCAGGAGATTCAGCAAGATTGTTCCAAATTTTCCCTTTGGTTTCCTTAATCGTTTTTGTGAACATTTTTGTCATTTTTGTTAACTTCAATTGATGGAGAGTCTTCAATTGCTTTAAACTACCGGGGATCTTCAAACTCCGGCAAGTGTCAATCTCAAACTCCACAAGCTTTTGCATTGCTTGTTCATGCACATAAAAATCTTCCAGTTCACTCAGTTTCTCGAATTTCAAGACTAGAAGCTGGGGAAAGCCTCCCCTATCGCATTCCATGGTTTTCCCTGTATAAAAATTTAATAACTAGAGATATCTAAGGTTGTGAAGCTTCTGTAACACATGCATTGGATCTACTGAAAGAGAAGACCTCACCAACTTAAGGTAAGTTAGGCTTTGTGGGAGTCCATTAGTCGGGATAGATTTTCTAGGCCTGACAAACGCTTCAACCTTAGATCCCTAGGCTCCTCAAAATCATTAGTTGTGTCCAATTGCAAAGATTGAAGGTGTCTTAGTTTCATGACATGCTCTGTCATTTCGCTTGCTGTGACGGATTCAACCGGAGTACCAGTTGCAATTCTCTGAGGTTGATCAACATGTCCAGGCTATCCTTTATAGGAATGTTCTCATTGACAAATGCCCCCTTCAGCGTTGGGAGATTCTTCAGGGAATCGCCACTAATAAGTTGATCCACAATGTTCATTTCACTTATGTATAGGTGCCTAAGATTTTGCAGTTTTTGTACTGGTCTAGGACGATTCAATACAAAGGTATGCTTTAGATCAAGAGTTTGGAGGTTCAGTAGGTTACCAATTGATGATGGGATGGTCTCCAGGTAACTCCGACTTGACAGAAATAACTACGGAGTTCAATTTCTGTCAATTTCTCTAGAACTTGACTGAAATTGAACTCCGTAGTTATTGAAAGGATAACCTCACGCATCAGATCATGGATATGGCAATGTTTAGCTTTCCCATCAATGCTAACAATTGAAACTTGAACCAAACTTCTACAGATGTGCCCAGATAAAGTATTTATCCGCAACCTCCTCCAATGTCTTGCCTTTCTCTTCCATTACAAACCCTCAGCTATCCGCTGTTTTGTCAATCTTTCCATCCCAAATTCCTACGTACCTTTTCATATTTGTACGTATTTATAGACTTCCTATAATCCAATGATTCATATATGTTAGTTATTGTTTCTCTCAACATTTTCTGGAACTCCCATGGCATCACATGACATGGCAGATTGCTGTGCACCAAAAACATACCCAAAAAAAAAAATACTCTCATATTTGCATTCTAACATGTTATTTTGTGACGGATTATAAGTTGCCTTTTTTCATAGGTAATAGTGGATTTACATACAAAGTAAAGGTAGGCCAATTTTGAAGCTAAGTTAAGACCCAGGTGTGAAGCATGAAGTAAAGATTCAGCCCAAAGTAAACATCCAGCCCAGAGTAAATTCAAGAGAAGACAAAAAGCAAAATAAGAAGAAGCCCAGTATTCAATTCAACGAGGATGAAGTTCGCAAGGAAAGAAACTCCTAAAATCAAGCAATGGGACCTATAAAAAAAGAGAAATGATATGTCTACAATATTTTTACAATAAAATCTAAGTGGCAGGTTATTACTGGTTATTATTGTTGGGGCAAAAAAGTAATCTTAGTGTTAGTTTCAAATTTGAACCAATAACAACTAACCACTTGTGATTTGTTGTAAAAATGTTGTAGACGTAGCATCTCTCATAAAAAAAATTAATAAAAGTCAGCGTTTAAATCAAGGAATCCCTTGAATGGGCGTGGTTGGAAATATGAATTCCTTGTTCTACCTGTATTAGGATTATAATATAGCAAGTGGCTCTTTTCTTATTTAAGTCCCTAGGTCAGTTTGTGTACCAGGAAAAAAAAAAAAAAAGAAGAAGAACAAGGGCTAGGGCTGTATTGTGATTATTTCTTTCTTTATTTTATTTGTCTAGTTTAATGCTTAATATTTTATTTTTGTGTTTTATTTCAATAAACATGAGTAGCTAAATATTTTAATGCTTAATATTTTATTTTTGGGTTGTCCTTATCCATATGTGACAAAAAAGGGAAGAAATAGATGAAATTTAGAAAAAAAAAAAAAAAAAAAAAAAAAAAAGGTTTCTAACAGTTTTTATTTAGGAGGAGATGAAATTGTTTTTGAAAAGGGGATAAAAATTTTTGCATTTAAGGGGAGAGTTACTTTTATTTTGGTGATGTATATGTTTTTGGTTATATTTAATTTTTACTTGTTTCACAATCTTGATGCTTAATGATACTATGATTATTCTCTTGGATATCTTGTTTTAGTTTGCCTTGTGAAATCAAGTTCAAAGTTATGTTGTATATTGTATTTTCTACACATGCGTTTATAGTTTGTTTATTGTTTGTTTCAATGTTTCAGGAATTTATTAATTCTCTCATGATGCTGCTATTTACTGTTGCAACTTGTAGAAAGTGGATTTTGCTTGAATTGTAGTAGGGCAACACCTTCTATTGGGTTAGTTCTTGAATTGAGCAATTCATCTTTAAGTGTTTTGTCACAGAGTGCAAAAGGGGGAGACTATTAGGTTCTAAATATTTAGGAAAAAATGTTTAGGTTCTAATTTTATGTAAGTTGGCAAACCGAGAACAAAAACAAGTCTAGTTTAAGAATTTCTAAGTCTTAGAATTGTGTTAGACATTGCTCATGTTGGTTCAAGTCAAGATTTAAGAACAGTCAAGCTGTAGAAAAAAGAATTTGAAATCTACAATGCTCGACCAATAGAGATGTAGACACGATCGATCAAGAATCGATTTTTGCAAAATTTTATTCAGGCCTAAAGCTTGCAAAAATGTTTAGGGTTTGTGTCCAGTACTATCTAATGTAAAAGAAAAACCCTAAATACGTTTCAGTAGTTCTTGGAAGTCTTGTGAGTTACTCCTGTGAGTTCGGTGAGGTTCTATAACCTTCTAACTCAACAAGTGTTTACCGGAAAGAAGATCTATATTCAAGAACTGGTGGAATAAGTTGCTGCATACAAGATCAACAACTACTGATGATATAAAACATTAAGTGAGATCTCTAAGTCACAAACGTGGGTGTTTGTATTTAGTAAATTCAAATAGAAGAGTCTGTGGATTCAAAGTTGCATGTGGTCACGTGAGTAAGTACTACAAGTGGTAGCTTCAGATTTAGGGAAAAATATATTGTAAAACTTTTATTCTATTTTACTAAATTTGTCGCCTTGAGGATAGTTTAGGTTAAATCCTCCCCAGGTTTTTTATCTTGAAATTGGATGATTTCATTGGTTTTCCTGGGTCATCATATCGCTTGTCTTCTTCACTTTTCTACATTAAGTGATATGATTGTTTGTGTTTAACCTAGGTCTAAATAATAAACCTAAGTAACAACTTGGTTAATTAATTAAGTTATACAATCTGAGTGTACAGGGGTCTAAAAAATCCTACAAGTCTAACTTGGAGGTTTAGAAACTCTCAAAATATCCCATGAAGCAACCAATACAAAATTGGGTCTATTACATAATCATTTTGTTAAATTCTGTTAGACGAGGACCGTTTACCCCCATTTTAAGCTAATTTTCATATAAAAATTCACAAAAAAAAAAAGAAAAAGAAAAAATCATGGCTTTCAACCAAGTCCCAAATCAAATGATAGACCCAAAAATAATCATGGCTTAGTTGAGTTCGGTATGTGGTGGGTACCATTGGAAGGCAATCTTGGGCATCAGCAGTGGCGGAGCCAGGAATTTTGAGTTGGGGGGGCCAAACTATTGTGTCAAGATAAACTCAAATCACAAATAGACACTACCTTAAAAAATCCACATAATATATGTGTGTATGAAAATATAAATTTTAATTTTCTTATTCTAAATAAATTATATACATATACACAAATTATCAACTTTAATATGTATATATATATATATATATATATATATATATATATACACCTAGACACAAGATCTTCTTTATAAAAGAAACTTATAATCTTCTTAAACTCTAATTAAGTATACGAACATTGTATAATTGGGTATACAAAAAATAAAATAAAATAAAATAAAATAAATAAAATAAAAAACGAATATAATATCTTCCATTAAAGTCATGCTTGACAATAATACTTCACGTAATAAACTTCATGAATTATTATTTTTATAACAAAATTATACATAAATTCATTTTTTATATATAAATTGTTCGCAAAATTACATCCATGTTTGACAAATCAAAATCATATTGTTATAATTGAAGTCTCATTTGAGCTTTTTTTTTTTTTTTTTTTTCCTTGATAAAATATTGAGAATAGAAAATTTCAACCAAATAGCATATATTATCAATGTTGAACGATTTAAATGCATTAATAGGATTTGAAATAGAGCTAAAAATTAGGGGTCCCACTATTTACTCACAAAACTTACTATCTAATTATTTTATTCTATTGCAATTGTATATCAACGCTAGACTCACTTTTTTTTGGAAATGATTGCTAGATTAGTTAATCAATGCTTTCTTTTTTTTGTGGGGGGGGGGGGGGGCAACTTCTATTTTTTTTCATATAACCTTTAAATATTTTAAAAGAAATACATATATCGTAAAAAAAAAAAAAAAAAAATTAAAAGTTTTGGAGGGGCCAAGGCCCCCTTAAGGATGCATGTGGCTCCGCCACTGGGTGTCAGGCTTAGAAAGAAGGGCGACTTCAAAATAAAGTTGTCCATGTCGCTGTTTTATTTTTAAAATAATTTCTAATAGCTCATAAAAATGAAAAGAAAATTATTAGTTTACATTATACTATCAATGTAAAACAATAATTGTTTAAAAGGAAAAAAGCCAACATTCTATCAAGGAAGAGATTAAAAAAAAAATGTTGATTTTTGTAAGAACTTATTCATTTACAACACAAACTAGCTTTAATTCCCAAATCCCGAAAAGATATCTCATACACTTAAGCACATAGAAAAGTTTCGTCACATTCCATATTCAATGCAATCCATTTTATCCAATGAGAGGTCACTTTTTGGAGAAATTATAAAACCCTCATAGTGGACAAGTGACGTGGTCCACCATTCCACTAAAAGACTCCCACCTGTTTAAAATTGCTGAGTTAGAAATTTTTTTTAAAATGGAAACTAATTATTGACTCATCAATTTTAAAAAAATAGAAGTCTTTTAGTAGAATGGTGAACAAATGACGTGGTCCACCAGAGGACTGTATAATTTCTCCACTTTTCGAATATGGCTAATGACATGGCCAAGCACAACAAACTGCCTGTTAAAAGCATTTTATGGACAACACATGCCATTGACAAACCTATTTGTTTGGATAAAGGAGAAATTTTATTATCAAAACAAACACAATTTAAAATGTAATCCAAACACCAAAACTAAATTAATCCCTAAAATGCAAATCATTTGCAAATACTAACCTACAAACTTCCACAAATACCACTAACCTTATTTATAAGCCAAAATATTACAGTTCCAGATTAAAACAATTATTCCAAATCACACAAATACATCACATCAGAACCAATGTTCAAACCTCACAGCAAACCCACAACTGAATATAACAATTGCAATCTTCAATTCAAAACTTTGACATTAATCTTTGCTATTAGATGATAGCTGATTCCACAATATTCGCACATGCACATTAGTTACCAATGCCAATCCCACCAAGGCCAACCACTATGGTAACACTGTTAATGTAAAAATAAATTCAAAAAGAAAGTCAGTGATTACATAGTTATTTGGAAAAAAAAAATATACACATAGGAATAAAATCTTGATGGAAAAGGGAAAAAAAAAAAAATGCTCTGCATCTTTGATGAAAATTCATCATGCCTTCATTTTCATCATTCTTTTAAAATACACATCAAAGGACCACGTAAGCATCTATACTCGTCGACCATATTCTTTGCCATAAAAATCTGAGACAGATCAATGATGGTTGTGGAGTAGAAGAAGGAAACTAATTTAAAGTTTTGATAGAAAAAGACCTCTATGGAGAGACTAAAGTCACTAAAACTAAATACAAACTGATGAGATTGAGCTTTTGGATTTCAAGTTTTTGAATCTTGCCAGTTTTTAAAAAAAAAAAAAAAATACTAGAGTTAAATTTATGTGGTTTTGTTTTGTTTTGTTTTGTCATTAAGGAAGTTGAATCAAAGTTGCTTTAAATGTATGGCCTTTTATTATTGGTTGGAACTACCCAGACCTAGGTCCTAATAATTTCTCCTTAGAAGAACCTAATAGCACATACGAATTGAATAGTAGTAATTCCTACTTAACGACACAAAAAACCATCTAACTTTTACGCACCTTGACAAACCCATATAGAAATAGAACAGATACAGAGATAAGAACACCCAAGTATTGTAAATTCCCAAAAAGAAAAAAAAAAAAAAAAAAAAAAAGCCCATTACAGAAACTCACCCAAATACTCAGACCGAACCAAATTGTAAAACTGCGGGGAAAAAATAAAATAAAAATCCAAACAGACAGGAAAAAAATTACCACTATCCGTCCTGGCGGCCCTTGCGGCCCTGTTGGCCCTGGCGGCCCTTTCGGCCCTTGTGGCCCTGTTGGCCCTGGCGGCCCTTGTGGCCCTGTTGGCCCTGGCGGCCCTTTCGGCCCTTGTGGCCCTGTTGGCCCTGGCTTTTTCTTTCGCGGGCAAATGTAAATCATCACTGTGAGGAAGCTGATGAATATTGTTAGAGCCAAGATACACCCCAGCACGAACGGCACGGATACTGGTTTTGGTTGACTTGGTGGAGACCATATGCTGTCATCTGGTAGTGATGGAGTGAAAGGGCGAAATTGGGAAAAAGGTGGGATTGAAGGAAACTCAAATGCTGGCGCTAGCAGTGGTGGAGGCGGAGTGAAGGGGGGAAATGGGGGGCAGGGTGGTGGTGGTTGTGAAGAGAGGGTTGGAATTAGTGGTGCGATGATGGTAGTAAACAACATGAACAGGGCAAACATGGTTGCAATATTTGGATTTTGGAGTTGGAGGTGAAGCTCGTCTGCTCTGAAATAGCCATAAAGCCAAAGCCATGCTTTTTTATATAGTTGTTTGGATCACCACCGTTTGTTAGATGGTCTCAGGCAGTCTCAGAGTCCACCAACCCTGCTCTTCCCACGTGGGTAGATACTGTAGTGTATTATTATTATATTATTATTTATTTTTTTCATGCTCTGTTGCTAAAACAATAAAAAGCCTAAAAAATAACCTCCCAAAAAAAAAAAGAAAAAGCTCACTGCTTTAAGCTGACATGGACCTTTCTATTTTTATTATATTTCTATAAAGCATTGTAGACCCTTCGTGGAAGATAAAAGTCTTTGATAGTCATATTTATTTTATCCTAGCAACATGCAAAAGTCGTTAAAAATGCAAATAGGGGTACACTATTCATTTTACTGTAGCAACATTTAAATCATTTTTTCTATTTCATTTATCCACTCTTCTCTCAGTCCACAGTTCTCTCATCTTTGGGTTTTTGTGGTCAGATTTAGGTCATCATTCTAGGTCGTCTTTTTAGCTAGATCTAGGTGGTAGTCACAGTTATTTTTGGCTGGGGTGGATTGTTAGAGCATTAGTATTGAAAAATGCTAATGCTACTCTATTTTACCATTTCAAAATCTCACTTTATCATTATACCATACCATTTTATAATACTTCTAGCATTCCAAAACTCTATTTTTATTAAAATATTATTTTTTTAATCTTTTTTTATTATTTCTTTCTAACTGTCACTTTTTTTTAGTTTTTTCAGCTTACCTATGATTTCCAACGGTCACATTTTGCTGGGTTCCGCAACAATAGTTTCACATTGATATAATTCACAACAAAACTTATATAATTCACCCAAATATCCAACACATATGCATCCTAATCAAAATATCAAACCTGAAAATCCAGCAACACCAAATCAATCCTTTCTCAGTTTAGCATGAATAGCCCAACTTTTGTCATTATTCAATATCAAACCCGAAAACCTAGCAACACCAAATCAATCCCTTCTCACTTTAGCATCAATAACCCAACTTTTCCCATCTGAATAATGACAATAACATTCATAGCCTTTGTAACGTTCACAGCCTTTGTAACATTCAAACATTCAAACATAAGACAAATAAAAAACCCCTCTTCTCTTTAACAGCCTTTCAAACATATCACAGCCTTTGTAACATTCAAACATCACAATTGAATAATGACAATAAAAAACCCAAGTGTTGAGGTAATCCAAGTGTTCATACAATAAGTGTCGGCAATAGTTACTAACTGCCATACAACAAGTGTTCATACAACAAACTCAATCCTTTGTAACCCAAGTGTTCATACAACAAACTAACTGCCATGTTAAGAGTCGGCAATAGTTACTTCCACCTCCACACCAGGCTCAATCGTAATGGAGGTAATCTGCTTAACAACATCTGGGGAGCTAAACAGGTCGATAACACGCTTGTGGATACGAAGTTCAAATCTATCCCAAGTGTTGGTACCTACAAACTAGAAACGAAAAGAATTCACAATAATATTCAAACAAGGAAATGAACAACACAAAAACATCTTTCATAATAGATACATTTCTCACACACTTACCAAGTTCCTACAACTCCCCTTGTAATTGCCATAAATGCTCAATGAGGTTTGATTGGAGTTGAAAATGATTTTTATGGTCTCGAATACATTGATGGGTTTCAATGAACTCCGTAAATGTATTTGTGTTCTCCCGTGACAGTTGTATGGTAGGATTGTCATCAATTTGCTCATAATCTAATTCCACCGCTTCATTTACATCTCGCTTATTCTCAACAATCATGTTATGAAGAATTACACACGCTTTCATGATGTCTTGAAGCATTTCACTTCGGAAAAATCTTGCAGGTCCACGCACAATTGCAAATCTTGCTTGAAGCACTCCAAATGCACGCTCTACATCCTTCCTATTTGCCTTTTGAGCTTTTGCAAATAATTTGTTTTTGTGTCCTTGTGGAGATGGAATTGTTTTAACGAATGTTGACCACTTCGGATATATGCCATCGGCAAGGTAGTATCCCATTGTATACTCATGACCATTGATTGAGTAATTAACTGCAGGAGCACGTCCTTGTTCGAGTTCAGAAAATATAGGAGACCGTTCTAATACATTAATGTCATTATTTGACCCAGGTAACCCAAAAAATGCATGCCATATCCAAAGATCAAATGATGCTACTGTTTCCAAAACAATGGTTGGCTCATGAATGTGACTAAAGTACTGACCTTTCCATGCAACTGGACAATTTTTCCATTTCCAATGCATGCAATCAATGCTCCCTAGCATCCCTGGAAATCCACGTCTTTCCCCATTGGCTAAAAGTCTAGCAATGTCTTCGTTGTTTGGGGATCTCAAGTATTCCTTGGAGAAAATATCAATCACCACTTTAACAAATTTTTTCATACTTTTCATTGTAGTGGATTCTCCAATCCGAACATACTCATCCATAAAATTAGCTGTAACTCCATATGCAAGCATCCTAAGTGCAGCTGTTATCTTTTGAAGAGAAGATAAACCCCATTTTTGTGCATTATCTCTTTTTTGGATAAAGTAAGATACATATGCCTCTACCTTATGCTGAATATGGAGAAAAAGATTCCGACTCATCCGAAATCTCCTTCGAAATAAATTAGGAGGATACACTGGTGTGTCGGCAAAGTAGTCGAGGTAAAGTCTTTTATGGCTTGCAAAACGATCACGTTCGATATACCGACGACGTTTACGTTGTACTGTTGAACCCTTAAGAACTCGCCTCATTATCTCATCCTTGTCTGAGTCGTCAAAAAGCAACTTTTTGAAAAGAGAGCGACCCATAGAGACAACCTTGAAGACAACAGTGTTAGGAAATTATCAACTATTATTGAACAGGAAATTATCTCACTTAAATAGCTTAAAACATACTTAAAACAGCCCCATAACAGATTTTGACAAATTCAACCACTGAAACAGACATAAAACAGCCACATAGACAAATTTCAAGAAAAATTACACACACTTAAATAGCTTAAAAGATACTTAAAAACAGCCCCATAACAGATTTTGACAAATTCTGCAACTGAAACAGACATAAAACAGCCACATTAAACACTTGAATTTACCTTTTTGTGGACAGCCACCTAAACATCCACTTAAACAGCCACTTAAATAGCCACATTACAAATTTATATACCTAGCTAAGTCTGCATTATATTATATTATACCATATCAAATCATTAATTCAAAATCAAATAATGCACATTCTTAATACCATCATTACACTATATAAATATATAAACATGCATATATAAGTAAAGAAAAAATATATATTAATGAAGAGAAAAACAATATCATATGTGAGTAAAGTAAAAATAAAAAAGAAAAACACATTACTAAAGGAAAATAATAAAAAAATGTTATATGTAAGTGAAGTAATAAAAAAAAGAGTTTAGAAAAAATATAATGATTCGTCTACATATTGACCGAAATCACCATACCAGGTAAAATTTAGCGGAATGGGCTGAAATGGATGGAATTGAATGGAATGAGCTAGAATTTAAATCAAGATAGAATAGAGGAGTGATTCATAGCTATATAGTCTTAGCATTTTGGATTAAAGTAACAAACAAAGTCAATGAAATTTCTGTCTCTGTTAATGCCTTCATAATCACCTCAGAATCACCTTTTAGAACTCCTGATGGCCTTCATTTACTCCAACTTCAAGAGAAATTTTTTAAAAAAATATAACTAACCATGCTGTTTACATTCTCCCAGATTCCCAATATCCCAAAGTACACGTCATAGTTACATTACCATTGGTCATATTTGTTCCAAAATTGAAATTCATAGTTAGCATGTCTCTCAAGAGACATTTGAACTCACTAAAAAATAAAAATAAAAGACATATTTCTACATTTACAGAGCGAACGGAGAATTTAATCATGTACTTTAAGTCTTTTAATTGACTTTACCTGCCCTAAGAATGGGACAACCACAAACAATAATAGTAACAACTAACATAATCAAAATCCCCATCTACCTGCTTCACGGCCCTTGTTCATATTCCAAAAGGAAATGTATCATATTCAATACAAATATCTGAGACTATTGCAGCCAATATAAAGTAAAAATGAATTTCTGTGATGTTTCCTTAAATTTGTACTGGTTTGTACACATGTTATTTATTTGCTGTCAAATCTTATCACGTGCTTATCTACTATTTTGTATGTCTCAATCCCATATTATGTGATTGGTTGTTGACATATTAATATCACATTCATTGGTTGTTTTCTTTGAGAAAATTCAAAAAGGAGTACAGATTGGTGGATTAGATTGTTTCATTTCTAAACACCGTTATTGCATGCCAATTATCACCTAAAGTCAAAAATAAATAATAGCTTTAGTTTGGTTATGAGAGTCACGAGAAAATTTGGAATTTTTTTTTGGGTCACAAATATTTTATAACTTCGATCACATATGACCAATTATTAGCACCAGCTGGTGTAAAATCAGAATGATAATGGTTAATGATTTCAAAACTGTTCAGTAGAACCCAAACTCCAAAAGATGTGAATGCTTGTGCTAAGAAAGCTTTGACTAAACCGATACCAGACTTTGAAACTAGCCTAACATGCCATTGAGCAAAAGATTGTAACCAAAGAGAGCACTCCTGGATAAGTCCAGTGGCCCAAAAACAGAATGTCTTGTCTTGTTCATTAAATCCGGTTTAAGTGATGAAGATGCCATACCAAGTGCAATTGAGCTAAAACTCAATTCCTTAGCAAATCTTAGAGCTCACAGCAAGGCACAAATTATGGTCTGCAAATACCCATTAAGAACAAATCTTGCATGTGCAAGAAAGCTAGACTATTTCATCATACAAGTTTCATAAATAAAGAATCAACACCAAAATAAAGAAAAGAAATACAACCATCTACGTAATCACACATCATTGCAAGGCAGGAGACTTACCTTTTGAGTACTTGTGGGGAAGTAAAGAATTTCAGGTTTTATAATGTAGACTATACCTAAAAGAAAAAAAGACTTTAAAAAATTATTCCTAAACAAATAAGTGGACTTCTTAATTTATAACTCAAGTAGAAATTAGAATGTGTTAGAAAGACATTTGTTAGCACACCCATGAGTTTATGTTCTCTACTAACTCATTTACCAGAAGGAGCATTTATTAATGGTCAAAGTTAACTTAACCCACACCACATAGCTAGCACATCCAACATTATTTACCTTCTGTGTCAGCTGGTGTGAAAGTGTGAAAGCCAAAAACCATGACGAATTCCCTTCCCTTTCAAACAGCCACACCAAAAAAAAATTAAGTGGTACATGACATAGTGCTTCTAATCTCACCAAACAGCCACACAAACAGCAGTAAAACACCCTTAAAATATAATTAAACAGACTTAAAACAAATACCAGTAGGCAAATAACTATCAGAAAAAAATTAAATAGAAGTATAAAACTAAAAACAAACTTAAAGTTGGAACAACCAATTGGTAGAAGATATGATATCAAATATAGAAAATACATAAGTTTTTCATATAAACAAAAATGATGTGATTACATAAGTGGCACAACCTATTGCCAATTGATCAAGTTGGAACAATACATCACCTACATGTTCCAAACCTACGCTTAAAATAAGCCGCTACCAAAATAAGGTTATTTACAAAATGGCATCTACATATGCCAAACCTAACCCTAAAATAATTTACTACCAAAATAAGGTTACAACAAGACATCTACATGTTCCTTGGGTCAACTCCAACTTGTCTTGCAAGGATTTGATCCTTGAGATTTTCAAAATAAAGTCTTTCTTTGTCATTCATGCCACTTGTATCCATGATCATTATTCTTCCCTCCTCCCTAATAGTTTTAAGACGAAGCTTTTCTGCTTTGATGCGAAGAGCCTCTTGGTCTTGTTCATGTGATGCCTGAATATAGTGCAATTTTTTCGCCAAATAATCATCGAAACCCTTATCACCATCTTTCCTCTTTCGCTTAGCCTTTTCGGCTTTTCTACCAATTGGTCTCTCTAGTACCACTATGTCATCATCATTACTATCAACTTGATTGATTGAACTTGGAGTTTGAGGGAGCCTTTGAGATCTTTCCTTAGGCATACTCCACTTTGGTTGGTTCTTCAACACAACCCAACAATGTTCATAAGCAAAAGCTATGTTTTTGCCGGTTGATGGATTTGGTGTAGCTTTATATAGCTCCTTTGCATCTTTCAACTAAAGTTTTTTTTTTTTAAAATAAAATAATTAGAGTCTTGAAACTAGAAAGGAAATTAATATTATGACACCATTGTAATATAATTTATACCTTGTCCTCGTCAGTTGTACCGCTTTTATTTCGAGCTTCAACTTTAGCCATGAACCCAGCAAACCTACTTGTTTCCCTATTAATATTTCCCCATCGACTTGATAGGGAGGTACTAGAACGTGTGGTTCTGTAAGTATTGTTCGTGCAAAAAAATTCCCAAATTTTCGTCCAAAATTTTTCACCATTTTGTTCAGTACCATACACAGCATCCATGCCAATGTTAAGCCATGCAGAGATGAAGAGGAGATCCTCATCTACACTGAAGTTGCCACCACGTTTAGAGGTGACAATTTCAACTTCTGGTAAAGGCTAGATGGGCATTGAAGGATTTTGAGAACCACTTAAAAATGGTTCCACAAAATCGGAATCTGCTTGTAAGAAATTACCATATTGTTCATAGTCTTCTTGCCTAGCCATCCCTTTTAAATAGGGAACTTAAAACAATTAGTGTATGAAGTCAATTCTTATTTGTATCTTTACAATCAGTATAAGCTAATCATAATATTTTGGTGGCAACTTCTTACATATAGCAACATCCTACAATATATGTTGACAACTCCTAATCAAAACAATATATGTTGACAACTCCTAATCAAAACATATACACAACTCCTAATCAAAACAATATATGTTGAGAGCTCCTAATCAACATATTTCAACTATACTATAGTAATTTTTTGTTACAGAAATACTAGCCCTGTACACAGCCAAATATTAATAGAATACAAGAACACCGATTATCTAATAAAATTAGGATTTTGGTAGAAAAGAGGAGTTTTTGAATGATTTGTGAGGGAAAAAAAAAAGCTTATCAAAGAACGGTTTTATAGAGGGGTATAGAAACAAGGTGAAAAGAGAGAAGGGAGAGAAATAGATAGAGAGAGATACTTATTAGTAATTGAAGATGAACCTGAGCAAACTTTCTGAAGATGCTAAATCAACAACAAAAACTCTGCAAACATCAACAACAATTCTTTGATCAAAACCCAAACACAAACACATGTTGAATCCCTCTTTTTCTTGCAGAGAGAGAAAAGAAACACAAACACAAAAACTCTAATACATTGATCAAAACCCACCTTACAGTTAGTACCAACACCGACGGAGCTAAATCCCCCAACACCAACGGAGCTTCATTTTTGCAAAATCTGAACCCAAACCCAAAAACCCTTGAGAATGGGTGAGGGTGAATCAGTTGAGATGGGTGAGGGTGAATCGGTGAATTGATGAATGGGTGAGGTGAGGGTGAAGCTTCAACGGTTGAGATGGGTGAAGGTGAATCGGGTGAGAAATTTCGGAGATGGAGATGGAGATGGGTGAGAGATTTTGGAGATGGTGATGAAGCTTCAGAGATGAGAGAGTAGATGGAGAAATAGAGAAGGAATAAAGAGAGAAGTCCCCACGCAAAGTGTATTGATGAGAGAGAAGTTTCAAGGGGAAAACTTCATAAAATATATTATTTTTGATACAATACTTGCTACAGTGCAATTCTATGTTTAGAATTGCACTGTAGCAATATTGTAAAAAAGTTTGCAATAGTGTTGTTTGCAATCCCTTGATGCAGCTGGTTTTGAGACTTAAAATGCTAAATATCCCTTAGATTTGGCATTAGCATTCCCCAATGCTAATGCTCTTAGTGTTGGTGTTTTGGGTTTGGTTTTGCTAGTTATCGTGGCTTGGGTGGATTGTCAGCGTATGTCGTGGCAAGGTAATAACTGAAAATAATATTATGAACATTTTTTATATAATCATCTTCTCACTTTATTATTCATATATAAATTTAATGGAAGAAAATAAATATTTGTGAAAATAAATTCACACAAGATTAAAGAAGAAAGAAGAAAAAACGACACAAAAAATTTACGTGGTTTAGCAACTTGCCTATGTTTACAAGTGGCGAAAAAAAAAAGTTTCACTATAAAATAAAGAGATTACAATAGTAGTATATAAACATTCTCACAAGTCTCAAACACCTAATATACACTTGGCTCTCTCTCACAAAGAAGAAAGAACACCCTATTGTATTTGCTAAGTCCATTTTGTGGTTACTTCTTTCTCTCAATGTAAATGAAAAATTTTTCATTTAGAATGAAGAACACCATATTCACAAGTTCAATCCAGAAGACCTTAGAAAGCCCAACATTCAGTCTTATGCACCTAGATATTTCACCAAGTGTTCTATTAAGCCTCTCAGCTCTTCCATTTTGTTGAGACGTTCTTGGTACCATAAAGTGTCTCCTGATGCCATACTTTTCACAAAACCTCAAAAACTTATTATTCGTGTACTTAGTGTCATTATCAATTTTAAGACACTTGACCTTCCTTCCCGTTTGGTTTTCCACTTCAATGTTACACTTCTTGAACTTTGCAAAGGCATTAGACTTGCTCTTCAAGAAGTATACTCAAACTTTCCTAGAATAGTTATTAATGAAACTCATATAATACTGAGATCCATCTTTAGAGATAACCTTTACCGATCTCGAAATATCAGAACGAAAATAATCTAGAATTCCCTCTATACTAGTATTTACAAAAATCTAATTTACATGACTTAATTCTAGCCAACAAATTTCTTTTGTGCAATTCCCTCATACCACACTCACCTGTATGCCCTAATCATTTATGCCATAAGAGTGTATCATCCTGCTCAAATTTAGTAATTGCAGCAGCTCGTCCTACAATGGTGCTACCAAAAAATCTATAGATATTGCCATCTACTTTTTGTCTCTTCATCATAATTCATAACCATAGCACCCTTTTATATCTTCATTATCTCATTTTCAAACTTATAGATAAAGCCATTAGACTTATAAATAAAGCAATTTTCAAATCTGGAACATGCTTACATCCTATAATGTCCTCGCGAAATTATCAAACATCTTAACTTCAATTGTTCTTATTCTAACACCTTTGCAAACAACATTGTTTCCCCCTTAGAACAAAACCACAATGAACTAACTTGTAAGTGTCAAACTAGTCCCTGTGAGGAGTCACATGGAATGAAGATGTTGAATCTAGAACCCAAGAATCGATCCAATGGTTAGATTTGATGAAACAAAACACAGGTCTTCATCTGAGTTTGCATCTACTACCACTACATTAGTAGATCTTAAGGACCCTTCCTTGTCTTTATACTTGCCTCTTTTCCACTCTGGACAGTCTAGCTGTATAACCCCTTCTTTTGGCATTTATATCACTTCACTATCTGACTCTTGGATTTGGATATACTATGTCCCTTAGTAGAACCATTATTCCTGTCTTTCTCCCTTCCATGATCTTGGTTACCCTTTATCATGAGCCCTTGACCAGAACTCTTACCCAAATTTTGTTTATGATGGTAGTGATCCTTCAAGACTCTTGAGTTCTCTTTAAATTCTGTAAAGTTGTAATTTACAACTATGTATTTTGTTGGCTTTTATTCCGTGCTAAATTTGATTGTAATTATTATCAATCGGTTATACCCTGTATTTGTTGTGGGATTTGTTATAAGGGGTGTGTGATAGAGAGAGTGTATGAAGACTCAAGCATTTGAAGATTGAAGGATTCTCGCGGGTGTCTCGCGACCTAGCATCCCGCGAAGTGAATCATGTGCCAGGCACATGCTGGAATGCGAAAAGTCAGGCCAGGTGGAGATAGTTGTGTCTCGCGAGTATCTCGTGGGTAAGGCCTTCCCGCGACACACCCGTAAGGCATTCTGTTCTGCCAGCCTGTACTGATTGAGTCACACTTTCTGTACTTATCCTATATATACCCCCATTACCCACAAATGTTGAGGAATGCTTTAGAGAGAAAACCCTAGCCAAACACATTGAGAATTAGAGATTATCATACCCATTTTTCTCTATACACTTGCTTGTGGTATTTCCTCAACTCTTCCCTCTCCATTTTCCATATCTTTGAGAGGTTGATAGCCCAAACACTTGCCACACCTTTGAGAGTGTTGAGTGACGTTTTGGTGCTGTTGGAAAGTATTAGAAGGAGCCTAGAATGGCAGATGCAATATGGAGCTTGTTGCAGGATCCGGAAAACTAAGACAAGACACAGTTCCGAGAAGCCTTGTTGGAGTAGGAGCTTAGAGGGCTTAGGTACATCGGGTAGACTAGGTTTGGAGGGTCTCTTGCTAACACATGTATCCCAATTGATTGTCTAGTGGATTGATTTCCACTTGGAGGGCGGCGGAGAGGTTTTTCGCCGAGTTTTTTGGTTTCCTCTTCGATAACACGTCTCGGTGTTATCTGTGTTTGCATCCTTCTTCCCTACTCTTGTTCATTTCATTTTTACTACTGTGTTACTTTAAATATGGATTAGAGTAGTTGTTTTGCTTATACGCTTGTGTTTACACTATTCCGCACTTATCATTAAGTTAGTGTAAAATCAACCAAGCAGTAATTTTAATTTGGAGGTCTAAACCGCTCGTGTGTTTTCAACACATTTTCGAGCTTTCAAATTCCAAAGTCTCCTTCCCCCAACATACAATTGGAACCAAATGTTGGTAGGAAGCCAAGACTAAGGTCAAAAGCATAATCGCATTATCTTCATCATTGTTATATTGATTCTCAACATGTCACTGATAAGTCGGTTGAACGTGTTGATGTGTTGAGCGAAATTTGTAACAGCTTAAGCCCATAAAGTTTCCGCTTAAGATTCAATTAATTTATGAGGGACTTGGACATATATTGGCTCTTCAACTTCAACCATGTAGCAGCTATTGTCACCTCATCCATTACAATGTACCTAAACTCATCTGTCGGACATAGTTGAATTGTACTCACTGTCTTCATCTCAAGTTCTTCCCACTCATCATCAGTCATTTTCTCTAGTCTCTTTGTTTTCCATACAAAGCCTTCACAAAGCTTTGTTGTACCAACATTTCTTTCATCATTCTCTGCCATAACCTGAAGTTACCAATCTCGATTACATCTACCCTGGAAATAGAAGCATTAATCTCCATTAGATCAACCAACCTGGATCTTTGATACCAATTTTTGTGAAAATAAACCCACTTATGTAAGATTAAATAAGAGGGAAGAAAAATAGACACATCGAACTTAACTACGCCTACCTTGGCAATAGAAGCATTAACCTCTATTAGATCAACCAACTTGGTGCTCTGATACCTATTGTTTTGTGAAAATAAACTCACTTACGTAAGATTACAGAAGAGTGAAAAGAAAATAGACATAGAGAATCTTTGAGGTTTGATAAGTTGACTACGTCCACAGGCGGTAACAAATAAAGTTCCACTATAAAATAAGGAGATTTCAATAATAGCATGCAAACACTCTCACAAGACCTGAACCCCAAATATAACATCGGCTCTCTCTGACAAAGTGTTAAGAAACAAGAGTTCAAGTCATGTTAAAGCCATGAAGATCTAACCAAGAAACAAGTAAAGAAAGAGCTGTTCATTAAAGCTCAACAAAAGTCTCGACAGAATCCTTTCTATCGAGAATTAATGTTGAATCTTGACAGAAACTTGACAGAAGTTGAATTTGTCAAGATCTACGAAATCAGAATTTTTAGATCTAATTTTTGGCCTTAGCTGACATGTATGTGTAGGGTTTCTTTTCTCACAATCCTAAACATATATAAGGATTATTTTAAAGGCCATTATATATGGAGAACACATACAAAAAGCGACCTAGTGCCTTATTCTTTCTACAATAAGTTACTGTGTCTTTTGCGCCTTAAGATTTTGTAACCAAGTACTTATTAATCTTCATTGTTGATGAAATGAAGAACTTTGCAACCAATAACATCTTCAAGTTGCTAGAGTTAGTCACGTACTGGGATTCGTGCAAAATGGTGGCGTTCATATATTGAAGAGTTCAGAGGTTTTGAAGTGGCAGAAGGTTTTTGCTGTAAGTTCATCTACGAGGATTGTAGAGTCTAGGACAAAGGTTTTGTACTAGATCTAAAACTTTTCTTTACTATAGTGAATTGCTTTTCGGAAAGGTTTCCCGTCAGGTTTTTTAATGTGAAACTAGTCTGTTTCATTGATTTTCTTAAGCCATCATATCTTGTCTTATTTACTATTCTGTTGTGCATGATATTGATATGATATTGATGCTTATTTTTTTTAACAAGGTTTATTCATAATAAATCTAATTAACAACTTGGGTTTAAAACTAGTTAATTCTATCAACCGCGGTCTAAATTTCCTAATACAAAGAATAAAGAACACACCCTATTGTATTTACTAAGACTATTGTGCTGCTACTTCTTTCTCTCAACACAATTATGTGTCTACATCACATAATATAATATAATATATAATAGGCAAAGGTCGGCTACTACTGCAAGTCCTAAACCAAGGACTTGGTTTTCTAGTGCATGTCATACACCAAAGTACAGTCCTATTACTGCTAGGACTATGTAAACTACCTTTGACCAATATTAGTCAACCACACAACAATAAATTATAATTGAGATCCTATTATCAAATTTTCTTAATATCTTTTAAAAGGTAACACTTTTTATTTTACTTCTTCAATCAAAACTCTTGCTGCAAAATATATATATATATATATATATATCACAAAAGAAACATACAAAAAAAATATAATTATTAAATATATTTCATCTTTTTCCCTTTGAAAAAAAAAATCTATATTTTTGATAAAAATAAATGTTACATTCACAACTAAATATCTAGTCATGTGTTTAGCAAAAAAATATATATATATATATCTAGTCATGTACAATAATAAAGAGAAG